>CM056053.1:160431444-161031444 GCA_029574335.1 Rana kukunoris
TAATGCTATTACCATTTAGCGCTGCCTTTGTGTGTTTTTTGTATCCTGCTATCCATTTTTCCAGTTGTCGGTAGCTGCACTGGGAATCAGCCAGCAAGGAGATCAGCTAAAAGTAGTTGCATCTGTATGTGCCTTATAATTATTCGAAATTAGTCGATTAATCGATTAAAAAAAAAAAACGATTAATCGAACACAAAATTTTTGATCAGTAACAGCCCTACTAATTAGTCATGTACTAGGCTGGTTTAAACTGGATTTTCCCTCCAAAACTCCTAGAAAGCCCGGGAAAATCACGTGTAGCCCTCTCCTAGGCCACGTGAACACCAGGTGTTCAAGTAAAAACCCGGGAAAGTCACGTTTCTCCCTTAGCTATGACATGTGACAGCTAGCCTTTAGCAGAACTTGACAGGGGAAAGGGGGACCTAGAAACTGCCTGCCCTGCCGCCTTCCCATGAGAAAAGGGGGATTTAAAACCGTCTCCCCCTTTTCTTATCATTCTTTAACCACTTAAGGAGCCCTTCACGCCGATATACGTCAGCAGAATAGCATGGCTGGGCACATCCACGTACCTGTACATGGCCCTTTAAGCCCAGCCGTGGGGTCACGCACGCGCGTAGCGGGCGCGTGCATGCGACCCGGTCCGCAGCTCCGGGAACGCGGGACTCGCAGACCCGATCGCCGCTGGAGTCCGGCGAACGGTCCCCGGAGCTGAAGAACGAGGAGAGCTGTGTAAACACGGCTTCCCCGTTCTTCACTGAGGCGCCCGCATTGATTGTGTGTTCCCTTACATAGGGACTCACAATCAATGATGTCACACCTACAGCCACACCCCCTACAGTTAGTAACACAAATGAGGTCACACATAACCCCTTTAGCGCCCCCTTGTGGTTAACTCCCAAACTGCACTGTCATTTTCACAATAAACAATGCATTTCAAATGCATTTTTTGTTGTGAACATGACAATGGTCCCAAAAATGTGTCAAAATTGTCCAAAGTGTCCTCCATAATGTCGCAGTCACAAAAAAAATTTCCGCCATTTGTAGTAAAAAAAAATAATTAATAAAAATGCAATAAAACTATCCCCTATTTTGTAAACGCTATAAATTTTGCGCAACCTAACCGATAAACGGTTATTGCGATTTTTTTTACCAAAAATAGGTAGAAGAATACGTATCGGCTTAAACTGAGGAAAAAAAATGTTTTTTTATATATTTTTGGGGGATAGTTATTATAGCAGAATGTAAAAAGTATTGCATTTTTTTCCAAATTGTCGCTCTATTTTTGTTTATAGCGCAAAAAATAAAAACCGCAGAGGTGATCAAATACCACCAAAGGAAAGCTCTATTTGTGGGAAAAAAGGACGCCAATTTTGTTTGGGAGCCACATCGCACGACCGCGCAATTGTCTGTTAAAGCGACGCAGTGCCGAATCGCAAAACCTGTCCGGGTCTTATAGCTGGTCTTAAGTGGTTAATGATAGAGACTGAACTAAGATACACTGCACTTTGTTTCAAAGTAAGAACCTGCTACATGTTCTTAATAAACTGTAGAAGCAATATACAGTATATTCTAGCATTTGTAGTGATATCCTGAAGGAGCTGCTGGATTGTTTAGGTCCCTTCTGCCTTGTTCCAATAATGACCCTGTCATTACCTGACACCAACATACCTACAGTTTCAATGGGCTTTATTAGCAGATGAAAGTCATGTAACAGGAAAGGGTTAAACAAATAAAAGGAAAATCAAGCACTTTACAACCCAACAACATACTCGGCAATAATATTGTTCTACAGTAACTATTGTTCTAACTACAACAACAAACAGGCTCTGTCTGCTCCTACTCCACTGGTGAGTGGGATTTTAACTCAGTCCTACGGAGTGCAGGTATTCAGCAACAGCAGGCGTGACCAAATTGGTTCGCTGTATTTAAGGAAGCCTCTCTTTTCAACATCTTCTACCACTAGTGTAACTGATTCTGCTTTTCACCAAATCCTGGAATATATGAAGGCATTATTTGTCCTTTCCTCATGCAGCAGCATTGAGTCCTTTACAATGCAGCATGTGGTTCCCACACCAGAAGTTCCAAGTCCACACCCTGGACACCAGGCAAATATCTGCACAGCGGCACGTGGTGAGGATGCACAGAGCCTCTAGAAGCAGTTCTGAGCCTACTCCCCATGCTCCTAGTCAGGGGAGGGCTGGCAGCCTTAGGCCTGGGGGGCAAGTCCAGTCACGTGGTCCATAGAGCGTGGAAAAGTGATGGATCGAGGAAAACAGTCTAAGAATTTGCATGATCACAAGAGTCCGCACAGAGGCTCCCCTTACATCAGAGCCAGCACAGAGGCCCCCCTTACATCAGAGTCCGCACAGAGGTCCCCCTTACATCAGAGTCAGCACAGAGGCCCCCCTTACATCAGAGTCCGCACAGAGGTCCCCCTTACATCAGAGCCAGTACAGAGGCCCCCCTTACATCAGAGTCCGCACAGAGGTCCCCCTTACATCAGAGCCAGCACAGAGGCCCCCCTTACATCAGAGCCAGCACAGAGGCCCCCCTTACATCAGAGTCCGCACAGAGGCCCCCCTTACATCAGAGTCCGCACAGAGGTCCCCCTTACATCAGAGTCCGCACAGAGGTCCCCCTTACATCACAGCCAGCACAGAGGCCCCCCTTACATCAGAGTCCGCACAGAGGCCCCCCTTACATCAGAGTCCGCACAGAGGTCCCCCTTACATCAGAGTCCACACAGAGGCCCCCCTTACATCAGAGTCCGCACAGAGGTCCCCCTTACATCAGAGTCCGCACAGAGGTCCCCCTTACATCAGAGGCAGCACAGAGGCCGCCCTTACATCAGAGCCAGCACAGAGGCCCCCCTTACATCAGAGTCCGCACAGAGGTCCCCCTTACATCAGAGTCCGCACAGAGGTCCCCCTTACATCAGAGTCCGCACAGAGGTCCCCCTTACATCAGAGCCAGCACAGAGGCCCCCCTTACATCAGAGTCCGCACAGAGGTCCCCCTTACATCAGATCAAGCACAGAGGCCCCCCTTACATCAGAGTCCGCACAGAGGTCCCCCTTACATCAGAGTCCGCACAGAGGTCCCCCTTACATCAGAGCCAGCACAGAGGCCCCCCTTACATCAGAGTCCGCACAGAGGCCCCCCTTACATCAGAGTCCGCACAGAGGTCCCCCTTACATCAGAGCCAGCACAGAGGCCCCCCTTACATCAGAGTCGGTGGCTGTGCACAGTGTCACCAGGCCGGGGGGGAGATTTCCACCCTGCCACCCCTGCCAGCCCTCCCCTGCTCCTAGTCTCTCAGCATCACAGCAGCCAGCTTAACACAGGTCAAAGCAGCCCCAAACCTTCACAGCATGCTCTCAGTAGCATATTTTTTTAGCATATTACACAATCCAGGTTACAGCAGCAGTGGTAGCTCCTTAGCTCTCCCCACAGGCTCGCAGGCTCAGTGTGGCAACAGTGATGACAACTCTCTCAGATACTGTACTAGCCATGTTCCCCTGCTCCCCCTTAGGCCGCATACACACGATCGAACATGTCCGCTGAAACTGGTCCGCAGACCAGTTTCAGCAGACATATCCGATCGTGTGTACGGCCTAGCGGACAGGTTTCCAGCGGACAAAAGTTTTAAAACATGCTTTAAAACATGTCCGCTGGAAACCTGTCCGTCGGACATGTCCGCTGGTTAGTAGGCCTAAACAGCGGACCAAAATCCCCCGCATGCGTCGAATGGATTCGACACATGCGTGGGAGCATTTTACTTCCTGGTTTGCGGACGTCGCGGCGTCAACGTCACCGCCACGTCACCGCGCTTTCTGTCCGCGGGGATTTTGGTTTGACCCAGAAGACAGTTACCTATATACTGCATACCTGGTGCTATACAATCAACACACTGCTTGTGTATACGCTATCACGGCTGTATAAGCAGCACCTAAAAGGACTCCCACCTTTAGCCTAAAGCAGTATAAGTCACACCTAAAGCAGTACAAGTTACACTGGCAGTCAGTCTGGAAGTGTATCTTCTTATTGAGCCACCTGAATTCACACTCCGGCACCGAATCAGCCTGGGGAGAAGCAGACACTAAGTGGGAGTGCTAATGGGAATGTGCAAAAGACTGAATAAAATCAAGTGAAGGACTGCATATTTCCTTATCACTATTTTTAATGGTTGAATTTTTACCTCTGCTTCCAGTTTAGCCCACTATAGCCTAGTACAGCTAAATAAACTGAAGGAGATCCCCCCCCCCTCAATTTAAAAGCATATATAATTCACGTTTGAGTAGAGTGGAGTGTGGTGGACTAAGGTTGGGGCTCATCGACCAGAACAGGAGACCCTAAAGGAATATATGTGGACTATTTGTGGATTTGGAATGACAGCTGCTGCTGCGCTATTTCTATATCTATAGATTCATTTTGACCTATTGGGACATGAATAACAAAAAAGGCTCTATTACAGAGGAAGTAAGGAGCAATATTGCTAGGCTAGGTTTAGAGAAATATAGCGGGTTGAAAGGTAGGAAAAATAATAATTTAAAACCAGGCTGGTCAGCCAGGTGTGCACTATTGAATGTGCGCTCCTTGCCTGCTCACACGATAGAAGTCTTTGATTTTATAGAAGAATATAATCTAGACTTATTATTTGTAACGGAAACCTGGCTGTCAGTAAGTAACTACATGGCTTTAGAACAGGCTATTCCAGTGGGTTATGGCATTGTCAGGGAAGACAGGGGTAAAGGAAAAGGTGGAGGGACGGCAGTAATTTTTAAAAAAGATTTAAGGATAGTAAAATTAGAAGAAATTAGTGACAAGGGCTGTGAATTCATACGAGTTCACCTTGAATGGGACACAGATAAATTTTTAATGTTCTATGTATTTTACATTTCTCCAATTAATAAGGGAAAAGCCCTGGAGACTTTTAAAGATATTTTAATTAATAAAATGTGTCACTCGGTTCCATGTATGGTTTTAGGTGATTTTAACATATGGTTTGAGAAACCTGACCTCATGGAGGTCAAGAATGTGCTAGACATACTCTCAATGGCAGGTTTCTCCCAACTGAGTAAAGGGCCTACACACTTAAAAGGCCATAGTTTAGATGCTATCTTTTTTAGAGACACTATTGTTGATAGTTTCTCGATTATAGAACATGGTTGGACGGACCATTGTTCTCTGCACTTTACCATTTATGGTAAAGAAGAGGTTAAACATAAAATCACCCCATTACCACTTATAGAATTTAGAAATTTTACAAATTTTCCAATAGATGAGTTTAAAACTAAAATATCTTTAGAACTCAATCAACCCTTTCCCCCAGATGTGGAAAGCATGTATGGTTTTTTCCATGCATGCATGATCAAAGTATTAGATGAACTCTGCCCCATAATTAAAAAACGCCCATGTAATAGAAAAGACCTGGGGAACTCAAAATGGTATACCGTGGCTTTAAAAAAACTTAAAATTCAAGGGCGAGCCCTTGAGAGGCGTTGGAGAAAGAGCCATATGCCATTTGAGTTCCAAAACTGGAAGACATGGCGGCGGGGATATAAGGCCTCTATATTTAGAGCTAAAAAAGCTTATCTAGAGAGCCGTATTTGGGGTGCACAGAACAATACTAGAGAACTATTTAGGATAGTGACAGAGTTTCTCCAACCTGAAGCAATTAAAACCCAAGAAATAGCTACACCAGAGTATGCTCAGACTCTGGCGGAGTTTTTTATGGAGAAAGCTCAAAAAATACATGATGGCCTGGCCAACCATATTGTTGAAATAAAAAAAAAAAATCTTTTAATACCCGACATTATTAAAGAAAGGAGAAACGACTGCCTGGACAATAGTCCAACCTCTATAGGCAGTGTTCCTATGTTTTATTTTTCACCAGTAACCGTAGAAGCAGTAGGACATTGCATTGCCACTGCTAAAGATAGTGCTCCCCCATCAGACCCATGTCCGGGTCTCGTGATGAAGTTGATAGCTGAAGAAATAAAGGGTTTTGTGGCTCAGTTAATCAACAGTTGTTTTGATAAGGGCGAATACCCAGAGCATTTCAAAAAGGCTATAGTTACTCCAATACTAAAGAAACTTAACTCTGATCCAAGAAAAAAGGAGGAAAGAAGACCCATCTCAGGGATAGCCTTCCTGGCAAAGCTGTCAGAGGGAATAGTCTGTCAACAGCTGCAATGTTTTGTGGAACAACATGGGTTGCTGGCGGAGCAGCAGTCAGGGTTCCGTCCCAGTCATGGTACGGAAACGGCAGTAGTGGAGATCATGGATGACCTACTGTTTGAGGCAGATGCAGGGCAGACCTCCGTCCTCGTCTTACTAGATCTTTCGGCAGCATTTGACACCATCGACCACGAGATCCTAATGCGTAGACTAGTTGAGGTCGCGCATGTTAGTCCAGAGGCTTTAGGTTGGTTCATAGCCTTCCTAAAGGGTAGAGAATTCAAGGTACGACTGGGCCCATTCTATTCAGGCCCAGTACGCCTTGGTTGTGGGGTACCCCAGGGTTCTCCCTTATCTCCCCTCCTCTTTAACATCTACATGCGTCCTCTGCTGGATATGATAAAGGACCGTGGGATGAGATGTCAGTCGTATGCTGACGATACCCAGTTGTATACTAGGATTGATGCCGGAGGGCCGGGGGACGAGGTGGATCTTCTGGAGACTCTTGGGGCCATCAAACAATGGATGGCCGACAATTGTCTCCAATTGAACCAGGCAAAGACCGAGGTACTCCGGACGGGATCGGTCCAGAACTTACACTGGGTGTTGCCTTGGCCGGACGAGGAGGGGAGATTCCCTGTAACTGCCGAAAAGGTGAAGACCCTAGGCGTTCTGTTGGACTCCGGTCTGTCCCTGGATGCACACATCGGCAGTATTACCCAGTTATGTTTCTTCAAGATGAGGCAGTTGTACAAGGTTGTACCCTTTTTGTCAAGCTCTGCCAGAATTGCTGTAGTTAGAGCGCTAGTCTTACCCCATTTGGATTACTGCAATGCTCTTTTCATGGGTTTGCCTCAGACCCAGATTAGACGCTTGCAGAAAATCCAAAACCAGGCAGTTCGGCTGGCACTCGGGCTACCAGGGCGGACGTCCACCTCCACCCACCTGAAGAGCCTCCATTGGCTCCCAATACAGGAGAGATCAGAATTTAAGGTTCTTTGTATTGCTTACAAAGCCTTTAATAATCTAGGCCCATATTATATCCGCAAGAAATTGCGGCGACAGTTTGTGACGAGAGCCTTACGGGCCACGTCACAAACTAGATTGGTGGTTCGGCCTTATAGGCTGAAAAAATGGGGGGTAGAGCTTTTTCAGTTCAAGCTGCCCAGTTATGGAATCTGCTTCCATGCCACCTGCAACAACAGGAGAAGTACCAGGTATTCAGAAAAGATCTGAAGACTCTGTTGTTCACTAGGGCCTTTAGTGGTTTGGGGTGAGATATATTTTTCTCTATCTTTTCCCCTTCCCCTTTTTCCCTTTCCTTCCTTTCCCCCCTCTTCCTTTTTTGTTGTTTTTTAGGCAGTTTTTAATGTTTTTACAGAGTGTTAGAATGTCTATATGTTTATTGTAACCGCCACTCGATTTTATGTTGTTTTTAAAGTTTGTTCTTTTTGGTATGTATCTGGTAACGTGACTGGATGGGAAGCAGGCGCATCGATGCAAACATGTTTTGTGAATTATGCGCCGTGTATAAGAAACAAACAATAAACAATAAACAATAAACCGTGTGTACACACCATCAGACCAAAAGATCCCCGGAGACATGTCCGATGAAAACAGTCCGCGGACCGTTTTCATCGGACATGTCTCCTCGTGTGTACGCGGCCTTAGGGTTTTCAGCATATACACATTACCTCTGGACCCTGCCTGCCAGTGGCCTGGCCAGCTAATCGATAGTCCTACTAGCTAGGGTAAAGGTCCCTCTTCAGCAGCAGCCCGTCATGGCCCTCAGTGTCCTCCTCCCTCCCCCTGGGCTGTCCATCACCAGAAAGAAAGGATAAAGGAAAAAAAAAGCCTCTATGGCAGAGGACTTAGGCTTCAGGGAAAATTCAAAGAAACTATGCTACACATGCGTGTGAAATAACATTTTTGCATTTTTCGGGCAAATATTTATTATATTTTTTGTATTAGTAATTTTTTTAAGCGTTGAAAGTGTCCCCAACGCAAAGTGAAGGAAGTGGAAAATGCATTTTGCCATGTGACAATGTAGATTCAATAGAATTTTGTGGCTGTGCAAGCATTGTATTGTCAGCTGTAGATGCAGTAACTTCAGAGAAACATAGCAGTATTACAGTATTTTAATTCAATGGTATTTTAATTTAATTCAATGGTCACAACTTGTATTTGAAAAGAGTGTGCACTAAATGTTGTAAATAAAAACATCAGATGTAGAACCAAAGTCAAGTTCAAAAGTGATCAACTTGGTAATTTCACATGAGCAATAACAAACAGCTCAAGCAAAAGACTGTTGAAGGACACAGCAGGCAAACGGGATCTCAGCAAAAAATGCCTTAACCACTTAACCCCCGGACCATATTGCTGCCCAATGACCAGAGCACTTTTTGTGATTCGGCACTGCGTCGCTTTAACTGACAATTGCGCGGTCGTGCGACGTGGCTCCCAAACAAAATTGGTGTCCTTTTTTTCCCACATATAGAGCTTTCTTTTGGTGGTATTTGATCATCTCTGCGTTTTTTTTTTTTTTTTGCGCTATAAACAAAAATAGAGCGACAATTTTGAAAAAAATGCAATATTTTTTACTTTTTGCTATAATAAATATCCCCCAAAAATATATAAAAAAAACATTTTTTTTTTCCTCAGTTTAAGCCGATACGTATTCTTCTACATATTTTTCATAAAAAAATCATAATAAGCGTTTATTGATTGGTTTGCGCAAAAGTTATAGGGCCAGATTCAGAGAGCCGTAACTCCTGTCTAACTGGTGTTAGACTGGAGTAATTTCAAATTACGTGCGTTTTTTAGCTAGTCGGAAATCTCAAACCATGAATAGACGGCTGCGGGCTTCAATTCGACTGGATTACGTGTTCGTACGCCTTCGGATCTACGCTGCAATAAAATTGTCCACCACTTCCCGTCGTTTTCCGCGTCGGGGTATGCTAATGAGCTTTTGCCGGCAATCCCAGAAATTACGATCTTCAATCGTAATCTCTTACGGCATCTTTAGTCATCTTTTTTTTGTGTAACACTATACCAGCTTTTTGCTGCTCTAATATTAGACAGCCCATGTTAAGTATGGCCATCGTTCCGACGTCTTTTTTTATTTTTTACGTAAGTCGTCCGGGAATAGGAATGTTCGTAAACGACGCTACTCAAACAACGAATGACGTAACAACGTGATTTCACGCAATGCACGGTGGGAAATTTCTGAACGGAGCATGCGCAGTTCGATCGCCACGGGGACGCGCCTAATTTAAATGCTTCACGCCCCCTAATCGCGTATTTCGATTACGCGGCGATAAATAGACTACGCCGCCGTAGCGTACGGGCAAAAATCTACCAGAATTCCATTTAGAGCCTGGTAAAATACGGCAGCATAGAGTATTTCGATTATGCAGCGCAAAATGAAGTGTATCTGAATCTGGCCCATAGCGTTTACAAAATAGGGGTAGTTTTATGGCATTTATATTAATATTTTTTCTTTACTAGTAATGGCGGCGATCAGCATTTTTTTTCAGTACTGCGACATTATGGCGGGCACTTTGGACACTTTTGACACATTTTTGGGACCATTGTAATTTTTTTAGCGATCAATGCTATTAAAATGCATTGGATTACTATAAAAATGTCATTGGCAGTGAAGGGTTTAACACTAGGGGGCGGGGAAGGGGTTAAGTGTGTTCCTGGGTGTGTTCTAACTGTATGGGGGGGTGGCCTCACTAGGGGAAATCACTGATCTTCTGTTCATACATTGTGTCCTAGTGGCCGCTTTAATGCGGACGTATAGCTACGGGCTCTCGCCTAGGAGAGCCACATTTCCGCTGTAAAATGACGGCAACAGGTTAATACTGTATATTGCAATATTTGTTGAAGAGCAAAACCTGTTACACTAGCATTAGAAGATTTTGAAATAAGAAGCGTATGTAGGCCTTACTGAAGACCTTTAAGGCATGAGAGCCATTGCCCAACATCAGTGCCTGACCTCACAAATGCGCTTCTGGAAGAATGGTCAAACATTCCTATAAACACATTCCTAAACCTTGTGGACAGCCTTCCCAGAAGAGTTGAAGATGTTATAGCTGCAAAAGATGGGCCATATAACATAATATTGAACCCTACTTACTGAGATTGGGATGCCATTAAAGTTCATGCGCGTGTTAAGGCAGGCGTTCCAATACTTTTGGCAATATAGTGTATGTAGCACTACCCCCGGAGGAGCTGCTGGTTGATTTTGGGTGGTACGTTACCTCGATGTTCTCGCTGTCCAGGGTGCAAGGAGAGTCTAAACATTTCAATGTCCACACAATACACTTTTTTGGGGGTTTATTTTTGTAGAACTTCAATAGAAAAGAAGGATAAGGGGTGGAAGGGTAGGTAGGTTCAGGTTCATAATCACAGATAGGGAAACACTCCTGCTTCCAGCAAACAGTTGTCGTCACCACTCTAGCCAGATTGGATATTGCTCACCTGGATAGGTGAGCAATATGGCTCACCTATGCGCCATCCCGGCCTAGCAGCCGGGATGGCGCACAAAGTAAAGTACAGTCTCTGCCACAGACCTTCCTTTATGAGGAGACACTTTGGTCCAGAATCCCCTGCCACAGGATTCAGCACCCGGATCTCTCCAGCTTAGCTTTGGTAGAACTTTTAGACCCAACAAGCGACACTGTCAAGCCTCTCAGTGTATGGTGCATCCTTCGATGAAGTTTCCAGGCCTTCTCCCAAGGTACCAGCCTCTTGCATGGCCCTCTCCAGGATAGGTCCTCCCCTGGCTTCCTTCATCAAGTGGCTTCCTCCCACAGGACGGACGGCACAGGATCACCTCTGCAAGGCAGGCCCCAGCCAGGCTACTGGGCCTACCCACAAAGTTACAGGCCCTGGCCAACATGGTACCGGAACCAGGATTCAGGACACGCACCTCAGGCCAGGCAGGCCACAAGGTGCGTGGGACGACAGACTGACGACCTCTCCCTAATGGCTGGCGTCTGACGCAAAAAAAAAAAAAAAAATTTTTAAATTCGACGCGGGAACGACGGCCATACTTAACATGGGCTACGCACCGTTAGACCAGCAAAAAGCTGGTCTAACAGTACGTAAAAAAAAACAGACGTAAGCGATTGCGAAGACCGCTCGTATCTTCGTGGATCGCCGTAAAAACACATTTGCATATCCCGAAGCATGAAAACGACGCGAACTCCTCCCAGCGGCCGCAAAAATATCGCAGCGTAGATCCGAAGGCTTACGAAGACGTAAGCCTCTCGGATCGAAGCCCGAAGCCGCCGTATAATGGTTTGAGGATTCAAACTAGTGATACGGCGCGCGAAATTTGAAATTACTCCTGTCTA
Organism: Rana kukunoris; assembly: GCA_029574335.1. Lineage (NCBI taxonomy): Eukaryota > Metazoa > Chordata > Amphibia > Anura > Ranidae > Rana > Rana kukunoris. Next base: position 160,442,987 of record CM056053.1, read on the forward strand.
ACACCAGTTAGACAGGCGTAATTGCTTTATGAATCTGGGCCACAGTTTCTAATGACTTGGAGGAGCAGGTTCCAGCTGAACAGACAGCATCTATTGAGAGGGGACAGAATGCGGGCTGGTCGTCTAGAGCCCAATTTGGGAGAGGCTGCAGATACTAGAACATAGGTGGAAAACAGGTGGAACAAGTCACATGTTCCAAAGATGAACTTATTCGTTAAACCAAGTTGCTGAATTCTTTTATTAAACAGCCCAGCACACACTACACACCCTGAAGCAAGGATGGAACCACCTTTAAATGTTTGTTTTATAAAGTATTTTATACAAATAGTAAAATCAGGATTTACAAATAAATAAACAAAAATGATAAAATAAATTAAATCTTATCAAAAATAAAAGATTCCTCTGACAGCTGTGTTTTTATATTAATTAATTGTTATCGTATAATGAATGGTAGGCATTTGAGAATAGACATTTTTTATTTTTTACCAGACTTCAACTTCCATTTCCCTTGTCACCATTTTATACTGGGGGTCTATTTATAAATGTTTACACACAAGACTTACACAACTTTCACCCATGATTTCCATTTTTTTTTTATTTTTTAAATCTTGATTGAAATCTGTATTAAACATTAGTTGCCCCTAGAATAAAGTGCACATTTTTACTACTTTTATCAGTCTGCGTCATTCCTGGTCTTTACCAAGTATTTTTTCAAAAGAAGGGGGTTAATCTATAAACTGAAAGACAGCTAATAGGAGAAATTCCTCTCTTTTTTAAATATGTCATTTTGGGCTTAATATAGTGCCAGATAATTAAAAAAAACGAATTAGCGACCAATCATTTACTTCTTTAACCTGTTAAAATCTGAATTATATTTTGTTCTTATGGGTTACTGCACAGCACTGCTTATTGCACTATCCCTTAAATAAGCTTCAGGCCATTTTATGTGGCCCTTGCACCTCTCCTGCAGCTGCAGGAGAGCTCCAGCCCTCCTCTGGTCCTCCTCCACACCCTTACTTTATGCTTTCAAGCAATGCATCCAGCTTCTTCCCAGCAGCAGCATAAGGAAAGGGGGGTACACTGTGATGTAAGGGAGAGTGGGGGACTCAACTTTTTTAATGTTGGGGTGGCACTTGAAATCTAATGTCAAGGGGAGGGGATGGGCTGGACATCTAATCTTACAGATGCAACCGGCCCTTTTGAGGGCAATCATAATGTTGATGTGGCCCACGATTAATTAAGTTTGACACCCCTGCCCTAGGTCAACTGTCTTGAGCCACCCCCTTCACAAAATTTTGATGGCTAGTCTAAATAGCATATACTGAGTATTATAGATGAAATAGTCACATAAGGCACACCTAATCTGGGGTGGAAAGAGACTGTTTGCCCTATGTCAGTACAGGAAGATACAATGGTGAGAAGAGTAAGATAAGTTGTCACCCTACTTTCTAATTATTGGTTCTAGGTATACTGACACAGATTAGGTGACTTATAACTACCCAGCACACAATCTGTGCAGAGATAAAGATGATTAAGCCAGACTAGTTTGTCAAACAGGATGGAAGACTGGAGTCAGAAAATTAATTATTGCACATCCAAATGTACATGTTTTTTTCTCCTGTGCTGCCAGCCCTGACTTCTAAAGCCCCGTACACACGTTCAGACTTTTGCCTGGCCAAACTCACATTCGAATTCCGACAGAATTCCATCAACGTAAAAGAGAACATGTTCTTTATTTAAACTCTGATGGAATGCCTCGGAATATCCGATGGAAAAACTCAGGTGGGGAATACACACGGTTAGAATTTCCGATGGAAAAAATCTGTCTGACTTTTTCCATTGGAAATTCCAATTGTGTGTACGGGACATTAGGGGATCATAACAAGAACCTAAAAAAAATTCAGCTGATTTATTTATTTAAAAGGAGTTGACTTGCATGTAGTGTCTGCCCAAGTTGTCAAGCCAATCACAATTTGGCTTTTGTTTTTTTTAAGAGATTAACAGACGTGATTGTAACGGCCAAGTGTATATTTTTGTGCATCCCTGGCATTGACCTGTAAGGGTACAATCTCTAACCTTAAACAGGAATTCATTAAGAAGACTGCAACATTAAACAAAGAGAATATATTAAAAATACACACATTAATAATTTATCAAAGCACATTTTTTTTTACATTGTACATGTTCCCAAGGTTTTTGCAGGGCCTTGCACTTTAAATGTAAATTGTGTAACATACTGTTAGTGCCAAATCGACAATAAATTGTAGACTTCTTGAGTCTAACAAAGTTTATGCACAATTTAAATAGTTAAAGTAGAAGTTCAGCAAAAAACCTAACTAACCCATAAACCTAATTGAAGCCCCATTTTAAACCAGTCTGGTCCCACACTGAGCTATCAGTGGCGGCTTCAGTGTGTAGGCATGTGCAGGTGAGGCAGCCGACAACGGAGCCCCATAGTAACTCTATGGGTGATGTCACTTCCCAAGGATTTCCCAGCCGTTGTTGGGTCTCTCCTGCACGCAGCATCCGCAGCTGGAGACCGGACCGGTTTCCAAAAAGGTATGTATAGCCATTTTTTTCTTTAGAGGGTTAGATAGATATGTTTTAGAATGTAGCCGAGAGTTTGTATCACATTTGATTAAAAAAAAAGAATGTGGCTGAGAGTAGATTTAACATTAGAAAGTTTTTGGCTGAATTCTACTTTAAATAGTTTTTAATTATGTGATTTTATAAATAAATATTGGTTAAATATTTCAGATATATTGTGTATATACTTTTTGTTTAATGCAGTAGTATACTAGAGACATTGGGCTGTCTCAATTAGTGTAAGAATTAGTGTGATAGGCAAGACACGTTGCAGGTAAAGCAACATATGCTCTTTTTGTAAAATCTTGCTACAGCAAAAAAGAAAAAATCTAAGCAACTAAGGGCAGTTATGCTCAAACAAATTTCATTGTAATAAAAGCATTCCTTTGCGTGCTGCATGTAATAAATCCGGAAAATATGGAAAGGGAAGAAACACGTTATCATCACCAAAATAAAGAAGAGACTTTTTAGTTGAACCCAGATTTCCTGATGTGCTAAAATGGGCCTTTGAATCTTCCTCAGAACTTTTACAAAGATGAATATCTGCACAGCGAGGAGAAGACACACCACTAAAACAGTGACCGTAATAAGGATATAGTTCATGATAAGCACAGCTCTATTTTGAAATTCAGTTTGAAATTGGAAGCACTCTGCTTCATTTAAGGGGGCACTGGTGCCATATTGTGTGAACACCAGTGGCAAAATTATAACACATACTAAAAACCATACAATGCCACTAACTAAAAGAGGATGGAGAGTCCTGTAGAATGCAATGCTATCCTTTTGTTTAAAGAAACCAACATATCTCATGGTCAATAAGACCACATAAAATATAAAAGAAATGTATATATGAATGTGGATCATGGCACTCACAACTCTACAAAAAATAGGTCCATAAGGCCATTTGTTTTGGAAATAGTATACAATGCGGAATGGTACACTTAAAATAAAGATACCATGAACCACCAGCAGGTTGATAACTGATGTAACTGTTACAGATAGTCTGTTTGCACCAGTTATTAAAAAGATCATAAGGGCTATTCCAGTTGTTCCTCCAATAAAGGTGACAAAATATACTGTAATCAGCAGGTTGTTTGCTGTGGTTCTCTGGATGAAGCAAGATGTTTCATTAAGTTCTTCCTCCATATCGTGATGTAAATTAACCTAAGTAAAATAAGAATTTAAACGTCAGGGGATAAAGAAATCTAGTTTCCCTTATGTGTGTAACTTGCCCAACTCTCCATCACTTTGGCATTTCCCACTAGAATACCAAAGACAATTTTTTTGTATTTCTTCATTGATGTAAGCAATCAGGTAGTAGCATAGACATTCATATCTAAATTGGCCATACACATTAGCTAGCAGTTTCATCTAATGCCTATAAACACAATCAGGAAGTGAAGCATTGTGGCTTTACTGCCCGATTCCCTACGGCGCTTGCGCGAGTCACGCTGCGCCATGCTCACTGGTCCCCGCTGTGTTCTGGGAGCCGTGTGTTTCCCGGAAAACAACGGGGGGCGAGATCTGACATTCTGCCCGCAGACTGTGTGGCTGGAAGTGGGTGCAAATACCTGTCTTAGACAGGTATCTGCACCCCCCTCCCCCTGAAAGTTGACAAATTTTACGCCGGAGGGGGAGGGATCCGATGAGCGGTGGAGGGTGGAGCTCCGCTTTAAAGACAAATATGCAGCAATGACAATTTTTTTTCTTTTAAGGTCCATGCACACTGAGCTTAAAAAAACTCCAGTTCCCTTGGCAGAAAAAAATACTCATATAGAGCATTTTTGTAAAGGATATTAGGAGCTTCTAGGAGAGTTTAGAAGCATTCTGCATATTTTTTTCTGCCAAAAAGCTGCTCTCAAAAACGCAAACCAGAAGAGGTTTTTTTTTTCTGCCTCTAAATGCTGAGCTTAAAATATACCTTTATGTCCTACTGTGCATAGACATATAGGATACCATTAAGCTGTTTATACAAGGCAAAACAGAAAACTCCTGTAGAAGTAGCATTTTTTTAAACCCAGTATGCATGGACTCTTATGCCGTGTACACACGATCACTTTTTGTGATGAAAAAAAACGACGTTTTATGTGACGAAACAAAACAACGTTTTTCAAACTTAATTTAAAAAAATTACGTTGCCTACACACCATCGTTTTTCCAAAAAGCTCTAGCAAAGCGTGGTGACGTACACCACGTTCGACGGCACTCTGTTCCATTGAAGCTCTCGTCTCATAACTTGCTTCTGAGCATGCGCGGGTTTAAAAACGTTGTTTTAAATGACATTTTGAAAAACGACACAAAAAATTCAAGCATGTTAGAATTTTTGTTTGGTCGTTTTTTTAGAAGACATAAAACAACGTTTTGCCCACACACGATCATTTTAAATGATGTTTTTTAAAACAACGTTTTTTTCATCACAAAAAGTGATCGTGTGCATTAGAACAGTGAACCAGAGTTTTGCAGTGTGGTCTGCTGGAACTCACAAACAAGAGAACTAACATGATGCAGTGGTGAGCATTGGAAGTACTTACTTACATGCAGGGCTGTCTTAATGAGAGGGCACACCTCGGCACTGCCCAGGGGCCCCAGTTGCATGGCCTCTGCACTTTCCCCAAAGCAGCTGGTTCTTGAGCCCACACTGCCCTGAAATTGGGGGCCCCATGATGGCACTGAGAGTGATAGATACACAGACAAGGCAGTCTGCCTCCTACCTACTTGATGTCTGTTTACCTGCACTGTCATCGTTGTAGGGGCCCCAGAGCATTACTTTGCCCAGGGGCCCATGATGCTATTAAGATGACCCTGCTTACATGCATAGATTTTTCCAACATGGTTAGAATATATCTGCAGTCATACCCAGTCATACCCAGTCCTCCACAGAGGAATGAATAATACTTTAATAGCACATTGGGGCAAATATTTCCTGTGGGTTCAGTGATCTTTCATTTTGCATTATTATCAGTGAGGGATTTCCTTATGTATGATCAGTTTAAGCTGCCTAGTCAATATGATTAATGCATTTAAAACAGCATCATATTAAAACTTACATGAAGTCAGAGATTCTGTCATATAATGTGGAGCAGACATAATATCTTCCTTAAAGAAAGGCAGTCTAACAAGACGAAAGTAACCAAATGTTGTCGGAATCATGGTAGGTCTTGCTTTATTGCATCTCTGCAAGAAAGAAGAATTTTAGAACATATGACTTCAAAGACGGTTAGTATAAGATCAAAGACATAGTACATCTGTCAGCATATTAAACCTCACTCTGTCCTAGATCTGCATACTTGCGAATTGTGGCTGTGCGGGAAGACATGTGATCTACCAATTCAATAAAACAAAGGGTTTTTATTTTTGGCATATGGTTGAAAAAAAAATGTAATTTACAAAATATTATGGCATAGGTTTGTTTTAAAGCGGACCTTTTTTTCATCTTTCTGTCTAATAAATATTCTGCCCTTGTTGTTTTAACTTTGTATAGTAAAAAAAATAAACAATTCTGCCAGTAAATACCTTATACAGCCCACTTACTGTTTCTTGTTTGGTCATTAGCCTAGGCTTATGACATCATGCACAGCTCTCTCTCTCTCTCTCTCTCTCTCTCTCTCTCTCTCTCTCTCACTCTCGTGAGAGTTTACCAGAAATGGAGCAGGAATGAATCATAAGAGGGCCAATGAAAGCTGCAGAGCTGGAGGTGTGCCTCTGTGTGTAAATCCAGGAAGTGAACAGGCAGCAGCTTCAGCTGCCCACAGCTAAAATGGCTGCAGACAGACTTAATGGAGGTAGATTTCTGCAGCATATTTGGCAAGTACAGAATCACAGTATATATAAAATAATATGCAAAGTGGTTGGAGGGAAGCTTCAGAATGGCAAAGATGTTTTTATTACAAATCATGTGAGCAGACTGAAGTTCCTTTTTAAGTATAGGATACTTTTGCCATGAGGACAACATTAGGGCCAAGTCTGCTTACAATTTGTATATACACTTTCAATGTTACACTCACCATCAAAGCCTAAATTTTGTAAAAAGAAAAGCAATATTACCTTACCAGGTACCATGACTAATGACTGGTTGTTTTGTTTCTTGAACTTGTACTTGGTAACTTTTAGCAACTACACGCGTACTGTTTTCTTGTTTGCCGAGAAGACCCTGTTGTAGCAGAGCTTCATACCCCTTTGTGCTATAGAGACTCTGGTTCTTTGGATACATCAGAACCAACATGCACCCCTTGAATAACTTCAGACCAGTCTTAGAACAGTTGATGCAACGTTACTGAATAGATTTTAACATTACAGTCCAGTATGAAAAAGCTGAGTCCAATCCCAAACCCTAACTCTAGAGCTGCCCAGGGATACCTCTGCAAGGTAGTAGCCCATGCAGGCATTCTGCAGATGCTGACGTATCTCGGGTTCCCTGGTGCATTCGACAGACGGCAAGGCACAGCAGTCCTGCATCACAGCTCAGGCCAAAAGCGCAAGCATAGCCAAGAGCCTTGGTCATCAGCCTTCCCCCTTTTTATATCACAGTTAGGATGGCTGGGTCCAAAAAGCCTGGGAACTTAGCACATTCATACTTAACTCCTCCCACCCGCCCCCATCGCCTGGGTAAAACTTTACCTAAGGCAGAAACAGTCTGCCTGCATGCACTTGTGAACCCTACAGTGCATTCCTGAACCCTGCATGCTGTGCATAGCGCATCCCTGAACCCTGCATTCTGTGCATAGTGCATTCCTGAACCCTGCATTCTGTGCATAGTGCACTCCTGAACCCTGCATTCTGTGCATAGCGCCTTCCTGAACCCTGCATTCTGTGCATAGTGCACTCCTGAACCCTGCATTCTGTGCATAGCGCCTTCCTGAACCCTGCATTCTGTGCATAGTGCACTCCTGAACCCTGCATTCTGTGTATAGCGCATTCCTGAACCCTGCATTCTGTGCATAGTGCACTCCTGAACCCTGCATTCTGTGCATAGCGCCTTCCTGAACCCTGCATTCTGTGCATAGCGCCTTCCTGAACCCTGCATTCTGTGCATAGTGCACTCCTGAACCCTGCATTCTGTGCATAGTGCATTCCTGAACCCTGCATTCTGTGCATAGTGCATTCCTGAACCCTGCATTCTGTGCATAGTGCACTCCTGAACCCTGCATTCTGTACGTATTACACTCCTAAACTCTGCACTCTGTAAGTAGAGCACTCCTGAATGTTGAACCCTGTGTGTAGCCAACTCCTGATATTTAACAATTCCCCTTTAAGAACCTTCAATTGCATTTTTGGCCACCCAGGGGTGTGGTTAAATTCCTGCACTGTAGTTCAAATCTGTAAGTTAATGGATACAAGGTGGATTTTTTTATCTTTTTGTACTTGTTGTCTGTGACTTCAGTAACATCCTTAAGTGCTATGTGTTCATGTTATTCCTTGCCACTGTAACTCCACTGCAGTGTTTAACAATAAGCAGTTCTCCAGTCTTCTCCTGTCTTTCCTGCTTGTAACATCCCTATGCTCATCTACATATCTACATAGGTAACTACTGTGCTGTTTTTTTTGGGTTGCTGTCTTCAGTCAATATTACCCTGTTCATGCCCTTACATCAGCAGCAGGCTCCTGTCTTAAAGGGGTTGTAAAGACAAAAATATTTTCCTCTTAAATTAAAGTCTGACAGTAGCTGATAAAGTAAAAAGTAAAGTTTTGCATTATAACTAGTTGGATACCTGTTGAAATCGAGCTGTTTTATTCACCACCGTCACTCCTGAATCGTTATTCTCACTGACTTCCTGGTTTGCGGTGCGCATTCATTCTTGCTACATCACGGCCTAATGGGAACTACAGTTCCCATTAGGCTTAGCCTCCATGCCTGTGAGGAAGAAGAGAGCATTTTCACGAAGGGCTGTAGTCATAGGGAGGGGGTGAGCACATTCTGCTTTCCACCATGCAAAACAGCTCAGATGCCGGTGGAAAGCAAGAAGAGGAGAGACAGGAAATGGCATTTTCAAACCTGGATTACTGTATTTTGGAGGTCAAAAGGAAAAACGAGGTAAGTGATGTTTAAATGCTCTAGCTTACAGCAATCAATTGATCTAATAAAAAAACATACATTTAGTGTTCCTTTAACTTGAGCTTGCTTTCATCTTTCACAAGTAGAATTGTTTCTTTCCTATATAAAAAAAACAAAGCAAATGTGGTAATTTATTAAACCTTTTACTGCCAGAGCCATTATTGAATTTTTGAATGTTTATCAAATCCATACTTTCAGTAAAAAAAAAAAATACACTAAAGTTAATTTTGTGCACACAAACACAATATATTATTCAATTTCTGACAACATATAAAAGATGAGGTTGCGTCAAGCAAATAGATATCATTTATTTTAAGCCTTAAAATTGTATGCATCAATGAAACAGCAATGATGAGATTTAGTACTATCAGTATTGTGCTGTGTACTCTACTCCTTGCAGGAGGCTCTGACATGAGAAACGAAAGTTCTGCCACTACCAAGAAGGCCACCTCTGCACAAAGACAGAAACTGGATTCTGTAAAAGGCATGGTAAGGGCCCTTTCACACGTGCGGACGAACGGTCCCCTTTTTCTAAGTCCTTAAACGGACTTAGAATGGGGCCCTATGGGAGCGGATCTGTTAGCGGATGATGCATCCGCTAACGTCCGCCTAAGATCCGCGTCCGTCTGGATCCGTTTTGCGGACGGAAGAAAACACAATTTTTCTTCCGTCCGGTGGATCGGATCGGATGCAAACGGACAGACGGTCCGTTTTCATCCGATTCCCCATAGGGGATGCACACTGTGCAGGGACCGCCCTGTCTGCCGACAGCTGAGCGGGACCCCCCGCTGAGCCGACGGACACACACGAAGCGGACCGAAAAACGGTCTGCACTGTGTGAAAGAGGCCTAAGTCAGTAATAGGAAAAAGATCAGCTGCAGGTAGACCATAGGCGATGCTGGTGGCAAGTCCTTTGCCCTCTGCCTGTTGTTTTTGGGCATAGGTTCCAGAGAAGTTTTTTTTTTACTTTTTAAAGGACCAGTCTCCCAATGAAGAAGTCTATACCTGTAAGTAAGAGAGTGAAAACGTACCTTTCCTGTCGCCTGTGCTATTAAACACCTCTGAAAAATTAGTTAGGAGAAGAAAGTAGCTAAAATGGGAATATTGAAAGGTCTTGCCACATTCCAAATAGAAGTTGCATGTAGGAAATGCCCCAGGGATAGTATGGGCAGGAAACAGAACAGGAAGAATGCAAAAAAGTAAAAAAAAAAATACAAATTGTATTCCATATAGAAAATTCTGAATATACATGTGTAGCGTCAGTGTACTTCCAAGTACCGGTGATGTTTAAAATGTAAGGGATAATCAGAGAGTAAATGACTCAATTATGATTTCAATTATGATTGTATTGTAGAGTCTCTGTTTCAGCTTGGCTGCGCTGTGGGCTCATTCTGTTGTGCATGGGGTGTTGTTCCACCCCAGGACGATAGGTGGCAGCAGTGGAGTCGGGACTTGGGTGCTCTTTCCCAGCAGCCAATCAGGAGGGTAGTTTTCCTCACTGGGCATGCTGGGAGAGGGTACATATGAGGCAGACGCCATTTTTGGAGGTTCTTCTTCTTTGAGCGTGGCACCCACCTTTAGGGTGAACACATCACCGCCTACCTAGCGTTATGGCCTAACTGGCCGGGGCGTGTGTGCCACGCAGTGTTCCTGGTTTCTGGGCCATGTGGGCCTGGAACGTTCAAGCAGGACGGGGACTCAGTGGTCGACTGGGTTTCCACTTTTGAAGATCCCAAGCAAGTGTAGCTGGTTGGTGGGGAGGTTATCTGTGGAGCGCCAATGAGAGGCTGGCGGTCCAATAGGATTCCGACAAACCACCGGGGATCGAGGTTACCAGACACTGAAGGATTGACTCCTCTTTCAGTCGGTACCTGGGTGACGTTAAGAAGAATATTCAGGCAAAACTTTACTTAGGAGGGGGCTCCTCCGTAACAGCAATCAGAGAGGGCCTGTGGCAGAGGTGTCTCTCTGAGTTCATTCTAGAAGAGTCTGCGGCAGAGACATCTTTCTAAAGTTACGAGTGATACTCTGGCTGCCAGGTCGGTGAGAGAGGCCTGTCCAGGTACGCTATACCCACTCCGACTGGAGTGGAGAAGAAATGTAAGGCCGTGTACACACGACCGAGGTTCTCGCTGGAAACCAGCGAGAACCTCGCTGGAAGCTGCATTCCAGCGAGGACCTCGGCCGTGTGTACGCTCTCGGCGAGCTTCCCGTCAGGAAGCCCGTCGAGCAGAAATAGAGAGCACACTCTCTATTTGCTCGACGGCCCGCCTGGAAGAATGGCTGGTTGCCATTCCCGACGGGCGGGTCGCCGATTTCGACGGCCGGCAGGGAACCTCGACGGGCGGAACGATGTGTTCTGCCCGTCGAGGTTCTCTGCCGTGTGTACACGGCCTGAGTGTTGTCGGAAGCAGGACTGTTTCCATATTGAACTCCTGAATCTGCTGTTCTCCTTCCAACCTCTATCTGTTCCTTTTATCACCTGTTCACTGTTTTTAGCCGGCTGGGTAATAAGGAGCACATATAAAGAAAGACATTCTCTTTGCGGACATTCCTTTGCTGCTGCTGCTGTATGCAACATTCACCCCTAGACATTTCACAACAGCCATGAGGTAATGTGTCATCCCATTAATTCTCAGCAGCCCCTTCGGGGGTATTGCTACACATGAACAATAAAAACATAAAGTGGAACAAAAAAGCTAGAAACAGAGCTACTACTAGTTATTCAACACACTACACTTCTAAACATAAAAATAGAAGAGTTGTGGTTAAACCATAACCGTCATGTTTCGGATAACGCCGAAAAGATTTTTCTGTTTCTGCCATATTTGCTTCTTTTTTTTTATAGTAGGAGCATGCTGAAGGGGTTATACAATAATTCCAATCAATTTCGAAAAGACCAAAAATTGCACAGTAACGCATTTCCAATATTTGATACTCACAGCTGAATGTTCCTTTAAGACATAATAGTACACAGCGTCATTGCAGAGCAAATGCAGAGGGGATTCCCAGTCATGTCAAACACCGCATTCCAACAATAATTATGTGTTGTGAGAGTATTCACCCTCTAATTCATTTCTTATAAAAGTTATCTTTTTAGTATCCTTAAGAGATTGGAAAGGCAGACATAGCAGGCTTAAACCAGGGGCAGTAGCAGCAAAACAGGGTTCACAGAGGCCAATAATGAAGGACCAAAGGCGTAAATCTGTGGATCTGAGTTTCCTTGTAAATGCCTAGATATAATTTTATATTTATAAGCTGAAACAAAGTCATTACATTTGTACAGTTACTGTAGGAAAAGGTTCATGGTTCTGGGACTTACCTTATCAATACCATGCACTGTCTGTTGTGATAGAGACCTTCCAAGAAGCCACAGACCAGCACCACGGATAGCCTCAAGTACCGTACCCATTACCAGAAATTTACCTTTCCAGTTATATATTAATCTAAGCTTTCCAATATGTGCTTAACATTAGTCAAAGTTTAGCAATGCCAGAGACATTCACGATGTAATGACAACAAAGCAAATCCATAAGACAATTAGGGTGTGTTTTTTACAACAGCCAATCTATTGGCAACTAGTGCCACATAATGCTTCCTTATTAACCACTTGCCTACTGGGCACTTTCACTCCCTCCCTGCCCAGGCCAATGTTCAGCTTTCAGCACTGTTGCACTTTGAATGACAATTACGTAGTCATAGCATTTTTTTCACACAAATACAGCTTTCATTTGGTGTTATTTATTCACTGCTAGGTTTAAAAAATATTGCTTAAATTCTTTTAAAATATACCAAAAATGTTGAAAAAATTAATATTTTTCATAGTTTGTTATAAAATTTTGCAAACAGGTAATTTTTCTCCTTCACTGATGTGGCTGCACTGATAGGCACTGATAGGCTGCACAGATGAGGTGGCACTGATGGGGGGCATTACCCTTGTGTGGAGCTATCGCATCAGCTGACCCACATCCCTAATAGAATATAGAAAGTTCACTCCAAAGAGTGTATTTCCTCTGGTGGGACTTTTAATTGGGTCGCTGATAGCTTATGTAGGAGTAGTAGGAACCATAACATATATAATTATTTTATTAGAAAACATAAAAATGACAAAATATTACAGATGCAAAATAATATGTAAATCTAACATAACAGGATGCACATAAATGGATGGCAAATTAAAGGACGAAAACTGGACAGCCGCACTCCGAAATCACTTAAAATAAGTTGTCTTTTATTTTTCAACTGTACATACAGTCACTGCAACCAACAAAATACAGTATGGCCGACGCGTTTCGCACTTACAATCAGTGCTTAGTCATGGCTAAAAACACATAAATGGATGCATGGATTAAATTGTGTACAATACAATAACCAACTCTATTGACAGTATCTAACTGACAACAAAAAAAAACAATGTTTCAAGGTCAATTGAAGGTAAACCTCTTCTTCAGGGGTAATTGGTTAGGTCACGATAATATTTACATCTACAGTTGGAAGAAAACAGAAAGGCACAGATTTGTAAATACATACATTTATACCAGCACCAGTAATTTAGGCATATATCTAGGTAGACATATTAACCACTTAAGACCCGGACCAAAATGCAGGTAAAGGACCTTGCCCCTTTTTGCGATTCGGCACTGCGACGCTTTAACTGACAATTGCGCGGTCGTGCGACGTGGCTCCCAAACAAAATTGGCGTCCTTTTTTCCCCACAAATAGAGCTTTATTTTGGTGGTATTTGATCACCTCTGCGGTTTTTATTTTTTGCGCTATAAACAAAAATAGAGCGACAATTTTAAAAAAAATGCAATATTTTTTACTTTTTGCTATAAAAAATATCCCCCAAAAATATATAAAAAAAACATTTTTTTTCCTCAGTTTAGGCCGATACGTATTCTTCTACCTATTTTTGGTAAAAAAAAATCGCAATAAGCGTTTATCGGTTGGTTTTCGCAAAATTTATAGCGTTTACAAAATAAGGGATAGTTTTATTGCATTTTTATTAATTTTTTTTTTTTTACTACTAATAGCGGCGATCAGCGATTTTTTTCGTGACTGCGACAATATGGCGGACACTTCGGACAATTTTGACACATTTTTGGGACAATTGTCATTTTCACAGCAAAAAATGCATTTAAATTGCATTGTTTACTGTGGAAATGACAGTTGCAGTTTGGGAGTTAACCACAGGTGGCGCTGTAGGGGATGTGTGACCTAAGTGTGTGTTTACAACTGTAGGGGGGTGTGGCTGTAGGTGTGACGTCATCGATCGCGTCCCCCTATTACAGGGATGAGGCGATCGATGATACGGCCACAGAGAAGCACGGGGAAGCCGTGTGTACACACGGCTCTCCCTGTTCTTCCGCTCCAGGGACAGATCGCCGCACTGCAGCGGCGATCGGGTCCGCGAATCCCGCGGTCCCGGTCCTGGAGCTTCGGACCGGGTCGCGGGCGCGCGCCCGCGACCCACGGCTGGGTACTAAAATCAACGTATATATACGTTGATGTGCCCAGCCGTGCCATTCTGCCGACGTAAATGTGCAGTAGGCGGTCCTTAAGTGGTTAAACAGTAATACATAGGTACTGACCATAAGTTTTGCTTATAACTTTGCAAAACATCTATAGCATCCGATAAAAGCAGGTCTGCTGCAGCTCCACAACGGCCAGAGGTGGGAACAAGGGGGGGGGGGGGTTGCAGGGAAGGGAAGAGGGAAGGGGATAGGGAAACCCCCAAAAGTGGACACAATACCACAAAGATGGACAGATATGCCCGGCAAAACATCAGCAGGTCCACAAAGGGCACACCCAAGCCTGCAAAGTCCTCCCTCCTCCTTTCCTTGCACAGGGGGAAATGGACCTAGTCACAATGGAAAAGTCCACCACCACTCAGAGTCACTAAAAATGAAAAAAAAAAAATTAATAGAAATAAACATATTTTTTATATAATCCTTTTCAAAGATAGTAGTATTTATATGAAACTACATCCATCCATCTAGGAGTCACTGGTGAGGCTGCACTGATAGGTGCCACTGATGGGCACTGAGGCGCACTGATGAGGTAGCACTGATAGGCGGCACTGATGAGTCAGCACTGGTGGGCACTGATAGGCAGCACTGATGAGGAGGTACTGATAGGTGGCACTGATGAGGTGGCACTGGTGGAAACTGATGAGGAGGCACTGATTGGGTTGCACTGATAGGTGACACTGGTGGGCACTGATAGGTGGCACTGATAGGTAGCACTGATGGGCTCTGATAGGCAGCACTGAAGGGCACTGATAGGTGGCACTAATAGACAGCACTGATGGGCACTGATAGATACTGGTAGGCGGCAGTGATAGGCACTAATAGGGGGCACTGATTGGTAGCACTGATGAGCACTATTTGCCAGCACTGGTGGACACTGATTGGCAGCATTGTTGGGACTGCACTGATAATCACTGCCCTGATTACCAGTGCCAATGTCCCTTTAACACAAGCCGGTTATCGGCTCTCTTCTTCTCTATCGCGCTGTCAGCGTGAGGAAAGAAAAGCCAAAAACCGGCTTGTGTTTACATCCATGTCATTAAACACAGCCAATCACATGGTAAAGGGACGCTGTGATTGGCCCTTTCCACAGAAGTCCCTGAAGGACTTGGGCTGCATTCACATCTGAGCATTTTGTCGCCTAAAACATAACATTAACATTTTTCTCTATGGAGATTCACATCTCCAACGCAAAACGTTGTACGCCGAAAGAACGCCGAATGCCTGAATTTCAAAAAAGTCCCGGACCCTTTTTCAACGCGCGTATCGGGCGGCTTGGGCATTTTCCATAGCCGACAATGACCTGTACAAAACCGCGGTTTTAAAACGACGCGTTTTGTCGCTGCAAATCGCGGTAAAAAACACTGCAAATCGCCTACGCCTAGGTGTGAATGCAGCCTTAGTGAGGGACTCACAGAGTGAAACTAACAGCGCATGCTGCACCTTTCCTCGAATGATTAGGGATGGAAACACAGGGCATTACCATTCCATGTTTTTCATTTAAAGTCCCGTGGGATGGAAATACTTGGCCTTACTAGGCCTTGGCTTCTTCAAAGTCTCATACAAACCCCCTCAATTGATTAATGCTTTCCTCTGCTGCGCAATGTCAATAGATGCCCTCCCGGCAAAGTAAGCCCGCGCTGTAGCTGTCATTTGCCTATAGCGCTAGTGGGAAAGGATTAAAGTGTCTGTGTATAGGTAAACCTTGTTTTAGTTTTGAATAGAGTAGTGAAGAATTGGGAGAAGTGAAAGTCAGGAGAAATCCAACATTTTAGAAGTTTTCCCAAAACAGGAGGTAAGAGAAAATCTTCCAATGAAGATCCCTGTTCTAGGAACAACTGTCTAATGCCTTGTACACACAATCAGTTTTCCTGACTGGAAAACTGTAAGGAGAGCTTTTGGCCAGGGATCCCGACTATGTGTATTCTCCTTACAGTTTTTCCAACAGGAATACTGCCCAAAAACCGCCAGACAAAAAAAGAGAACTGCCTAGTACACACGGCCGTTTTTTCCGTTGGGTAAAAGAAATTACTGTTTTCCCAACAGAATTCCTCTTAAGCCTGCCTTGCATACACACGCTCAGACAAAAGTCCGGTTAACTTTTGACTGCCAAGAACGCGGTGACGTAAAAGACAACAATGACCTGAACAAAAGTTCTATGCCTCCGAGCATGCTTCAAATTTTTTCCGAGCATGTGTGTTTTTTCTCCCTCGGAAAAGCATACATACGAATGGTTTTCCCACCAGGATTTTTTTCCTGACGGGAAAACAGAGATCCTGTCACTTTTTTTGTCCAGCAGTTTTCCCGTCTGAAAAACTTCGATGGAGCATACACATGGCCGGGATTCCTGGCCAAAAGCTCTTATAGCACTTTTCCAGTCTGAAAAAACGTTTGTGTGTACGAGGCAAACCAGTTTCCCGGCCAAAGCAAGCCTACATCCTAGGCTTCCGAGATGGAAAGAGGAGAAACTTTAACAACCTCCTTACCAGCCATTTTACTAAATCAGAGTGGTTGTGTGTCTTGTGATAGCTAGTATGGCCAATCGCAGGGATCATAAATGTAAAAAATACTACTTGTATAGGGATTGGAAACTTATGAGGTGCCCAGATAATTGACAGTCAAAATTGGGACAAACTATATACATTACGGTATATACAATCTCTTCTTCTCCTCCTGCACTTCCTTGCTTGCAGATTATCACTCCTTCCGCATATCGCTTGCTTGCATTTCCCGGACCAGCTAGCACTGTAGGACTGACTGTTATGACTCTGCAAATATTAGGACTCTGGACTATAAGTATGGATCTCAGCTGCGGAGGTTACTCAGAGTACAACCACCAGATCACTCTATAATACACAGAGAACTTGGGGTTTAGGTCATTACAGCCTCCAGTGAGCAGAACCTGGTATTGATATTGATTACTGTAGCAATATGGAGTTACACTGAGAATGTAGCAGTACCTTAAAGGGTCACTAGAGGGCTGACATACATAGTGGGTTGTAGCATGAGTAGCTGAGTATATATGACTAATAACAACTCTGCAGTCCCTATGATGGGAGACTAGTAGGTTAGCAAATACTGGCAGGTAGATATAATAAAGTCCTCAATACACAGCAGTGCATATAAGCTTATCACAGCAGTATTGTCCACATAAGGTACTTGCGGTTCTGATGTGAGATGCTGCAGGTTCCTGAAGCCCCAGTAGAGATGAATAGGTCTGGATCGACTGATGACAGAGGAATGGCATAAGCCGGATGGAGCTGGAGGGTCTCTGGAGTAGCAGGAACCTGGGGTCCTGGAATGCAGAACTCAGAGAGTGCAGAAAGGGGGAGTCCGGGTCCCTGGTGGCGGCAGGCGTCCAACAAGAATAATCGAACACCCTGCCACCAGAGCAGGGGGTTTAAATAGTGCGCCTGGAGCGCGAAAATCTCCAGGTCGCACTTCCGCGTTCCAGCGTGGAGCGCAGACGTCCGCGCACCGGAAGTGACGCGAACGCCTTGTAGAACGGAGCGCAGCTGTCAGAACAAGATACAGCTGCGCTCGTTCTAACGAGGGTAACGCTGATGGCGTTACATACTCCCCTCCTCAAGGGTGTACCAACAGAGTACCCAGTAGGAGCTGGTCGGTGAGGATGCTTGTGATGAAACTGTTTAATGAGTCGGGGAGCGTGAATGTGTGAGGAGTCTTCCCAGGAATCATCAAGATGACTATAACCTTTCCAACCGATAAGATATTGAAGAGAAGAACCTTTCCTTTTGGAATCAAGAATTCTCTCAACCTCATACTCTGTTTCACCGAGCACCTCGATAGGAGGAGGGGGGTGAGGATCTCTGTTAGGGAACGGATTAGGTGTAAAAGGTTTAATGAGAGAAACATGAAAGGAGGAATGTATTTTCCAATCTGAAGGCAGGGTTAATTTAACAGCATTGTTGTTGATTACATGGGAAATTGGGAAAGGTCCCGTAAATTGACAACCAAGTTTCTTTGAAGGAATCTTAAAGCGGAGCTCCACCCAGGATAACAACATTTTACAATGTTGTTTGAAAAAAAATAAAAAAAAAAAAAACCTGAAAAATAAAATAAAAAAATACTCACCCGAAATAGCTGTTGCTATGCGGAAGTCCGTAATCTGCCTCTTCCTGAACCGCGGTGTGTTTTCTTCTTGTTCTTCTCCTTGTGAATGGGGCGCGCTGCTTCCTGGGAACTGTGTGTGTTCTCAGAGAGCAGCGCGCCCATTCACAAACCAGCGTGAGACTCACGCAGGCGCACTAGGAAATGGGCAGTGAAGCCGTACGGCTTCACTGCCTGTTTCCCATAGTGTGAATGGCGGCGCGGGACCCGGAGCGATCGTGGGACCGGCATCGGGGGGGGCCGTCAGCACGGGCGCCTAGGACAGGTAAGTGTCCTTATTTAAAGTCAGCAGCTACACTGTTAGTAGCTGCTGACATTAAAAAAAAAATTCCCGCGGCTGGAGCTCCGCTTTAAGGCGTAAGTTCCGGGTGGACAGCCGGACCAGATCGCTAACTTTATATACAGGAGGAACTGTTCTATGGTTATCATAATATTTTTTTTGTTTCAACTGAGCAGCTTCAAGATTGGAATGGAGAGTACTCAGGTTCTTTTCCAGGGTCGAGAGGTAATCTCCCACAGAGGGAACATTATTTGGGGGAAAGGAAGATGGCAAGCTGGTAGGATGGAATCCATAGTTAGCGTAGAAAGGTGAGAGTTGGGACGAAGAGCTTGTGGCATTATTATATGCAAATTCGGCGTGAGGAAGGAGATGGAGCCAGTCATCTTGAAGATGAGTACAGTAGCAACGTAGATACTGTTCCAGTGTCTGGTTGACACGCTCTGTTTGTCCATTTGTTTGTGGGTGGTAGGCAGTGGACATCTTATGAACAATCTTTAAGTTCTGACAAAGGGCTCTCCAGAACCTGGACACAAATTGAGAGCCACGATCTGTGATGATCTGAGAGGGTAAGCCATGGAGCTTAAGAACATGCTGTATGAAGGCGTTTGCTGTCTCAGAAGATGTGGGTAATTTCTTTAAGGGGATGAAGTGGGCCATCTTTGTTAATAAGTCCACTATGACCATGATGGTGTTAGCCCCCTCAGACCGGGGAAGGTCAACTATGAAATCCATAGAAATGACATCCCATGGTCTGTTAGGTATTGGAATGGAGGACAGAAGCCCAAAGGGAGGTTTCCTTGAATGTTTATTAGTAGCACAGATCACACAAGAATTGATGTAGTCTTGGACTGTCTTGGAAAGTTGGGGCCACCAGTAATCTCGTTTGACTAGATGAATGGTCTTGCTAATACCAAGATGACCCGCCAAAGGGGCATCGTGAAGTTGTTTAAGAAGCAAGATTTGTAGTTGGGGTGGAACGTAGATCTTATTATTGAAGGTATAAAGACCGTCAGATTGTCTGGTGAGACCCTTAGGTAGTTGCGTCGTGTCTCTAAGGATGGCTTGAGTAAGCAACTGCTTGAAAGAAGCTGAAGCTGCAATAAATCGGTCAGATGGAATAATAGATTGGGGAGGACTTTCCTTGGTCTGGTCTTCGCAGATACGCGACAAGGAGTCAGCCTTAAGGTTTTGAGAACCGGGGCGGTAAGAAATGACAAAATCAAATCTGTCGAAGAACAAACTCCATCTAACTTGGCGAGCAGACAGGGTTTTACAAGCCTTTAGGTGTTGTAAATTGCGGTGGTCTGTAAGGATGGTGATTGGGTGAGTGGAACCCTCCAGTAAATGTCTCCAGTTACTCAGGGCATCCTTGATTGTGAGGAGTTCTTTCTCCCCAATGGAATAATTATTTTCTGCTGAAGAAAGAGTCCTTGAATAAAACGCTACAGGATGCAACGGCTCTGATAAGGATGACTGCTGGGAGAGAACAGCTCCAAGAGCGAAATGTGAGGCATCCACTTCTAGTGTGAAATGGGAAAGTGGATTGGGAAGTTGAAGGATAGGAGCGGAAGTGTAACTAGCCTTGAGCATCTCGAAAGATTTCTGAGCATCATTTGTCCAAGAGAAGGGTGTCTTAGTGCTAGTCAAACTACTGAGTGGTTTCACAATAGCGGAAAAGTTTTTAATAAACTTCCTGTAGTAGTTTGAAAACCCAAGGAATCTTTGTAGAGCCCTCCTAGTGTGAGGTACCGGCCAAGATAGGATGCATTCTACTTTGGAAGAGTCCATCTGAATACCCTTTGTGGTAATTAGGTATCCGAGGAAGGAAATACTAGATTGATTGAAAACACATTTCTCAAGTTTTGCATATAGAGAGTGTGTTCTGAGCCTTGCCAGAACCCAGCGTACATGTTTGATGTGTTCCTCGGGTGTGTCAGAATAAATTAAAATGTCATCCAAATAAATTACAACACAGATGTCAAGTAAATCACGGAAGATATCATTGATGAACCACTGGAACGTTGCAGGTGAGTTGCATAAGCCAAACGGCATCACAGTGTATTCATAAAGCCCGTATCGAGTTTTAAAGGCAGTCTTCCATTCATCACCTGGGCGGATTCTTATCAAATTATAAGCACCTCTAAGGCCTCGTACACACGAGGGGATATGTCCGCTGAAAACGGTCCGATGGACCGTTTCAGCAGACATCTCCGCTCGTGTGTATGGGCTAGCGGACAGATTTCTCCACCCGACAGATTTCAAAGCATGCTTTGAAATCTATCCGGTGGGAATCTGTCCGCCCGACATGTCTGCTGGTTAGTACACTTACCAGCAGACACGTCGTCCCCCACCGCCGCCGCGCCGCCGCCGAATGGATTCGGCGCATGCGCGGAAGTGTTTTACTTCCTGGTGCGGTGATGTGGCGGTGACGCGGCGGCGTCAACGTCACCGCCGCGTCACCGCCACGTCACCGCGCCGTCCGGCGGCGGGGAATTTGATCCGATGGTGTGTACACGCCATCGGATCAAACTCCCGATCGGACATATCCGATGGAAATGGTCCGCGGACCGTTTTCATCGGATATGTCCGATGGTGTGTACGCGGCCTCAGATCTAATTTAGTAAAAATCTTGGACGTCTGGAGGCGTTCAATAAGCTCTGGGATTAGTGGTAAGGGATACCTATTCTTTACAGTGATGTTGTTGAGAGCTCTGCAATCTATTATCGGTCGGAGTGAGCCATCTTTATTTTTAACAAAAAACAGCTGGGGAAGTGGAAGGTTTAATAAAGCCTTTCTTGAGATTCTCGTCCAGTTAAATCTTGAGATGTCCAAGTTCTGGTTGTGACAACGGATAGATACGCGCAGTCGGGATAGGTTTGTCAGGGATGAGGTCTATTGGACAGTCATAGATGCGATGTGGGGGGAGTCTGTCTGCGTTGGTCTTACTGAAGACGTCAGCGAACTCAAGTAAGTGTACTGGGAGCTCCACAGGGTGAGACTCCGTAACGGTGATAGCGTAATTGGAGTAACAAGTCTCCATACAAAATTTGGAGTGTAGTGTTAGTGAACTGGTTGACCATTGGAAAATGGGTTGATGAAGATGTAACCATGGTAACCCGAGGACTATTGGGAATACTGAAAACGAGGTTATGTCAAACACAAGAGTCTCGGTATGACCTGAATTACTGGTAACAAAAAGGGGGAGGTTTGATAAGAGACTGGTCCGGAGGAGGACGTAGAACCATCAATAAAAGTGAGGGAAACAGGAGTATGCTTTAACACACGGGGAATTTTATTAGAATTTACAATGGTTGAGTCTATGAAGTTGCCACAGGCACCACTATCGACCATCGCGTCAAGGGTAATCTTTCCTTGTTCCCACTGTAGGGTAAGAGCAATAAAGATATATTGGTTAGTGGTGGTTACAGAAGCATTGAGCTTAGTAATGTGGGAATTTTTACCTTCAGAATTCCTCTTGAGAAGGGGGCAGTTGGAGACAACATGGTCTGGAGCTGAACAGTACAGGCAAAGGTTTTGGACTCTGCGACGCTGTTTCTCAGCAGAAGATAATGGTCCCTTGATCGCTCCAAGCTCCATGGGAACATCTTTGGGTGGTGATCTTGCTCTCTTGAAAGGAGTAGGAGAGTATGTAAGGGCACGTTCCGCTTTCCTTTCACGAAGGCGTCTGTCAATCGCAACAGAGAGTTGCATTAGGTCGTCTAAGGTAGAGGGGAGCTCAACTCGGGCAATCTCATCTTTCATTGATTCCGTTAGGCCTAACCGGAATTGGTTGCGAAGTGCCACATCTGACCACTGGGTCTCTCTGCACCAACATTTAAATTCCGATATGTAATCTTCCACGGGTCTTCTACCCTGCTTAAGAGCCCTGATTGAGTTCTCTGCAGTCAGCTGTTTGTTTGAATCCTCATAGAGCTGGGACATCTCTTCCAGGAAGGTATCAAAAGCCCCCAGGAGATCTCCGTGTTCTTCTAGGTAAGCATCAGCCCATACTCTAGGTTCACCCCTAAGGTAAGAGACTAAGGTGAGGATTCTGACCCTATCGGAGTAGTAGGTGCGGGGGCGTAACTCAAACATGAGACGACACGAGCTAATGAACTGACGAAAACGTTTCCTGTCTCCGGAGAAAGGTTCTGGTGGGCAAACCTTAGGTTCAGGTCTCTCTCTGGCCTGTGCTAAATTTTGGTTGCGAAGAACATCATTCTCTAAGCGTAGCTCGGTTAGGGAATTGGTAAGGGTATCTACCCTCTGTGAAAGTCCAACCAAGTGGTTTGCAAGCTCCGCTGGATCCATATTAATTTTAGGGTTCGATTATTATGTTATGACTCTGCAAATATTAGGACTCTGGACTATAAGTATGGATCTCAGCTGCGGAGGTTACTCAGAGTACAATCACCAGATCACTCTATAATACACAGAGAACTTGGGGTTTAGGTCATCACAGCCTCCAGTGAGCAGAACCTGGTATTGATATTGATTACTGTAGCAATATGGAGTTACACTGAGAATGTAGCAGTACCTTAAAGGGTCACTAGAGGGCTGACATACATAGTGGGTTGTAGCATGAGTAGCTGAGTATATATGACTAATAACAACTCTGCAGTCCCTATGATGGGAGACTAGTAGGTTAGCAAATACTGGCAGGTAGATATAATAAAGTCCTCAATACACAGCAGTGCATATAAGCTTATCACAGCAGTATTGTCCACATAAGGTACGTGCGGTTCTGATGTAAGATGCTGCAGGTTCCTGAAGCCCCAGTAGAGATGAATAGGTCTGGATCGACTGATGACAGAGGAATGGCATAAGCCGGATGGAGCTGGAGGGTCTCTGGAGTAGCAGGAACCTGGGGTCCTGGAATGCAGAACTCAGAGAGTGCAGAAAGGGGGAGTCCGGGTCCCTGATGGCGGCAGGCGTCCAACAAGAATAATCGAACACCCTGCCGCCAGAGCAGGGGGTTTAAATAGTGCGCCTGGAGCGCGAAAATCTCCAGGTCGCACTTCCGCGTTCCAGCGTGGAGCGCAGACGTCCGCGCACCGGAAGTGACGCGAACGCCTTGTAGAACGGAGCGCAGCTGTCAGAACAAGATACAGCTGCGCTTGTTTTAACGAGGGTAACGCTGATGGCGTTTCACTGACTCAGCCAGGCCCAAAGCAGACGCCTTTGCAGGCAGGGACCCCTATGGTGTAGCAAAAATTAGAACGTTTCAGTGCTAGCTACTGCTCCCAGCACCACATTCACCACAGTCACTCTGCTTTCTTAATAAAACTGACCACACTAGACTCAGACGTCTCTACTCCAATGATCAGACTTGTCCTGACACCCCCCCCCCCCCAAACCCACACAGTTTTTCACTGGAAAGATCAGTGTGCTGTTGCTTCTCTTCCCCCTAGCTCATATGCAGCTGAGCACAGAGGGAACAAAGGGAATGTGGTCATTATAAAAATAAAAAAAAAGAGGAAAAAGGGTATTTATAATTATAATCTATACGCAAATGTTATGTCTTTCATTTCTATTTTAAATTGAATGGGTTGTTTTACAAGGTGATAGGGTGACAATGCTTTGTACTACATATATGGAGGAAGAGCTGTCATCTTAGTACAGGGCTACAGAACACTTATCCTCTTCTCCATAAAAAAAGGGGGGGTTGTAGTCCACAAAGACAATTGTTATTGATTAGAGTGCTGTAAGGCAAGGATCATAGGATGTTATCAGCTTACAAGATTTCTGGCAAGATCAACAAGTTTATGCACTGTGTTAATCAAAGTTTGCCTATACTATTTAAAAAAAAAAAGCTCTATGTTTAGATAATGTCTTGTGCTAGCTAGCCCACATTTGTTTAGAAATCCAGTTATACTTTCCTGTTCCAAGCTTCATCTTGCTATTTAGAAAAAACTGCAGTTCGGTACTGTGGCAAACCTAGCCACTTCTGGAGCACTGGACGTTACATGTCAAAGGGTTGTCTGTATTATATGCTATGTATTCTGCTGGATCTTCGGTGGGCATGATAACTCGTATGCCGCAGCAATACCTGATGGAAGAAATATCCAGAATGTTAAAGTGGAAGTAAACCCACCTATCATTTTCAGGCAAGGAAGCTGCCATCTTGACTTATGTTTAATCTTCAACTGCCATGGTGCTGCACATGTGATCAGTTATGACACCAGCCATTGGATGGTTTGACAGTTTGGTTGAGAGCACAACCAATGTGACAGTTAGCAATCCCGGCATGCTGGAAATGTAACTGCTTTTTGAAACTGTAAGATCGATGGGTTTACTTCCGCTTTAAGTGCCCCATGTGGTCCACTCTGTATTACCCCTGCTAAATCTGTCTGGAAGCCCCTTGTATGGGGAATTGTATAAATATAGAAGCCCGTTAATAAAGAGTTGTTGTTGACAGTTGACTCTCAGAGCTGTGTGTCGTCTGGTTACTGGGGAGATTTGGGACATTGCCATACTTTTCGGCGCTGACTGTGGATTTACCCTGGATACCAGCGGAGATCGTGGATATTAATAGTGCACTCCGCTACAGGTACAGATCTATAATTCTCTCCATACATTAATTTATCTAAGAAGAGTCATCCCAGAGTAATCACTAGACACACATACAACATGCTTGCTACTTCACAGTGATCACTATTGCTTCAAACAACAGCCACCTTACACAAAGTTACTAGTATTCCTAAAACATGAATAGTTAACTAATTATCCTTTAGATCTGTACCTACAATATTCTTTGCACTGCTCATTTGCATATAGACAGTAAGCACTAAAGACATCTGACTTAGTACTATGTTTATTTGGATTTATTGCTCAGGACACATTCTGACAACATAAAAATTATAATCCAATGATGATTTGTTTGCCAGACTGCTTAGCAACCATCAGTTGAAGAAACAACATGAGGAAATGTTACTTATTTACCTTGCTGGGTAGGACCTCACCTGTAGTTTATGAAAAATAAGTTAAACCTAACATAGTAATAACTGCATTGAACATTATGCCAGCCATCTGGATTAAAACATAAAAATAAAAAACCCTGTGACAAAAGAATTAATCACTACACACGACTGCCAATTTGCAGAGTAAAAAATAAATATTAATTTAAATATTATTCTATGGGACATGCCCTGCCCATAGTCACATTCACCCTACAAAAGGATGAATTTGCACAATGTGCAATGGGCCTTTTGGCAAAGATTGGCAAGACCCTAAAACTGAGCTGCAGCACGGTGGTCAAGACCATACAGCGGTTTAACAGAACAGGCCTCGCCGTGGTTGACTAAAGAAGTTGAGTACACATGCTCAGCGTCAGATCCAAAGGTTGTCTTTGAGAAATAGATGTATGAGTGCTGCCAGCATTGCTGCAAATGTTGAAGGGTTAGGGCCTCACCATGCACCACACACTGCATGAAGTTGGTCTGTATGGCTGTTGTCCCAGAAGGAAGCCTCTCTTAAAGATGATGCACAGCTTGCTGAAGACAAGCAGACTAAGGACATGCATTACTGGAACCATGTTTTGTGGTCTGATGAGACCAAAATAAACGTATTTGATTCAGATGGTGTCAAGTGTGTGTGACCCAGGGGGGGGGGGGGGGGAAACTACAGGCTAGGTGATCTGTGACCATGACGCTGGAGCCGGGAGGGGATGTGCAGGAGACACAGAACCAGAAAGAAGGTAAGCTCCATGTGCGCCCAGTTAGGACGAGCGCTGGGGTGGCTGCATAGAAGAATCAATCTGTCTATAATCTACTCCTTCTACTCCTTCCTCTCTCTCCCACATGCATTCAGAGGCAGCAGGAGGAAGATGGAGAGATTGATTCTTCTATATCCTCCCATCTGGTTAATTTCTGCTGCCGCTCCAAGTACTCTCTGACTCCCCTTGGGCTTTCTCATCCCCTCCCTGTGCTCTCAGGTCCTCCCCAAAGTTCTCTCTACTCCCCATTGCTCTCTGACCCCCTCCCTGGGCTCTCAGGTCCCCCATGTACTCTCCACCCCCCAGTGCTCTCTGACCCCCCTCCCTGGGCTCTCAGGTCCCCCCTGTGCTCTGACCTCCTCTCTGGGCTTTCAGGTCCCCCCATGCGCTCTCCACGAGTGCTCTCTGACTCCCCTGGGCTCTCGGGTCCCCCCATGTGCTCTCCACCCCCCAGTGCTCTCTGACCCCCCCCCCCCCCGTGCTCTCTGATCCCCCTGTGCTTTTTCTCCCAGTCCTGGCCTGGTGTGATGGCAATCAGATGAGGAGTACAAGTCAAGCTGTCACGATTGTCACGTCTACCCCAACGCAGTTGGTCAGACACTATAGCTAGCTTTTAGCTCTGCTTCACCTATAGCAGCCTCCTTTCCCTTAAGTCAAGCAGGCCTACTGGTATTTTGTTGCCCCAGGACTTAAACACAATGCTATAGTGCCTGGCCACCACGCCAGGGCAGATGCAAACAGCAAACAAGACTAATTGCAATTAGCAGACAGATAATGTGGTATTATTACAGTCCAGGTAAAAGGCAGGCTAAGTTCAGGGAATAGTCCAATATCCAATCCAATAACAGTCCAGGTAAAAGGCAGGCAAAGTTCTGGGAACAGGCCAATATCCTATAAAGGTCATACACAGACTAGCACAGGAACAATTCAGGTATATTGTCTCTATCACAAGCAAGGGATAGAGTGTTTGGTTTGCTTATAACAGGTGACTGATCATATTAATCACCTTGCAGGTGAACACAAATAGGGAGAATGCAACAGCCAATATCCGGATGCTGGAATGAAGAGCAGGAGCACAGAAGTGATCCTGACACAAGCATGGTGGTGGAAGTGTCATGGTCTGGGGCTGCATGAGTGCTGCCAGCATTGGGGAACTACAATTTATTGAGGGAACCATGAATGCCAACATGTACTGTGACATACTGAAGCAGAGCATGATTCCCTCCCTTTGGAGACTGGGCCACGGGGCAGTATTTCAACATGATAATGACCTCAAACACAACTCCAAGATGACCACTGCCTTGCTAAAGAAGCTGAGGGTAAAGGTGATGGACTAGCTAAGAATTTCTCCAGACCTAAACCCTATTAAGCATCTGTGGGGCATCCTCAAATGGAAGGTGGAGGAGCCCAAGGTCTCCGACATCCACTAGCTCCGTGATGTTGTCATGGAGGAATGGAAGAGGACCCAAGTGTCAACCTGTGAAGCTCTTCGAAGTCCATGCTCAAGAGGGTTAAGGCAGTGCTGGAAAATAATAGGAGCCACACTAAATATTGACACTTTGGTCCCAATTTGGACATTTTCACTTAGGGGTGTACTCGCTTTTGTTGCCAGCGGTTTAGACATTAATGGCTGTGTGGAGTTATTTTGAGGAGACAGCGAAATGTATACTGTTATACAAGCTGTACACTCACTAATTTACATGGTAGGCTCTACAGTAACTGACATTAGTATTACATAATTATGAGTATTCATTTGTACAGATGTAGTGTTATTTACTGTATCACTTACATATTTCATTTTCGACACTTACTTGTTTATAAATAAATGCTTGTCTAAGCATGGGACATATCAGCAGCTACTTACCTTTCAAAGTTCGCTACAATTTTGCTTCTAAAACTCTCAACAATCTGTGTGCTTCAAACCAAGGGAGAGCTGCACCACCTGCTGTCAGAAGTAAGGTTCTGCATTGCAGGCACACTGGATTTCAATAGAAGTATTCACATCGGTAATCATTTCCGAGCAAAGGCTCTGTTTTACTGCATCCACCACTTTTTTCTACAAAATTCTTGATATTTTTGGGGAAATTCTTCTTGTGCTATTGTAATTTTTTATGTTGATCACCACCCTAATATTTTCTGCAGTTTTGAGAATAATTCATAGCAATAAATAGAATGCAAAACATTTTACATACCATATTGTTAGTGAACAAGTTAAATTCACATACAAATGAGTCAAGACTTGTGATGGACAAAACAAAACAAAACTAATAGTAATACATGCTTTCTAGGTAGATAGCTGTAGACAAATATCAATTCAAACCCAGGTCTAAGCCCCTGCATCCTTTTACCTTGCTTCCTCGCTTACCTCGCTTCCTCGCTTACCTCGCTTCCAATGTATGTACATTAGCAGTCTACAGAGTCAGGCCGTGTACACACGACCGAGGTTCTCGCTGGAAACCAGCGAGAACCTTGCTGGAAGCTGCATTCCAGCGAGGACCTCGGCCGTGTGTACACTCTCGGCGAGCTTCCTGTCGGGAAGCCCGTCGAGCAGAAATAGAGAGCACGCTCTCTATTTGCTCGACGGCCCGCCTGGAAGAATGGCTGGTTGCCATTCCCGACGGGCGGGTTGCCGATTTCGACGGCCGGCAGGGAACCTCGACGGGCGGAACGATGTGTTCTGCCCGTCGAGGTTCTCTGCCGTGTGTACACGGCCATACACTATATTGTAAAAGTATTGGGACACCTGCCTTTACATGCACATGAACCCTAATGGCATCCCAGTCTTTGTCCATAGGGTTCAGTATTGTGTTGGTCCACCCTTTGCAACTATACCAGCTTCAACTCTTCTGGGAAAGCTGTCCACAAGGTTTAGGAATGTGTCTGTTGTTGGAAGAGCAACAGCATGTAAAGTTGTTAATAAATTGACAATACTGTATGCATTATACCTATCTATGCAGCAGGTGGCGCTTATATTCTATGATATAACAGGATGTATTGTCTATCTATGCATAATGCATTGGTTTGTGTTCTTTTCCTGTTCTATGATGATAAATTAATGTTCTGATATTTCTCCATGACAGTAAGGCCCCTTTCACATGTCCGCTCCGTTCGTCCGCTTATTACAAGTCCGTTTACGGACTTGTAATGAGCCCCTATGGGAGCGGATCCATTAGCGGATGGTGCATCCGCTAACGTCCGCAAGATCCGCATCCGTTTTTTCGGACGGAAGAATGTCCTATTTTTCTTCCGTCCGGCGGAATCGGATCGGATGCAAACGGACAGACGGTCCGTTTCCATCCTACTCCCCATAGGGGATAGCGGAGGAGAGACAGGGCAGTCCCTGCATAGTGTGCGGGGACCGCCCTGTCTGCCCGACAGCTCAGCGGAGACCCCCCGCTGAGCCGACGGACACACGGAGCAGACCGAAAAACGCACCGCTCCGTGTGAAAGAGGCCTAAAGTATTCTCTGTATCCAAGAAGCTTCCAGCACATGATTATATCAATACTCTGCACAAAAAGCTGTCACATGGGTACTCTGCACAAATCAATGGCCAGCACCGGCGATGTTCGCATGTAACTGCTCATCTAAGTAGTTAGATTTGTATGGGGCTGACAACTGACCCTAAGTTTTGGCAACACATAAACTGGTTGCAGCTAATTGGCCAGTTTGTATGTAGTCATGACATAGAGTGTTGTTGCATCTACAGGTGGCATTTAACCATCTATATTAGCAGCAAACTACCTGCCTGAGTGGCTGTGTGAAACTAGCCTAATGCCACGTACACACAACCGTTTTTCATGACGAGAAAAATTCTATTTTTTAAATTGGGCATTAAAAACGATCGTGTGTAGGCTCCAGAGCATTTTTCTCGACGAGAAAAATTGCCTTTAAAAATTTAGAACCTACTCTATTGTTTCTCAACGTTTTTCACGCCAACGTTTTTTTCTCGTCTTGAAAAATAGTCGCGTTTAGGCTTTAACGACGGGGAAAAAAACGTGCATGCTCAGAAGCAAGTTATGAGAAGGGAAATTTGCATAATCAGCTCAAAGGGTGGTGCCATTCGAATGGAACTTCCCCTTTATAGTGCCGTCATACGTGTTGTACGTCACCGCGCTTTGCTCCAGCATTTCTTTTCATGATCTAGTGTATGCAAGGCAGGCTTGCCAAGAATCTCGTTGAAAAAAACTGTACGCGGCATTAGGGTTCCTAAGTGCCATTTGCACACTTGTATTGTGATAATGCATGCAGTACATGTGTTTGTGCAATGCAGTGTAGTTCATTCTAAATAGCACCCAATCGCTGCTTGCCGATAGACATGCATTGCAGTGCTTGTAGTGCATGGAAATGTACTAAAGTGCATTATGCTGCCAGAAATTCTATGTACAGTACACCTTTTGAACTTGTTCTGGTCCATTAGGCAGTCTATCCAAATGAACTGCCAATTTTTATCAGTGCACATTAACTTGCTGTATATGTTAACGCTAGTGTGCCAGTGCATAGCAATAACCATCAATCAATTAGAATTTTCTGAATTAGAAAGCCGTGGTTTCTCAAAAAAGACTGGTCTTGGCTTTTTAAAATGTAGAGCAAAAATTGGTCAAGTTTTTTTTGTTTTGTTTTTTTCATTTTGACAGGCTAGAAGAATTTCAATAATAAACAATTTATTTCAAGAAGCAAAAAGTTGCAAAATAAAAACCTAATATAAAAAAATATGATACATAAAAGACACCTAAATTAACATAATTTTCTTAGCATCAACGCTCTATTACATTTTGAAAATTAAATATGACTTTTTATTAAATCACTTAGAAGCTTTTTTTATTCCAGGATATTAATACATTTGGTTATTCACCAACTTTACACATGTTGCAGAGGAGGTGAGGAGGTGGTTTACTATTACAAAAATAGTACTAGCTATGATCAGTTTGTTAAGCGTTTAACATACTGAAGCACTAAAAATATATTTTAGCACACATACAGTACAAAGAAATAATCAAGGATCTTGTAAACACACTGCTTAATCACTTTCTGGCATCTTTAAAAAGATCCTCATGAATTTAGGCGTGTTTCTATACTGTATTTTCAATATAAATACCTCCCATTCAATTGTCAAAAACTTAAAACTGTTCTCATTGTGCAGACGTAGACAAATTTCTTGGTATCTTTACACAGGGCCACCATGAGGAATCATGGGGTTCCACACAACCTACCTGGCAGGGCCCATTCCCCCACCATGGTCACCTAGATGAGAACAATGGGGTGGCACGCTGCAACAAATTGTGGGTGTGGTGCAAAATTGAGCTAACAGTGGGAGAGGCATAAAATCTAAAGCCCCATACACACTATCAGTTTTCCTGACGGTTTTCTCTTCAGGTTTACCAAAACCATCTAATATTAGGTCAAACCTCAAGGGTTTCAATTTGTATGCAATCAGGCAGGCCCTTGTACTACATGGTTTTGGTAAACCTGAAGAGAAAACCGTCAGGAAACTGTTAGTGTGTATGGGGCTTAAGCCTGCATACATAGTGCCAGGATTGGAAATATATGATGTACAAATTGTTGGGGTCAGGTGTGCATGATATAGAGAGTTCAGGGATCAGGAATCTCCTTGGCCTTGCAATAATAATTATTCCTGGCTTATTGCAGGCTGCTCTAACATCAATCCAGAACTCCCTGATATATACTGTACAGTGCCGGCCTAAGACATTGTGCTGCTTGGTACCAAGAATGAAATGCTGCCCCCCCCCCCCCCCCAAAAAAAAAAATCACGCCCACCAAAAGGATATAATTTTATATCATGATAGCTTAAGAGGACATGTCATGGCTTTATACATGTATGTAGGAGTATAAAATGACCTGTCATGGCTCTATACATGTATGTAGGAGTATAAAAATTACCTGTCAGAGCTCTATACATGTATATAGACGTATAAAAGGACCTGTGTGTCGCTGCAATGTCAGTCGGCCACCCACGATTGCTCCACAGAGAGCCAGAATGGGGATCTGTCAATGTAAACAGACATTCTGACAGGGGAGGAGAGACATATCTTCTGTTCCTAGTAATTAGTAACAGAGATCTCTCTCCTCCTTCAGTCAGTCCCATCCCCCCAGTTAGAAACACCTCCCAGGGAACACATTTAACCCCTTCCCTGCCAGTGACATTTACACAGGTTTTTTTTGTAAACACTATAACTTTTGCAC
Source organism: Rana kukunoris (assembly GCA_029574335.1). Taxonomy (NCBI): domain Eukaryota; kingdom Metazoa; phylum Chordata; class Amphibia; order Anura; family Ranidae; genus Rana; species Rana kukunoris. Next base: position 160,475,480 of record CM056053.1, read on the forward strand.
AAACTAATCAATATACACTTATTGCATTTTTTTTTTACCAAACATATGTAGAAGAATCGTATCACAAAACAGAATTAGTAAAGTGCATAATTTCTATTACAATGTTATATAATATATAAAATAGTTCAACTCACCATAATGCAGAATCAGTGCGGATTGTCACTTGCCACGTGTTGCAGTTTGTCACTTGCCACGTGTTGCAGTTTGTCACTTGCCACGTGTTGCAGTTTGTCACTTGCCACGTGTTGCAGTTTGTCACTTGCTACGTGTTGCAGTTTGTCACTTGCCACGTGTTGCACTACGGGTTGTCACTTGCCACACATTGCGGGTTGTCACTTGCCACACATTGCGGGTTGTCACTTGCCACACATTGCGGGTTGCCACTTGCCACACATTGCGGGTTGTCACTTGCACGCATTGCGGATTGTCACTTGCCACACATTGCGGATTGTCACTTGCCACGACATCACACATTGCGTTTTGTCACTTGCCACAACATCACCTGCCACACATTGCAGATTGTCACTTGCCACTTGACCTGCCACATTGCAGATTGTCACTTGCCACAACAGCACCTGCCACACATTGCGGATTTGCTGTGTCCCAGAGTGAAGGCAGGCAGCAGAGAGATGACAAAGAGGGGGGGAAGTCTGCTGACAGAGAGGAGGGGGTGCGGCTGACATAGAGGAGGGGTGCGGCTGACATAGAGGAGGGGGTGCAGCTGACATAGAGGAGGGGGTGCAGCTGACATAGAGGAGGGGGTGCGGCTGAAAAAGAGGAGGGGAGCCGACATAGAGGAGGGGGTGGCATAGAGGAGGGCGGCTGACATAGAGGAGGGGGTGCGGCTGACAGAGGAGGGGGGTAGCTGACATAGAGGAGGGGGTGTGGCTGACATAGAGGAGGGGGGGTAGCTGACATAGAGGAGGGGGTGCGGCTGACAGAGGAGGTGGTGCAGCTAACATTGAGGAGGGGGGGGCGGTTGACATAGAGGACGGGGTGCGGCTGACATAGAGTAGGGGGTGCGGCTGACATAGAGTAGGGGGTGCGGCTGATATAGAGGAGGGGGGCGGCTGACAGAGGAGGGGGTGCGGCTGACATAGAGGAGGGGGTGCGGCTGACATAGAGGAGGGGGTGCGGCTGACATAGAGGAGGGGGTGCGGCTGACATTAAGGAGGGGGGGCGGTTGACATTGAGGAGGGGGACAGTTGACATTGAGGGGGGGTTTACATTGAGGAGGGGGGGCGGCTGACATACATTGAGGGGGGGGCTGACATTTAGGAGGGGGGCTGACATACATTGAGGAGGGGGGTTGACATACATTGAGGAAGGGGGTTGACATACATTGAGGGGGAGTGGCTGACATACATTGAGGGGGGGGTGGCTGACATATATTGAGGGGGGGTGGCTGACATACATTAAGGGGGGGTGGCTGACATACATTGAGGAGGGGGGCTGACATACATTGAGGAGGGGGGCTGACATACATTGAGGAGGGGGGCTGACATACATTGAGGAGGGGGGCTGACATACATTGAGGAGGGGGGCTGACATACATTGAGGAGGGGGGCTGACATACATTGAGGGGGGGTGGCTGACATACATTGAGGAGGGGGGCTGACATACATTGAGGAGGGGGGCTGACATACATTGAGGAGGGGGGCTGACATACATTGAGGAGGGGGGCTGACATACATTGAGGAGGGGGGCTGACATACATTGAGGAGGGGGGCTGACATACATTGAGGGGGGGTGGCTGACATACATTGAGGAGGGGGGCTGACATACATTGAGGAGGGGGGCTGACATACATTGAGGAGGGGGGCTGACATACATTGAGGAGGGGGGCTGACATACATTGAGGAGGGGGGCTGACATACATTGAGGAGGAGGGCTGACATACATTGAGGAGGGGGTTGGCATACATTGAGGAGGGGGTTGGCATACATTGAGAAGGGGGAGGGGCGGCTGACAGAGAGGATGAGAGACGGACCTCAGGAGATAGTGACACACAAGAGTTAGGAGCATGCAGGGGAAGGCGCGATTACCCACAGCCACGGTCCAGCCTGTATCCAACATGTGTCCAGCTCCTCCAGGCGAATCACAGAGCCTTGTGTCAGCCGTCCGTCCTGCAGATGACCTGCTCATCCAATCACAGGACACCCGCCGCTGCCAATAGCTGAGCTGAGTTAGGCTCAAACACAGAGCGCACCAATGTTTACAGGCAGTAGTGTATACACTTCAGGCACGAGATGATCGTGCACCCCTCTAGCCACGGATCATTCAGCTGCTACAGGACAGGTACAGCAGGTGGAAACCCAGGCACATGCGGAGCGGGCTGGCTGGCTGACAGGCGGCAATTTGCCGCCCCCGGAAAGTGCCGCCTGGGACCGAGGTACCATCGGGTCCCATGGTAGGGCCGGCCCTGATACTGTAACTCTATACCCCGCACTGTACCCCCTTAATCCCTCCATCAATCTCCTACAATGAAACGGACATGTGCTAAACCAGGGTTAGGCAAAGGTAGAGGTTTACATAAAAAAACATGGTGGTGATCAAGGATAACTGGGGTGCAGTTTTTTAAGGAGATAACCTTGCAAGTCCCTACCAAAAAGTAAGAAAGGTTTGGAAAGTTCAGAGGTCAGTATTATGTAATGCAGAGTGCAGGGGTCAGTAGTAACTAATGTGGAGTGCAGGAGTACACTCATGCATTTACATTATACACATTAGAAAAGGTTCCTTGTTTTAACACTACCAGTCCAACAGTGAGGTTCTGTCATTACAGCCTGATGTCCCTCTGGAACTATGCTTTTCACCCGCTTCTAGCCAACAGTGTTGCTCACGAATATTCGCATTGTGAATATTTGTTACGAATATTGCATATTCGAGTATTCGCGAATAAATCGAATATCGCGGTGAATATTCGCTATTGCGAATATTCGTATTTTTTCAAATTTATTTTTAAAACAGATCACATCCTAGTGATCTCCATCGATGTCTAAAAGCATTGCTGGTATGATTAGAGACCCTGGGCCGAGTAGCTGAGGCGATCCTTTTATGTTGCCGAATATTCGCAATGCGAATATTCGTATTACGAATATCCGCGAATACTTTCTCTGCCCTTCTGTGTTTTGTGTATAAAAAAAAATAATTAGCTTTAGTTTAGTCATATGAGTTTGTGTAAGTAGAGTTAGTGTTTATTGCATATTAGTTTAGTAATCCAGGAAATGATCTCCGTTTTCGAGAATTTCGCATTAGCGAAATTTCGCAAATTCTTTTTTTTATAAAATATCACGAATATTCGATATTAACAAATATTTCGCGAATATTCTTCTATATAATCGTGAAATATCGCGAAATCTAATATGGCGTATTCCGCTCATCACTACTAGCCAACTGCGTAAAGGAGTTTCTCTTGCCCTGGGCAAACCAGACCTTCCCACAACAATAACAACAAAAAAGAGAAGCAAAAAGGGGTTTATTGGTCCAAGAGGTAGCAATCAGAGTTAAAATGTAATTTGCTAACTAACCCTACTCTGTCTCCATGCAGTTTGTCAGCTTTACCTATCATTTCCCTGCCGCAGCTTTCAGTCAATGTGATTGCTCTGTGAGGGGGCCAGCACATGAGAAAGTCCCCATTATTGACTCTACTAAGTCAACTGGCCGACGTTGAAAGGCCCTTGCAGTGCATTATAGTTACAAATAGATGCTGCAGTGAAATTCACCAGTAATTAAAGGGGTTGTAAAGGTACAATTTTTTTTCCCTAAATAGCTTCCTTTACCTTAGTGCAGTCCTCCTTCACTTACCTCATCCTTCGATTTTGCTTTTAACCACTTGTCATCTGCCCACCGTCAAATGACGGCGGGCAGACGACTCCATTATCCTGACATCACGTCATATGACGTGATGTCCCTTTAAAGTCGCGGGCGGGCGCGCGCACCCGCCGCTCTGCGGGGATCCCGTGCGAGTGCCCGGCGGCAACGATCGCCGCCGGGCACACGCGATTGCTCAGTAACTGAGCGGGGACGTGCAGCTCTGTATGTAAACACAGAGCTGCACGTCCCTGTCAGGGAGAGAGGAGATCGATTGTGTCCCTTGTACATAGGGACACAATCGGTCACCTCCCCCAGTCACCCCCCACAGTTAGAACACTCATAGGACACACATTTAACCCCTTCCCCGCCCCCTAGTGGTTAACCCCTTCACTGCCAGTCACATTTATACAGTAATCAATGCATATTTATAGCATTGTTCACTGTATAAATGTAAATGGTCCCAAAAATGTCAGAAAAGTGTCCGAAATGTCCGCCATAACGTCGCAGTCCCAATAAAAAAATCGCAGATCGCCGCCATTAATAGTAAAAAAAAAAAAAAAAAATGCCATAAACTATCCCCTATTTTGTAAACGTTATAAATTTTGCGCAAACCAATCGATAAACGCTTATTGCATTTTTTTTTTTACCAAAAATATGTAGAAGAATACGTATCGGCCTAAACTGAGGGAAAAAATATTTTTTTATATATTTTTGGGGTTATTTATTATAGCAAAAAGGAAACAATATTGCATTGTGATCAAATACCACCAAAAGAAAGCTCTATTTGTGGGAAAAAAAGGACGCCAATTTTGTTTGGGAGCCACGTCGCACGACCGCGCAATTGTCAGTTAAAGCGACGCAGTGCCGGAAGCTTATATTTTGTCTGGGCAGGAAGGGGGTGTAGGTGCACAGTAGTTAAGTGGTTAAATGCCCTTATTTCTTCTGAGAAATCCTCACTTCCTGTTCCTCTGTCTGTAACTCCACCCAGTAATGCAAGGCTTTCTCCCTGGTGTGGAGTGTCATGCTCGCCCCCTCCCTTGGACTACAGGAGAGTCAGGACACTCTCTAGGTTGCAGATAGAGAAAGGAGCTGTGTGTTAGTGGTTGTCCTGACTCTCCTATAGTCCAAGGGAGGGGGCGAGCACGACACTCCACACCAGGAAGAAAGCCTTGCATTACTGTGTGGAGTTACAGACAGAAGAACAGGAAGTAAGGGTTTCTCAGAAGAAATAAGGACATTTAAAATCAAAATCGAAGGATGAGGTAAGTGAAGGAGGACTGCACTAAGGTGAAGGAAGCTATTTAGGAAAAAAAATTGTATCTTTACAACCCGTTTAACCTCCCTGGCGGTATGATTTTTTTCAGATTTTAGGTGCTAAAAGTAGTACCATTATTTTGCATGGAAATTTGGCGTTTTATATTGTAGGCCTGCAATTCTTAGGAATAACTCACTTAAATCTGTCCAAACAAGAGTCTAGTAGACACTCCGGGTATAATAAAATTTGAAACACAAAATCATAAATTATTATATAATAAATACATATAAATTATTATAACAAATAATATAATATTAATAAAAATTATTACTTTTAATTTTTTGATGACGAATTTTCCCACAAATCGCTATCGCTCAATTCTGCAAGTGGTTCTAATTTATTATCGCTGTTTTTTAGCTGGTTTAAATCCACTTTTGACATAAAGGGACACTTTTGGTTGCTATGGACAATCTCCAGTTTCCAGGCAGAAAGAACAGTTTTTATTATATAAAAGTGCATGCAGGACACTGGGCAGACCACTAGGGACAAAGGGGGTGTGTATTTATTTCATACAGTACTGTAATCTATAAGATTACAGTATACTATATGTATGTATTGTGTTTATTTACTTTTTTAAATTTGGTGCGTCATAACATAGCAGGGAACGGAGCTCGGCGGCACTCGAGAATGTGAATCGACCGAGGAGGACACAGCTCGATCACACAGCGGGGAGGCCTCGCAGGATCCAGGGACAAGGTAAGTAACTTGTGCCTGTGGACACTGCAAAGCGGTCCCAAGTCTGGCTCGGGGTTACCGCTTTTGGTCCTGAAATTCCACCCCGAGCCAGACTCGGGAATACCGCTCAGGGGGTTAACCAAGTCCACAAATCTTGAACAAACAGGATTCACTATGCACCCATGGTGCTGGGGTTGGTATACAGTACTAAAGGATAATAGATTTTGCACTTTGCAAAGTGCAGTTTCTCCAAAGCTTAGTAAATGAGGTAAAGCTTCACTTTGCAAAGAATGTTATTTAATTTGTCCCTTTTCTTCAAGTACAAAAAAAATCGTATGTTTTTAATAAGATAAAAGTGTTTAATAAGATAAAATGGGTAAGTGTCACTATCTTTGTGGAGGCAGACGCGGTGACTACTATTCGTGCTATTGCTACAATAAATGCCTGTGTTTTTCTTATCTGGGTCTTGGCATAGACTCAGAGAGGGATGGGTGACTCACAGGCAACTGATACCTTCCCCTACTTGTAGAAGCTTGGAGATGAATCTAGAAGAATGGAAGTGGAGGTGAGGAGGAGCTACACAAGGACCCTGACCAATCCCCAACATATAGGTTGGCAAGGGGCATGCCCCCTCAAATACTCAGGGTCAGCCCAGCTGAGGCAGTAGAGTACAGGTGGAAGATAGAGATGGAGTATTAGGAGGTTGTCGGAAACCCTTGAGGGTAGCCCCTTTGTCTGGGGGGAGGGGGTGACCTCAGTTCTGGGAGCTTGGGTGCAGAAAGGGACCCTTTTCACGATACACAGAGGTGTCCTGACCAGGGAGCGGGTGTGAAGATAGCAGGAGGAGAATACTGCCAGGCAAATCTCCAGGGAGGACGACAGCCGGTTGGCTGGTAAGTGTTGCAGTTGGGAGGACTGAAAAGCAGCCTAAGAGAACTGGGTGAAAGTAGTCTGGGATGGATGCAGAGTTAGTCTGGGAGGACTGTGAAAGAGTAGCCTGGAGGCAGGGGCGGATCCAGATTCTAGTCTCTGGAGGAGCACTACCAGAAAAGATTTTTTTGGGGGAGACAATTTTTCAGGGAAATTACTGGTGTTAGCACTTCATTGATGACAGCACCATGGTTGTTATGGTGTCAGGATGATTGAAAGGCGTTATTTATATTATTACATTGAAATATAAAATGAAATGGTTCAATTCGCCATAATGCAGAATCAGTGGGCGATCTTCAGCGTCCGCAAATTCCGCAACTAAAACTAATTTCTCGGGGGTGGCAATTTCCCTGTTGCCCCCCCCCCCCCTGGATCCGCCCCTGCCGGGAGGGCTATTGAAAGGGGTAGCTGCAGCCAGATGGGCTGGCAGTGCCTGAAGAGGTGATGCTGGGATCAGTAGTCGCAGAAGGAGAGCCAGGCACTAGGACTTTGCTACACAAACAAGAGGCCCACAGTCTCTGCCTGTAAAGGGCATTTGCTACAAATCTAACAGTGCCTGCTGGTTCTGGGAATTGCAGTGCTTCAAACAAGTGTTGTGCCGGAGGAAGCTGAGGAGTGTAAATAGCTTGTACAGTAAAAGCTGTCCCTGAAGAGTTCTACTGAAGTCAAGTGTGTATCCCATAATACCCTTTTCCCCATCCAAGTTAAACCCCCTAATAAAAATACAAAACAAAGCACTGGACTGTTCCTTGCCTAAAGTGTGGTGTGAAAATGTGGTGTGCCTGGCTTTGCAGGGTAGAGGATCCCTTTACTCTTGTGGCTCCTTAGGGGGTGAACTACATCAGCTTCATCTGAAATGCTATGTAGGGATGATGGGCAAGCAGAGTCAGAAGTTGCAATGCTCATTCTCATATGTAAAACTTTGAATAATTAGTGAAAAATGCATATGGGTAATAATGTATATATGGGATGTAATGTAGAAGTTTTGCAGAGTTTACATGATACATGTGCATTTCCACATTTGCAGCCAAATTGGGATAACACATACCGTATGTTTGTTACATGTTCTCATGTTCAAACTCACATAGCATAACTAACTAAAAATAAATATGTTTTATATCTATAAGCTGCATGTATGGTGACATATATCCATGTATCCTGTTTTTAGAGACAATTTCAGATAAAGATTTTTTTATCTTTTGTATATAAAATCAAAATGATACAACTTTTGTGTTTTTTGTTATTGTCTTTTTCTTCACATGGTGTACACAAACTCCCCTCTTGCCTGCATATATTGTTATTTTAGATTTGGGGATAGCAAGAATTTAGGGCGTCCTAAACTTTATAGTCCTCTCCTTATTGAAATGTGTGAGTACATATACAGCCCTGTGCATTTTGTTCTTTCCTTTTTTTGATAAATGGTTTACTGTGCATTTGTATGAAAAATACTCTTAATTTATATAATATATTCAGATAAAACTTCAGTCGTCCATCTTCTATTAATTAGCTGCTCATCCCCTGTGCTTCAGATTCCATTATTTAAGGACATGCATGCACAGATAGAAGTATTACAATTATCCAGATGTGTTTTTTTTTTTTTTAACCCTAAATGAACTTAAAAGTGTCCCAGATCATGAACTTATGTAATATGTCCAGCTTTCTATGGTGATGAATTGCTGCTGGCTGGAGACAATGCTGAGGTCATGATGATGACAGGCCACAGATTATAATGGCTGTTCTTTTCATCAGCACTTCATCATACCCATGGGAGTTATAAAAGCAGTTTTTAGATGATGTTTCTCAGCCACTGGGATTTGCCAGTAACCATTTGCCAAGTCTAGGGTTTAGAAGTATTGTGTGTTTTCTTATATTGCCATTGGCACTTAAATTCTAGGTAAGGGATAGGCATCACATGTTATAGGTGCATTCATTCTTCTGTAATCTACATAAAATCTGCCATCTTTGGGCCAGATCCACAAACAATTACAACGGCGTATCTCCAGATCCGCCGCTGTAATTTCAAATCTGCGCCGGCATATCATTGTTTTCTATCCACAAAACAAGATACGTGTTTTTTTTGCTTAGTTACGCCGTCTTATTTAAGTTTCCTATTTACGCTGGACGCTAGGGGCGCTTCCGTATATTTTCCACGTCGAATATGCAAATGAGCTTGATACGCCGATTCACGAACCTACGTACGCCCGTCGCAGTGTTTTTACGTCGTTTACATAAGCGTATGTCCGGCGTAAAGTTACCCCTGCTGTATGGAGGCGTATGTAATGTTAAGTATGGACGTCGGGCCAGCGCCTAATTTTCTGTCATTCACGTCGTTCGCGTAAACCGTTCGCGAATAGGGATTTGCGTATGTTACGTTAACGTCGTTTTCATTAATTTTTTGCGACGTGATTTGGAGCATGCGCACTGGGATATGTCCATAGCCGGCGCATGCGCAGTTCAAAAAAACGTAATTTACGTCGGGTCACGAATGATTTAAATAAAACACGCCCACCTCTTCCCCATTTGAATTGCGCGGGCTTATGCCGGACCATTTTCGCTACGTCGCCGTAACTTAGGGCGCAAGTCCTTTGTGGATACAGAACTTGCCTTCCTAGCGTACAGCAGCGTAGTGAAAATACGCTATGCCGCCGCAGAGATACGAAGGGCTTTGTGGATCTGGCCCACTATTTTTAGCTAATACTATAAGCCCTTTGAATTTTTTTCTATGACCCCTCCTAGAGGTGCAGGTGCAGTGGAATGGTCCTGTATCATTTCCAAATTGAGGGTGTACTCCCAGTTAGCATTTCATTAGTGATACAGTCAGCATATATATAGCCATACACAGGGCCCGATCCACCCTTTAGGCTCACTAAGCAAGCCGCTTAGGGCCCCGCAAAGTTGTGTAGGGCCCCCCAAATTACTAGAGGCCCTGCCTTCTGAGAAGTCATTTTCGGGCCCTCGCCCCCCTTTTCATAACACACGTATGCTTATCTAGTAATTGTTTTAATTTTCCCATTTCATCAAGAGATAACTATGCAAAATTCTATGAGGAGTTGTTGCAATATATGTTTGTTATCCCTGACATCCTTAGATTCTACAGTGTTGGAACTAGATATATAGACATCTTGTGGAGGCCAATTCATTTATTAATAAAACCCCAACAGTCAAGATGGCCATCAAAGTATGTAAAGCAGCAAGGTCGATTGGAGGTCAGGGAGGCGTGACAGAACACGCGCCCCTGTGGAATAACAGGAACCTCCCGGAGTTGGAGACAGTTGGGGAGATTAAGGAATGGACAGTAAAAGGGATAGTTAGATTGGCTCAGGTATACGAAGGAAGCACCCTAAAAACATTTGCTGCTCTAAGAGAGGAATATGATGTGCCCAATCACACGTTTTATAGATATCTCCAAATTAGACATGCTCTAAATGCTCAGTTTGAGGGGGAGGGATCATCATGGGATAGAACTCCTATCTCCCAAGAATCGTGTGGTGGGATTGAGAAGAGGGGTTATATCCCTGAAATGTATTTATATATGTGCAAGGGTAGTATAGCAGAGAGAAATGGGAGGAAGATATAGGGACTATAACAGATGGACAATGGAGGAAGATATTTGAGAAAGGACATATGGTGACAGTCTCGCCCGCACAGAAGTTTTCATTTTTGAAGATGATACATAGGACGTATTATACTCCAAAAAGATTATTCAATTTTGGGTGGAGAGTAGATGGGAGATGCCCTGGTGCCAGGATATGGGAGATCTGATACACATGCTATGGAGATGCCTGAAATTGTTTAGGTCCTTAATGTCATAAACACAACATATAAAACAAAGTTGGATATGGACCCCAGAACATGCATACTGGGTCTATGGAAAGAAACAAATAGAGCAGCCAGTACAATAAAATAAATATTAAGGTGCCTCTTTCAGGCAAGAAAACAAATTGCTCAAAGATGGCAGGCAGAGAATTCCCCTTCTGTAAGAGAATGGGTCAATGTAGTCACAGAAACAATCTGGAAGGAGAAAGTAGTATACACTGAGTACACACGATCGAATTTGTCCGCTTAAACTGGTCCGACGGACCAGTTCAGCAGACAAATCCGATCGTGTGTATGGGCTAGCGGACATGTCTGACCGGCGGACAAATTTTAAAACATGCTTTAAAATTTGTCCGCCGGAGACATGTCCGTCGGATATGTGCGCTGGTTAGTACACTCACCAGCGGACATATCTGCCCTTACAAGCGTCGGAAGGATGCGACGCATGCGTGGAAGTTTTTTACTTCCTGGTGCGGTGAAGTGGCGGCGTCAACGTCACCGCCACATCACCGCGCTGTCTGCCGGCGGGGATTTTGATCCGATGGTGTGTACACGCCATCGGACCAAAATCTGGAGGAGACATGTCCGCTGGAAACGATCCGTCGGACCGTTTCAGCGGACATGTCCCTCCGTGTGTACGCGGCCTAAGAGAAGGAATATCAGGGAATTCGATAAAATATGGAATCCCTGGTTGGGAAAAATGAGATATTATATGTGAAATGTAAATCTATCAATCCGGAAGGTGAAGGGAAGGGAGGGAGGAGGGCGGTGGGTGGTAAGAAAATAGAATTAACAGGGGAAAATGAAAAGGTTATCATATGTGTGAGATAAGAAATTTTAATTATATGGATTAAGTTGAATGTAACCTGTTCTTTTTGTAATAATGAAGAAAATTAATAAAGAGTATGACTTAAAAAAAAAAAAAGATATATAGACAGCTGAAAAAAATGCCTTTTCCTCTATTGTAAATTAAAACATAGAATAGCTGGTTTCCTCAATTGAATACAGATAGGCTAGAACAGTACCAGGGGGAGCATGCTGTATATTTTACATATTTTGCCAGTTCATGAATTTAACTAGGATCTGACTGTTCTGTATGGCTGCTTCCCTGAGCACACCCAGCCCTCCCAAAGTAGTCTTATGTTCTATAAACACATCTAATCCTTGGAGATTCCTATGTGTACCTATTTCTAGGGTTAATACTATTTCCTGGTAGCTAGTTGGACAAGTTATACAGAGCTTTTTTGACTCTCAATTTCCCATCTACACCTTGTTTCAAGATGCTGCACATATGAGGTTGGTAATTTTTGAACTTTTTTTAACAGACCAAGCTGTTCAGCAAAAAGTGTCGATTGGAGTTTTGAGACAAGCATTTAACCCACTGGATGATTGGGCACTGACCATAACATGCTTCTTCATGCCCATTTCACTTCCATTTAGTGTGACATTAATTCAAAGTAACCCTTTTTTGTCCTTCCCCATTTGAGTGGGGAAGGACAGCTAACATACCTCTTTTCCTGCAATTCCAGGAGATGGGACCTTCCCCTCTGTCTTTTTCTCTGTGCTCAGCCCTTAATCCTTCACAATTCATTTATGGTTAATTCATCCACAGTTTCAAATCTGCTAATTCTTCCTGGATAGTTTTAGGTGAGTCTTTGAGTCCTTGCATTTCCCCTTTAGTGGGAGGAGCTTCTCAGTTAGGGAATGGGTAGCCTCAACAATCTGCTGCATAACTACTGATTCTATAGTTATTTTTTTGTGATTTACACAGCAGTGAGTGAGTGAATAACTTGTATAGCGCTGCAAATGCAAACTGAATTGCCTCAAGGCGCTTATTTCCATCCAGTGTCGTCCCCATCCTTCAGAAGTGGTGTGTCTTCAGTTTTTTCCTGAAGGCCCAATGGTTTTCTTCCATGCGGATGTTCGTTGGTAGAGCGTTCCATAGCCATGGTCCTTGGACTGCGAATCTTCGTTCTCCCTTTGATTTGTAATTGGACTTGGGAATGTAGAGGAGGTTTTGGTTTGATGATCAGAGAGTGCGATGGGGGGGGGGGGGGGGGGGAGTAGTGTTTAATTTTCTGGCATAAGTATTGAGGAGCCTTTCCTAGTGTGCATTTGTGGGTGAGTCAGAGGGTGTTGAATGTGACCCGATCTTTTACTGTTAGCCATGAAGGGCCCTCAGGGATGGGGTGATGGATTCCCAGGGTTTCATTCCTGTTACCAACCTGGCTGCTGTGTTCTGAATGATTTGTAGGCGTGAGATCTGGTATTTTGGTAATCCTAAGTAGAGGGAGTTTGCGTAGTCGAGTCTAGAGATCTAGAGATCTAGATTGATGATTGTACCGACTACAACCGCTGTATCCTCTTCCGCTTACTACTGATCCTATTTACGCATCCATCAACATCTCTGAGTGAAAGGTTACTCCGAGGCTTTTGATCTTGATACTTGGGGTGATGATCTGTCCCAGGATGGTGGGTGGTGTCCATGAGGTCGTCGCTGTAGTCTTTCGGTTTACGTGGAGGAGTAGTAGTTCTGTTTTGGATCCATTGAGTTTGAGGGAGCTCTCAGTCATTCATTCGTCGATCAATGCCAGGCATTTTTCTAATCCACGATATCGGTCGTTTTTTTGGTGATCCAAAAGTAGAGTTGAGTCTCATCCGCGTAGGAGTGGTAGCACAAATCTTGCTTACTGATGATTTTAAGGAGAGGGCGGAGGTAGATGTTGAAGAGCACTGGTGTTAGGGGTGATCCAGCAAGAAATGGTGTGCGTTTCCGAGCTGAAGACTCCTAGTTTCACTGTTTGGGACCGATTTCCTAGGAAGGAAGCGAACCAGGGTAGATCTGCATCTGTAACTCCGGTTACTTCTTTGAGGCAAATGAGTAGAGTTTTGTGATATAGTGTGTCGAATGCTGCACTGAGGTCCAGTAGCACCAGTAGGCATGATTCTCCATCATCTGCTGCTTCGAGGGCATCATCCATATTTTGAGCAGTGCCGTTTCTGTGCCATGGCCTGGGCGGAAGCCCGATTGTAGTGGGTCAAGGAGTTTGTGGGTATCCAAGTGGAGTTGTAGCTGCTGTACTACTGCTTTCTCCATGATTTTGCGGAAGGTGTTCAGGCTCATTATTGGTCTACGGTGATTTGGGTCTTCGGGGTCGAGGTTGTTTTTTTTTTTTAGGAGGGGTTTTATTATCCCTTGTCTAAGAGAGATCGGAACAATACCTTCTTTAAAAGATTGATTTACAAGATGTGTTATGGTGGGTGCCAAAATATCAGTACATTCTTTCAGTAATTTTGTGGGAATGATATTACCTGGTAAATGGTGATGTGCTGTCTCGGAGGTCTCTGATGATGTTTTTGGTGATGTCGATGGTGATTGGAACCAGCGATAAATTTGCCAATTGTGGAATATTTGTATTGTTTTCCTCTTCTTGTTTTAGCTGACTAGAGGTTGTTGTTTTTTTCTGTTGAATTATTTCCTGAATGATTTTAATTTTGTTGATAAAGAAATCCAATAATTCATTGCAGAATTCTAAGTGTCGTTTGCCGGCGGCAGGTGGGGTTCATAGTCTGAGCGACCAATTTGAACGGGGGTCTGTTAAGGGCTTTTAAGATGGTGTTTGAAAAGTGTTATTTTTTTGCATTGAAGATTGCTTTGTGGTATTTCTTGGTGAGTGCTTTGTAATTTGTGTGGTTTTCCCTTGAGGGGTTTCTTCTCCAGGCTCCTTCAGCTCTTCTTCGTTCTTTCTTCAGTAGCGTGAGCGTGTCGTTAAACCAGCCGGGCTTCATGCAGATGAAGATGATCCAGGTGCCAAGGCAACGCTTTTACCGGAGAAATGACTGCCGGTAGGAAGGCGAAAGACGGTGCATACACGATGGTGGAGGTGATGATGATAAAACAGGGGAAAAAAAACAATACTGAGCTAGCCCACCCCCTGTTGATCCAGAGGAAGGTGAAAAAACCCACCGCTGAGCCTGCCAATTGCTACCGCAAGGGGAAAAATTCCTTCCTGATCCCCCGAGAGGCGATCGGTGCTCCCTGGATCAACTAACTAAGTAAACATGTGCCCACTGTAACTTACCTGGCTGATGCTATGGCAGCAATGAGGATGGTAAAGGTAAAGAGGATAAAGGGGGGGTATCAGGGTACAGGCGGGAAGTATGCTAGCGTGTACCAAGATTGTCCGGCGGGAAGCTCTGGCCCACAGCGGTAGCTTTGTGTGAAGAACGCAGTGAGCTTCTTAGGCTGTTGCTGGGTGCAGTAAGATGGTCGCGGTTCAAGAGGCACAGGCCGAGGCATTGACCTGTATTAAACCGCTACTGGATGAGGGGGGCACAGCAGGAAAGCTTCCAGGTGGTCTAAGGGCCGAATCCGTGGGGAAACTGGACTCAGGGCATTTAGAGGGAACATGTGGAGGCTGCTGGAGCTGTGGCCGGGTGTAGCAAGATGGCCGTTGCTCCAGAGACAGGCCCGAACCTGCTGACTTTCCTAGAGGATCCCCCGGGTGGACCAGTGACAGCTACAATGGCGCTTTAGTGGTCCGAGCGGCTCCAAAGTGGAGGAGGGCTGGCAGAGTATACAGGTACAGGGTTCCCACAGAGCTAGGACCGGAGGGGGGTTCCCGGCGGCTGCGGGTGACGGCCTCGACGTCCGAGATCAATCGGGGTGGGTGGCACTGGCCGGGGTGCCGCTAGACTGGGGGTTGTGGCCATGAGCGGAGGACCAGGGGGAGAGCCGAAGAGAGCGAGGGGAGAAGCCGGGGGAGAGCAACCTGGGGGAGAGCAAATGGTGCAGCCCTGAATGTCAGGCTGTCAGGAGCTGCCTGTACGCATGTCCTTCTGATCGCACACAGCAGACCACTGAATGTGTAAAAAGGACATTTATGGGTCTCATTCTAACTTTCTTTTTCTTTTGGTGATCACATTTTTTGACAAATTGTATTGGAAATTAAGAAACATGTACTGTGGTGGTCAAAACATGGAGCTTGGTAATGGTGCACTAGATGCAGCACATCATTAAATGTAAAACTCAAAGAGGGAGGAAGAGGCGAAGGGGTTAATGTACAGTTCACATACAGTGGATCGATGATGCCCACACTATCCATGTGCATGTGTTTATTTATGGGCTGAGGGTTAGACCCCCCTTGTGGGCGGTACCTCATGTTGTTCTCTTAGCTTTCCTACAAGGTTAGACTCTTATCCTCCCTTTGGGGCGGTAACTGTAGGAGTGTCGTGTAAAAAGCTGTGGCATTGGTTGTGCTTGCCTGGGCTGGATGAGGGGCGGAGACGTGGGTGGTTATCACCGCGGGTCCATTCCTCCCACCTTGCTGTGGCTGTATTTCCATGATGCCTTACTGGTTCAATCATGGCCACTCCTGTGATTATGGGAGTGTTTGCGAATTGTGCCACACTATTGTTCCATTTTTGGAGGTTGAGAGTCCAGCAGGTCATGTGCTGGCTCTCCTCCAATCATGCGCCTTGATTGGGTGATTAGTCCGATTTGTCCTTTCTGTGCTTAGTCATGAATGTTTTATATTTATATGTGAGTAATATGGGGGAACAGGTTAATGCCCCAGTTGAAGTCCCTGTAGGACGAAAATTGTAGGGCTTGGTTTCTACCATTTCTCATATTGCCCCTTTTTATTTTGTGATCACTTTTAATGTATACTATATTTTTTTGACCTGCACCATTGGGGCTGTGTTTTATTTCTCTCCCCTCATGTTGTTTGGAGTCTTCCATTTCCATTCATTCCATCCTTCTAAGGGTTTCACCATCATCCCGCCATATCCTTTCTGAGAGCGGACATCTTGGGATAATCAGGACATTATTCTGGGATACCGTGCATCCATGGCCCTCCACTGAAGATTCGTTCCATCTTCGATCCAGTCCGAGGCAGCCGAGCAGATTCTGCCCCGTGAGTGTCCATGCCTTATTGATCTACTGTCGCTGACAGGCAGGACCACGCTTTCTGGTAAGCGCAATTTATCTTCATTTGAGAAAGTGATATTCTGTCTTTGAGGATCTACGCGGTCATTCCACCGTCTTCATTTCACCAGTTTTTGATGTACGTTTTAGTGTTACATTTTTTGGTTGTGTTTTACATTACAACACCAGTTTATTTATTCACTTCACTATTTGTTGTTTGTTTTTGCTACTTCATCACTGTTGTAGTACAGTGACTATTGATTTATCACTCACCAAGAGAAACTACCATCTCTATGGTATCACATCGCTACATTTTTTCCTCACATGCGTTCTTAATGCAAAAAAAAAAAAAATACGCACTGGACTGCATCTGGTGTGAACAAGTCCACTTTCTCATCCATACGCTCTTTGAAGGCAACCAAGTTATAAAAAGGCAAAGAAACTTGCTGTCCCAGACACTAGAGGGCAGCTTCCCCCCTGGGAAGTGCAGTGCATAAACATACATCAGCCATCCTTTTTGGATAAAGCTTAGTGAACCTGTAACTGTAAGTTGGTCTTCTGACAAGGTCTCGTCATCCTTCATCAACAATCGATTTACGTTCTGCCATTATGGGAAAGGACCATCCTTCATCAATGAGCGTTTTACGCTCTATCATTATGGGTGTTGCTTGTGGTATGGATATTTGCAGCTTACTTTCTGCTATAGCCGCCTTAATAGATCTTAGAATTTTGCACAACCACATCCTTGTGAGGCAACCTGTGCAATTTCACTGCATGCAGGCCCAAAATGCACCCTGAGCTTGGCAAAGTATCTTCTATAATGCTGGCATAAACGCATGTGCCAATTTCCTGTCCCTTCACAGGTTAAGTGGAAAAAAACTCCTTTAGAGTGTTTTGACCACATGCTTAATGAATGTGACAACCTGTTAGGTGTCATCGTCCTGGTCAGGATAAGATGAATATTGAATGCATTAAGATAAAACAACTTTTGCCTTTACAACCACTTTAAAGCTAATAATTTACTGTTATTATTAATGTTATTATATACTTTTTTTACGCACAGACTTTTTTATTTACATTTTTCTCCTCTGGCTAGAAGAAAAAGATACAGTGTAGAGAGCACAGAAAAAGGTTTTACAGAGTGACCACTTGTCAGGAGAGCTAATAGATCAGTACTGTGTGACTTCACAGAGGAGACCAACAATATGAGTAGTGAAGTAAAAAGGTGTTTATTTACAAAACAAGTGGGGACAACCAGTGCAATAAACAGCAAACAGCATATTCAATCAAAGGGAGATACCGTATTCATAAACAAAGCCAGGCCGAGGTCATACACGTGGGATGTCAGCAGATGGGTGAGGATGGGAGAGAACGGAGCAGGGAGCGGATGGATGGACAGGCTGCGGGGTAGGAATCCAGGGAAGACAGGAACCAGGAAACAGGGCGGAAAAGTCCAGGCAGGGATCAGGATCAAGGATCAGAATCAGGGTCCAGAAGACAGGGTCAGGATACAGGCTCAGGTCTGGAAGATAGGACGATACCAGGGCGAGCTCTGCTTGAATTCGCCGGGTATAAATAGAGATGATGATTGAGTTCAGGTCACAGCTGAGCGCAGGAAGGGCTGTATGCTCCCTACTGCAAGGATCCATCCGCTGGTGGAGGTCAGTACTGCGTCCCAAAGGTGATATACCAGCAGGGGGAAGTTCTCCTGACAGCTCCAAACTGCCAGGAGACCCCTGCTGCTGGAACGCAGCACTGCAAGCCAGATTATGAATAGCACCAGCGGATGGAGCCTTTCCTGACACCACTGTACTAGATAAGCGTCTGAACGACCACAACATACAGGGATATACAAGGTAATACTGACATATAATCACACACATAGGTTGGACTTGTGTATTTTTTCAACCTCACCTACTATGTAACTATGTAACTATAGAGATTGACCATGACAGACATAACTCAGCAGTGCCATAGCGCCCCTGTCTATTGCCAATATTTCCAGTTACACCTATTGGCAGCAGCCTGGAACAACATCAACTCTGAATTTAGGGGAAAGCCCAGTGAGATGCTAATATTTGGCCTGGGCAGATTACTACCCAGCAGAATTAAAGCTAGGACCATCACTAGACACAAAGTTGGTGCATACATATGAGCGCTACATTTATAAAATATATTCAATCATATATATAGAAAATGGCCCATTTAAAATGCTCGGTCTGGTACACATTTTCAACCTTTTTAATGTCCTTAGCCTGATCATCATCTGGAAATGTTTGAGAAAAATTTGTAATATATCTAGCTTCAAAAAGCATTTGTATATTAGCATATGTGATAAAGAATTGGAAAAAAAAACAAGGGTGAATTAGCATCTTTACCCAAAGCAGCAGTAGGCACTGACACATGAAAGCGGGCAGCAATGGCACAACAGCACAGGAGAAGGGTAAATTATATTTTAACCGCTGAGCAGTGACTGAGTCTACAGCTGCCTGAATGCTCTGTACTACTGGCTAATGCAACCTGAAAGGACATGAGCCTCACTTCTAGTACATTGCTAGAAGATTGCCTCTTGGTGCCCTGCTGTCCATCCAGCTGTACATTGGACATTATCATGATGTGCCTGCTTTTATTCTACTCAGAGTAAGTGCATTTCTACTATAATTAAAATGTGTGATAACACTACTGCACTTAGGTTGGCGCTGCTTGTTTTCTTTCTTTTGTATTTCTCCTAAAGGTTTTTCCTTGTCAAAATATCTTTATTTATGTGATAAAGAATGTACAAGTGCATAACAACAATGAGAGAAGAAAAAAGGGTACAATAGAGGGTATACATCATAAGAGAAACTTCTTGACTTGTAAACCTAAATATCTTTGGTTACAAGAGAGACAATTTACAGGTAATTAAACAATGCATACACAGTCATTAGTGGCAAAGTGAATAAGCAAATATAGTAACTGACTAACTAAATGACTAGCTGACTAGCTATGTGACTAACTAACTATCGACCCTGGATCGCTTAAGGGATAAGCCATGTAACCAGTCTGATCTGGGCTAAATCCAGGGTTATGTCCTGTTCTAGGGTTCTGCTATATAGGTTCAAGAAATTTCAACAATATACAACTTTGTATCAACAAACATGAACATAGGAATTGTTAATTTGAGAACAAGAGTTCAAAGGAGGGGGAGAGAAAGGGAAGAAGGGGTAGGGAGAGAGGCTTGAGCGGGGGGGTGCCAGTTTGGCTGGACTACCATGGCAATACAACTTCATTATTAAATGCGTTCGGAAAAGCATATGTTATCCAGGGTTTCCATAGACTCTCAAATCCGGTGGTCGTGTCCATGTCAATAGCCACCATCTTGGCGTGGGACATTGCTGCTCCTAAAGGTTTTTCTACCCTTCAGCATGCTGCCTCCTGTTTTGTGTCAGTTACAAAACAGGAGGCAGTACGCTGTGGTAAAAAACCAAGGCTACAGACTCTCCCATTTTTCAAGTAACTGAATTCTCACCAGGAGTCACTTTTCAATAAACGGTTCACTGACTCTCTGCTGCTAATTTTAACTGTGTTCCCAGAACACTGTTAACCCCTTCCCTTCCACCCTGTTAACAACACAGCTTTGCCTACAGCTGACACTCATAGCGCAGAAATCATTATCTTTTTCCTATCTCTTTTGCTGTTATACCCTTTCTAGGGCACTTAGTCTGTCTTCTGGGATATTATTTAGGCTCACTTCCTTCGGAAAGGTTTTCGCCTTTTCATGCTCTGGAGTCTCTTCCTGTTTTATTGAGTACAGTTCTCCATAGTATTTTTGAAATATCCCTGCTATATATATGATGATCAATGTAGAACGGACATAACCAATAGTGAATACATAAAGTCCAAATAATGGATCTCCCAACAAGTGAATGGATCACTCCAACAGGTGAGGAATTTAAGGTTCAAATGAATGAGTGATAGGTGGATGGTATCTCATGTGGTAAGTGGCTTGTCTCAAGTAATCATCCAAAACATCAAGATAAATGAAGTGGGTACTCTTACCAACAGTTGTAGACTCACATGTTAATATTAACAGCAAGTCTAGAAGGCGTGATGGTCTCAACAGGCCTGGGACTCTGCATGGATGGTCACTCCGGGTGGTGGTGGCTGAATCAATCCAGTCGAACGAATACCTCCAATCCAGGAACCCAAACGGATGTGGTTTGACAATGCAGGTCAAAAATGGCCAGCCTCAATGAACAGGCAGGACATACATGAACATAGAAAATAAAAAGAAAGTGGACCAGATGGTGCAAATTAAACTAAACCTGGGAAGGTTTTATTTGAAAAAATATTACATAAAATCATGTGAATAAAAATAAAAAGCAGTATAGGGTGCTAACATAGCAATACCCGACGCGTTTCGGCTCAGAAAGCCATCAAGAGGGGCATGTGCATGTGCCTCTTTTTAGGGTAAGCGTGTGGTATACCTCTATCTCTCCTTTGTTTTTATGTTCCTGTTCTAAATCATAGATTTTGTTCGTTAGTGCTTACCTTTTTCTTACTTTCTCCCTTTTTCCCCCTCCCATTGCTATCAGAATTCCTCTTATTTAGGCCTCATGGGCCTCCCACAGCAATGCCACTGATACTTCCCCGGTATCATTAGTTTGACAATAATGTTCTAATGCCGCGTACACACGATCACTTTTTGTGATGAAAAAAAACGACGTTTCATGTGATGAAACAAAACAACGTTTTTCAAAAATCATTTTCCAAAACGACGTTGCATACACACCATCGTTTTTCCAAAATGCTCTAGCAAAGCGTGGTGACGTACACCACGTTCGACGGCACTCTGTTCCATTGAAGCTCCATCTCATAACTTGCCTCTGAGCATGTGCGGCTTTAAAAACGTTGTTTTCAACATCGTTTTGCCCACACACCATCACTTTTTATGACACAAAAAACGACGTTTTGAAAAACGACCCAAAAAATCAAGCATGTTCGAATTTTTTTTTGGTTGTTTTTTTGAAGACATAAAACAACGTTTTGCCCACACACAGTGATTTTAAATGACGTTTTTGAAAACGTCGTTTTTTTTCATCACAAAAAGTGATCGAGTGGCATCACTCTTTTTTAATTCCATCTTCGGCTTCTTTTCACTGGATTAGTTCTTCGTTCAATCTCCATCAGTTTGCCCTATTTTGGACCCCACATATCTTCATTTTTTTAATTCCATCTTCGGCTTCTTTTCACTGGATTAGTTCTTCATTCAATCTCCATCAGTTTGCCCTATTTTGGACCCCACATATCTTCATTTTCATAGTCACTGGGACATTGTACTAATTACTGACTCCAATAGCCTATGCTCCATCAAGAAAATGTAATTTCTTGAGTACATCCCATGTACAGGGAAGTGGAATGTATAGTCTCGTACTTTAGCATACATCCATCAGCTGGTTCTGATTAAAAAAATTTTTTAGATTCTCCGTTGAGGATTCCCAGTCCCCTGTACCTGGGACGTGCTATCAATCTCCAGGAAAAGAAGTCGAGAATAAGCCTCTCGGTATTGAATAAAGATAATAACCAAGGGGGGCTAAGGTGCCGGATTTCAAAAATTATTATTACGCAATATTATTATCACGGGTGTTAGAATGGGTAAAAATTAATAAGAAAAAAAGATGGGTTAATTGGAAAACACGATTAGTAAAGTAGCACTGGGGAAAATCATATGGATACCACCTGAGTATAGAGAAGTGAGTAAAAATACACATGTAATAACAAAGAAAATATTGGCAATTTGGGACTTGATGTACAAAAAGGAAAAATGGGAATTTAATTTGCCTCTGATACCATTAAAAAAAAAACTATTTTTTTTCCAGGAAGGGGAGATTGTTTGGATTGTTTGGGGATTTGGTCAAAAAAGAAGATGCACAATTAAAATAAATAATGGTAAAAGGTAAAATACACATGTTACAGGACCTAAAATATAAAAAAGACCTAATGGTAATTGATGAATAGCGGCATTCCCAACTCACACTTTGGATTGGATTGGATTGGATTGTGACTTTGCCACATCACTGCCACAACCAGTAAGTTTGGAGAAGGACCTACAACCATTTGAGCAGCTATGTATGGCAGCAGGAACAAAGAGGGGGATCAGAGGGATCTATAGAGTGCTTATGAGACTGAAGGGTCCGGAAATACTGCCATTCATAATAAAGTGGGAAAAGGAGGCGCATGCGTGGGAGCTCCTAGGATGGCAGCTTAGGACTGGAGCTCTGCTCACCACCGGCTGTCAAACGCAAATATATAGAGTTTCAACCCAGATACAAATGACAAAAAGATATCCGAGGACTGCGGATTCAACGGTGAATCGGAAGATACCGGGTAAACTATTCCTTATTCAGGGGAATTATATACAGGAGCCTTGTAAAGAACGACAGCTGGGGACGGGGTGCCCGCGCTGTTTCCTTTTTCTGATGAGAATTACAGGTTCTATATACCCGTTAAGAGCAGAGAAACAACAGTAGTGAATAGCTGACATACTGTGGACCCAGTTCATGCCGGGCAAATATTACAAAAAGAGCAAGAAACTTAATAAAAGGCTGGCTAAGAACAATTTACTTTAGATGGCCGCCGTACCTCAGACAAGTACACTGGGTACAGTTGAGACCTCATTGACTGACAGACAAGCTATATCTTCTATAAGTCCTTCTATAGTACCTCAGACACCAAATTCTGACACTTGTCCTATTCTCTCCCTCCTGCATCATTTGAAATAAAAATCTCATGGAGGCTGTTCATTTAACTCCTGAGGTAATTACCTCACAAAGTCCTGCACATATGAATACAAAGGCTGAACAGGTCATGAGGTAACCTTCAATGTCTCTGATTATTATTCATTCCAGAATTTCTGAAATGTATAAAGGACTAGCACAAAATGCAGAAAGAATCACAGGAGAGATTAGGGCTGATTTTCAGAGCCTGGGAAGCAGAATAGAAAATATTGAACACAAACTGGAGGTTAATACAGCACGGACTGATCAGAACTCAGATCATTTGCAATTCATGCAGGAACAGCTGGAAGCTGCTCAGGCACGGATCGACGAATTAGAGAACAGATCAAGAAGAGATCATTTCAGGGTCAGAGGATTACCAGAATCTATCTCAGACGTGCATACAGCTATACAGGACATTATCAAAATCCTGATCCCATCTATACCAAACCACAAACTAGAATTGGACCAAGCACATAGGGCCCTGGGTCCTTTAAGAAAGGACGGTTTACCAAGGGATGTGGTAGTTAAACCACATTTCTATTCCATTAAGGAGGAAGTGATGAAACAGTCTCGCAAACATGAACAACTACAGTACCAAGGCACCATAATTCAAATATTTTCTGATATATCGCCATACACAATACAGAGAAGAAGAGCTATAAAGCCCTTATTGTCTGCCCTCATGAAAAAGGACATAAGATACAAATGGGCCTTCCCCTTTGCTTTGAAATTTTCATTTAATGGCAGGCAGTATGTAGTACAGAATTTTCAGGAAGGTGAGAGACTATTATTGGACTTGAAGATTATTTCCTGCGAGCCAGAAATGGACACTACTCCTATCCAGCAGGGCTCTGCCAAAAGACAAACCCCTATCAGCCCGACTTCCTCTGCTTGGAGCAGAGTCAAGCACAGGAAGGTGAAAGATAACTTTGCAACCTGAAGAGAAGGAACATGTTTGTGGATGTCTTTCCCCTTTCTTCAAAGGGATGGTCACGATGTCTTTTTCCCCTATTTTTCCATACCGGGAAAATAGATTCTCACCAAAGCTACATGTTAATACTTTCCTAAGAAATGTTTATATACATATGTGTATATGTATATATATGTATATTTCTATTTTTTTTTTTTGTATTTGTTGTTTTTTCTTAGGAAAGTTAAAATAGTTTATTGTCTCTTTTAATATGTCATACTGGGTTGAATTATTCATAACAGTGATTTACATTACAGTTTGTTGAGCTGTCGCTGGCAGCCGGTGGTGAGGCATTGGGCCTCAGCCTACCCCTTGGATCGACGTTCCGTCGCCCGGGGGGAAGTGGGAACATAGCCCCTTATTTTATGGGCTATTCTATGGTCACGGGTTTGAATGGGGGGAGGGGAAATACCCCTCCCCTCATTCTGGGTCATTTTTTGACCTTACGTTAATTTACATATGGATAAAATGTCTTTGTCCTATTTTCTTTTTTCTCTATCATTTCTTTCTCTTCTGTTCACTCTTCCCCCCCGACCTACCTGCCAATGAGAGCTCCTACGTTTAAGTGTCTACAGTCATTATTTTGCAAACCGGATAATGTACCTAAGTTGTTTAATGTGTCTCATGATACGGATATTGTTTGGGAACGCATGAGAATTAGCTTTGCCAATTTTATATCCCATGGCTGGTATGGCTAATCCTCCTGCTTCCCTTCGTGTTGTTTCACACAACACGCAGGGGCTGTATCTCCAGTTAAAAGACGAAAGGTGCTACAAGTCTACAAATCCCTTCATGCTGATGTGGTATTTCTACAAGAGACCCACTTCCCAAAGTGGTATACTCCCTCGTTCTTACATGCTCATTTCCCATTATTCTACCTGTCAAAGGCCGAAAATAAGACTAAAGGAGTGGCAATTTTATTCTCCAAACACTGCAAATTTAACTTAATTAAGGAATACGCGGACCCAGAGGGTAGATTCATTCTGGTAAAGGGCACTCTGGAAGGAAATACGTACACTTTTATATCATACTATGCTCCCAACCGGGGACAGAAGGGGTTCTTCTGCCAAATGCTTGAATCTCTCCAGCCTTTGGTAGAGGGAGTCATAGTTATGGGGGGAGATTCCAATCTGGCTTTTGACTCTGGACTGGATAAAACCGGCCCAGAAAAAGCTAAATTAATTAGACCTACTAAAACCAGTACCCAAGTCGCTCGCGTGCTTCACCAATATAGATTGACCGACATATGGAGAGAATTGAACCCAACTGCTAAAGATTTTACTCACTTCTCTAACCCCCACCAGTCGTATTCACGTATAGACCATATATTACTTTCCAATCACCACGTCCCCTCGGCCCAGAAGTCCTCCATTATGGACGTCCCATGGTCGGATCATTCCATGGTTCTGTTATCTCTAAGAAAAAACAGTTCTAATCAAAGAGTATCTCATTGGACCCTCAACCAGTCATTGTTGAAAGACCCAACTATAGCCACAGAGATTGAACAAGCTATAATAGATTACTTTAAAAATAATGACATAGAGGAAATCTCTCCAGAAACCTTATGGGCGGCCCACAAGGTGACAGTGAGAGGAAAACTAATACAGATCGCAGCCAGACAAAAAAGACTGAAGAGGCTGGAGGTGGAAGAACTTGAAAAGACATTTGACGCTTTGAGCAAAAAGCATAAATTGGACCCCTTTGGTTTCCCAACTTCTAAATTGGACGCTACCAGGACAGCTCTGAATCTTGCGCTTACGGTAAGAGCAGATGAGGCACTTAAATGGTCGGGAGCTAGATTTTATAGATTAAAAGATAAAATTGGTCCAATGTTGGCGCATAAACTATCCCCTAGACTAAGGCCGAGAGTCCTCCCTAAGATTAAACAAGCCAATGGCTTATTTACCTTGAACCCTCAGAAGGTGATGGATTCCTTCCAAAGCTTCTATTCAAAACTTTACGACTTTGAAACACTCTCCAATTCTAATAGCGTGGGAGAATTCCTAGATAGTTTGGACCTTCCCTGGCGGAAGTGCATAGAGAGAAAATGGAAGCTCCCATCTCGATTGAGGAAGTTTTGGAAGTGATCAAAATGTTAAAAACAGATAAAGCTCCAGGACCAGATGGTTTCTCTGCTCCTTACTACAAGACTTTCTCGGCTTTTCTATCTCCATACCTTACTCGTTTTTTTAACCATTTAACGAAGGGGAATCCTATAGATATTCAGCTGAATTCGGCATATATCTCTGTGATCCCTAAACCTGACAAGAATACCAGTCAAGTGGAAAACTATAGACCAATATCGTTGATTAACAATGACCTTAAAATCCTAACCAAAATAATAGCCAATAGACTAGCATCCTTCATTGGTCAGTATATACATAAGGATCAGGTGGGTTTCATTCCTGGTAGACAAGGCCCTGACCAAGTAAGGAGAGCGGTAGACATAATCTCCATATTGCAATCCGGTTGGATAGGAGATCAAAAACAAGAAGGGATGCTCCTATCATTGGACCTTCAAAAGGCCTTTGATTCGGTCTCCTGGCCATATATGTTTGAAGTTATGAGACGTTGGGGGTTTGGCTCAAGAGTCTTGGGCATATTATCTGCACTCTACTCTTCTCCTGAGGCTAAAATAAGACTGCAGGGACTATTTTCAGAATCTATTAAAATTAAAAGGGGAACCCGCCAGGGATGCCCATTGTCTCCTTTGATATTCGCAATTGTTATAGAATCTTTGGCAATAGCGATTCGGAATAACGCGAATATCAGAGGAGTTCAATGTACCCGTAAGGACCACAAATGTGCATTATTTGCGGATGACCTGCTACTATTTGTTACTTCCCCGATTTCCTCTATGTCCGAAATCTACTCTGTACTTGACAAATTCTCCAGGGCCTCTGGCCTTAAAGTCAATATGTCCAAATCTAGGGCCCTCAATGTCTCGCTTCCTGTAGATGTAGTTTCCTCACTACAAAAGAAATATGAATTTGGTTGGAATGGCTCATCTATCAAATACTTGGGTATCAATTTATCTTCGAAATTTGAGGATCTATATACAGCCAACTACCCTCCTATGTATAAAAAACTTGAATCTGATTTAGGTGATTGGGATACACAGAATATAGGCTGGATAAACTCTGTCAAGATGACTCTTCTTCCTAGACTTCTATACCTCTTTCGTTCTCTCCCCATACCGATAAAAAGGAATCACTTGAAGGCTTTTCAGGGTAAGATCACCAAATTTGTATGGAACAAAAAGAGCCCCCATGTATCATCGCGTAGCCTCTTTAATCTCCCTAATCAGGGAGGTTTGGGACTCCCAAATTTGCTGTGGTACTACCAGGCAGCTAGACTGACACAACTGTCAGATATATACCTCAAACAGGACCAACCTGATTGGGTTAGTCTGGAAGAACAGGCGTCCCCCACATGCTCATTGGAAAATCTTGTGTGGTCTATCCCCAAACGCAGACATTCTATTATGTCTCCGGCACTGTCACAGGTGTTGGTTCTGTGGGACTCGCTCAGGAGCAATCCCTCTTTAGTCTCTAAGAGTCTACCATTAACTGATATATTTCAGGTCCCGTCCTTTGCATCCAATGTGAATTTTGAATCCTTCCAGTGGTGGCGAGATAAGGGAGTATACCGCATTGGACGATTCTTCTCCCACTCAGGTCCTCTATCAGAACAATATTTTAGGGACAGTCTTGATCTTCCTCCTTCAGAGAAATCAAGATTTTCTCAAATCTACAGTTTTGTACAGAAACTCTGGACTGACAAGGCTGTAACTGGTCATTTTACGCCCTATGAACGAAAATGTGAACAGGCCCCAGTAAGGAAGGGTGGTATTTCTGTAATTTACAAATCCCTTGCGAACAATGTCAATAAATTACCCTATATGCTAGCTTGGGAGAAGGAAATTCAGGATGAGTGGGATTTGGAAGATTGTGGAGAAAACTTCCATAGATCTATAAAGGGTATCATCAACATGTCACTCATAGAGGCGAATGTCAAAATATTTACTAGATGGTATCTAGTTCCTCTAAGACTGGCATCCATATATCCTTCATCCTCACCTCTATGCTTCAGAGTATGCCAAGGTGTGGGCTCCATGATTCACACCTGGTGGGAATGCCCAAGAATACAAGGTTTTTGGAGTAAAGTGTTCCATATAATTAGACGGATTACGGGTTGTAATATACATCAGTCCCCGGCGATTGCCTTACTGAATGGATTCATACCACAAGTATCAAAGGTTACCAGAAGGCTGATATGGTTTATCCTAACAGGAGCTAGAATCACTATAGCTGCAGCCTGGAAGAAACAGGCGGTCTCAATCTTAAGTATGAAAAGAAAGATCACCTGGATAATGGAACAGGAAAGGAGAATTGGCTCAATGTTGAATAGACTTACTCAGTTTAACGCAATCTGGGAACCATGGATAAAGTACTTAGGGATCTCACACCCCATAAAGGGGTGATAACATAACTTACTGTAGGCTGATGTACACACCTGGCAGGTAGGATCTCTGTCTCTCTACCCTCTCACCCCTACCCTCTTTTTCGTTCCCTCTCTTTCTATCTTTCTCACATTCCTCTTTTCCTTCTCTTCTACTTTTCTTCTCTATGTTCTGGTTTTATGCTGTGCTTGTGTTCAGGTTTTTTGTATAATCTGTGTTTGGGAAACGTTCTCCATATATATACACATGTTACGCCTCTATCATAGGGGTGGAGGAAATTGAAGAGGGATTCTCCTCTCTCTTTCTCCCTCCCTCTCCCTCTCTCTTCATCGAACTTGTTATTTATTCTTTTAGTATTAGGTTCATTTAATCGGTCCAGATATCATACACTTCGTACCAGAGGTACTTGAGAAGTTTTAAGTTTATGAAATGGAGGTACATCACGAAGTGGACTTCACAAAACTGTAATATTTATAATAACTTGCTAAGGGGGCGAGATGGTTTGGGGGAATTACTCTACCTCCCCGGGCACAGAGTGATCCCATTGGGGGTGTCAGTGTGGGTGGAGGGTGCCCTTCCCATCTTATTTCTATATATGTTGGACCAATAAGGTTTTGATTTATCCCAACTGCTGTAGACTAGGGACCCTAGACAGATTGATAGGAACTGCAGGATTTGGGGGAGGGTAGAGAGCTACCCCGGCTAGACTTTATGGCTTAGGGTCAGAATTTACTCCCTTGTTGAACCTGTTTTCCTTTCATCTCAGATAGAATGTTATTTAGGTATGGTTGAGAAATGACGTAGTGATGACTTCAGCAAACAATGTCTCAATATTTAAGGATATGTAACAAAATGTATTGATTTCCTGATATGTTCTTTAAATTGTACTGACTTTATTCAGAAAATAAACTTAAACTTGAATGGAAAAAAAAAATAAAGTGGGAAAAGGAATAAGGGAGAGAAATTTTTAAGATGACACGTACCACGGCAATTGACAGTAACAAAATAGAAATGAATTACAAATGTTTAGCCAGTTGGTACATAACACCTGAAAAGGCTTGTCAGAATGTTTATACTGAAATAATAAAACAGTATTGTATTTATGGAATTATGCAAATCTTTGTTTTGGGAGACTTTACATTTCCACAAATACAAACAAGAAATTCAAGTTCGTTTATCCATGCTATTTTGAAGACAAGTGTCACAAATCATATGCTTAAAAATAGATATTTATTAACTATAAATACGGTGTAAAATTAATCAGGTATATTTTGTGATAAAACAAATGATACATCAAAGATAAATGATGATACAGATAATATTCACCTTTCTACACAAGCTCGTATTACAAAATATCACATTTCAATACTTTGATGATAACTGGGTACATTTTAAGACTTGGTAACTTAGTGAATAGCTGTCCGTGACCTAAATGGTGTTGATTTTATCACAGTGATTCCTTCTCAAAACAAACAGACCTTCTAACTTACACTTTAAACATGCACAGACAAAATTTTATATTGTGCACAGGGCTTGATAACTTGATCAAGACTTATTTTTTAAATTTAGAATGAATCTATTTCTAAACACATAGCATGACAAAACCATTGTTCAGATGTTGGCCTTAGCTTTTTAGAAACAAACAAAATATTTGGATTATAATTATTTCATACTGCAGTTAAAAATATACTGTACAACTCCAATTTGCTCTGTGATATATTTAAATGGCTTTAGTAATGTATGTGCAAAAACATTTTAAGTACCAAAAAGGTACACATGAAAAGATTAATACTTTACCAGGACTTAAAAATTCTGTCGTTCTGAGAAGCATCAAGTAGGTGATGAGTCCCAAAAGACTACTTCCAACCTCCTACATCTTTGTGCCTTTCAAGACCTCCTTGACACCTTTTATTTAGATCTTAGCCTCTCAGCCTTGCATCTCCTTGCATTCTAGCCTCCGCATTCCAGCTTTTCCCTAGCATCCTTTCTGCCCGAGAGAGATCCTTTCTCTCTGATGTGTACCTATTTTTTTCACACCCAAAAAGTGGGTGTGTGTGTCATTACTACGTAATAGATGATGTGAGATGATGGTGTGTTTCTATGTTACCATGACAACCAAGTCTGGTGGCCATCTTGAATTATATTTTCCACCTCTAGAGGAAGTGTTGTATAAGAATTTACCTTAAATGGTATTCTCGTTTATGTCCAAGTCAATTTATAACCGATCTTTGACTTAGGCTTAGTAAAACACAACAAACTCTCAAAAACTGTCAAACTCTGTCAAGCCACTCTAGCCATTCTGGCACCCCCTGGAAATATATGGGTTGAGAAAATTTACCCCAGACAATTAGCTGAGACTGTTAAATTCCTTGAAACTCCTTTAACCCTGTGCATCATTTTACAAATACAGCTTCTAATACTTTCAAACTTTTCATAAAGTCTCACATTTGTAACCCTTATTATTAGGGTTGTCCCGATACCGAGTATTAGGAACCGATACCGAGTATTTGCGGGAGTACTTGTACTCTCGCAAATACCCCCGATACCTAAATAGAATACTCCCCCCCGCCACCGCTGCCGCAAAGCCGCCGCCGCATACCGCCGCGTTAATCCCCGTGTAATACAGCGCGCATTACAAGCTTTCATTTGTATACTTGTAATGCGCGCCTCGCCATGTATAGACACTCCCCTTCTCGGGGGAGTGTCTATACAGGTATGGGGGAAAGGACATGGCTGCAATATGTGGGGGACAGGACATGGCTGCAATATGGGGTACAGGACATGGCTGCAATATGTGGGGGACAGGACATGGCTGAAATATGGGGGACAGGACATGGCTGCAATATGGGGGACAGGACATGGCTGCAATATGTGGGGAACAGGACATGGCTGCAATATGGGGGACAGGACATGGCTGCAATATGGGGGACAGGACATGGCTGCAATATGTGGGGGACAGGACATGGCTGCATATGTGGGGGACAGGACATGGCTGCATATGTGGGGGACAGGACATGGCTGCAATATGTGGGGGACAGGACATGGCTGCAATATGTGGGGGACAGGACATGGCTGCACTATGGGGGACAGGACATGGCTGCAATATGTGGGGGACAGGACATGGCTGCATATGTGGGGGACAGGACATGGCTGCAATATGTGGGGGACAGGACATGGCTGCAATATGTGGGGGACAGGACATGGCTGCAATATGTGGGGGACAGGACATGGCTGCATATGTGGGGGGCAGGACATGGCTGCAATATGTGGGGGACAGGACATGGCTGCAATATGTGGGGGACAGGACATGGCTGCAATATGTGGGGGACAGGACATGGCTGCATATGTGGGGGACAGGACATGGCTGCAATATGGGGGACAGGACATGGCTGCATATGTGGGGGACAGGACATGGCTGCAATATAGGGGACAGGACATGGCTGCAATATGTGGGGGACAGGACATGGCTGCATCTGTGGGGGACAGGACATGGCTACAATATATGTGGGGGGACATGGCTGCATCTGTGGGGGACATGGCTGCAATATGTGGGGGACCTGGCTGCATATGGGGACACATTTAAAAAAAGTATCGGTATTCAGTATCGGCGAGTACATGAAAAAAAGTATCGGTACTTGTACTCGGTCCTAAAAAAGTGGTATCAGGACAACCCTACTTATTATGATAATATATATGTATCAAATGGGTTTTATGAATATTAAAACATATACATTATAAACTTACAGTATTATGAAAGAAAAATATTATTAAAATACATCAATTAATATATGTGACAATATTAAAGCGGATGGTTCACCCAAAAAAAATATTAAAAGCCAGCAGCAACAAATACTGCAGCTGCTGACTTTTAATATTAGGACACTTACCTGTCCTGGAGTCCAGCGGCGTCCGCAGCAGAGGACGAGCGATCGCTCGTCTCCCTGCTGCTCCCCCCTCCATCCACGGTGAGGGAACCAGGAAGTGAAGCGCTCCGGCTTCACTGCCCGGTTCCCTACGGCGCATTCGCGAGTCGCGCTGTGCGCGGCGATTGGCTCCCGCTGTGTGCTGGGAGCCAAGAGTTCCCAGCACACAACGGGAAAAGCCCGTCTTTTGCCCGAGACTACGGGCCGGAAGTGGGTGCAGATACCTGTCTTTAGAGAGGTATCTGCACCTCCCTCCCCCCTGAAAGGTGTCAAATGTGAGGGGGGGAGGGTTCCGATCAGCGGATCTTCACTTTAGGGTGGAGATCCGCTTTAAATAAAAAAAAATTAAAAAAAATATATTTTTTTACTTACCAGAAATTGCGGTTGCTATGCAGCTCTTCCTAGTACACGGCTGGTCTTCATCCTCATGTTGTTTTCTGGGGAATGGTATGCGCTGCCTTCTGGGAACTGTGTGTATCCCAGGGAGCAGCCACCCATTCATACAGCTCCGCGAGACTCCCGCATGCACAGTAGGAAATGGGCAGTGAAGCCGCAAGGCTCCACTGCCTGTTTCTTTTAGTGAGCATGGCGACGCCAGGACCTGCAACTATCGAGAGATCTGATTCGGTGTCCTTATTAAAAGTCAGCAGCTACAGTGTTTGTAGCTGCTGACTTTAAAAATAAAAATCACGGGTGGAGCCCCGCTTTAATTATGTATATAAGTATTTCAATATAATAATATCACGTAACTTTGGTAAATACAGTGGGGCAAAAAAGGATTTAGTCAGCCACCAGTTGTGCAATTTCTTCCACTTAAAAAGATGAGAGAGGCCTGTAATTGTCATCATAGGTATACCTCGACTATGAGAGACAAAATGTGGAAACAAATCCAGACAATCACATTGTCTGATTTGGAAAGAATGTATTTGCAAATTATGGTGGAAAATAAGTATTTTGTCACCTACAAACAAGCAAGATTTCTGGCTCTCACAGACCTATATCTTCTTCTTAAACCACTTAAAGGGTCACTAAAGGATTTTTTTTTTTTGCTGAAATGACTGTTTACAGGGTATAGAGACATAAAAGTTAACTGATTCCTTTTAAAAATGAGTAAACATAGATACAAATCAATCATATAATGTGCCTCTAGTTTCACTTTTGTTTTTAAACTGGTTTCATGTTTCTGTGAAGTACAGAAGACACACAGAACAAAAACAAACAAATCCAGGGCAGTGTTTTGTTTTTAAAATGAATCTGATTGGTTCTGATGAGTTTTAGACACAGTAATGACAGCTTGGACCACAGTGAAAAGCTGCCATGAGATTTTTCATAAGGAGCCAGACAAGCAGGAAGTGTGGAGATCAGAGCAGAATTACAGCAACTTCAAAGCAAAAACGAACAATGAGGACATGAAACCAGGACTGCAGTAAGGTAAAGGAAGCTATTCAGCTAAAAAAAAAATCCTTTAGTGATCCTTTAACCCCCGGACCATATTGCTGCCCAATGACCAGAGCACTTTTTGCGATTCGGCACTGCGTCTCTTTAACTGACAATTGCGCGGTTGTGCGACGTGGCTCCCAAACAAAATTGGTGTCCTTTTTTTCCCCACAAATATAGCTTTCTTTTGGTGGTATTTGATCACCCCTGCGGTTTTTATAAAATGCAATATTTTTTACTTTTTGCTATAATAAATATCCCCCAAAAAATATATAAAAAAATGTTTTTCCTCAGTTTAGGCCGATACGTATTCTTCTACATATTTTTCGTAAAAAAAAAAATCACAATAAGCGTTTATTGATAGGTTTGCGCAAAAGTTATAGCATTTACAAAATATGGGGTAGTTTTATGGCATTTTTATTAATATATTTTGTTTACTAGTAATGGCGGCGATCAGCGATTTTTTTCAGTACTGCGACATTATGGCGAACACTTTTGACACATTTTTGGGACCATTGGCATTTTTATAGCGTTTAGTGCTATAAAAATGCATTGATCACTATAAAAATGCCATTGGCAGTGAAGGGGTTAACAGTAGGGGGCGGGGAAGGGGTTAAGTATGTTCCTGGGTGTGAAAACAACATATATACAATATATATAAAGCAGCGCTCCTGGGTGGAATTTGAAACTATGGTATGAAAGTCCAACGTTCATTACAAAAACTGGGTGTTCCTGGGTGTGTTCTAACTGTATGGGGGGTGGACTGACTAGGGGAAATTACTGATCTTCTGTTCATACATTGTATGAACAGAAGATCAGCATTTCTCTCCCTGACAGGACCGGGAGCTGTGTGTTTACACACACAGCTCCCAGTCCTCGCTCTGTACCGAGCAATCGGGGGGGTGCCCGGTGGCGATCGCGTCCGCCAGGCACGCGCACTGGACTCAGCGGCGAGCGGGGGGCGCGCGCGCGCCCCTAGTGGCCGCTTAGAGAGCCGATGTAGAGCTACGGGCTCGCGCAGGGAAGCCCACCTGCCGCCGTAGAACTGCAGCATCTGGTCGGCAACCAGTTAAGAGGCTCCTCTGTCTTCCACTCATTACCTGTATTAATGGCACCTATTTGAACTTGTTATCAGTATAAAAGACACCTGTCCACAACCTCAAACAGTCACACTCCGAACTCCACTATGGTGAAGACCTAAGAGCTGTCGAAGGACACCAGAAACAAAATTGTAGACCTGCACCAGGCTGGGAAGACTGAATCTGCAATAGGCAAGTAGCTTGGTGTGAATAAATCAATTGTGGGAGAAATAATTAGAAAATGGAAGACATACAAGACCAATGATAATCTCCCTTGATCTGGGGCTCCACGCAAGATCTCACCCCGTGGGGTCGAAATGATCACAAAAACGGTGAGCAAAAATCCCAGAACCACATGGGGGGACCTAGTGAATGACCTGCAGAGAGCTGGGACCAATGTAACAAAGGCTACCATCAGTAATCACTATGCCACCAGGGACTCAGATCCTGCAGTGCCAGACGTCTCTCCCTGCTTAAGCCACTACATGTCCGGGCCTGTCTAGGGTTATCTAGAGAGCATTTGGATGATCCAGAAGAGGATTGGGAGAATGTCATATGGTCAGATGAAACCAAAGTAGAACTGTTTAGTAGAAACACAACTCGTCATGTTTGGAGGAGAGAGAATGCTGAGTTCCAACCAAAAAAACACCATACCTACTGTGAAGCATGGGATGGCACCATCATGTTTTGAGGCTGTTTCTCTGCAAAGGGAACAGGACGACTGATCCGTGTAAATGAAAAATGAATGGGGCCATGTATCGTGAGATTTTGAGTGCAAACCTCCTCCTATCAGCAAGGGCATTGAAGATGAAATGTGGCTGGGTCTTTCAGCATGACAATGATCCCAAACACACCGCCCGGGAAACAGAGGAGTTTTCAATTTCAAGGTCCTGCAGTGGCCTAGCCAGTCTCCAGATCTCAAACCCATAGAAAACCTTTGGAGGGAGTTGAAAGTCTGTGTTGCCCAGCGACAGCCCCAAAACATCACTGCTCTAGAGGAGATCTGCATGGAGGAATGGGCCAACATACCAGCAACAGTGTGTGACAACCTTGTGAAGACTTACAAAAAACGTTTGACCTCTGTCGTTGCCAACAAAGGATATATAACAAGTATTGAGATGAACTTTTGATATTGACTAAATACTTAATTTCCACCATAATTTGCAAATAAATAATTATTTCCAAATCAGACAATGTGGTTGTCTGGATTTGTTTCCACATTTTGTCTCTCATAGTTGATGTATACCTATGATGACAATTGCAGGCCTCTCTAATCTTTTTAAGTGGGAGAACTTGCACAATTGGTGGCTGACCAATTTCTTTTTTGCCCCACTGTATATTACTTGTGCTTGAGTAATATTATAATTAGTTTCATTTGGTCGTATTTTAATAAGCCTCCTTCTCTCGTGGCTCAGTTCTGGAAATACCAATTAGGTCTGTAAGCTCATTGCTCCCTTATCTTGTATTTTACTAAGTGTCCAAACCTTTAAATTATGGTCTGAGATAAAATTACAGATAAAAAACTTTCTCCTTGTGAGACATCCTCGAGCAATCATGAACTCTGATTCAGCTTTAGAGGGAAAATGGCTCCTCTCATGTTCTTAGCATAAATATGAAAAATATACAATAAAAAGGCCTCAAATATATTCTTTTACCCCCAATAGTTCCGACAGGCTCATAAATGTCAAAAGGAGGTATCACAATTAAGCAGACAGTGTAATGATGGCCCATATATGGTGGAAGTGTCCAAAAATGTAAAACCACTAGCGAGAGGTGTTGCAGGTAATTAAGGAGATCACGAATATAGAGATACTAGAGGAACCGTGGAGGTGTTTGTTTCATAGGGTGAGAACGCCAAGTACACAATATACGAGAACATTGGCTCCCCATCTAATGTCCCCAGCCAAAAGTCTAATACCCCGACACTGGCAGGAGACAGAAATTCATACGATGGGGAGTTGGTGTAGGAAAGTAGATGAGATTTATAATATGGAATATCTTAGGTTCTGTGGAGAGGAGGGTATGGAAGGACTGGAAAGTAAGTGGAAAGTTTGAGAGAGTTTAAAAAGACAAGGAAATATGTAGAACTAAAGGGAGAGGATGGG
Source organism: Rana kukunoris (assembly GCA_029574335.1). NCBI lineage: Eukaryota > Metazoa > Chordata > Amphibia > Anura > Ranidae > Rana > Rana kukunoris. The sequence continues at coordinate 160,512,689 of CM056053.1, forward strand.
AGCCGCATTTGAATTTAAGTAATACAAAAAAAAGAAAGGGGAGGGAGGGCAGTGCTAGAGGGGAGGGAAGATTGGAGTATAATAATGACAAATTGTGTCGGTGTTTGATAAAAGCTGTGTTTTATTTAGATATACATATTAATAAAGAAATTGAAATTAGGAAGGATATGCATGCTGAAAATAGTTTAAAGTTTGGGTGGCAGGGAGTGGCAGAAAGCTGAAGTTAGGCTATAATGCCCCCTTCATAATGTAGATAATGAACATAGGAAATTGACAACGAGGCATGTAAAGATGTTTTATTATGTGATAAAATTCACAAAGCTTGCAGGACAGGCCTCATATATAATACAGTCTTTTTTTTTAAATATCAAAGAACACCTCCTGTGTATCATAAAGGAGCCTCTTGACTTCTTGGGAAATAAAGGCAAGGTAATTAGTTACACTATTTACTTTGAAGAATAGGCAACAGGAAATCATTTCCTTTCTTACTTCAAATTGAAAGCTACACTTAGCTAGTATTTTTGTATTATTTTGGTCCTATTTGGACTAATGATTCACAGATGCAGTAAACCAGATTACAATCGCTTTTTTTTGTAAAATAAACACTTAGGAGCCCAACTGAGAAAACAGTAGGCTTAGCTAATTAATTTCTATCCGATAATAGAAAAAAATCTAACAGTGTAAAAATCAATAGCACAAATCATTGTACCATTGGTAGCGTGGTTTGTCAATAAATAATCAACTGAAATTTGTCTTAATACCATTGATAACTCAACTATAGGATACGTTTTAACTAATGATGTTGTAATGACCGGATGGATAGATAATTTCTTATCTTCTCTAATAACAGAATTCCAGTTAAAAAGAGCAGCTTGTAGATATTAGTCCCTTCTCAAAAAAAAATAAAAAATGACAGCACTAGGCAGAGAATCCTTGATATATATTATGCTGTTTCAATGTGCTGTACATCTGGACTTGTACTCTGCAGTGTAGCAGAGAGGACCAACATTTATTCAAAATGCATGTTCCTCTCTTCTTATAGTATGTGATTGTGTCCTTTGATCTGTCAAACAAACAGAGAAGCATTATATAACCAAATGGAAGAGGTCACAGCAAGATTAGCATACTGAATACAAGACAAGGTCAGTCTCTCAAAAATAAAAAAAGAATATAGTCTATTTATCTTCACCATAAAACATCCTTCAATGTTAAATCACTGGGTGCTAAAAAAAAAAATTAACAAGAGGTCATCTATTTGACAATCTCACAACCTCCTGCTAGTTTCCCGAAAACCTTCAAAGAAGTCAGATGTTTTAAAGGATCTGTTAAAAGGAATATTTATATAATACATTTTATAATGTGTGCATACAGTCTAAGAAAGTGCATGTAATAATGTACTGAATGAAGTTCGGGTCACACTGAAAATGTATCAGAATACAAATAAAAATGTAATTTAAAAATGTTATAGCTGGAGAGATAGTGAAGTTTATTGTAGAAAATGATTTATATGTCAGAAAATTGGCCTTTTTATTCAGGGAGAGAATACTATACATAGAATATATACCAGTGGCCCTTATTTGTTTATGGATAGGGAATATTGCTGCAAAAGGCCTGTAGTGCAGAGCAAGGTTTTTCCAGCATTATTAACCACTTGACCTCCAGAAGATTTACCCCTCTTCATGACCAGATAATTTTTTGCTATACAGCACTGCTTACCAGACAATTGCGTGGTCATACAATGAAGTACATAAATAACATTTATATTGATTTTTATCACAAATAACCCCCCTCCTTTTTGTTGGCGCTTTTGCGCTAAAAAGATCAAGAAAAAAAGCTATATTTTTTACTTTTTGCTATAAAAAAATATTCAATTTAAAAATCAAATTTCATCATACATTTAGGCCATAATGTATTCTGCTACATATTTTTGATAAAAAATCCAAATAAGTGTATATTGATTGGTTTTGCGCAAAAGTTATAACATCTATAAACTGTGGTGTACTGTATATACTGGAATCTGTTTTGGCACTTTGACACTTTGTGGAACCAGTAACACTAATACAGTGATCAGTGCTAAAAATATGAAGGTCACTGTATTAATGACACTGGCTGGGAATGGGTTAAACATCTAGGGCAATCAAAGGGTTAAATGTGTGCCTAACATGTGTTTTTGTGTACACTGTGTGCTGCTTTTACTAAGGGATGTGATGGATTTTATTCCCTGCTTTGCAGGGATAGAAAATACACCACATCCCTGCTGTCAGAAAGGAGTTCTGTATTGTTTACTTTTGCACAGCTCCATCCAACTTCTCTCCTCAATGATCGGCGGGTGTTGGCAGACATCCATTGGCCGCCACCGGCTGATTGGCTGCTGCTGTAACAAATCACAGCAGAAGTGATTTGCTGGTGGCAGGCGCACCCCCTATGCGAAAGTGCAGAATTACGTATACAGTATATATGTGATTCTACACAGACTAGGGCCCTGTAGTAGTAAATCTGCTATAGGGGGGTCAGCAAGTGGTTAAAAAAAATTTTTTCACCACTGGAAGATTTCCCCTCTATTACTTTTCTGGCGACAACCCAAAATTTGGAATTTTCTTTTACTTTCAACTTTCAATGATAATGGTAAACATGATAACTCATGAGGGTGAAAGTATATATAAAGTGCTGCGAAACAGGTATGTGACTAAATGCTTGAAAAGAATAAGGGTCGGTTCACACACAGGCGGCACGACTCCGGGGGCGGCCCTGTGGACGACTCCAGAGGCGATTTGCAAGACGACTTCTGTATAGAAGTCAATGCAAGTCGCCCCGAGCTGCCCCCGAAGTCGTACAGGGAGTAAATTTCTAAGTCTAAGGCCTCGTACACACGATCAAATCTGTCTGCTGGAAACGGTCTGCTAGACCGTTTCAGCAGACAGATTAGATCGTGTGTACGGGCAAACAGACGGATTTGGCCACCCGACAGATTGGAAAGCATGCTTACCAATCTGTCGGCTGGGAACCCGTCCGCCCGACATGTCTGCTGGTTAGTACACTAATGGTTTCGACGGAAGAGTTTTACTTTCTGGTGCGGTGACGTGGCGGCGTCAACGTCACCGCCACGTCACCGTGCCGTCTGGCGGCGGGGATTTTGGTTTGATCGTGTGTACACGATCAAACCAATATGTCCCCAGCAGACAGATTTGTTCAAATCGGTCGGCCCGACCGATTTGAACAAATCTGTCTGCTCGTGTGTATGGGGCCTTAGATTCTAAGATTTCTAAGATTAGAACGCTTCCACTGCACTGCATGAGAAGCGACTCGTCAGGCGGCTGAGCCGCCTGATGCGTCGCCCCAGTGTGAACCGACTCTAAAACGTAGTGTTGCTGTAAGGTGTACTACATAATAACATATATCTAAAAAATCCTCTTTGATTAGGTATCACTCCACTAAACTCATGATCACTAACACCATATTTTAATATGAACAGAATAAAACAAATGTCAAAAAGTCACATATACATTGTGAAAACCAGTGTGTGATGCAGTGACAGTTATTTTATATTCACAGTGCTTCTGGTGATGCACCACCTTCAGATGCAATGCCTGCTCACCTCAAATATCTGATCCCTCTACTGAGTCAAAAATGGCTCACCGATTCCTCCTATGGGGGATGCAGGAAGAGTACATCATTTTCTTCCCATCCAGAGATATAACTTCTACCTTTCCCCCTTCACTCCTCTGTCATCAGCATATTATATCATAAAACAAAGCAGAAACACCACAGTGCTCTCTATTTTCCCATATTTATTGAGAGCCTACCGACCAGGCCATAGCCAAATGATGGCTACAGTGAGGTTGGATAAATCTGCGAGGACGTACAATGATGCCTCCCAGAATCGTGCTCTCCACGCGTTCTCAGGACCCGGCGTGTCACAGATCCGGATAAAGGACCAATCCCAGCAGCCCTTTACCACGTGATTGTTCTATCCAATAATGGAAAGATCACTATCAACACCATGTCCGGTTCTATCCTCTGCTCACACCGATTGTGTGAGCAGAATAGGAAAAAGCTACAGTGTGAGGCTGCTTGAATTTTGCAGTGCCACATCAGTACCCAGCAGTGCCACATCTGTGCCTAGCAGTGCTTTAGAGTGCCCCAGCAGTGCTCTACAGTGCCACATCAGTGCACATCTGTGCCCCATCAGTGCCTGCCAGTAAGTGCTCATCAGTGCCACCCTATCAGTGGACCCTCATCAGCGCCCGTCAGTGCTGTAAAAATGTGTAAAAAATGCGTACATTTTTTTTTTCTTTACACATTTTCCAAAAACTTGTGGGAAAAATGACATGTTCAAAATACTTATTATGCATCATAGAATATATGTTGGGGTGTTTCTTTCCAAAATGAATTTTTCTTTGTTTCTGTTATAAAATTTAGCAAATTTGTAATTGTTCGTCATAAATTTTGCCCAAAATTTATACTGCTACATATCTTTGGTAAAAATAAGTACAAATTGGTGAATATTATTTAGTCTTTGTAAAAGGTATAGCATCCACAATTTATGGTGCCAATATCTGAAAATTGTTGGGGGGTATTGCAGAGTATTGTACGGGGTATTGCAGAGTATTGTGCAGGAGTATTGCAGAGTATTGCGCGGGGGTATTGCAGAGTATTGCGCAGGGGGTATTGCAGAGTATTGCGCAGGGGGTATTGCAGAGTACTGCGCAGGGGGTATTGCAGAATATTGTGCGGGGGTATTGCAGAGTATTGTGCTGGGAGTATTGCGCATGGGGTATTGCAGAGTATGGGTATTGCAGAGTATTGTGCAGAGGGTATTACAGACTATTATGCGGGGGTATTGCAGAGTATTGCACAGGGGGTATTGCAGAGTATTGTGCAGGGGGTATTGCAGAGTACTGCGCAGGGGGTATTGCAGAGTACTGCGCAGGGGGTATTGCAGAGTATTGCGCAGGGGGTATTGCAGAGTACTGCGCAGGGGGTATTGCAGAGTACTGCACAGGGGGTATTGCAGAGTATTGCGCAGGGGGTATTGCAGAGTATTGCGCAGGGGGTATTGCAGAGTATTGCGCAGGGGGTATTGCAGAGTACTGCGCAGGGGGTATTGCAGAGTATTGTGCAGGGGGTATTGCAGAGTACTGCGCAGGGGGCATTGCAGAGTATTGTGCAGGGGTATTGCAGGGAGAGTTTTTGCTCTCAAGTTGCTGTAATCCTTCTCTGATCTCCACACTTCCTGGTTGTCTGTTTCCTGATCACCACAATACTGGGAGCTTTCTTTCTGTGGTCACTGTCTCCATGTGGTTATTAGAGGAAACAGACAACCAGGAAGTGTGGAGATCAGAGAAGGATTACAGCAACTTGAGAGCAAAAAACGAACAACGAGGACATGAAAACAGCACTGCATTAAGACCCAACACATCTAAAGCCAGTGGAGACTGCCAGAGAGCGACACAGGGGCTAACACTGTGAAAGCCTTTAACCCCTTGTGGGTGCCTGGATCTGGTGAGTGAGGGACCCACCAGAGCATGATCAGAGGGAGCACTGAATGATCACAGCCATTTGAATCACCTTTATGAAGCACTAAGCACTTAATGCATGGACTGTTAAAAATAGCAATAATTTCAAGAACTTATGGCACTGAGCACTTTATACAATATCATTTAAACTAGCACGGATTTTTAAGTTTTTCTACGTTTATTATTTTGGATTATTTAATTTATTTTTTAATGTATTATCACATGAGGATGTAAGCATATATCTGTCTCAGGGCTACATTTATTACCTGTCAAGATGGAATTTAAACCTAAATATGTAACTACAGTAAATGTAAAGCCGTGTACACACGACCATTTTTAATGTCCTAGAAAAAACAACAGGCCAGATTCACGTACATTGGCGCATATTTTAACCAGCGTAGCGCACCTCCTTTACGTTAGACCGGCGCAATGTAGAGGCGCAATCACAGTATCCTCGTAGTATTTGCGCAGAAATTAGCGCCGGTGTAACGTAAATTCCGAGGCGTAAGGCGGAGTAATTCAAATTGGGAAGGACGTGGGCGTGTTTAATTGAAATGAGCCGTGACCCCATGCAAATGAAGGGCCGGCCGGCTCGCGCATGCGCACATGAAGCAGACCATGGTCAGCACCTCTGTGCGCATGCTCACAACTCGAAGTGGACCCGGGCAACTTAGTGAACTACGCAGACAGCATAAATAGACAGACACAAACGCCCTTCCTTTGCAAAAGTACATCCCTTTGTACCCCTTCCTATACAGCAAGGTGCTTTTGCTCTGTTGTGTGTTTGCGTTTGTTGCGTTGTGACTTGTCTTTGTGATATTTGTTGACTGTTTGATTTAGTGTTTTGTAGAATATATTTGATAGTGTTTTTTGGTGACTGCTTGTGAGACTTTTTGGTTGATAGATTTTGTTTGTTTGTTTTGTTGCTTGATTTTTCCTGCTTGTTTTTGTGTGTGATTTTTGGTGATTGTTTGGGAGAGAGTTGTTGTATGAGTATGACTGAGAGGAAGCGGATGAGCAATTTTTCTTTGGGGGAGAAACAAATTATTGCCCGGGCCCTTACCCAATATGGCCGTTTTCTTCACGGCCCGGAGAGTGCCAACACCACCCCAGCCAGGAAGAAGGAGACTTTGCAGAACATTACCGACCAGGTAAATGCATTGGGGGGGGAGACCCGGACACGCGAGGGGATCATAAAGAAAATCAATGACCTCCGGCGTGTGGTCCATGGGAAGCTGGCCAAAATGGCAGCCCATGCAAGGGGCACTGGAGGGGGCCCACCATGCCCTGTTAGGCTGACAGTGGAGGAGCGTGCGGTGGCCCACACCTTTAATAGACAACAAGTGGAGGGCCTGCCAGGCTATGACTCCAGTCAGGAGGCTGTGATGCCAGGTAAGGTTTTTTTTTTTCCTATCTGGTGTGTAGCATGTGTGGGGGAGGGGGGAGGAATATGTGGCAAGTGTGTGGATCCTCCAACCTGTGAATGTTTTGTGTCATCCACAGATGTGCAGGAGGGGGCTGGGCCATCTGGCCTGACCGCACCATCCCCGGGACAACAGCCTGATGAGGACCCCTAGACAAGGCCGGAGTCCTCGGAGGAGTTGGAGGAGGAGGAGTTTGAGGAGGATGTCATGTCAGCCAGTGGATTGTTGTTTTGGAGGAGTCTTCCCCTCTGGCTGGCAGCAGCCAGCCCTCCATAAGGGGTAGCCCCTCCCACTCCTCCCCCAACAGGGCTCCCCTCCCAAGGGCCTCCCCTTCTCCCCAGCCACAAGCATCAGCTGGAGGCAGGAAGTCGTCCCAGAAGACCAGGGGGGTGGCCGAGGTTCTGCCCGCCAATCTCAGAAGGGACCAGGCCCACCATCTGGGACAGGTCAGCCAGACTTTGGTGCGGATGGAGGAGAGCCTGTCCTCCATAAAGGATACGCTTGGGGACCTGGACTGCCACTCCCGGGCTCTTACAAACTTCCTAAACGAACTGCAGACTACTACAGCAGACGTTGGGCAGGATGTGAGGGCCCTCACCCAGGCTATCCAGGCCAATACGGCAACAATGAGTGCTGGCCTGACCAGAATTGCCGTGGCCTTGGAGGGCAGGCCGCCAGGTGGGCAGAGACCAGGGGCTGCTCCTCCTTCCCCGGATTACCCCCCCCCCCCCTCCCCATGAGTCTCCCCTGAGGAGCCGGGGCCGTGGCCGTGGGCGCCCCAGGCGTGCGTCACGCCAGCGGCATTAATTTGGTTTCCCCCTTTTTTTTCTTTTTCTGGATTTTTTTTTTCAGGACTTTTTTTTTTTTTTGCTGGAATTTTTTTTTTTTTTTCTGGACAATTTTTTTTTTGTGTTGTGAATGATTTCGGAATGTGGGGGTGACATTCCTGCTGGAAAAGGGGTGTCACCCTCATTTGTGGTGGAGAAGGGTTCCCCAGGACCAGGGAGAAGTGATCCCCAGGTCCGTGTGAATGGTGTATGAATGTACAGTGACATAATTGGAGCCGTGGTGTGGTGTGGCGTTGCTGCTCACAAGTCCAGCATGGTGGGCTTGTGCTAATCCAATTTGATGAGGATGTGATGTGTCTGTGCTAGGGACCACAGTGGTGTGCATGCATGCATTCTCATTGTGCCATGATTAATGTGTGTGTTTAACGTGCAAAGATGCCTAATGTGGCTGCTCTTCCCTCAGAAGACGGGGTAGCCTCGGTTAGGGGGGGATTGTCTGGTTCGGGGGTCAGGTCATCACGTATGTCAATTTGCAGGCCCTTTCTCACTGCAAAGTTGTGCAGCATGCAACATGCACCGATGATCTGGCACACAAAGTTGGGGGAATACAACAGGGTCCCCCCAGACTTATCCAGGCATCGGAAACGTGACTTCAGGAGGCCACAGGTGCGCTCCACCACTGCATGTGTTTGGGCGTGGGCTTCATTGTATCCCTACTCTCCTGGGGTTTGGGGGTTCTGGATAGGAGTCATGAGATGGGGTTCCAGTGCATATGCAGAGTCACCTGTAAGGGAAAAGACAGGAGGATGTTAGTCATGCATGTGCCCCTTGTGATGTGTGCATCATGGGGGAGGACAGTCATGCCTGCCACCCATGTCACTCACCAACCAGCCAGGTGTCCCCACACACGTTCTGTTCGAATTCCATTGGGATGGGGCTCTGATTGTATATGTAGCTGTCATGGCTGGATCCGGGGTGTTTGGCACGGACGTGCTATATGAAGCCTTGGGCATCGACTATCACCTGTACGTTGATGGAATGCCAATGCTTCCGATTGCGGTATATGTGCTCTGTCTCATGGGGGGCTGGAGTGCCACATGTGTGCAACCAATGGCCCCCCATGGTGAGTGGGAATCTGGCAATTCTGTAGAAATCTGTCATTGCCTTCAACCGCAGGTCCTCAGTGGTGGGTTTGATGATTTGGTTGGCCATGCGTCTGAGGATTGCAGGGATAACCTGGTGCACACATCTGCTCATGGAGGATTGTGACATCCTAGCCACCACTCCACTTGTTCTTTGAAAAGAGCCACTGGCAAGGAAATGGAGTGTTGCCAGGACCTTGACCAGTGGCTGCACTGCATGTGAGCGGTGTGTTGGGCTGGTAATGTCATCCTGCAGGGTTATGGTTAAATTCAGGATGGCATGAGGGGTGAATCTGAAGACGTGATACACCTCAGAATCACTCATGCCAAAGAGGTCTATGCGTATGCGGTATATCCTCTCCCGTGCCCTCCTCCGTGCCCTCCACCGTGCCCTCCTCCTTCTTTGCTCATCTAAAGTCATTAGTATAGCTATGAGCAAGGATGCCACTGGCACGTTGGCATAAAGTTTGTTGTCCAGCAAGTGTGACTGCTCAGCTCCTCACTAACAGTGTTGCTTTAGCTGACATGTAGACGGATTGTCTAATTTTATTCCACCCTAATTTTAGACAGAACGTGCAGCTGTTGTGCACAGCGCGTAGCCTGCGCTGCACCAACGTTCTTTTGTGTATCCCCGTAACTCCCTCATTTGCATATTTGAATAGCAAATCAATGGTGTGTCTAGCGCAGTTTTGCGCGGACGGATACGCCGGTCTATCGAAATTACGCCGGTCCAAAAAAAGTAGATTTCTTGCGTATCTCGTTTTGGGGATGCGGCGCATCGTAATGCATGCGCAAATTTAGACTTACGCCGCGCATCTCGTGTAACGCCGGCGTAATGGCTCTGTGAATCTGGCCCAACGTTTTTCTCTAGGTGATTCACGTCAAGCCTGCTTTGCATACACACGATCGTGAAAAAAAAATGCTCGAGCAAAGCCCAGTGATGTACAACACGTGCGGCGGCACTATAAAGGGGAAGTTCCATTCAGATGGAGCTGATTTCGTGTAAGTTAAAGTTTGGTGAGAGACGATTTGCGCTTTTTAGTCTACGTGCTTTTCAGTCTGTTACAGCGTGACGAATGTGCTATCTCCATTACAAATGCTAGTTTTACCAGAACTTCTGAGCATGCGCGTTTTTTTCCCCGTCGTTAAAGCCTACACACAACCATTTTTCACGACGTGAAAAAAGACAACATGAAAAACAACAAGAAAAATTAGAGCATGTTCTAAATTTTTAATGCCCATTTTTCACGTCGAGAAAAATACCCTGGAGCCTACACGATCGTTTTTAATATCCAATTTAAAAAACGGTCGTGTGTACGCGGCATAGAGATGGAGAAAATATAAGAAAATGGGAAGAAAGATAATATTCTATATAGTGAATACAAACATTTTTTGCATTACTAACATACAGTTATTAGAAAACAATATATTTTCACAACAGTGGCCTTTACAACATATGGTGAAACACTGATTTCAATTAACTTTTGTCAAAATAGCCTATTGGAAATTGCAGGTCAACAGCATCTGCATCTAATTAGATACAGGCAGTGTTCTGGTATTCTGACAGCCGGCTGTCAGAATACAGTGGTCTGGCAGGGGGGGATTCATTCATCTATCCTCGCTGTGGATAGAGAAACCTCTTAGGCCGCGTACACACGACCGAGAAACTCGTCGGGCAAAACACATCGTTTTCCCCGTCGAGTTCCTTGTTCGGCAGTCAAAAAACTTGTCGAGCCAAATTTTCCCATTGCCCATCGAGGAAATAGAGAACATGCTCTCTTTTTGGCTCGACGAGTTCCTCGACGGGTTTCTCAGCGAAAAGTGTACACACGACCGGTTTCCTCGGCAGAATACGTCTCCCATTGAGTTTTTGCTGAATTCTGCAGAGGAAACCGGTCGTGTGTACGCGGCCTCAGACTTAACAAAATAAATTGTTACATGTATGGCTAGCTTTGGTGATATTTGACTGTATAATATCTATTTTTTTTTTGTCCAGTGTAATTTCGTTAGACAGGCGCATCCGTCCGCGCAAAACTGCGCTAGACACACCATTGATTTGCTATTCAAATATGCTAATGAGGGAGTTACGGGGATCACCAAAATAACGTTGGTGCAGCGCAGGCTACGCGCTGTGCGCAACAGCTAAATGTCCTGTCTAAAATTAGACCATATAAAAGCTGGTATAAAATTAGACAATTCGTCTACATGTCAGATAAAACAACACTGTTAGTGAGGAGCTGAGCAGCTGAGCAGTCACACATGTTGCCCAACAATCTGTATGCCAGGATGCCAGTGGCATCCATGCTCATAGCTATACTACTGACTTTAGATGAGCAAAGAAGGAGGAGAGCACTGAGGAGGGCACTGAGGAGGGCACAGGATTTTTTTTTTTAACTTTTTTTTTGCTTATATAAACTTTACAATTTAATCTAATCTAATACAATATTCTTATCTGATACAAGCCCCTCACTCTTCAATCTTCACTCTTCACGGAAAAGAGGATATATCACACACGCATAGACATCTATGGCATGAGTGATTCTGAGGTGTCTTGCATCTTCAGATTCACCCCTCATATGCCATCATGGAATTAACCACAACCCTGCAGGAGGACATCACCAGCCCAACACATGACACTACCCATGACACCCATGACAGCTACATATACAATCAGAGCCCCATCCCCACAGATTTCGAACAGAACATGTATGGGGACAGCTGGCTGGTTGGTGAGTGACATGGGTGGCAGGCATGACTGGCCCCCGCCATGATGCTGAAATCACAAGGGGCACATGCACTACTAACATCCTCCTGTCTTATCCCTTCAGGGTGACTCTGCATATGCACTGGGACCCCATCTCATGACTCCTATACGGAACCCCCCTAACCAAGGCTACCCCGTCTTCTGAGGGAAGAGCAGTCAGGAGACAGCTCACATTAGGCATCTTTGCACGTTAAACACACACATTATTCATGGCACAATGAGAATGCATGCATGCATGCACACCACTGTGGTCCCTAGCACAGACACATCACATCCTCATCACATTGGATTGGCACAAGCCCACCATGCAGGACTTGTGAGCAGCAACGCCACGCCACGGCTCCAATTATGTCACTGTACATTCATACACCATTCACAAGGACCTGGGGATCACTTCTCCACCACAAATGAGGGTGACACCCCTTTTCCGGCAGGAATGTCACCCCCACATTCCCAAATCATACACAAACAGAACCAAAAAAAAAAAATTTTAAACAGCAAAAATAAAAAAATGCCCAGCAAAAATATAATTTAAACAAAATAACAACAAAGAAAACACATAAAAGACAAAAATCACTCTCAAAGACACGTCACAAACAAACAAACGCTAATAAACAACAGAACAAAAGCACCTTGCTGTATAGGAAGGGATACAAAGGGATGTACTTTTGCAAAGGAAGTGCATTTGTGTCTGTCTATTTATGCTGTCTGCGTAGTTCACTAAGTTGCCCGGGTCCACTTCCAATTTCACTGATTGCGCCGTTCCCGAGTTGTGAGCATGCGCACAGAGGTGCTGACCATGGTCTGCTTCATGTGCGCATGCGCGAGCCGGCCGGCCCTTCATTTGCATGGGGTCACGGCTCATTTCAATGTAACACGCCCACGTCCTTCCCAATTTGTATTACTCTGCCTTGCGCCTCTGAAATAACGTTGCGCAGGCGCAAATTTCTGCGTAAAACCGAAGAGAATAGGGTGATTGCGCCGCTACATTGCGCCAGTCTAATGTAAAGGCGGTGCGCTACGCCGGTCCAATAATGCGCAGATGTACCTGAATCTGGCCCATAGTCTATAGAATTCCAGAAGTCTCATTGAGCGAAAAAAAATTCATATATGGTAATGTTTTATATTTTCATCATAAGGTAATTTATGTTGCCACAGTAATCAAAGGCAACTTCTGCGAACATTTATTGCTAAAAACAGTGGATGTCTCATTGAATGATTTCCCTTTGGTTTTGTAAATCTTCACCCAGTAAAGCAAAAGCTCAGCTTTTCTTGTCACGTGACTAGAGTTTCCTCAGTTAATATTACAAAGAGGATCAAGGCTCCACTTTCTGATGATGCTGGCAGCTTAATAAAGGTTTGCCTATGAGTCCATTACTTTGACCTGCCTAACCTCTTGCGTGTCTTCTTCTTTCACACTTAAGCTTCTTTATGCCACTTTCATGGCACATTATGTTCTCTTTTAACTTTCTCCTTTGCTGTTTAACCCTCCCTGACCTTTCTATTCACACATTTTTACCACCTACGTTGTATTTATTCTGATAGAGAATTGGCTTTCCATTTTAGCAGAGGACATCATTATAAAAAAAATGACTTCTCTAGTTCTCCTGTCTAAAACTTTCTCTACCTTAGCAAATGCACTTGATTTGTAGGAATAGTAACAGGTTTTGACATCCTTTCCTGGATTTTCTTTTTACCTTTATCACACAGTACAGGGCACAGAATTTGTGGTCATCATGGACTATAGGTTATATGATGCTACCTTCAAGTAATTGGACACTTACAAAAGCTTTGCTTGAAACGTCCCCCAGTACAACCTCATATATTCCCACCCATTTTTTTTTTGTGTCCGTAGATGACAAACCTCCTCTTCTCTGCAGATTTCTTTCAAACCAATTCATTCTATTTTTCTTCACTTTAACTGACACTACTATTAAGATTCAAATGCTTATTGCCCCAGGGCTCACTAGCACTTCCAGATTGCTTGCTTTTCAAGTACAGCTGGGAAAAACTAGACGGACCCCACATCACTGGCCTGCAATGTTTACTTCATGCACTGGATCCTTTGTTTGGCGCCTACCTTGGAACATGGTGCAACAAATGTAGTTAGCAGCAGGCAATGGGGTAGCCGGGGTTGTCACCACCCAGGGCAAGGCATGTAATTTGCACCCTCTAACCTGTGAACTTCTAGATACCCCCACCCTGATCACACCCCCAGATAATCCCACTCTGATCACACCCCCCAGATACCCCCACTCTGATCACATCCCCCAGATACCCCCACCCTAATCACACACCCCAGATACCCCCACCCTAATAACACATCCCAGATACCCCCCACTCTGATCACACCCCCAGATACTCGCACCATGATTACACCCCTCCAGATAACCCCTCCCTGATTTTTGGATTTTGTGTATGGGCCATAAGGCTTGTACACACTTTAAAAAAAGTGGTCACGAGAATTTTCGTGAGAACATTCGCCCAATTTCGCCACTTTACTCCTGAGCAGTGGTACTCCAGTGGGAGGGGCTCATATTCCTCTGCTGTTTTAGTTTCTTCTCCTTTGCATCCTTAATAAAGGGCACATCCGGGCAGACAGCGGGCACATCTGACTGGAAAGCGGGCACATCTGGGCAGACAGCAGGCACATCCAGGCAAGCAGCCGGGCACAACTTGGCAGGCAGCGGCCACATCAGACTGGAAGGCGGGCACATCTGACTTGAAATCGGGTACATCCGACTGGAAAGCAGGCACATCCGGGCAGACAGCGGGCACATCCGGGCAGACAGCGGGCACATCAGACTGGAAAGCGGGCACATCAGACTAGAAAGCGAGCCCATCAGACTGGAAAATGGGCACATCAGACTGGAAAGCTGGCATATCAGACTGGAAAGCTGGCATATCAGACTGGAAAGCGGGCACATCAGACTGGAAAGTGGGCACATTATGCTGAAAAGCAGGCACATCGAACTGGAAAGCAGGCACATCAGGCTTGAACGCAGGCACATCGGACTGGAAGGCAGGCACATCTGACTGGAAGGCAGGCACCGGAACATCAGGCTGGAAAGAGGGCACCGAAATATCAGGCTGGAAGACAGACACCAGGACATCAGACTGGAAGGCAGGCACTAGGACATCAGGCTGGAAGGCAGGCACCAGGACATTAGACTGGAAGGCAGGCACCAGGACACTAGGCTGGAAGGCAGGCAACAGGACACCAGGCTGAAAGACAGGCAACAGGACACCAGGCTGGAAGGCAGGCAACAGGACACCAGGCTGGAAGGCAGGCACAAGGACACCAATCTGGAAGGAAGGCACCAGGATACCAAACTGGAAGGTAGGCACCAGGACGCCAGACTGAAAGGTTGGTACATCAGAATGGAAGGCAGACACCAGGACATCAAGCTGGGTAGCAGGTACAGGCACATCAACCTAGGCAGCAGACATGAGCACCTCAGGCTGGGCAGCAGACAGTGACTCATCAGGCTGGGCAGAAGACAGTGACTCATGAGGCTGGGCAGCAGACAGTGGCTCATCAGGCTGGGCAGCAGACAAAGGCTCATCAGACTGGGCAGCAGACAGAGGCTCGTCAGGCTGGGAAACGGGCGCCACAACCTCAGGCTGGGAAACGGGCACCACAACCTCAGGCCGGGATGCTGGCTCTGGCTCCTCAGGCTGGAACCCTGGCACTGGCACCTCAGGCTTGAACACTGGCACCTCCAGGTGGAACACTGGCACCTCAGGCTGGAACATTGGCACCTCGGGCTGGAACATTGGCACCTCGGGCTGAAACACTGGCACCTCGGGCTGAAACACTGGCACCTCGGGCTGGTACACTCGTACTCCAAACCGGGCAGCAGGTACTGGAGTTTCAGACTGTGTAGCTGGCACTGGGACATCAGGCTGGGTAACAGGCACTGGGACGTCAGGCTAGGTAACAGGCACTGGGACGTCAGGCTGGGTAAAAGGCAAAGAGTTGGTAGATTTAGATGGGTCATCAGGTTCAACTGGCGTGAACGCAGGCTGGAGCAGGTTGGTCGTTGTGGAGGCAGGTTGGGTTACTGGCAGGATTGTGTGGGTCGCAAAGTACTTCCGCTTCTTTTTAGGCTTAGTCACTGCAGATTTGTAAATAACGGAAAGGGATGTATGAAAAGGATGGAATTGAGTAAGAGGAAGGACTGGAATGTAGCAGAGACATGGGAACAGTGGCAGGAGGGGGTTCTTGTGGACTTGTTACAGGTGGAAGGGAAGAAGCAGGTGGATTGAAGGCAGGGTAGGTGTGACAAGTAGTGACTGGGTAATAATATTTGGTAGGAAGCTGGGTAAACTGGGCTGTAGCTAGGGTTGCCATAGGCGACAGGCGGATAGATTCTTGGGAAGGCAGGTGATTAATGGCAGGGCTGGAATGTTGTGGCTTGGCTAAATTTAGGAGATCTGACCATGGCTGCAGCACAGGTTGAACAAAAGCTGGTTCACACACACCTTGTCTAATCAGAGACTGCACTGAACTAATACAATCAGATAACATCTGCTGGCAGGGCTGGCTTCATACATAACTGGATTAACGGCTGAATATCCTCAAAAGACATATAGCCCTGATCCACCCAGGAATGAGCTGATCAGATGGTTTCCATCACTGGTCACTAGTCCACCCTTCTAAAATATGGCAACAATATTCACCATCCTCTTCTGTCCGCAGAGAAAATTAAACGATTTAATTGAAATCCATATTAGAAAAATGCACAACACCAGGATGATTCCTCAAGAAGTGGCCTTGGTATACTGTCAGAGAAGCTAGTCGACCAGACTGTGTGACTGCATAGAGGAACCCAAAACGCATATAGGTGAAAATATAATAATTTATTAAGATAAGGGAAAAAACACACAACCACCTCCAACAGGACACAGTGCAATAAATCAACCAATAAACAGTGACCCAACGATAACTATAGACAATATGTACAGTGATGGGATATACCGTAATCATAAACAGGGCAGGCCGAGGTCATTCACAAGATCAACAGGAACAGGGAGATGACGGATGGATGGGCTGCAGAGCAGGGATTCAGGTAACAAGGGGACAGGTATCCAAGGTAATGGGGAAGCAAGAGGGACAGGTCCAGGATGGGCTCGGGATAGGGATCAGGTCAGGTCAGATCAGATACAGGCTCAGAAGTCAGGAACGCCAGGTCAGGGAGAGAAATACCAGGGCAAGGTGTGTTTGCACTTGCCAGGTATTAAAAGGAATGTCTGTAACTGGCTTCAAGTCACACCTGAGAGCAGGAGGAGCAGTATGCTCCACACTGCCAGGATCCATCCGCTGGTCGAGTACTGCGTCCCAAAGATGTTATAACACCAGCAGGGAGAAGTTCTCCTGACAGTTCCAAACTGCCAGGAGACACCTGCTGGTGGACCACAGTACTGCAAGCCAAATAATAATAATAAATATTACCAGCGGATGGAACCTTTCCTGACAGGTTTATTATACACCGCTGCTGTAGCATGTGCACGTGAATACACTAGCATCTATGGGAAATCTTAATCAGCTTGACACGGCACTGCTCCTGGTTTTTATCATTGTTGTCTATGTGAAATCTTGGTCAGCTTGACATGGCACTGCTCCCGATTTTTAACATTGGCATCTATAGAAAATCTTAGTCAGCTTGACATGGCACTGCTCCCGAACCATAAGTAACAGGAACACCAAACTTGGGAAGCATGTTAAGGGACCTAAACACTAATGTGGCGGTAGGGGAGTTGGAGGTTGATGGCTCCTCCCACTGCTTCTAGAAGCGGTCAAGCTGCTAATTATCCACTTGGATCGCTTTTATTAGAAAGAGAGTTGCCAGCTGAAAAAAAAAAAAAAAGGGGGTTATGGCTGATGGAGCTGTTTTTCCAGCCAAATTATATATAATTCTGTGTCATCAACACTGTGATCCAGACAGCACAGCCAGATTCAAAACCTTCAGAGCAGCAGCATAATAATCTGGTTAGGAGCTTTGGACAAAACAGCCATCCAAAAAAAAGGCATCAGCTCGGTATTGTCCATATCATCACTCTTGTCTAGAGAACTGGTATTTCCAGTCCTGGGTCCATGAGGTAGAGCAGGGATCCTCAAACTACGGCCCTCCAGCTGTTGCGGAACTACACTTTCCATGAGGCATTGTAAAACTCTGACATTCACAGACATGACTAGGCATGATGGGAATTGTAGTTCCTGAACACCTGGAGGGCCATAGTCAGGGCCGCCATCAGGGGGGTACAGGCATTACACCTGTAAGGGGTTCGAAGGTCCCCAGGGGCCCGGAGGCCACCAAGGGCCCCAGATGGCAAGTCCTTTTTTTTTATAAAAAAATATATTTTTATAAAAAAAAAAATATTTTTTTAATATATTTTTCTTTTATTTTTTATTAAAGGGCCAATTTTTTTTGTTTTATTTTTTTTAGAGGTCCGGAGGTCCACACGGGCCCGGAGGCCCCCAGGGTACAGGATGGAAACCCCCCCTTTTTTTATTTATTTTCTATAAAAAAAAAATATATTTTTTAATATATTTTTATTTTATTTCTTTTATTAAAGGGCCATTTTTTTAGGGGTCTAGGGTCCCGTAGGCCACCAGGGCCCCAGATGGCAACCCCCTATTTATTTATTTTTTTATAAAAAATATATTTTTTTATAAAAAAAATATATTTTTTTAATATTTTTTTCTTTTATTTTTTATTAAAGGGCCAATTTTTTTTCTTTTATTTTTTTTATATTATTATTATTATTAAAGGGCCCATTTTTTTTACTTTTTTATATTATTTTATTTCTTTTTTTTAATATATAGATGCATTTTTATTAAAGGGCTCAGAGGTCCCCAGGGCCCTATGTGTCAAACCCCCTTTTTTTATAATTGTATTTTTTATTTTTGTTTAATAAAAAATAAAAATATAAAAAATATATATAAAGGGCCCAGAGGTCCCCAGGGCCCTGGAAGGCAACCCCCTTGTTTTTTTTTTATTTATACAGTGCAGAAAATAAGTATTTGAACACGCTGCTATTTTGCAAGTTCTCCCACTTGGAAATCATGGAGGGGTCTGAAATTGTCATCGTAGGTGCATGTCCACTGTGAGAGACATAATCAAAAAAAAAAAATCCAGAAATCACAATGTATGATTTTTTTAACTATTTATTTGTAGGATACAGCTGCAAATAAGTAATTGAACACCTGAGAAAATCAATGTTAATATTTGGTACAGTAGCCTTTGTTTGCAATTACAGAGGTCAAACGTTTCTTGTAGTTTTTCACCAGGTTTGCACACACTGGAGGAGGGATTTTGGCCCACTCCTCCACACAGATCTTCTCTAGATCAGTCAGATCACCCTTTTAAAGGACACAGAGGTCCCTAGGGCCCCGGACGGCTACCCCCCTTTTTTATATATATTTGTCTTTATTTCTTCTTTTTCTAAAGAGCCCCCCGCTTCTCAATTCGCGGCAGCAGCCCCCCCCTCCGCTTCTCAATTTCATGTGGCAGCACCCCCCCCCCCCCCGGTTCTCTGCTCCAGGGGGCCCATGCCTGAAGCTGTGTAAGGGGCCCCAAAATTCCTGATGGCGGCCCTGGCCATAGTTTGAAGACCCATGAGGTAGAGCATTGGCTCTTGCTTACATTTTTGACTAAAACACCCCTCCAGCCTGTTGACTGGACAGTGAAGGAACAGCAGCACGCTAAAGAGCTTATCAGTCTGCTTACATTACCCTCTCATCTTGTCTGTGTGTTTCTATGTGCTCACAAGAACCTGATTGGCTCTTAATGCAGACCCTCATTCTCCCACAGAATTATTGAGTTGAATACATATTTATTCCTGTATGTATACATTTATTCAATGAGATCAGATCTTAATTTTTATCTGGGTTTAGTTAAGATTTAAGATAAAAAGAAACTATACAATCATCTTTGTTTCTTTAAGGTACATGTTATTAATGTTTTATATCTTAGCTTCAAGAGATCTATCGGACAACCTTTGCTGTTGTTATTGTAACTTATGCAGACTACAAAGGGCACTTGGAATGTGTCGGGAATCTTGAACAGCTGACTCATTATATTTTGCAGCTTCACTGACACTGAGTTATGACACTTTTTTTTTTCTTTGCAAATGTAGGCCATCAATAGCTCTCTGTCTGTTGCAGCAGCAACAGCTCATAGCTTCAATACTTTTGTATCTGTATGGAACGTAGATCTGCATTTTATAGTAATAGCTCATTAACGTGTGTTTTCCCAGACGCTGAATAAGTCTAAGGCCGCGTACACACGACCAAATAAATCCGATCAAACGGGTCTGACAGACCGATTTGATCGGATTTGTCTGCTGGGGTATATTGGTTTGATCGTGTACACACGATCAAACCAAAATCCCCGCCGGCAGACAGTGCGGTGACGTGGCGATGACGTTGACGCCGCCACGTCACCAGGAAGTAAAACAGTTCCGCACATGCGTCGAATCCATTCAACGCATGCGTGGGCAGATATGTCTGCTGGTTAGCGTACTAACCAGCAGACATGTCGGACGGATGGGTTCCCAGCAGACAGATTTTAAAGCATGCTTTAAAATCTGTCTGCTGGAAAAACCCGTCTGTCCACCCGTACACACGGTCGAATTTGTCTGCTGAAACCGTCCGTCGGACCGTTTCCAGCAGATAGATTTGATCGTGTGTACGCGGCCTAAGAAGTATATTTTATTTACTTGTCATTTATTTAGGTATACAATTGTTTTGTTTTCTTGAACTCTGAATTTTTTAAAGCAATTATATGCAGCACTTACCCCCGAACGAGGCGTTTGATGTGTCAGATCATCTGCTCTTGTGTCCACTTCTCTGCTAACAGCTCTATGGTACACCTGGTTGAACTGAGGATATAGATGTAGTCACCTGTGCATATAAATATTCCCAAGCACAGCAACACATATACACCAACAAAATGACACAGACCTGTTTAAGTATCAGTCAAGTATATTGTAATGGTTGTTAGTAAGAAGAGGCTATACAGGGACATATCAGGAAGGAAAAGTTATGCTGAAATGGGTCACCGTGAAAGATATTAACACAGCAATTAACAATTAAACATTAGCAAGCAGAAATATTGTAGTAATTAACTGAGATGATTAGCAGGCAGCAACCAATCAACACTTAAAAAAACACCTATTTTCTTAACCTACACAGGGTAGCCTATTTAAGGGAGGTGGAGAGAACCTATAGGTCAGTGATGGCGAACCTTTTTGAGCCTAAGTGCCCAAACAGCGACACAAAACCAACTTATTTATTTCAAAGTGCCAACATGGAATTAAACCTACCAGCAGCTCTGAAAATAGGAAGGGACTGATCGTCCCTCTGAATGAGCCCTAAGGGACCAAAAACATACAACTCTGCCCAGAAAAAAAGTTTGTGCTTTTTTCAAAGGAGTGCGTTACGCTCAAAATACTGGGATCAGGGATAGATGCATGTGCTCAGAATACTGGGATCAGAGATGGATGCATGTGCTCAGAATACTGGGATCAGAAATGGATGCATGTGCTCAGAATACTGGGATCAGAGATGGATGCATGTGCTCAGAATACTGGGATCAGAGATGGGTGCATGTGCTCAGAATACTGGGATCAGAGATGGATGCATGTGCTCAGAATACTGGAATCAGAGATGGATGCATGTGCTCAGAATACTGGGATCAGGGATAGATGCATGTGCTCAGAATACTGGGATCAGAGATGGATGCATGTGCTCAGAACACTGGGATCAGGGATAGATGCATGTGCTCAGAATACTGGGATCAGAGATGGATGCATGTGCTCAGAATACTGGGATCAGAGATGGGTGCATGTGCTCAGAATACTGGGATCAGAGATAGATGCATGTGCTCAGAATACTGGGATCAGGGATAGATGCATGTGCTCAGAATACTGGGATCAGAGATGGATGCATGTGCTCAGAACACTGGGATCAGGGATAGATGCATGTGCTCAGAATACTGGGATCAGAGATGGATGCATGTGCTTAGAATACTGGGATCAGGGATGGATGCATGTGCTCAGAATACTGGGATCAGGGATAGATGCATGTGCTCAGAATACTGGGATCAGAGATGGATGCATGTGCTCAGAATACTGGAATCAGAGATGGATGCATGTGCTCAGAATACTGGGATCAGGGATAGATGCATGTGCTCAGAATACTGGGATCAGAGATGGATGCATGTGCTCAGAACACTGGGATCAGGGATAGATGCATGTGCTCAGAATACTGGGATCAGAGATGGATGCATGTGCTCAGAATACTGGGATCAGAGATGGGTGCATGTGCTCAGAATACTGGGATCAGAGATAGATGCATGTGCTCAGAATACTGGGATCAGGGATAGATGCATGTGCTCAGAATACTGGGATCAGAGATGGATGCATGTGCTCAGAACACTGGGATCAGGGATAGATGCATGTGCTCAGAATACTGGGATCAGAGATGGATGCATGTGCTCAGAATACTGGGATCAGAGATGGGTGCATGTGCTCAGAATACTGGGATCAGAGATGGATGCATGTGCTCAGAATACTGGGATCAGAGATGGATGCATGTGCTCAGAATACTGGAATTAGAGATGGATGCATGTGCTCAGAATACTGGGATCAGAGATGGATGCATGTGCTCAGAATACTGGGATCAGAGATGGGTGCATGTGCTCAGAATACTGGGATCAGAGATGGATGCATGTGCTCAGAATACTGGGATCAGAGATGGATGCATGTGCTCAGAATACTGGAATCAGAGATGGATGCATGTGCTCAGAATACTGGGATCAGGGATAGATGCATGTGCTCAGAATACTGGGATCAGAGATGGATGCATGTGCTTAGAATACTGGGATCAGAGATGGATGCATGTGCTCAGAATACTGGGATCAGAGATGGATGCACGTGCTCAGAATACTGGGATCAGAGATGGATGCATGTGCTCAGAATACTGGGATCAGAGATGGATGCATGTGCTCAGAATACTGGGATCAGAGATGGATGCATGTGCTCAGAATACTGGGATCAGAGATGGATGCATGTGCTCAGAATACTGGGATCAGAGATGGATGCATGTGCTCAGAATACTGGGATCAGAGATGGATGCATGTGCTCAGAATACTGGAATCAGAGATGGATGCATGTGCTCAGAATACTGGGATCAGGGATAGATGCATGTGCTCAGAATACTGGGATCAGAGATGGATGCATGTTCTCAGAACACTGGGATCAGGGATAGATGCATGTGCTCAGAATACTGGGATCAGAGATGGATGCATGTGCTCAGAATACTGGGATCAGAGATGGATGCATGTGCTCAGAATACTGGGATCAGAGATGGGTGCATGTGCTCAGAATACTGGGATCAGAGATGGATGCATGTGCTCAGAATACTGGGATCAGAGATGGATGCATGTGCTCAGAATACTGGAATCAGAGATGGATGCATGTGCTCAGAATACTGGGATCAGGGATAGATGCATGTGCTCAGAATACTGGGATCAGAGATGGATGCATGTGCTCAGAATACTGGGATCAGAGATGGATGCATGTGCTCAGAATACTGGGATCAGGGATAGATGCATGTGCTCAGAATACTGGGATCAGGGATAGATGCATGTGCTCAGAATACTGGGATCAGAGATGGATGCATGTGCTCAGAATACTGGGATCAGAGATGGATGCATGTGCTCAGAATACTGGGATCAGGGATAGATGCATGTGCTCAGAATACTGGGATCAGGGATAGATGCATGTGCTTAGAATACTGGGATCAGAGATGGGTGCATGTGCTCAGAATACTGGGATCAGGGATGGATGCATGTGCAAAATAATTTTCTATTGTAGGCTGACATTAGGAGGATCAGGAATACTGAAAATAGTTTTCTCGTATTTACTGTAATTTTTTTTTCATGGTTTCCCCCTGAATTTATGGTCTAGTTATGGGTGGTCATGGGCAGAGTCAGAGGGGCAGAACAGTCCCATGGTAGGAGGAGATGAGGAGGATCCAGGAACTGAAAACGTTTTTCCCGCCCAATTCTATTATTACTGTATTTGTCACATCCCATTGTAGGCTGACATTAAGAGGACCAGAAATACTGAAAAACATTTTCTCATACTTACTGTCATTTTCCTTTCATGGATCCCCCTGGAATTTATGGTCTAGTTACGGGTCGTCCTGGGAGGGACAGACACATGGTAGGAGGACATTAAGAGGACCAGGAATACTGAATTTTTTTTTCTCATATTTTCACACTGAATCGCTTTACAGGCGTTTTAGCGCTAAATATAGCCCCTGCAAAGTGCCTGTAAAGCACCTCTCCTGTCACTCCATTGTGAAAGCCCAAGTTCTTTCACACTGGAGCGGTGCAATTGCGGGATGTTAAAAAAAGTCCTGCATGCAGCATCTTTGGGGAGCGTTAGGAGCGGTGTATACACCGCTACTAAAGCGCCCCTGCCCATTGAAATCAATGGCAGCGCGGCCGAATCGCCTACAAAGCACTTCGGTAGCGGTGCTACACGGGCACTATTAACCCCTTCATCGACCGCTAGCGGGGGTAAAAAAAACCCCCCCTAGCAGCCGAAATGCGCCGCTAAAATGACAGTAAAAGCGGTGTTTTACCACCGATGCCCTCGCTGTAATTTTCCTTTCACGGATCCCCCTTGAATTTATGTTCTAGTTACAGGTGGTCCTTGGGAGGGGCAGAACAGACCCATGGTACTGTAGGAGAACATGAGGAGGATCCAAGAAAGGAAAACAATTTTCCTCAATACACACACACTAAAATGAAACACTCATATGTACACGTAATCACCAGACACATCATTTACACATGTATCTAGGATGCATCAGATACTTACTGTACACGTATTGCAAACCACATACTGTATGGGTATTCCTGTGCATTTCAGAAGTATAATAATTCAAATTAAAACAGATGGCGTGGTAAAAAGTTTTTTGCAAAAACTATTTTATATTCATAAATATCATTAGTAAACTATACAGTTTTGTGTTTTTATATTTAAAGCGGAACTCCAGCCAAAATTAAGATGAATATTAATGCATTCTTGTGAGCAAACCAGGAGCAGTGGAACGTGTCAGGGAGGTTCACTTTTGGGTGGAGACAGAGTGAATGCAGTTATGTTTCTGATTATTTAATAAACTAGGATGAAGAGCTAACAGTGGAGTAATCTCTTGAATATAACCACTTTAGGAGCTGGGTAATATTTACAGACTGGTGTGAAGGGAAGTTTTCTTGGAGCACGGGGGATATTTTGCTGACAGATGTGAGAAGGTATTTTTTTGGAAGAATATACTGTGAGCATGAGCAGGGCGGCCATCAGAAATGATGGGGCCCCTTACACAAAACCTCTGGCCCCTCTAATAAAAAGAAAAAAAAGATATATATATATATATAAAGAAATTTAAAAAAAATATATATATATATAAATAAATAAAAAAAAAAAAAATATATATATTTTTTTTTTATATTAAAAAAGGGGGGGGGGGTTGCCATCTGGGGCCCTCCGGGCCTCTAAAAAAAAAAAAAATAATAAAAAAATTATTAAAAATTAATAAAAACTAAAATAAAAATATATTAAAAAAATATATATTTTTATAAAAAAAAAGAAAAAAAAGGGGGTTCCCATCTGGGCCCCTGGGGACCCCTTACAGGTGTACTGCCTGTACACCCCTGATGGCGGCCCTGAGCATGAGAATATGTTTTCTTAAGGGGAAGGTTTATTGATATATTAGGGGGTGCCGAGTCTTGGCTGGTGGAGGTAAGCATGTATTTTCTTGGAGAGTAAAGGCTTCTGATGGGGAAAAAGAGCTTTTGTGAGGAGGCAGGGTTAGATTGGGAGGGCAAAATTTGTGCTGGGGGTAGAATTTTTGCTTGGAAAGGATGAGGGGTGGTTTTGTTCAGGGGTTGTAGATTTCTTTGGGGGGGGGTGGGTTCAGTACATAGGCTTTGTATTCTTAAAATTACATACTCCTGAACTTCTTGGGTTGCATGCTACTGACCCCTTCACTTCATGTATTAATTGCTCCTCACTCATAGTTCTGACACCTGCACTTGTGCATTACATACAAATACCTATGCACTGTATACAATATATATTACTGACCCCTGCACTCAGCGTTACATGATATTGATCCATGCCCTCTGGTACATACTCTTGACTCCTGCACACTGTGAGCTGCATACCCTCGACCCCTGCATTCTTTGCGTTACATTATACAATTTTCCCCTATATTTTGTGGATTACCGTATATGCTCCCGACCCCTGCATACTATACACTACAGACCCCTAACCCCTTCGACTCAGTGCATTATGTACTCCGGACATCTGCCCTCTGTACACTGGGCTGTACATTACACACTCCTGACCTTTGAACGTTATATGCTATATTATACATTACATACACCATATTTTGTGCAAATAGGCTGAGGCTCTATTTAACCCTTCCACTTTAAAGCCTTTCACACCCACCATTTGCTGCAGTATGCTAGGTACACAGATGCAATGAATAATTGTTTCCATTAGGGTGCACCAGGGAAGCCCCAGGTCTTCTACAATTCTAGCAATGCCCCTGACAAAATGAACGTTAATTTTTAATGGGTGAAACAAAGCACATATGAATGGACAGGTCTGAATGGACTCTGAGGCGGCGTACACACGGCCGAGGTTCTCGCTGAAAACCAGCGAGAACCTCGCTGGAATGCACATTTCAGCGAGGACCTCGGCCGTGTGTACGGTCTCGGCGAGCTTCCCGTCGGGAAGCCCGTCGAGCAGAAATAGAGAGCATGCTCTCTATTTCCTCGACGGCCCGCCCGGAAGAATGGCTGGTTGACATTCCCGACGGGCGGGTCGCCGATTTCGACGGCCTGCAGGGAACCTCGACGGGCGGAACGATGTGTTCTGCCCGTCTAGATTCCCTGCCGTGTGTACGCGGCCTAAGGCCCAGATCAACAAAAGCCCGGCGTAACATTGTGCCGGCGTAGCGTATCTAATTTACGCTACGCCGCCGTAAGTTGGAGCGGCGGTTCATTATCCACAAAGAATTAGCGTCGTAACTTACGGCGGCGTAGTGTAATTGTGGTGGCGTAATGTTTAAGATGTGGGCATGATTTATGTTAAATCATCGTGACCCCACGTAAATGACGTTTTTTTTTTAATGACGCATGCCCCATCTGTGGAGGTATCCCAGTGCGCATGCGCTAAATCACGTCGCAAATAGTCAATGCTTTTGACGTGAACGTAAATTACGCAAAGCCCTATTCGCGAATGTTTTACGCAAACAACGTAAACGACGTAAAATTCGACGCTGTCCCGACGTCCATACTTTACATTACGTACGCCTCATATATGAGGGGTAACTTTACGCCGGACATACGCTTAAGCAAACAACTTAGATCGGCGTATCTATCTCATTTGCATATTTTACACGGAAAATCGACGGAAGCGCCCCTAGCGGCCAGCATAAATATGCAACTAAGATACAGCGGCGTAGTAGACTTACGTCAGTCGTATCTTAGCGTAATTCCGGCGTATCTTGTTGTGGATACAAAACAAAGATACGCCGGCGCAAATTTGAAATTACGGAGGATCTGGCCCTAAAGGTTTTTTATATATATATATATATATATATATATATATATATATTATATATATATATATATATATATTATTATTATTATTATTATTTTATGTGTTTCTAATTCAGTGTGACACAGGGGAACACTTAAATTTTAACAATTTAAGTTTGCTTTAATCTTGGCAACTTTGGGTGCTTTACATGCACATTTATCTATGAGATCTTGAATATTTACTGAATAATTTTAGAGAAATTTTCAAAGAATAGGTGTACTAACAAACAAACAAACAAACAAGAAAAAAACTCCCTTGATGACTTCCGATTGGCTCTTCATCATAAAAGTAAATGACATTACATAATTTAGATTTGTACTTAATGTTTGCCCAGAGCCACAGTTTTCTATAGAAAATAGCAGGCTGTGTCCCAGAGTCTCTCATTATTTTTTATGGAAGGGACCAGCACAACTGATGAACAGCAGAAGAATATAGCATAGCGGAGAATGAAAACAAAGTTCTGACATCCCATGAAAACCAAATTACCACCATAAATCTGATACCTGTAACATTTACTTTTTAAATTCGGCAACCAAGAGTGAAAATGGTGCCTATGGCAAGCACTGAAACTGCACCCCTGTCAAAACATTTGAAACCCATCTTTCAGATAAACTTAAAAAAAAAAACAGCTAACAAAACTACAAGTCAATCTCTTTAATTACCCCTAAGGCCGCGTACACACGTACGGATTTATCCGATGAAAACGGTCCTCGGATCTGTCCGCCGGGCTATTTTCGTCCGATGGCGTGTACACACCATCGGATCAAAATCCCCGCCGGCAGACAGCGCGGTGACGTTGACGCCACCACGTCACCGCACCAGGAAGTAAACAACTTCCACGCATGCGTCGCATCCATACGACGCTTGTGCGGGAGGATATGTCCGCTGGTGAGTGTACTGACCAGCGGACATGTCCCCGGCGGACAAATTTTAAAGCATGTTTTAAAATTTGTCAGACATGTCCGCTAGCCCATACACACGATCGGATTTGTCCGCTGAACTGGTCCGTCAGACCAGTTTGAGCGGACAAATTCGATTGTGTGTACGCGGCCTTACACCAGAGTCAATAGCGTTACATCTTATATCACAGTTCCCCCCTTAGAGTTCCTAGAGAGCCCTCCTTACATCGGAATCCACAGAGTTCCCCTTCACACTGCGGAATCTGATCTAAAGAATGCTGTGGGACAGAGATCCCACTTACATCAGCATTCCCCTTTACCCCAGATTCTGCAGCGTTCCCCCTTAAAGCAGTGTTCCAGACAATAAGTATTTCTAGAGATGGGTCAGGTCAGCCATAGCAGCTCTGTAACAGCAAAGACCCATTTACTTAATATGACCAGCCCTCCCTCCACAGTATGTGTGAGCATTTCCCCACCTCCATGAGACTACAAATACCAGCATAGGAGGCTGAGCTCTTATTTCTCTGCTGCTCCCCAGTCCCCCCACACACAGCGTGACTGAGAATGATGACTGCACTGATATACAAGAGGACACCCTCTCTCCCTGCCTGCTGCAGTGCTGCACAAACCCAGTCACTGCCAGAGTCTGTGCCCCCCCTCCCCCCCTACCAGAGACCAGGGCCACTGTTAGATATCATGGGGCCCCTACATCCCTGGCCCTGCCCTAACCTCAAATAATAATTCAGCTGTCTTCAAGTGATATTTATCATCTCCTGTGATACCTTGGATAGTTACATATTCTCATTATGGAGAAATCTGGGGTTTATTAGACCCCCGATCCCTCCTCTGCCCTCAAAAGCATATTGGCTGCTTTCTTAGCTGGTACCAGCCAGGTAGATGCAGAACCGATACTGGAAGTGAGGAAATCTTCATAACTTATGGCCTCAGTTGTCATAGAGGAGAGGGAGAAACTGATGTTCCTCCTCCTTCTTTGTGGGCTGCCAATCCGACCAGATGGAATGGGAGAGCCTTTATTGCCATTAACTACATACAAGCGGGGAGGAGTTGATATTCCAGCAAGCCGAATTAGAAAAAATAATCCATCCATTTCACAGCCTCCTGGGCCCCTGTGTTTGATCTCATGGGACCCCAAAGACTACAAATGAGCCATGGCCTGCAGGGAGAAGGGAAAGCATGAAAAATGTGCCTGCATCTTAATCAAGAGGATCAGTCTCAGCATAAGGCAATGGCAGTACAGCCGTCCCTCCTGCTGGGCAGGTGGCTGGGCTCTGCTTTTGCACTGATAGGACCTTGAGTAAGAAGGCCTGTGAGGAGACACCTCCTGACCTCCTGTCCACAGTCCAGGTGTCCTGTCGAGAAATACACCGGCCCGATGCCACCGCTATAGTCCTGGCTATAGCATTCCTGACAGCAGGCGGGGGAGTGATATTCAGCTGTCAGGGCTGCTGTAGCCGCAACTATAGAGGTAGCATCAGGAAATGCAGCTGCCTGCTTACTCCACGACCAGTGACTGCACTCAGGCGGCGTACACACGACCGAGGTTCTCGCTAGAAACCAGCGAAAACCTCGCTGGAAGCTGCATTCCAGCGAGAACCTCGGCCGTGTGTACGCTCTCGGCGAGCATCCCGTCGGGAATGCCGTCGAGCAGAAATAGAGAGCATGTTCTCTATTTGCTCGACGGCCCGCCTGGATGAATGGCTGGTTGCCATTCCCGACGGGCGGGTCGCCGAATCTGACGGCCGGCAGAGAACCTCGACGGGCGGAACGATGTGTTCTGCCCGTCGAGGTTCTCTGCCGTGTGTACGCGGCTTTACAGAAATAAGAAATTAGAAATAGTCCCACTTGCAGCGCTGCCATTGTCCATTAGCAAAGGTGCTGAAAAGGAGATCCAGCCTATGCTCGGGAGCCTGGAGGGAAGAAGAGACCATCAGACCCTGGTAAGTGCATTGCTTCTCAGCCACTGACCAGCACACCCTTCATATGGTGCCCATGGCCCTTTCCATGGCTGCCATACCCTAGATACGCCCCTGCCAAGAGGCAGTGTGCTAGGATATTTTGTTTTAGACAAAGGGGGTTATTTACGAAAGGCAAATCCAATTTGCACTACAAGTGCAAACTACAAGTACAAAGTGCACTTGGAAGTGCAGTCACTGTAGATCCGAGGGGGACAAGCAAGGGAAATAAAAAAAAACATTTTAGTTTGAACATGATTGGATGATAAAATCAGCAGAGCTTACCCTCATTCTATGCATTAAGGTGAAAAAACATCTGCTGATTAGCACCGCCCCCCCCGAGCCCCCCTTTACTTACCTTAACCCTTCGAAAGTCCCGCGCCATGAACACGCAGGCTTCTGGGCCGTCTTCCCGGCTCATTCATTGGTTGATTAAAAGCAGCGCAGCCATTGGCTTGTGCTGCAGTCAATCACATTCAATGACGCGGCGCGCCGGGGGTGGGGCAGAGTGATAAAGTCGGCGGCTATGGCCGCCGATGTATCATGGGAGCGCGCCCGCAATAACTCAACACCATAAAGGTGTTGAGTCCTTGCAGATGGGGAGCCGAGACAGCTACCAAGGGACCCAGAAGACCAGGTTCGGGTCCACTCTGTGCAAAACGAGCTGCACAGTGGAGGTAAGTATAACATGTTTGTTATTTTTTTTTTAAAACAATTATCTGTAGTGATCCTTAAATGATACATCACATAAGTGAGTACAACATTGTCTATATTAGAATCAACCAATGCAATTGCAGCTATAACCAATAAAATCAGTAAGGAATGATAACTTGCAAAAAAGATAACAATCTAATCTATTTAAACGTACTATTGTACAGAAAAGAAACGTGTATTAATCTGATATTAGCAACTGTAACATAAATCAGTAGTCCCCAACCTTTTAGGAAAATTGTGCCAAGGCCCGGTGAGGGGGTGTGGGGGGTCAGGGTGAATGTACGCACAAGCGGGCTAAGCGATTTTTCACGGGCAATTTATCGGGGCAATAGCAGGTGTTCTGTCACTTGCCACATTGCCTGCCACCAGATGAGGAATACCACTTGCCACGCTGCCTGCCACCAGATGAGGAATGCCACTTGCCACATTGCCTGCCACCAGATGAAGAATGTCACTTGCCATGCTGCCTGCCACAAGATGAGGAATGTCACTTGCCACGTCATCTGCCAGTGCTACCAGATGAGGAATGCCACTTGCCAAATCACCTGCCAGTGCCACCAAATGTGGATTGTTACTGCATTGGTGGCACTGGTTCAGTGGTCATTCTTGAGTGAGGGCAGGAGAGCGGAGGTGTGGGGCTAGCAGTGAGAGATGACATCATCTCTCTGCTCCCTGCCGCACCCCCGACATTCCAAATGCTGTGAGGGTGGAAGAGCGGTGATGCTAGTTGAGGTCATCTCTGCTCGCCAGCCCGCTTCTCTCATCTGCCCATCCGCCTTAAAATGTCATGCTGCCCGCCACGGCCTTGCTGCAAAGACGCTACGGCCCGGTAGTGGGCCGCGGGCCGGGGGTTGACGACCCCTGACATAAATGATACAACCTTAAAACAAAGATGTTACCAATGATACAAAGTAATACAAATAGGAATATTGCTATAATGGACATATCAGTTTATCAGGACAAATTGTAGGACAGGAAATGTTACAGAAAAGATCCACCAAGAAAGTACAGGAGGTGCATCCACAGAGAGAAACCTTACGTCCCCATGCTTCTTAGATCACAAATCAAATAGACTGAGCCGGAGGTGTGTATTCTGATATATAACACTTGTAAACCCCCCCTCTTCACCCCCTTCCATATGCTAAAACTGCTACATTGAGCCAATGGGGTAGGTGGCTCTTTTAAGCTAGGACACCAGCTACCATTTTAGGATCACTTTCTTCCTGTTCCCTTGCCACCTACCACCTCCTTTGAAGTAACATCATTATGCTAACAAATGGTCAGATAAAAAAAATTCACAGCTGGGTATGGTGTCTCTCTGTGACACTGCTGACTTCCATCATCCAATCATGTGCTGTTTCTTTATTTTTCTTACACATATTCTTTGCCAAGTGAAACTTCACCACATTCACTAAGCTTTTACCTTTGCAAAGTGAAGAGTCTTAGTAATTCAACACCAATGTCGCCAGATCACCTCATAGCACAATCATTGTACTCTGCGGTCTTTGTTTTTGTGGGGATGCATTAAAGCGGATCTCCCATGCCAAGAACGTATTTTTTTAAATTGCTCTTTAAAAGTTAAATCCCCCTAATTAGCGCTACTCACGTGTCCTGTCTCTCCCCGCCGCTCCGCTGCAATACAGTGGAAAATAAAAAGTTATATTCAGCCATCCAGTTCTGGCTCCATTTTAACTGTGGGCATAAGCCCACAGCCCGGCACTTCCTCGTTCTGGTGGATGCTGATGTCCCAGCATCCACCGCTCGATCTCGCGCATGCGCACGAGCAACGGGGAGCAGCGCTTTGGCGTCTGTGTTGCCATGAGAGCGGCAACACGAGAAACGAAAAGATCCCGCCTCCTTTGTTACCTGTGCTGTAATAGGAAATTTTCAAACGCCCGCCCTTTCCTTTGTTTACATCCGCGTCACTTCCTGCAAAACGAAGTCGCGCGATGTTTGTGCTAACAGAGCGAAATATTATAATTAGGGAGCTCTGACACACGCTCCCAGCAGACACAGCGCGGGACAGGAAGCTGGAGAAAACCCGACTTTAACCCGAGGGGGTGCAGACCGGAAGCCTGTCTTTTTAATAAGGTATTGTAACGCTGATTTATATAAAAATAGCCGATTATGCATTAATTAGGAGCAGTAGGAATATTAACCTAAAGTCGAATTCAGGGTGGAGCTCCGCTTTAATACTGCTTATACAAGTTTTGGTAAGGGTAGCACTATTACGTAATGCCTCAGGTAGCAGTACACATACAAGTCATGGCTATCGTTGGCTAGCAGGACATGCTGAGTGTTGTTTTTTTTATATTGTTAAAATTGTTTTTGTTTTATCTGCACAATAGATTATTTTTTCTTTCCATAAGTATATATTTCTCTCTGGTCTGATCATAGTGTTTGAATATCATTGCATTAAAATGTAAATTGTTTCATTAATTATTGAACTGCTGGTAGTATTAGTCCTCCGACTGCAACTCCTGTCTATAGACTATTTAGAGTCATTCATGTCAATTCCACCCTAGGTCTGTAGAAGGAGCTGAATGCTCCGAGCGCGTAGCCTTTTGCTGTGTACACACATTTCCGATTGCCTAAAATACAATGTAATTTTTCGTCGGAATTCCGTTTAAGCTGTCTTGCATACACACTGTTAGACCAATTTCCGACCGTCCAAAACCCGGTGACGTAAAACACTAAGACGAGCCTAGAAGAATTAAGTTCAATGCTTCCGAGCATGCGTCGACTTGATTCTGAGCATGAGTGGGTTTTTTTCTCCATCGGAGTTGCACACAGACAATAGGAATTTCCTATCGTTTTTTTTTTTTTTTTTTCATCAGAAAAAAATAAAACGTGTTCTAATATTAAACACCGACGGAAACAAGTCAGATGGGACCCACACACAATCAAAATTTCCGATGACTTTTTTCATCGAAAATTCCGATCGCGTGTATGCGGCATTATTGTTTCTCCACTTGTCTGTGATCTCCGACCTACGATCCTTCTGGTAACATCATTTCTGTGGTGCGTTCCTCGCTGGTTCGGCACGCCTTCCTGGATTTCTCGAGGCTCCGGGAACTGTCCTTATCCTTAGCAAGCAGCTGAAACCATATCACCCACGACCTCACAGGACATACAAGGACAATCTACTCCTAAGGCGGCGTACAGACGATCGGATATATCCGATGAAAACGGTCCGCGGACCATTTCCATCGGATATGTCCGATCGGGAGTTTGATCCGATGGCGTGTACACACCATCGGATCAAATTCCCCGCCGCCGGACGGCGCGGTGACGTAGTGGTGACGCGGCGGTGACGTTGACGCCGCCGCGTCACCGCCACGTCACCGCACCAGGAAGTAAAACACTTCCGCGCATGCGCCGAATCCATTCGGCAGCGGCGCGGCGGTGGTGGGAGCCGACATGTCTGCTGGTAAGTGTACTAACCAGCAGACATGTCGGGCGGACAGATTCCCACCGGATAGATTTCAAAGCATGCTTTGAAATCTGTCGGGTGGAGAAATCTGTCCGCTAGCCCATACACACGAGCGGAGATGTCTGCTGAAACGGTCCATCGGACCGTTTTCAGCGGACATATCCCCTCGTGTGTACGCCGCCTAAGAGATCCACATACAGATGAGCCTATATTTTATTTACATCTTGTACATTTTCTTAATCCCTTTTTATGTAATAAACAAACTGGGATACTACACTTAGCTGGGGCGTCCTTCCCTCTCTTCCATGCTGAGTGTTGTAAATCTCCTTTTGTAGGGGTGCAGATTGATCCTGTCATTTATCTTTGAAAGTCAGTGACATTGCAAGAGTTACATAGCCATGATATCTATTGGCCTGCCACACTTCTGACCCATACAGGAAAATACGAAGCAGATGGAAGTTTGTGCGTTGAATGTAGCTGTGTGTCAAAAACTGCAAATGGGGGGGCGTGACCGGAAGCCGACCTAGATGGCAGCTTGATCCTTCTGCTCTCACAGCCCGCACTGAACAGGCACTTTTGGGGACTTTAAACCGCCGCTACATGGGCAAATCCAGGGGCACCCGCTCCACAAGATACCGGGGATCCTCTCAACCCCCGCCAAACACTCCTGCGGATCTCCGGTCCTTTTTTATGTCTCAGGACACGCCGCCTAACGGAGCTGCCAAGATGGCGCCGGATCCCTCCACAGCGCGCTCTCAACAGCCAGCGCGGCTCTCTCCCACAGCCTGCTCCGGGTCCCTGTCTCCAGGGGAACTCCTGATGGCCACACCAGGCTCCACGGACCCTCCATCCATCCTGGGAGTGGCGAGTTCCCCCAGCCCCAGCCACCCTGTCCTCCCTGGAGTTACACCACATGGAGCGCAGGCCGCCATGACTGGCCCCCTCCACGCCCCGCACTACACGCAGTGCTCCTAGGCATTCCCTCAGCTGCTGAGGACGATGTCGGATCCTTGCCTCCCTGACTATGAAGAGAGCTCCCCCACTCCCTCAGTCTCATCAGGGGACTTTCGGGCCCTGCCAGCACCAATGTACCCCATGGATCGAGTGTTGCAGGAGCCTGTGGAGATCCATGAAGCCTCCAGCCCCTATCCACGGGACCCACCCCCCACTACAGCACAGAGACTGTTGCTCCTGCTCTCCTGAAGTGCGCCCTGCACTAATTACTTATGCCCAGAAAGCAGGCTCTCCTGCAACCTATTCCTCTGACCTGAGGCCATGCTCGCCTGCCCAGGCCTTGACGGGGACCGACCCGGGGCACTCTCCCACAGAGCTGGCATACCTGGCCCATGGTTACGCCACCCCACACTCTCAGCAACCGCTTCCCCACCTTCCCTCTTCTGGGCACCCACCGTTTCCGGCCTACGCTCCCCATGTTCCCCCTCAGTGGCACTCCTATCTGCAGGCTATCCCTACCAAAGAGGACTTTAAACACCTCATTGAGGAAGTTAAGTCGGCATGCCGCTCAGAAATTCAGGTGCTCCAATCTGGCATGAAGCACTTGACGGATCGAGTGGAAATGGCAGAGGAAGAACTCCAAGAAACCAAGTTGGCGGTCCACAGAGTTCAACTCCAGGGTGCAGACCATCGCACCCTGCTGAGGGACATGCAACGCCACGTGGAGGACCTGGATAACAGGGGGCACAGAAACAACATCAGATTGAGGGGGGTGCCGGAAACTGAGGGTCTGGAGAATCTCCAAGACACGCTGCAGTCGGTATTCAATCATCTTCTGGGGGAGCCACCTAACGCCCGCATTGAAATGGACAGGGCGCATAGGGCCCTGCACCCGAAAAACACTGCATCTAAACCAAGAGACATGATTTGCAGGATCAGTTCTTACCCTTTGAAGGAAGAGATCATGCGACAGGCTCGCTTGGCGAGGAAAGTGATGTTTCAAGATGTACCTGTGCAACTGTATCCGGATCTCTCATGGATCACCCTACAAAAGCGCAGGATGTTACAACCCTTGCTGCGAGCCCTCCAAGACGAACATATAATTTATCAGTGGGGGTTTCCCCTTTAGCCTCACAGCCAAACACCAGGGCAAGACGGCTATCTTGAGGTACCCGGAGGATATCGACGCCTTCTACTACGTGCTGGGAATTCCTGTCCCCCAACTTCCTGAGTGGGACCTTGTGGCCATACCGCCTGCTCCGCCAGTGGTCTGGCAGAAAGTGCCCCCTTCAAACCGCCCCCGGGGCGGGGGGCCGCCCCGCAAGTCACCTCGTCATGGGGGCACCTGAGAGCTGAAATATCGGAAATCCCTACTTTTGTGAACTTCACTTTTTATCTCTTTCATCTGAACAGTCCAAAAATGTTGTTCTTTTTTATATTTTATGTTTTTTTTTTTTTGGGACTGTCCCATTGTGATCGCCGATCCTGCCCTGGACATTTTCTTTTTGTACTTCGTCCCCCCTAAAGTGGCCATAGCCCCAGTTCTAGTTTGCACATTGGGCTTGTCCCGACCGGGACTTGAGAGTTTAGGAGCCTTTTGCTCATCACACCCCCCCTGGTTTAGCGAATGTATTTATCCACGCTTTGCTTTACTAATTTCTTGTTGATGACCACCCTAGGGTTCCCGGGCACCTGTCTGGCGCATTTTTCTGGGATGTGGCCGGACGGGTCTTTGGGAAGCCGTACTGACCTTGGCCTTTTGGCCTCCCAAGGTCTGAAGCAAATGTTAGTTTTGATAGTTTGTTGCCTTGTCTTGTGTTCTAATGTCTTTTTCTCTCTTTCAGTTCTCCTCCCCCCTCCCTCTTCCCCGATCGTCGGATGGTTCACTATGGAACCTGCAGAATCTGCATGGAATACCTCTCGGGGCGCCCCCACCCGTGGCCTCTGATCTTCGTCAGCTCCACATCACACCGGGTAAGATGCTCCCCCCTTCCCTCTATCCAATCCCATGGCTAAGATACTGTCCCTGAACGTACATGGTTTGAATTCAGATAGGAAAAGGCATCTGGCACTGAGGGAATTTAAACAGTCGGGCGCTGAAGTAATTTTTGTTCAGGAAACACACTTTGATGGCTGGGGGTCCTTCGCGTTCGCCTCCAGACAATTCCCACAAATCTACTCCTCTTCGGGCCTTCGTAAACGAGCTGGGGTTG
Source organism: Rana kukunoris (assembly GCA_029574335.1). NCBI lineage: Eukaryota > Metazoa > Chordata > Amphibia > Anura > Ranidae > Rana > Rana kukunoris. The sequence goes on from CM056053.1 coordinate 160,550,196, forward strand.
CAATACTTGTCAAACACGGATCTCCGTTCACTTGTTCTAGCTACTACAGTGACCCCCTGGGAAATTTTGTTATCCTTAGGGGCCTGTGGCAGACACAGGAAGTTACTTTTTGCGCACTTGACGCCAAGAATATTCATCAACACAGGTTCCTAACTAGGTTGCTCACCCGTCTCTTTAAATCAGATCATGGGCTACTGGTGGTGGGCGGGGACTTTAATCTGACCCAATCTGCTGCTGCTGATCATCACGTGGTGGGCCCCCGGGCATTGTCAGCCCGAGCCCTCAGAGACTCAAAGATTTTCCGCCAAATCACTAGACAATATGCTCTATTCGACGCCTGGAGGGCCCTCCACCCTGGAGATCGGCAGTATACTTTTTACTCGGCCCCACATAGAGCTCACTCCCGCATCGACTATTTCTTCACTAACAGTACTACACTCCGAGTGATGCGTGAGGTACAGATTCTCCCTATATCATGGTCAGACCACGCCCCTGTCCTACTAACAGTGGACCTGGGCTCCACCATCCTTAGGCCCTGCAACTGGAAACTGAACACCTTCCTCCTCCAGCACCTGCCATCCAACACAGAACTCGCTTCCACTCTCCAACTTTATTTTGCGGAGAACAACACCAATGACATCTCCACTTCTACGCTCTGGGAGGCCCATAAGGCAGTCCTTCGAGGTAGATGCATAGCACTGTCCGCCGCCCTGAGAAGGGACGCACAGGCCACTAAACAGAGAACTGAGAGGGAGCTGGAGGTCCTGGAGCGCCGCCTGCAGCTATCCCCCTCCATTGCCCTCCTTAAGAAAATCACAAGTCTGCGGGTGGTCCTGAGGGACCTGGCTCTTGGCTGTGTAGAAAAAGCCCTGGTCAGCCTGCTAGCAAAGAAGTTACGTGACACACATCTCGCCTCCAGCCCTCTGACCTGTCATCCCTCAATATGCCGATCTCTGAAGAAGAGATAGAGCAGACTATTAAATCCCTGCCCTCCCGCAAGTCCCCAGGCCCAGATGGCCTGCCCTATGAATATTACAAAACCTTCCTGCCCCTCCTGCTCCCTCACATGTACAAACTTTTTAACGCCTTCCTCCAGGATACCCCTGTCCCAGCAGACATGCAACGCTCCTTTATCACTCTGATCCCCAAGCCGGACAGGGACCCCATTCTCTGCGCCAACTACAGACCCATCACCCTGCTAAATTCGGACCTGAAAATCATCACAAAATTACTCTCCACTCGTATGAACGGTGTCCTCCCCTCCCTCATCCACAAAGACCAAGTGGGCTTTGTAACACTTAGGCAAGTGGAGGATAACACCCATAAGGTGATTGATCTGGTGGATTTGGCGAACAGGGAAAAGGCAGCGTCCCTGCTTCTCAGCTTGGACGCCGAGAAGGCATTTGACTGGCTCGGATGGCCCTTCATGTTCGCTACGTTACACCACGTGGGGATTCGGGGCCCATTTATGAACGCGATCCGCCATCTCTACTCCGACCCCTCGTCTCAGGTTAAAACACCATTTGCCCTCTCACCCTCCTTTCCCATTACCAATGGCACCCGACAGGGGTGTCCACTATCGCCCCTCCTATTCACACTTTGTGTTGAACCCTTAGCAGCCACCATTCGAAACAACTCGTCCATTCGGGGGATGACAGTCCGGAGCAGGGAATTTAAAATCTCCCTCTTTGCGGACGACATCATCCTCTCCCTGACGCAACCCAGGACTTCCCTCCCGAACCTCCACGCAGAACTGGCCCGGTATGGAGCCCTGTCGGGCTACAAAATTAACGCCTCTAAATCTGAGGCCCTCCCGATCAACATCCCTAACGTAGAGGTTGAACACCTACAAGCCAACTTCCCCTACCAATGGAAGACAACCTCCCTGAAGTACCTAGGGATACGTATCACCCCAAGCTTCACTACCCTGTACCAGGAAAACTTTCCCCCCCTATTCCGCTCAATCAGATCCCTGCTGTTGCAGTGGAAGAAACACCATATCTCCCTGCTTGGCCGGATCGCTTCAATTAAGATGGCGATTCTCCCGAAGCTTCTTTACCTCTTCCAAACACTGCCCATTCCTGTCCCCCTCAAACACTTGAGAAAACTTCAGGCTGACCTACTTAAATTCCCATGGAATTACAAAAGGCACAGGGTGCCCCAGAAGGTACTAATGGCAGCTCGCTCGGACGGAGGCCTTGCGTTCCCTAATCTGGTCAAGTATTACCAGGCCATGCAACTGCACGCTGTGACCTCTTGGTTCACCCAACGGTCCTACAACAAATGGACGGAGATCGAGAAATTGTGGTTGGCCCCGACCCACCCTAATAATCTACTTTGGAGCGCGGACGCGGAGGTTCCCCCTGATCGCCTACTGGGATCAGTGTCTCAGCTTCGTCGACTGTGGCGTCGTCTGTCACGACCGTATAGACTGTCAGCGGAACGTTCACTCCTGACTTCAATCCCAAGGTGCCAGACAGCCTCACTCATCAAATGTCGCATCCGTGGACCTCACGGAACCTATTTCATTTTGGGAACCTGGTGGATCCCCTGTCATGGAAACTCCTGCACTTTTCTACCCTCCGGACTAAATTTGACCTCCCTAAGACAGTATTCTACAGTTACTTGCAAATTCGCCACTACGCCCTATCTATAACACCAAATCTGCAATTCTCCCCTCCGACCCCTTTTGAATGATTGGTCCTGGCCGGATCGACCCAGAAAGGTCTGATCTCTGATATATATAAAATACTAAATGCCTTTCCCCTGGAATCCCTAGGCAAACATTCCTACATGTTAAGGTGGGAAAAAGCCCTTAGCGAGGAAATACCCCTGGAGCAATGGCGGACTATTTGGTCCCAAGCAGCTAAGAGCTCCCTTTGTACCTTATACAAAGAGAACACATATAAAATCCTTCTCTTCTGGTATATGATCCCGGATGTGCTCCATGCCATATACCCCGCTAGTTCGGATCACTGCTGGAGATGCCAAGGAGACAGGGGCTCACGACACTGTCTGGGAACCTTGGCGCCTTCGGGAGGATTCACCTTGACCTAATCCGATGATCTTCTCCCCCTTTCCCTCTCCCTACCCCCCCCCCCTGTTTTTTCTCTTTTCTTTTCCTTCTCTTACTATCTTCACCCATTTTTTCTTTCCCTCTCCCCTCTACTGGGATTACCTTGCTGATCCTTCTGTGTTTAAAATTTTGCAACATGATAACATATGTCGGTGTGCTGCGACGTTCTCAACCTCAGTTATGAGCCTGTTATAGTATAGGACCGTGCAAACAGTCCATATCTGTTACTATCTGCACTAATGTAGTAGGAAACCAAAAAGACTGCAGACCTGTGCCTTGTCTCTTTATATCCGCTTATGCTGTGTCATGTGGCTCTGTGTTCAGTAAGAATTGTACTCCTTTTTCTTATCTTCAATAAAAAGTTATTTGATTAAAAAAAAAACTGCAAATGACTGACAATAACATAAAAGACTCATTCATACTATATGACATTAATAAATATACAAACTACTGTGATAGTTTGCAAACAATCATTTGTATTGTAGAACGGAATCTTAAACACATGTCAGATTCTTCTTTGGCCCCTGCAAATTGATTGTGAATAAATAAATGTGCAACTCTAATTATACTGAAACAAAAAGATTATTTCATGGTATATAAAAGCAGTGGGTGTTCTGTCTCGTGTTGAAATACAGAAGACAATGGGGAATTAAACATTTCCTAAACAATGGGACCATTCACTCCTACACACATAAATTATAAATTGTTATAATAAAAGAAGAATGTACTACATACAGTGTTTTTACCTAATGGTATAACAAGATTTTTATTTTTTTAATATATTTGAGATTATGTTTCAGGACTAAATTGTTCATATTAATACTAAAGTCTCGTACACACGGTGCGATTGTTGGACGACCGAGCTTCTGATTTTTGTCAAAAGGGCGTGTGGCAGAATCTTGTCTTAAATACTGAGGCCTCATACACATTACCATTTTCCTCGGCAAAACCCATCAAGAAAAATGCTGCCAGAGCATTTTTGCCAAGAAAAATGGTCGTGTGTATGTTTTTCGTCGAGAAAACTGTTGTGGATCTCAACGAGAAAAAAAGAGAACATGTTCTCTTTTTTCTCGTCGGGAGTCTCAATTTCCTCGTCGTGTTTCTCGTCGGGCTGGTTTACGACGAGAAACACGTTCGTGTGTATGCTTAGAAACCTGCGCATGCTCAGAATAAAGTAGCGCAATAAAATAGCGCACTATTGGTAAAAGTAGAATTCGTAATGGAGATAGCACATTCGTCACGCTGTAACAGACTGAAAAGTGCGAATCGTCTCTTATCAAACTTTTACTTAACACGCAGTAACATGAGATTAGCAAAAGCAGTGGCATAACCAGAGTTATGGGCGCCCAGGGCAGAATTTTTTTTCGCTCGGGACACAGTACAGTAGAGGTGAAACGGATTAAAAAACTCACGGATCGGATCGATCCTCGGATCAGGAGTCACGGATCGGATCATTTTCAGATCAGCAAAAAAAAAAAAAAAGACAAACATACGTTTTGTCTTTTTGTTTATGACATTAGTAATAATAGGCTAGCCAGTAGTTTAACATTGTCCCCATGTGACATTAGTAATAGCCAGTAGTATAACATTGTCCCCACATGACATTAGTAATAGCCAGTAGTATAACATTGCCCCCACATGACATTAGTAATAGCCAGTAGTATAACATTGTCCCCACGTGACATTAGTAATAGCCAGTAGTATAACATTGTCCCCACATGACATTAGTAATAGCCAGTAGTATAACATTGCCCCCACATGACATTAGTAATAGCCAGTAGTATAACATTGTCCCCACGTGACATTACTAATAGCCAGTAGTATAACATTGTCCCCACATGACATTAGTAATAGCCAGTAGTATAACATTGCCCCCACATGACATTAGTAATAGCCAGTAGTTTAACATTGCCCCCACATGACATTAGTAATAGCCAGTAGAATAGAGAAGTGATTGTGACTACAGTGTCCCCCCACACAGAACAACCCATCCATGGCAATCTGCATAGCCATCCATGGATGGCCGGTGCAGTAGAGGACACAGCCCGCAGGGAGAGGAGAGGGAAAAAGGGGGGGGAGCAAAGAAATAATGGCCAAATAGTGGACTTACACAGAAAACAGATGCCCACGCCCACACATCCAGGAATTCAATGGGCGAGTGACACTTCCGCCCGTAGGTGGCATCGCCGCTGCAGCTTCCGCCAGGCGAGGTAAGTTCCGGAGGTGAGGTGGAGCGCAAACAGTAGCGTCTGCGCTCCAACGACTGACGCGCCTAGTTTTCGCGTCATCAGCACTGGCCCACTTCCCTGATGCCGGCGGCGCACTGCAGACACAGTGACTCGAACTCCGCCATGATATCGGAGACCAAGCACTGCGGGACAGGGGAGGAGGGGAGGGTACCAAGATAGCCGACCACTCCGGAGCTAGGCCAAAGCCGCGGCCTTTCCTAAGGCGGCGGCGGTGCATTCCTGTGACACGGACGCCAGGATTTCGCCCCCCGCAATTTTTTGCCTGGTGCGTCAGCCCCCCCTGCCCCCCCCCCGCTACGCCAGTGAGCAAAAGCAGCCCCAAGGGTTGTGCCAAATTGTCCTTTGAAAAACATGAATGTAATGACGTACTATGGGTGTATAAAGAGGAGGTTCATTTCTCAAGCGCCACCCTTTGGGGTCCCTTCTGCTAATTTCGTGTTAGTAGAAGTTTGGTGAGCGTTGATTCGCGATTTTCAGATCGTACAAAACAAATTCCTTTTAAAATACGTTTGGAATAACTACATGCAAAGCAGCTTCATTATTATCCCATTAAGGAAGATGAGAATTTGGACATTTCATCAATTGCCGAGTCACAAATGTTCATTCTAGATCACGAACAGTAGTTTACAAGACCAAACTCTTCCCAGTTGTTACCTAATTCCGAGCATGCGTGTTTGTACTTTCGATTTTGTGTGACAGATTTGTGTACTGGCTATCTGAAAATCATACATGGAGCCATTGTCCGTTGAAAATTTACTAGCATGTCATCCAACATTTGTTGGCTGAAAATTGGAAAACAATTGTCTAAAGGAAAGAGCGTACTAACGGTGAGAATTTAGGACAACAGTCTATCAAACGACAATCCCCTTCAGATTTGCGTACCATGTGTAAGAGGCTTTAGGGTTACATTTTTGGACCACGGTCATGAAAAAGGAACAATTTAACAGGTGTTGTGGAAAAGCAGTGTTGATACAAATTACTATTTCTTTTCTGCCAACTTACCAAAATATGGAATTGGAGTAAAAATACATAATGGGTTCTAACTAGGGATAAGCTCAAGCATGTTCTGTTACCAGTCTGAACCCACCTGAGCTATCCTGCTTGGAAGCGGTTACTGCACATTGCCAATTATAAGCAGCTGAGGCATTCCCCAACCCGCACCTGCACATATACATGCCGCTTGTAAACAAATCAGTACCCATGTGCAACGTTGTCGTTGGAAGCAGAACTGTTTCCGAAACCCAGTTACACGCCTGAATCCATTACCTACCACCTCTTCTATCTTCTCACCTACTACTACTTTTACCATTTTTACCCCGTTGGGTAATAAAGCACAGAGAAATATATCTACAGTGTGGACATTGACTTTCTTACTGCTCTCATCCAGTACCCTAGACGGCGGAGAATTAGAGGTAACATGCCACCCAAACCAAACCAGCAGCTCCTTCGGGGGTAGTGCATTTCTTGATTATGACCTAAGCTCCATTCACACCAAGCAGGTGAGATAGAGCATGCGTACATTTTTGAGCAATTACATGCATTCCCACATGTCAAGTTTAGGGCAGTCCATTATTTTCAATGGGCTGCCTTATGCATGAGAAGCCCGCAACCCCGGATCTTTTTTTAAAACCAGACCACACCAGAATGCTTGTTACTCTATTACCATGCACAAATGCTCATAGGTTAGCAAAATGCATGGTGGTGTCATTAAGAATTAATGAATTAATGCCACCTCGTGTATCTGGGAAAGCATGCAGTTTTGCGTGCATTCCCACAATGCACAAGTGTTAATGTAGCATAAGTACTGGACAACCATGCATCAACTAAACTTCACCTTCATATTAGCAAACACCGAGATTCATTTAGTAAACCTACAGAGTGCAAAATCTGGTGCAACTCTGCACAGAAACCAATCAGCTTCCAGGTGTTGTCAAAACATAACATATTCAGCTTCGGAAGGATTACCCCCCTAATAAATTGCGAATAAAAATGCTGTCCTTTTTTTCCTACAAATAGAGCTTTCTCTTGGTGGTATTTTTATCACAAACAAAAAAAAGGCCAACAATTTTGAAAAAAATACATATTTTTTTACTTTCTGCGATAAAACACATCCATTTAAAACATGTAAAAAAAAATCGAATTTCTTTATCAATTTCCGTCAGTATGTATTCTGCTACATGTTTCATCTAAAAAATAAAAAATAAATACACTGTCACTGTACTAATGACCGGAAGGGAAGATGTTAACATCAGGGGTGATCAAAGGGTTAAATGTGTTCCCTGGGAGTTCTTGCTAACTGTGTGGGGGATACTTTGACTTAGCAGAAACACAATATCTCCATCTTCCCTTCTAAAATAACAACTATCTGCCTTGTTTACATAGGCAGGCCATCGTTCTATCTGCCTCGGGAACAATCGCCAGGTCCCGGCAGACATCAGGTCCATCTGAGCTGCTGATTGGCTCCCGCTTTGTCCAATCACAGTGGCAGCGGGTCGGCAGTGGCCAAATGTGTGCCCCAGACCTGGCAATCAAAATCACGTACAGGTACATGATTTCACACTCAAGGGCCACCCTGCTGCAGTAAATTTACGTGGGGCAGTTCAGAAGCAGTTAATTGAAGTTAGAAGCTGATTGGCTACATGTGCAGCTGCACCAAATTTGGGACTCTCCAGTTTAGTAAATCAACTTCACTGCTTCTTCTCACAGGTTCTCCTGCCAGAAGAGAGGTCAGAATACCTACCAGAGTAACTTGGACACTTGATATTCGCCTGTATTTTGACTCATCGGAACAAGCTCAAAGTGGACTATACACATACCATCAGGAATTACAAATATGATGGAAAGCCATCACCAGAAACAAAGCTACCTACTACCCATGAGTACCATCGACCACCAAAAAACAGGCAATTGTAAAGTCGAAATCATCATACTAATTTGTATTTGAAATCTTTATTTTTTAACAATAAGATGGTGTGGGTGGATATCTGTGAGTCACAGGCAGTGTCATGCCCCTCCAACCTGTGTCTTAAGACAAAATAGAGGTGAAGCCACCATCAGTCTACATGTAATATCCCACCCCCATTGGGTTTCAGCTGGTTAGTGGGCATGGAGGCGGAAGGAGGGAGTGGGCTGTCATTTGACACTGTGTATACACCTACATGTATGACTCTATAGTGACATGGGCGGCTCAGATGTGATAGGGAGGAAATGCTCAGCATAGAAACTCACAGAAAACTGAGCACGTGCATAAGCTGCCAACACTGCTCTGCAAAATCCCTAACTGCATTGAGGAAATGATCAAATGGGGGAGATAGAGAATTGCAGGATCAACCAAGATTTTTGCAGAATACAGAAAACAAATCACAAAGTGACTGAGTGAGAATGAACAGCATGTTAATACACCATTTATTGATAAACCAAGAAAGAAACCTTAGCTCTTGCACAAATAACAATTGTCAATCACGGGTAGTGCAGCCTAACACTAAAGTGTGTTCAATCACCAAAGAAAATACAAACCTAAATACAGTTCAGCACAACCACAATAAATCTACAATTAAATTGTATTAAAACAAGAAAAAAAATATAGTACTCCTGTAAAGTAACTAAGAACAATATAAAACATACATATAAGGCTTTAGCTAGCTGTAAAGTGCAAATGTTCAATATGCAGCTATAAAATATCTATTTATATGAACAAAGACATGTATATAATCCCCCAATAAGTGTCCATCATGCTTCATTCTAATCTCGTGTGATGAAAGTACTCCAAATGTAACTTGAATTAAAGTGGATGTAAACCCCCAACATTTTTTTTTATGTCACAGTGTAGATAAGATTTCCTATCATCTGTGCCCAGTCTTGCCACACAGAGTTTATCTAGATCTGAGAAATCCTCTTTTAATGTTCAGTAAAAATTAACAGAATTCCAGATGAAAACCTGCCTAAATAAAAAGTCTGTTTCTCTCTCCTTGCTTTGAGTGACAGGTTATTTACATATCTAGCTTGGACATGTTTATCATATGTTATGTTATGTTTATCATAACATGAGGTGATTCACAGTATAAAAAGTGAGATATCCACCCCTCCCCCACATAACACATCCTGGTAATACTGTATACAATGAACTTTGGATCACCTTATGTTATGATAAACATAACATATGATAAACATGTCCAAGCTAGATATGTAAATACCCTGTGACTCAAAGCAAGAACAGAGAAACAGACTTTATAATTTGGCAAGTTTTTATCTGGAATTCTGTTAATTTTCACTGAACATTAAAAGAGGATTACTCAGCGCTGGATTAATTCTGCGTGGCAAGACTGGGCACAGATGATTGGGGGGTTTACATCCACTTTAAGAAAGTGCTCCAAACAATAGCTTGCATCACAGTGTACCACCACCTCACACTGTGGCCCCTAACCTCACAGTTAGACCTCCACAAAGGTAAGGTCTCAAAAGACACTTGTCCCAATAACTGGGTGTCCACAGGTATCTTCAGACTCACTCGTGTTATGTGATGTATTGCTAAATGGTGAGACTCCAATCACCATAACTGCTTGAAAAAAACTTGAAGATTATTATAATGCAGTATCAAAAGGTATCACATTTTCTTAAATCACAAATATAGTGCAATTGTAACATCCAGTGCACCAGATAGTTCACATGCAGCTTCAATACAGTAGTAATGACCATGGTCCCCTTAAGAATGAGCATCCCTGGTTGAATGCTGGAGATGGCCAGAAGACACACAAACAGGCGTAATGACATCACACGCTCTCCTCCACTTTAAGTGTAATGCATGGCATGGCACTTTGCAGTATTTAAAAACTGCATGTGTGACCCTATTTACCATCATGAATGTGGTAGAAAAACAGCACCTAAAAAGGTAACCTACATACACACACTATGGGCCCATACACAGGGTCGGACTTTTTGCCAACAAACTTCAAAATTAGCAAGTTTTCAAAATAGTCCGACCGTGTGTACGCTCCATCGGACCAACTTTTTCAGTTTTCATCGGACAAAAAGTTTGCTCTGCAAACGGACAAACTTTACGTCAACAAGAGTCTAATGGTGCCTAGTTCGACCGTGTGTACAGCAAGCAAACGGACTTTTGTACAAAGTACAAACGCGCATGCTCAGAAGCAAAGACCAGCCGGAAGCGTTCTGTCTGGTAAACGTAGCATTCGTATTTGAAAGAGCACATTCGGACGCGGCAAGTTCTGAAATCAAGAAAAGCAGCGCACATTCTCTTCTTCTTTATAATGTGAAAATAATAAAAGCTGCTTTGCTGGTGATACTGACGGAATCAAAACAAATGTCTTTACTTTGTATTAGTGTATTTTGGTTATATGAATCAAACATATGTCTATATTATTTTGTGGGTCAAGTTAACACAACCACATTGTGCAACATGTCTACTTGACGAACGGACGTTCAGAAACAAACAAAATTGCACAAAACTGAAAACCGCAAATCCACACAGACGAAACCTCTACTAACTGTCAATTAGTAGAAGGAGCCCAAAGGGTGACGCCGGAGAATTGAACTTCCTCTTTTAAACTCTCGTCAGTACGTTGAGACGTCACTACGTTCGTTTGTTTGAAGGCCAATCATGTGTACGAGGCTATACAGTATATGCATAAGGTTTGCCATAGCACCACATGCTACCTAAAAAGCCAGCACACAGTATATGCATAGTTATATTGGTCGGAGCTGGACCAATGCAACTATATAAAAAGTGCTATATGTGGAATTATTGTTTAGGCACTTGATAAATCATAACACCAACCATAGGTGTGCATAGCCTATTGCATTAGGGTGTGCGCCTCAAAGCTCAAATACATATGGGTGTGCACATGTATACATACTGACGGTGTCAGTAGAGCAGTGGTAGGTGTCAGTAGGGCAGAGATTGGTGTCAGTAGGGCAGAGATTGGTGTCAGTAAGGCAGTGGATGGCGTCAGTAGGTTTTATTAGTATTATTTTATTTTTTACTATTTTTTTAAGAGCCCTGTTAGGGGGCCTTGGTGAAATATCAGGGGTTTAAACAGGTGGAATCTGCACCACACAGGGTTATTAGGATGTGCCCATGCACACCTGGCACACCATGTCCGCATGCCTATGACACCAACACAGATCAGGTCAATCATCAGGGGAGCTTGCACTATCCTACTTATAGAGGCCTTTTAAAACTCTTCAGAGTCCTACAAAAAAATCAGCATATGATACAATCACAGCATCGTGTGTGCTGGTTGGTTGGATAGGGTTTGGAGTAAATAATGTGTAGTTCAAATGATAAGCATTGTAAGCTGAGACAGAAGGTGAAGCATTTTGTTAGTGTTTCCATTAGTACTGACAAATGCGAAAACAACATGTTTACTGTATTTATACATTATAACTATATACCATGTAAATAAAAAAACAGCAACAGATACAGTACCACCTACAGGCAATCAAGTTCTACTTCAATCCATAAAAAAATAGATCACAGTATGAGACATGGCAGCCAAAAATACCAATAATAAAAATTAAAGACACGCATTCATAAACACACATACATAACAAGTAGTTTATTATCTTTAAACATCCATGGTTTAATAACTTAATAGATTAAATAAATAAATACACCATGTCTAAACCTAAAACCCTCAATAACCAAATAGCCTAGCCTTAAAAAACGAAGACCCACCATTCATTTAATGACCACTTTTCATAAAATGTACTTTATATTATCTTTGTCTCTCCAGTATTATGTGAAATGACCGATCTTCTTAACAAATACTACTACAAGGATCATCATAATGGGAGGAGTGCTCTCTGTTGGTACTGTTAAGACTGCATCACAGGTGGTCTGGTGGCGACTTAAATAGCTGGCAGCTGCAAGTGATTTCACAGTCCATCAATTTAATCCAATCAACGTTGCCTCTGCTCATTCAAATCTTTCTTCCTTGTATTTCTGAATGGCACAATTATTACTCCTCCTAATCTTCAAATAATAGAATTCCCCCATGGGTGACCATTACAACTGAGGAATAATCTCTAAATGAAAACTAGGCAATGAAGTGGAAATTAAAATTTAAAGAGAAAATAAATTGTTGGGTAACGATTTACCATAATCTCATTTGGTAAATCTAGAGTTCTCTACTTCTCTATTTTATTGCCAACTGTGTGAAAAAAATACGTTAGGAGACCGTCATTTACAATATAAGCAGATGACATGATCCTTAAAGTTTCTCCATCTAAGCCCCCTAACCTCAAAACAATGAACACTGAAACAAGATGTGTCCAATGATAAGTTCTTTGAATAATTACAACAAGGTGCTCTCTTCCTTCCAGGTACTATACAATAAACAAATAAAATAAAAATTGAAAAAGGATCAGTGAACATATACTCTCTTCACCTATCAATCTACCATTTGCCAATTCTTCTAATAACTTCAGGAGGGAAGCCTAAATTACCAGCCTCCTTGGCTGTTATGATACAGAAGGAATGGGTAGCAAAATAGAAACTCATTAGGTCTAAATTATACAAAGTTTTAGGCAATACTCTCTGAAACTAAAAATAGAGTAATGGGGACAAATCTAAATGAACCAAAAAAACATCCTGAAGAAGGTCCAATAGCCAAATATACATTTCAAATACTGGGAAAATAATTGACCCTAATGCCTCGTACACACGATCGGTTTGTCTGATGAAAACGGACCGTTTTCATCAGACGAACCGATCGTGTGTGGGCCCCATCGTTTTTTCCCTATCGGTGAAAAAACGTAGAACCCGTTTTAAAATTATCTGATGGTTAAAAAAACGATAGAAAAAACTGATCTTCTGTTGGAAAATCCATTGGTTAAAAATCAACGCATGCTCAGAATCAAGTCGACGCATTCTCGGAAGCATTGAACTTAATTTTTCACAGCACGTCGTTGTGTTTTACGTCACTGCGTTCTGATGCGATCGTTTTTTTAACTGATGGTGTGTAGGCAAGACTGATGAAAGTCAGCTTCATCGGATATCGGATGAAAAAATCCATCAGACCGTTTTCATCGGATGAACCGATCGTGTGCACTGTACAGGGCATGAGAGAGTATTTAGAACTACACAAGAAAAAAACAAAGAAATATCCTGACTAACTGAGGAGGTGAAATTACATCACAATGTATACACAATGTAAGGCAGAAATAAAATCGCATTGGCGATCATGGCAGGTCGGCAATATTCTGCCGACACCATTTGGAGTTTGAGGCAATGCGCCGCAATACTGCCAGCCATCACCAAAAAGGCCCTAAGAACTGAGCGACTATTGAGAATCGATCATAGATCGACGGTCAGACATTTCAGCCATTTACCCCAGCTCAAGCACATATCATGTGCTCTGATCAACACAAGATCGGCAGTAAAACACTGACTAGAAATTCGCGACTTCATTGGCTCACAGCCGACTGTAACACCATTCTAGGAGAACTGGTGCCAGAAAATTACCGTATCATAACGGAAAACAGAATAGGGCAAAGAGGAGGTGGCCTGGCGGTGATCCACAAGACTCATCTTACGATCACCAAACCAGTCCGCAAAACCCTCTTCCATTCATGGAAACCCTTACTCTGCAACTGCAAGCAAGTTCAAAGGAGACCGTCCACATTCTGCTCTGCTATAGGCCGCCCGGCCCAAAATCGCAGCTGCTATCATCATGGACGGATTTCTTCTCCACTTACACCCTCAACAGCAAACATCTTTTGCTGCTCGGGGATTTCAATCTCTGGGCCAACTCCGCACAAGACCCCATTGCCGACGCCTGTATTGACCACGTCGAAGGATTAGGATTGCAGCAACTAGTATGTGGGCCCACACATGCTTCAGGTCACACACTTGATCTTATTTTCAGACAAGCTCTGGATATAAAAATTTGGGAAAATGAAAAATTGCCATGGACAGATCACCATGCAATTATATTCAGTATTTCCACCATCCCCCCTGCAACAAAAACATCAAATCCAGTGATAACACACTGGACTAGATGTCAGAAGAAGCTCCACTCGGAACTCTTCAAAACTACTCTAAGGAAAAAAATAGAAACAACTCAGCCGCATCAAACGGCCGTTGAAACATTGGAAGCCATAAACTCGGCCATGCTACAGTCAGCCGACTTGGTAGCGCCGAAACGAAGAACCCGCATTCGGAAAAACAACCGCAGCTGGTTTAACAACCAGCTGTCGTTACTGAAGCAAGAACGCAGAAGGGCAGAATCAGCCTGGAAAAGATGTTCTTCAGAGCTAAACCTATCCATCTACAAGGCGACAACAAGAAAATACCACAAAGGAATTTTCCAAGCCAAGAAAAAAGTATTTTTCAGAGGCTATCAACGGTGCCCTAAACCGACCCCGCAAACTCTTCAAGATGGTCACCCAGACCATGAAACCAAGTTGCATTGAAGCCCCCAGTTCGGACACTCAAGAATTTTGCAATGAACTATCGGATTATTTCGTTACTAAAATCGAGGCAATCCGTGAAAGCATTCAGCAAAGCAATTCTCCCCTCATCCCCCCCTGCAGCCCCTCACACAGCACCCATAGTAATTCTCCTATATCAGGTAAGTTTACCCTGGAACCCATCTCCATCGAGACCACTAAGAATGTCATTTGTACTCTGCGTAATGGCACAGCGCCAAATGACATTATCCCCACAAAACTGCTGAAGGAATGCGCCTACATCTTGGCTCCTCCCATCACGCAGCTCATCAACCAGTCTTTCTTGGAGGGCATAGTGCCCTCTCAGTTGAAAGAGGGTATAATCCTACCCATCATGAAGAACCCCTCCCTGGACCCCAAGGACCCACTCCACCGCCGTCCCATAACAAGCCTCAACGTACTCTCAAAGATAATGGAAAAAGTAGTGGTGCAACAGCTGCAAAAGTATCTAGATACCTACAAGCTACTTGACCCATTGCAATCAGGCTTCCGTCCCGGACACGGGACGGAAACAGCATTGCTGAAAGTATGGGACGATGTTCTCAAGGCCGCAGACGAAGGAGAATCTTGTCTTCTAGTTCTGTTGGACCTAAGTGCCGCTTTCGACACTGTAGACCACAATCTGTTACTGACTCGGCTTGCTGAAGTAGCCAGAGTCGCAGAAGGCGATTTATCTTGGTTCTCCTCTTTTCTGGAAAACCGATCGCAAACAGTGAAGTTAGGACCTTTTACGTCTAAAAAACGCACAGTAACATGCGGAGTCCCTCAAGGATCGCCTCTGTCACCAGTGCTGTTTAACATATATCTTCGTCCTCTTTTTGAGATTATCAGCAGCCAAAAACTGCTCTACCACTCATATGCAGATGATACGCAACTGTATTTCCGCATCTGCAACAGACAGGATCACCACCTCAATCTAGAGACATGCCTCTCTTTGATAGAGGACTGGATGACAAAGAGTTATCTTAAACTAAATGGAGCGAAAACAGAACTTCTCCTGTTTCACGCCAAGCGCAGGAATCAACTTTCAACAGTGTGGACCCCCCCGCCTATTTTGGGCAAGCTCATCACCCCTAGCGCCAAATTCAAAAGCCTAGGGGTCATTTTTGACTCCTTTATGACAATGGACGCACAAATAGGGTCAGTAGTCAGCGGATCTCACCATCTACTGCGCCTACTACGCAGACTCACTCCGTTCATCCCTAAAGAAGATTTAGCGGTCGTGGTGGGAACAATTGTAAACTCCAGGCTGGATTATGCAAATGCCCTTTACCTCGGCCTCCCCAAGTACCAAATCGCTCGTCTGCAAGTCGTTCAGAATACGGCCGCCAGACTTGTGACTGGGAAAAAACCCTGGGAATCCATTTCACCATCACTGAGAGCCCTTCATTGGCTGCCAGTCAAAGACAGAATTACTTTTAAAGCTCTCTGTCTTACGCATAGATGTGTCCATGGGAATGCCCCCCTTTATTTATGCGAAATAATAAAAGCGCATAATCCCAATCGCGTTTTACGATCCACGAATCAGAACCTACTCCAGGTTCCGAAAGCCAACTTCAAGTCCAAAGGAGAAAGAAGATTCGCGGTCCAAGGTCCCAGACTATGGAACGCTTTACCAACCAGCATTCGGTTGGAGGAGAACCACCTAGCATTTAGGAAAAAGGTCAAGACTTTTCTCTTTTGATATCAAAGGAGACAGGAACATCAAGCGCCCAGAGGCGATTCAGTTCGCATGTGCCGCGCTATACAAGTTTTCATTCATTCATTCATTCATTCAGTATATCATGCAATTGCTACAAAACTCATATTGTAATTCAACATTATTCAAAATGACCTTTCCTCTTCAATCTGCAGAGCTGTATTTGCTGTTAAATTCAAAGCAATATGACAACCTGGAAGTATTCCATGCCCCGCAAAAATTAGTTTGCAGTTTGTGGGATTGGCTTATAGATATTTCTAAAAGTCTGCACAAAAATACAAATCGAATTTGAGGCATTCTCTGCAAAAAAAAAGAAAAAATTGTGTTTGCCAAGATAATCCCAGAGAGTACCGTATTTATCGGGGTATTGCGCACTCCGGCGTATAGCGCGCACCCCTAATGTGGACCTGTAAAAAAAAAACATTTTAGTACTTTTAGTACTTACAGTTTTGGTGTCTTGGGCGGTGTCCATCGGCGGCCTTGTCCAGTTTGGCGTCCGTCTTCGGCATCAGTGGTGTCCTTCCGGCTTCTACAGCGCGCGCCTCGAGTCGAATCCCCGCTTCCCGCACTCAGTTTGAACGCCTCCGCCGACATATACCGAGTGCAGTACACTCGGGTACATTCTGCTAGGCTCAGCTTCGCTAGTGCTCACGCTCTGTGACGTTTATGCATGAGCACGAGCGAAGCCGAGCCTGGCCGAATGTACCTGAGTGTACTGCACTCGTTATATGTCGGCGGCTCACTTCAAACTGAGTGCGGGGAGCGGGTATCGGGAAAAAAGTGCGCGGTATATGCCGATAAATACGGTAATCACTTCTAAAGGGATGTAGACCTTGCACTTTTGTTGTAAAAAATAATATAGAATACAAATTGCTTAACCCCCCCTGGCGATATTCCCGAGTCTGGCTCGGGGTAAGATTTCAATACCAAAAGCGGTATCCCCGAGCCAGACTCGAGATCGCTTCACAGCATCCACAGGCACGAGTTACTTACCTTGTCCCTGGATCCTGCGATGCCTCCCCGCTGTGTGAGCGAGCAGCGTCCTCGATCGATTTACACAGTGCCCGTGTGTCTCCATTCGCTGCGAAGTTACGACACAAGGGGCGGAGAACGGCGCCAAATTCAAAAAAGTAAATAAACACATTACATACAGTATACTGTATGTAAAAAATGCACACACCCCTTTGTCCCTAGGGGTCTACCCAGTATACTGCATGTACTTTTGTATAATAAAAACTGTTCTTTCTGCCTGCAAACTGTAGATTGTGTCCCTGTATGTCAAAAGTGAATTTAGAGCAGCTAGAAAACAGCGATAATAACTTTTAATCACTTGCAGAATTGAGCGATAGCGATTTGTGAGGAAATTCATCATAAAAAAATAAAAGTAATGACAGCGACAATTCTGCAACTGAGCAAATTTCTGTGTTTTTGATTTGATTACATTATTGAATAATTTTTTATTATAATTACATTATTATTTTTTATAATTGTTTATAGTTATTTATTATATTATAATTTATGATTTTGTTTTTCAAACTTTGTCATACCCGAGAGGTCTTCTAGACTCTTGTTTGAACAAATTTAAGTGAGTTATTCCTAAGAATTACAGGCCTACAATGTAAAACACCAAATTTTCATGCAAAATAATTGTACCGCTTTCAGCACCTAAAACCAGAACAAACCATACCGCCAGGGAGGTTAATAAGCCATTTTGTAATGTATTGTTATTATAAGTTACCCTTCCCTTTCAAACTGCAGCTGTAACTTTCTTAAACTGTAAAAATAAAATAAAAATTCAATATGGTAACCTTGGGGTGTTCCATACACCGCTGGTGTAAAGAGTACCCCCTTAAATGTAATTTCCTGTTTCTGTGATAGGCTGACTGATTTTATTGGAAGTCTCCACTAAGATTCAAGTTACATTTTAGGCACCCCCCTCTAATAGGAATTTAATCTTTGGTGGGATACTCTCCTATGGCTTGTTTCCTAGGAATACAAATGATGCTGCTTTCCTCATCAGAAAACTCTAAAGCCTCGTACACATGGTTCGATTGTTGGACGACCGAGCTTCTGATTTTTGTCAAAAGGGTGTATGCCAGGATTTTGTCTTGCATACTAACGTTACGCAAATTGTCGTTTGACAAACACGAACTTGGTGACGTACTATGAGTGTATAAAGAGGAAGTTCATTTCTCAAGCGCCACCTTTTGGGTCCCTTCTGCTAATTTTGTGTTAGTAGATGTTTGGTGAACACTGATTCGCGTTTTTTAGATCGTACAAAACAAATGCCTTTTAAAATAAGTTTAGCATAACTACATTCGTATAACCAGCAAAGCAGCTTCATTATTATTTCATTCAAGAAGATGAGAATTTTCATCAATTGCTGCATCACGAATGTTAACAGTAGTTAACAAGAACGAAATCCTTCCAGTCGTTTCCTGATTCCGAGCATGTGTGTTTGTACTTTCGACTTTTGTGTGATGGATTCTGTACTGACCATCCGAAAATCAGACACATTTTATAGCCTGTCATCCAACATTTGTTGTCCGAAAATTGGAAAACAATTGTCTAAAGGAGCGTACTATACTAAGAATTTCGGACAACAGCGTGTTAAATGGCAATCCCCTTCTTATTTTCATACCGTGTGTACAAGGCTTTAGTGTATCAGGTAATTATACTGAAGCCTGACCCAGCCCATTCAGGAATCAGTATGGAAAGGACAAACTGTTTCTTCAGAAGAGAAAAATGTAGGAATCTGCCACAAAGTTTGTTAAAATCCTTGCAAGGTACACTTTGAGCCAAATATTACATCTCGTACAGACTAAAACTAACTGGCATAACAATTTAGAATTAGAAAAGAGATGGTTTAAATCAAAGAGAACATTGTTGCTTTCCATGTATAATAAGATTCTCATTACATTTTATATATATATATATATATATATATATATATATATATATATATATATATATATATATATATACTGTGTATATATATATATATATATATATATATATATATATGTGTGTGTGTGTGTGTGTGAATAAAAATAAAATAAACCAAGCAAAAAACAGTAAATAAACCAACTTCTACTTTAACTTTTGCAACTGTAGTACGTTTTGAACGCGGTGCAGGAAACGCTCATGTAACGCGGTACAGTGGTTTCCCACACCATTTTCTGCTGTGGATAGGCCCTAAATGGGATTTTCTAAACTGCTGTTGCAGCTTTTATGCATAAATTACTGGAATATGTAAAAACAGAACTGTGTCATAGATGTTCTCTGCATTATGGTGCTGACACTTGTTCGCCTGCAGTGTAAATGCAATTAAAAAATGTAGCAAACACTGATACAGTATTTCAGTCTACAGCTTATTAGATGAACTATATGCAACTCATTTGTGCTTTTACTCAGAAGTTACAAAATTAAACCTGAAAGCAAAATGAAAAGGATTTATTTTTGGTTCTAAATTAAAGTCTTCTCTATATAAAGTGGACTTCAAGGCAGAAATAAAATGCCCTAGTTAAAACAGCTCTCTAATCAATAATATATTTCCAATGTTTTTTTTTACTAAAAGCAAGCAAAGTACCGGTTAGTATTAACCTGTGGTAGTCTACTGTATTGCCTGTACAGCAGAGCTCAAAAAGGAAGCGTGGGTGCAGCACGAGAAGCCAATTAACTTCCCTGGCGGTATCCCCGAGCGTGACTCGGGGTGGGTTTTTTCTGCTAAGAACGGTATCCCCGAGTCACGCTCGGGGTAACCATGCAGAGCCTGCAGCGCGCGCTGGCTTACCTTCTTCCTGGATCCAGCGATGCATCCACGATGTGTGAGCGAGCGGGTGCTCGCTCGATTCACACAGCGTCCCCCTGTGCCGCCGATCTCCGTTTCCTGCGACGTTACGACGCACGGAAGCGGAGAACGGCGCCAAATTCAAAAAAGTAAACAAACACTTTACATACAGTATACTGTAATCTTATAGATTACAGTACTGTATGTAAAAAATACACACCCCCCTTGTCCCTAGTGGTCTGTCCAGTGCCCTACATGTTCTTTTATAAAATAAAAAGTGTTCTTTCTGCCTGGAAACTGTAGATTGCCCATAGCAACCAAAAGTGTCCCTTTATGTCAAAAATTGTTTTAGATCAGCTAGAAAACAGCGATAATAAATTTTAATCACTTGCAGAATTGAGCGATAGCGATTTGTGGGGAAATTCGTCATAAAAAAAATAAAAATAATGACAGCCACAATTCTGCAACTGAGCAAATTTCAGTGTTTTTGAGTTGATTACATTATTGAATATTTTTTATTATAATTACATTATAATTTGTTATAATTATTTATAGTTTTTTATTATATAAAAAATTATGATTTTGTTTTTCAAACTTTATCATACCCGGGATGCCTTGTTTGGACAGATTTAAGCAAGTTATTCCTAAGAATTGCAGGCCTACAGTATAAAATGCCAAATTTCCATGCAAATAATTGTACCGCTTTTGGTACGTAATTCCAGACAGAATCATACCGCCAGGGAGGTTAAGTGTGCTGCAGAGCAATGAGTATGCTGATAGTAACAGCAGTAATGCCTAGTACGCATGTACAGGTTTCCCAGGGGACTTTCCACCGCTGGGAAACCCGAAAGGGAAAACCGAGAACCTGCTCGATTACGTTGTCCCCTACACACGGCCCCCTACACAACTGCCATGAGAGCTTTGGTCAGGAAACCCGGCCGTGTGTATGTTCCACTGCAGTCTTTTCCCATAGGAAAACTGCCGCCTTAAAAACCGCCGGGAATCCCGGAGGGAAAAAAGAGAGCTGCTTCTCTATTTTTTCCCGAGAGTTTTCCTGTCGGGAAACCCATACAGGTGTACGAGGCTTTAGACAAGCTCATCAGTGTGGTGCTTTTCCTATTACTATCTAGTCACAGGATGAGGTAGGGAAGAAACCTGTAAGTAAGAGAGAAGCAAAATGTCAGGTTTTCTCCCTGCTCCCTTGCCCCATGATGGCGATACACCTGGGACACTGGTTTACATGAACACATTGTTGTGGTGAATACCAGCTTTATAACCTTTTATATTAACATCTAGATGAGCGTTGTCCTTGTTCTTCATAGCCTCCTGAAAAAGAGGGAAGTCATGAAACATGTAGAGGACAAGGACAGTGGAAATCACTATTCTATTGTCACTTTTGATATCTGCTGTAATGACCCAATATTTCTAGTTGCTCTTTCCACTACCTTTGTGAAGACGAAGTGTTATTTTTTTTTATTATGTTTTGATGATTTTTATCAAATAAAATTATTATATTTTAAGTTGATTGTGATCCTTGGGGTGCCTATAAAGTCCAGACTTATTTTGTTACTGTAATGTACATTACAGTATTTCCTTTCTGCTAGACAGGCTGTGCTATGAGGCAGATCTATGAGATTTTGTCCCTGGATGAACAGAAGTACAAATCATTTGGCAGATAAAACAGACCCTGTACACTGTGCTGGACCTGCAGTTCAATCAAACCGCACTGCATCAGTGTGATAGGGCCCTATATCTTCCCTCTCTTCCTGTAGGAACACAAACACCCTCTCTTGATCACTCCCAAGATGGAGTAGGGAGGGGGCTTGTAGTTTACCTAGAGAAATGCAGTTGACCACAACTAATGTGCACTACTTGTTCCAAATAAATGGAAGTGAGAAATAAAAGAGAGGTTTGGGAGCACTCAGAGAAAACATTCTCTGAGTGCTCCCAAACAAGGAGCCAGGAAAAAAAAGTAAGAAACAATTTTATGAAAAAAAGATTACAGGGCTATTTAGTAGTGGATGTGTATGGATTATTGTCCTGGAGCAGACATTATTTTGAAATCAGACCTAGCTCATCCCCCCCCTCCCAATTGTATCATGCATAAATGCACTTGGCTTATTTGGTATGTATTTGCTTAAAACACTAGTGCATTTATATTATCTTTTAAGTTACAGATATTTAACAAGGAATTTACTTTCGTAGATTTACATCAGTCTCTAAAGGATCTTGCAATATAAGGTCCATATTTCACATACAGTGCCTTGAAAAAGTATTCATACCTTTTGAAATGTTCCACATTTTGTCATGTTACAACCAAAAACATAAATGTATTTTTTGGGGATTTTATGTGATAGACCAACACAAAATCTCACATAGACCTACACAAAGTCTCACATAATTGTGAAGTGGAAGGAAAATAATAAATGGTGTGACAGACTCGGACCCTCTTATGTCTAAAATCATCCTATGTCCACTAGGGGCATGGGGTGACTGAGAAATTATATCTTGGACTAACTAAGAGGGGAATATTATGTAATTATTATCCACAATATATTCCAGGATATCTGTAGAGTACTATTTGCTGGTTGTTGATTCTGAACTCAAAGGGTTGGTTGTAAGAGTGACTCATTCATAGATGATAATGTCCTCGCTTACAGCCATCTCTGTTCTCTGTGCTAATTGACCCTGCTATTGTGTGAAGATGTCCTGTGTTTACATTTATGATAATGTGTATTGTATAGCAGGTGAGAGAAGATGGGATGTCTACCTTGAAAGGTCATATCTCGGAGTCACCTCGCCTAGGTAAATGATTAGTTAATTAGCTCATGTTAATTTATGTTCTGGTTACCTCTTTAAACTGTATATAAGGCTGTATTCTTGGTTCTATTAAACACTCCATGTTTAGCACACAAACAAATCTCGTCTCGTTGTGTGTTGAGGGCAGCTGGAATATCTGATATCTATATCCAGACTAATAGGAAGCGGTATATGACGGAAGCACTCAATCGGAGTGTGGGACGTTCCGTTACAAATGGTTTTCCAAATTTTTCACAAATACGTATCTGAATAATGTGGCATGCATTTGTATTCAGCCCCCTTTACTCTTTACCCCGGTTCCCCCTAACTAAAATCTAGTGGAACCAATTGCCTTCAGAAGTCACCTAATAAGTAAATAGAGTACACCTGTGTGTAATTTAATCTCAGTATAAGTACTGATGTTCTGTGAAGCCCCCAGAGGTTTGTTAGAGTACCTTAGTGAACAAACAGCATCATGAAGGCCATGGAACACACTAGACAGGTCAGGGAAAAAGTTGTGGAGAAGTTTAAAGCATGGTTAAGTTAAAAAAAAATACCCCAAGCTTTGAACATCTCACAGAGCACTGTTTAATCCCTCATCAAAATGGAAAGAGTATGGCACAACTGAAAATCTTCCAAGACATGGCCATCCACCTAAACCAACAGGCGAGCGTTAATCAGAGAACCAGCCAAGAGGCCCAGGGTAGTTATTGGGGGAGCTGCAAAGATCCACAGCTGGGAGAATCTGTCCACAGGACAACTATAAGTCGTGCACTCCACATATCTGGCTTTTATGGAAGAGTGGCAAGAAAAAAGCCTTTGTTGAAAGGAAGCAATAAGAAGTCCCTTTTGCAGTTTTCAAGAAGCCATGTGGGGGACACAGCAAACATGTGGAAGAAGGTGCTTTGGTCAAATGAGACCGAAATTGAACTTTTTGGCCTAAAAGCAGCTATGTGTGGCGGAAACCTAACACTACACATCAATCTGAATAGACCATCCCCATCGTAAAACATGGTGGTGGGAACATCATGTTGGGGGATGCTTGTCTTCAGCAGGGACAGGGAAGCTGGTCAGAGTTGATGGGAAATTCACCTTCCAGTAGGACAACAACACTAAACATACAGCCAGAGCTACAATGGAATGGTGTAGATCAAAGCATATTCATATATTAGAATGGCCCAAAGTCCAGATCTAAATCCAATTGAGAATCTGTGGCAAGACTTGAAAATTGCTCTTCACAGACACTCTCCGTCCAATCTGACAGAGCTTACACTCTCTAGATGTGCAAAGCTGGTAAAGACATCCCCAAAAAGACTTGCAGTTGTAATTGCAGCGAAAGGTGGTTCTACAAAGTATTGATTTAGGGGGGCTGAATACAAATGCACTCCACACTTCACATATTTAAAAATAAAATAAAAATTAAAAACCATTTATCATTTTACTTCCACTTCACAATTATGTGTTACTTTGTGTTGGTCTATCACATAAAATACCAATAAAACACAGTTACATTTTAGGTTATAATATGACAAAATGTGCAAAATGTAAAGGGGTATGAATACTTTTTCAAGGCACTGTACATACATACACATACTAGGGCCAATTTAGACAGGAATTAATAACTAACGTGTCTTTGGAGCATGGAAGCAAAACCTTACCTGGAGAAAACCCAAGCAGGGAGAACATGCAGATGCAGTATCCTGACTGGTATTTGGACCCAGGACCCTGGTGCTGCAATCCCTATTTCTCCATAATGTTTTAAATAGCTTAAAGAGGACCCCTTGCACTTGTTTTTAAACCTTTTATTCTAAAGCCCTAATATACCTACTGTCCCAGTAGTTTACCAAAATTCCAGTTCCATTTGCCATGACCATTCCATATACTATAATCCAGTGCCTTAATTTTTTTATTTTGTCAGTGGCCAAATTATTATGCCTCCTTTTCCGAGCCAGCCCACTGAGGAGGTCACCACAGGATCTCATGCAAGGAGGGAGGAAAGAAAAGAGAATTAGATTAAATTTGGTGGAACATCCACTATAATGAGTTATTGTCCCAAAACTGAACCTTGGTTTACAATGCTTACACCTATGGACCATTCAGAGAATAAATCATTGATCATAACCAGGTAATTACAATTATCTATACCAGCTTTTCTCAAACTATTTAACATGGAGGGACACTTTAAACACCATTTCTAGGCTCCGGGTACCCCTACTAATCTATAAATCTACAAATCCCAGTACATTAGCACAGAGGTGTAGCTTGAAGCTTGTGGGCCCCAATGCAAAAGTTGACCTGCCCCACCACCCTTCACTTCCACCGTGCAGTGTTCTAAAAAAAAAAAGGATTTTGCTGAGGAGGAGCAGTATAGAGTGCTCTATAGGAAAGGAGCTCAGTATCCAGGCAAGAGGGGCTGGTCAGGAGGCTTTCGGGGGGGGGGGGCAACTTAGATCTAGGGTTTTTGTGCCATGTGACACAAAATCTGGAGCCTGTAGCTCCTCAGGGGTCCCCTCAGGAGGTGTTAAGGGATTTGTTTTGGCAATTTCTGAAGGTTTCTCTGTCAGTGTTGGGAGGTGTTGGGGAAGGTCTT
The DNA here is from genome assembly GCA_029574335.1 of Rana kukunoris. Taxonomy (NCBI): domain Eukaryota; kingdom Metazoa; phylum Chordata; class Amphibia; order Anura; family Ranidae; genus Rana; species Rana kukunoris. Next base: position 160,575,867 of record CM056053.1, read on the forward strand.
TTCCTCAGTTGTCAGGGAAGTAGAGTAAGCGAACATCCCCCAGTGGGGAGGGGCGATGTACATAGAATCTCAGCAGGTGACGAGGAGACACTGAGCTGTGTCTTACCTCACCAGTGACATCGGTCCCATCCTGGCTTCAGGACAACACTCTCCTCCTCTTAACTCACTGAGCTTAGTTACCATGCCATGTTGCCAGCACACAGCACAGACACTTCCCCATCCTGTGTTGTTCTCGCCCCGTGCTACTCTCCACGTGCAGCCAATGAGAACAGAGGGGTGTGGACTGTAGAATGCAAAGTGGAAGCCCAGGACGAGTATAAGAACAGTGAGGCTGTGGGGCCCTAGGACAGATTGAAGCTGAACTTTGTGGAGGATATAATAATATGGCAGGGAGGCTGCAGGGGCCCCCTGAAGTTATGAGCAGGGTTGCGATTGTGACCCCTGCAACCCCTTATGTTACGCCCATACATTAGCATGATTGTCACTGAGAAGAATGCTACTTACATTGGGAATAATCCCCCTTACACATAGCTTATTGGTGTCAGTGGTTACTCATCTGAAACTCAGGAATGGCCCACTGCTTAATGAACCCCTGGAGGAGCTCTAATGTTTCACAAAACCCTGGTTAAGAAAAGCTGCTCTATACTTACAAACTGAAATTTCGAAAACAAAAGCTCTTAAAGTATACAATAAGCAACTGACAGGCCACATTATATAAAAGTCAAAAACACTGCATCCAGCACAGCCTCACCTTTGTATATATTTCTGTTCACTCATAAAGAGAAAGTAGACTAGCTTAACACATTTTTTATAAATCCATGCTGACTACCATTTGTTATATTATTTTATAGAAAATCATATTGTAGTTGGTCTCTTACCACCTTTCCCAATACCGTTCCTCCAATAGAAGTTAAACATTGGAAAAGGAGGAACATTTTTTTCAGGAAAATGTTAGTTTGACATATTATTCCTTGCGGCACCAGAGGTTTCCAAGGAACAGTTGACATTTGATATTTGGCATCAACATTTGTTTAGTTTTGTTTTTGTTATTTTGTTGTCTTTAGCTACAATAAGGTTAAAATAGTTACTCTAATGTATTTACTTTCTTACAAGAATCCATTGAATTTGTGTTTATTACTTTGTGATAGCCCGATGCAGTGTGCATTTAAAAAAAAAAATATTTCTACATAATGAATTGTATTTTAAAGTGACTTAGTCAAAAAATAATAATAATGATGTTGTTATGTAAAAGCTGAATGCAAGGAAAACATAAAACTCTTCATTGCATAGATATACGTATGTTTATTTAGGTCTAGGGTTTACTTAGACATAACAGTACCAGCAGCCTCTTTTTCCCTGCACTCTGGTGTTTGCAGGTCCACTGAAATAATCAATCAGGGCCACCGATGAGGGGGCCACACGGAGGGGCCCGGAGAGGGAAGGGGATCAGTGCGGTGGGGTGATTACACGATGCACTGTGCTGCGCTCCCTGCAGCTGAAAACTGGTTTCCCCCCCCTCTCCTTTCCACCGGAATTGAGCTGCTGGAGGGAGACATATAGGGCCAGATTCAGTAAGAATTTAGGTGGCTTATCTCGAGATGCGTGGCGTAAGTGTAAATATGCGCCGTCTTATCTATGCGCCGTACCCACCAAACTAGATACGCCTGAAAATAGGCTTCCTCCGACCGACCTAACTTTCCTACGCCGGCCTATCTTAGGTGCATATTTAGGCTGGACGGATCTGGCGTGCCCATTGATTTCCTATTCAAATATGCAAATGAGGGAGATATGCCGATTCGAGAACGTATTTGTGCCAGACGCTGGCTACATGCACCGCGTGTAAGTCCTAAGTCCGGCGCAAAGTTATTCCTACAAATAGCTGCTTTATCTTTACACCTGACGGGCAGCATTATGGATGAACTTAGCAAGCTGAGCAACCCCACTTGCAGAACACATCTGTCTGCCAACATGCCTGGGGCAGCCGAGGTCCTAGCCAGGGCCGCCATCAGGGGGGTACAGGCAGTACACCTGTAAGGGGCCCGGGGGTCCCCAGGGGCCCGGATGAGAACCCCCCAAAAAAAAATATTTATTTTTTTATTAAAGGGCAATTTTTTTTTAGAGGTCTGGAGATCCCCAGGGCCCCAGATGAGAACCCCACTTTTTTTTATATAAAAAAAATATTTTTTATATATTTCTTTTATATATATATATATATATATATTATTTTTATTATTATTATTAAAGGGCCCAGAGGTCCCCAGGAGCCCCCGGTGCCAACCATTTTATACAAATGTTTTAAATTTTTTTATATTATTTAAATTATTTTATTTTTTATATATAGATATATTTTTATTAAAGTGCCCAGAGGTTCCCAGGGGCCCATGTGTCAAACCCTCTTTTTTTTTTTTTATAAATGTTCTTTTTTATTTTTGTTTATATATATTTATTTTTTATTTTTCATTAAAGGACCCCAGATGGCTACCCCCCTTTTTTATATATATTTTTCTTTATTTACTCCCCCCCGCTTCTCAATTTCAGGCGGCAGCACCCCCCCCCCCCCCTTGTTCTCTGCTCCAGGGGGCCTATGCCTGAAGCTGTGTAAGGGGCCCCATAATTCCTGATGGCGGCCCTGGTCATAGCAATACTAATGGGTCCACCGGTACGGGGGAGGAGGTGGCATCCCTGCCACAATGATAGCCTTCTCCTTGGGGGCTAAAGTATTTTTTCCTCCTCTCCTTGCCTGTATTTACAGTAGCCGGCATCATTAGACAAAAGTACCTTCCCTAAGGGGGGTAAATTTGCACCGGACGGGCGCATGTCTGGGCTTATTTTTAGGCTCGGCATAAGCCGGTTGGGCCGGCATATCTCAGGAAGTTGGGCCGGGGTAGTTGTGAGTATGCTCACAGGAAAGCGATCAGTCACCGAGGTCACTGAGCATGCTCCGTGGATGATAGGCCGGGCGTAAGTGTCAGATCCAGGCTCAGACCATCATTTGCATAAGGTCACATCCACTTCCATTTACACCTACTTGCGCCTTCACATTTAAGTTACACCGGCGCAAATTGAGGAGCAAGTGCTTGGTCTACCTGAATCTGGCCCATAAAGTACAGTGCATAGTTCCTGCAATTGCACCCCGCCCGACCACCCTGATCCCCCTCCCTGTCCTGCTTACATCTGATATCACACCTGTGTGCCCATCCCCCACTGTCCCCTACCCCCTGCAGCACTGCTGGCTTTCCACTCCTGCCGGACAATTTTTCAGTTTTTTGTTTGTTAACAAAGTTTGAAATATCCAATAAATTTGGTTCCACTTCATGATTGTGTCCCACTTGTTGTTGATTCTTCACAAAAAATTACAGTTTTATATATTTATGTTTGAAGCCTGAAATGTGGCAAAAGGTCGCCAAGTTCAAGGGGGCCGAATACTTTTGCAAGGCACCTTATCTAGCTTGGACATGTTTATCATATGCTATGTTATGTTTATCATAGCATGAGGTGATTCAAAGTTCATTGTATATTACCAGGATGTGTTATGTGGGGGAGGGGTGGATTTCTCACTTTTTATACCTCATGTTACGATTAACATAACATATGATAAACATGTCCTAGCTAGATATGTAAATAACCTGTCATTCAAAGCAAGAAGAGAGAAAACTGACTTTTTATTTAGGCAGGTTTTTATCTGGAAGGCTGTTCATTTTCACTGAACATTAAACAAGGATTACTCAAATCTGGATTAACTCTGTGTGGCGAGACTGGGCACAGATGATATGAAATCTTATACTCTACATTGTGACATCAAAAAAAAACATTTACCTTTACAACCCCTTTAGCATGTCAATAAATACGAGAAATTATTGCTTCTTTGTTTGCTTTCTGCAAAATTGTTTGCGTATTTAAAAAAATTGAAATAACAGATACCCATTAAGACAGCATTTCAAGGGCTCAACAAAATATGAAAGGCTCCAATTTTTTTAATTTTCTGGATGCAGTCTACTTTCAGATTCATAATTGCCATTTCACAGAGGGATATAAGTTGTCTTTCATTTTGTTATGAGAAAGGTTTCTTGTTTGGATGTTTTCCTTCAGTATTCCTTCAATACAATATGTACAAAGCCGTGTGGGATATATCTGAGATAATGAGGCAGTTTACAGAACTCAAACTTCAAAACACTTGTAAATCTCTGTACTGTACTATTGAAGCTGTAAATCAGAAAATGTAGAACATTGTATGGAGCTCCCAAGGGAGAAAACTGGTATTTGGATTCTTCATAAACACATCATCCTCAAACTTTCATGGACCTTTTTGCTGCACATTTTTATTTTAATTTTTTTCAAAAAATGTTTTAATGGGTTTTTGAAATTAAAACTCACAAATACAGGCAAACCATGCTATGTTCTCCAAGGCTCCTATGCCAGAAGCCAACGTTTGCAAGAAGACATGAGAATACATATATAAGCTTACAGAACATCAGCAACATGGTTCCCAGAAAAAGCAAGGCAAATGTATATCAGCTGAATTACACAAATAATTTAAAAAGGGGCACATGCGCAGGCTTCGGCAAGATGGTCACTAAGCCAAGGAACTCTGTGCCGTGGCTAACGATCCTGGCCTGTTCCAGTACGTTTTTATTTATTTTCAGTACACAACAGACAACAAAGACATATATTGAGCGAACATTGCCCATTCCATTAAAAAGATCTGGTAGCTGATAGACATTTTATACATATCAAGCGCTACCCCCGCAGGAGCCGCTGGTTATATTTGGGATCGGCGTATCACCTTTGTAGCATGTCTAGGGGTATGATGAAAAGTAGATGATGTGAGCAATGATAGAATGTACAAACAGCAAGATGTCGTTTTCTGTGCTTTTATTCTTGTGCCCAACACGGCAACAGGTAATTTCAGGTGAATAGAGAAAAGATGGTGAAAGAAGAAGTTGCAGATTCAGACCTTAATTATGCAGAAGCAGTCCTGCTTCAACGATACCTCTACTTCGTCGCCACTCCAGCCTGGAGTGGGTGTAGTGTACCCAGACAGTCTCTCTCACAGAACTGGCAGCCGGGGTATCACTCGGAACTTTAAGAAGGAAGGCAAGCCTCTGCCACAGACTTGGCTCAAAAGAAATAGGAGTGGTGCCTCTGCCACAGGCCCTTGCTCTGGAATGCGACTTGATAGAGCAATTCCTTCTCAGTAAAGTAATTGCCTGAATTATCTTCATGTAGTCCTTGATTTTAGGTTACCGACTGACAGGTTGCCATAAAACAAACTCCCAGTGTCCGGTCACCTTAATCCCCGATGGCTCGTCTGGGCTCTCCTTAGACTGACTCCCCACCGAACAGCACAACTCGCTTGGGATTTTCTCATAGAAGTGGGGACCCAGTAAGTCACTGGGGCCCCTCTGCAGCTTTAGTTGCTCCGGGCCATAAGGGCCCAGAGTCAGGAACTCCGCGTAGCACGTGCGCCCCGGCCTGGTAAGCCATCTCGCTGGGGCCCCTGACGTGCGCACACCCTGAAGGTGGGTGCCGCACCTGGATCCAACTTTGAACTCCCAATGCCAAAATGGCACCCTAAAGCTCCTCTGATTGGCTGCTGGCAATAAGGCGCTTCCGCTGGTCTCCACTGCCGCCACCTGTCGTTTCGAGATGGAAAGGCATCTTTGGAACACAGAATGAAACAGCAGCACAGCGACTAAATTAACACAAATCACATATATAGAGCTATAGAGAGCTAAGTAATTCTATCATCCCCCTCTAAATTTAAACAGCGTCCGTACTTGGAAGTATAGGGGCGCTACACATATATAGCAATCCAAAAATCCTATGTCAATTTTTCCAATTAGGAGCATTCAGTATGCTGGGGCTTCAGTCAAAAATTGGGCACCCCCTAGCCTCATATGTCAGCTTGTATAGCGGTATAGCATGGTTAATGGTAGTGAGCCAAAAGGCTATGGTGGGCGAGGATTGAGACTTCCAATGGAAGGTTATCGATTTCTTAGCATAAAACAATACTATCCGCAAAAAGGTTTGCACATTCTTAGAGATACCATCATCATCAATATAGCCCAGTAAACACCTCAGGGGATTGCAGATATTGGATATCTGTGTTAGGGAGCTAATGAAGGCTGTGACCTCCGACCAGAACTTTCTAATTGGAGCACAGTTCCACATCAAGTGAAAGAATGTGCTATTACCCATGCCGCATCGGGAACCTGAAGGGGAAGAACCTCCTGCCAGATGTCCTCCGTCAGTTCACGGGTGTCAGCTCTCCAGCTATCGGCCACACTGCTGAGCATATGAGTTATGGAGTGTAAAAGGGACCCATAGTATGTGGAGACTAGTTTGGCGTAAGAGGAGTCAGTCAGTAATCGTTCCAGCTGAGAAAGTTGAACAGTTATATTACGGAGGCCGAACTGCGTTGCCACAGTTTAGCAAATAAATATCTGCAAATAAAGGAAGCCGCAGGCTCTCGTTGACACCGCTGGGTCCCTTAGCATCCCAGACGTCCCTACTCCCTGTATGGCAGCCAGAGCGGGTCGCCAAACCCGATATCAGCCACGGCCAACTTCCCTAAACACGCAGCAGGATTCCAAGATGGCCATCACAGCACAGGGCCAGCCACGAGGAAGACAGCACTTAGCTATCACAGGAAAAGGTGAGCATACATCAGGCAGCTGCAAGGCATACTCTCCCCTTGCCAGCACCCCTTAACTTCTCAGGGAGTTGCCTGCATTGATGGAGTTGCCGATTGTCCATACCCTGGAAGTGCTTTTAGATTCCTAGCCCAGCTTGCAGCCTCCCAGCCCGGACATGGAATACTCTCCTGTGAAGGACTCAGGGCAACAAGCACTGATGATCAGATTCTCTAAATTGCTGGAACAGGGCCTTGCACGTACGGCGGCGAAAATAACCATTGACATTAAGGCAGATATCCAGAATTTAAGCACCAAAAGACCCTGCATGTCTCAACTGGGCTCCACTGAATGTATTGCAATGCAGATCGCATTGCAATACATCCCTATGCTAACTGGGGACACTAAGAGGTTGACCCGGAAGTGATGTCATACACGTAATTTCCCCTCTACTCACTGACACCCGCAATATCAGTCCTGTGCCCACAGATGGACATGCAGAGCCCTGAATACATGGTGGGGGAGCACCGGGGGGTTGGTTGTTGAGGCAATCGGGTGGCAGGGCAAATGTATCCACCTGACAGGCAGGGGTCTACAGCCACGGATTGTGTGTGCAACCCCCTGCTGTCAGCAAAAGGGTTAAAGGGCATAAAGCTACAACATCAATGATGACAGAGACATGCCCCTTTTTTGTACTCATTCAACCACAGGAATAGGTGAGACAAAGCCTCTGCAATAGAGTGGAACCTTGGATTACGAGCATAATCTGTTCCAGGAGAATGCTCGTAATCCAAAGCACTTGCATATCAAAGTGAGTTTCCCCATAGAATGGAAACGAAAATAATTTATTCCACATTGACTTCTATGGCATTCAATACCGCATGTGGCCAGAGGTGGGGGGCGCCGGACAGCCTTAGAAAACCTTGGAGCCGTATTTCCGAACGGCTCCAACCTCCAACTGGCTCTGCTGGGCTCTGGCACCCCCACACCTCTGGCCAAATGCAGACACACTCGTAAAATTGCTCGTATTGCGAAACAGTCGCTCACCACCTTACTCACAATCCAAGGTTTCACTGTAACCAGAGTTATGGGCGCCCGGGGCAGAACTTTTTTTTTACCCCCCGGGGGTAGCGCATGACCACATATGCCCAATCACAGGGCGCCATGCCATCAAATGCAGCCACTGTGTCATCAATTGTCACCACTGTGCCATGTCATCAAACGCAGCCACAGTGCCATGCCATCAAACGCAGCCACTGTGTCATGCCATCAAATGCAGCCATTGTGCCATCAATTGTCACCACTGTGCCATGCCAACAAACGCAACCACTGTGCCATCAATTGTCACCACTGTGCCATGCCAAACGCAACCACTGTGCCATGCCATCAAATGCAGCCACTGTGCCATCAATTGTCACCAAGGTGCCATGCCAACAAACGCAACCACTGTGCCATGACATCAAATGCAGTCACTGTACCATGCCATCAAACACAGCCACTGTGCCATCAATTGTCACCACTGTGCCATCAATTGTCATCTCTATGACATCAATTGTTACCATTGTGCCATCAATTGTCACCACTGTGCCATCAATCGTCACCACTGTGCCATCAATCGTCACCACTGTGCCACCAATTGTCACTGTCCAGACATCTATCCACCTCGGAGCTTTATATTATAACCTGCTGGGACTTGTAGTTCTCCATCGTCTCCTGGGGCTCAGGTGCATGCGATCCACCATCTTTGTTCAGTTTTTCTTACTGCTGGTACTTGTAGTCCCATAGATGGTGGATCGCATGAACCTGAGCCCCAGGAGACGATGGAGAACTACAAGTCCCAGCAGGTTATAATATAAGGCTCCGAGATGGATGGGTGTCCGGACATCCATCCACCTCGGAGCCTTATATTATAACCTGCTGGGACTTGTAGTTCTCCATCTTCTCCTGGGGCTCAGGTGCATGCAATCCACACCCATCCACCTCAGAGCCTTATTGTATGTATAACCTGCTGGGACTTGTAGTTCTCCAATCTCCATCTTCTTCATGAGCCCCAGGAGAAGATGGAGAACTACAAGTCCCAGCAGTCTTACTAAAATGACAGGCTCTGAGGTGGATAGGTGGGGATCAGGCAGTGCACCCCTTTAGATTTACACCGACACCCCCCCCCCCCATTTCTCTCTCTCCCCTGCGGTACAGGAGAGTGTTTTGCTTACTTTGCTGGAGATGGAGAAACTTGCCGCCGCGCTGTAAACACATGTTCCAGGCCAATCAGCGCAGCACAGAGGTACAGCGCCTCCCACTCCACCGCCCGCCAATCGGTGCTCCTGCGCCGTTATCTGTTTTTTTTTAGCCCTTCCGCCTGGTTGGCTGGTGTTTCCCGCCACTCCCACATCAAGAGAGACAGACAGTTCCACCAGCCAACCAGGCAGAAGGGCTGAAAAAAAAAAACTCATCGCGCGCCGCCGCCGGGTGTACCAAGTTGGCCGACAGCTCCAGAGCTAGGCCAAAGCCGCGGCCTTACCTAAGGCCGCGGCGGCGGCGGCGCGTTCCGCGGACGCCAGGATTTCGCCCCCCCCCGCAATTTTTCGCCCGGTGCAGGAGCCCCCCCTGCCCCCCCGCTACGCCAGTGACTGTAACATATATATATATATATATATATATATATATATATATATATATATATGATTAAATGCTGCACTATCATCAATAATTTATCTGTGAGTAAAAAGCAATGTCTGTAATCAGATGTTATATGTGTTTTAAGCAATCATTACATTATCTAAAAAAAAAAATATTAAGATCAACCAATCATAAACAATGAAACAGTCAATTAATTGTGAATGTAGTAGTCCCATACAACTTGTGATATATATTACTCCCAGGTGAGAGCTGCAAGTAGAAAACACCTGCAGCACAGTGAATCCCTTATGAGCAAACTATCACCTCTCTGTATTGACCCCATGACAAAGGTCAATATACCCTCCAACACTAAATGGACTTTCCTTCTTCATCAGCAAAGACTCTAATGCCGCGTACACACGGTCTTTTTTTCTGATGAAATAAAACTAAGTTTTAAAAAACGTCATTTAAAATGATCGCGTGTGGGCAAAACGTTGTTTTAAAAAATGTCTTAAAAAAAAAACGACCAAAAAAAAATTCGAACATGCTTGAATTTTTTATGTCGTTTTTCAGAATGTCGTCTTTTGTTTCACAAAAAAAAATTGTGTGTGGGCAAAACGACGTTTAAAACTACGTTTTTAAACCCGTGCATGCTCAGAAGCAAGTTATGAGACTGGAGCTTCAATGGAACAGAGTGCTGTCGAAAGTGTCTTACATAACTGCGCTTTGCAAGAGCATTTTCAGAAAACGATGGTGTGTAGGCAACATCGTTTTTTAAAATGAAGTTTGAAAAACGTCGTTTTGTTTCGTGAGATAAAACTAGGCTTTTTTACATCACAAAAAGTGATCGTGTGTACGCGGCATTATTCTAGGAAAACCTCAGCAGTTTAAGTGGATGGATGGATGATTCACTCTCTAGTTACATGTTAAAAGACATTAAGAACCTATATAGTGCTCACTTTTATTTTATTTCAAAAAGCATATAAAAAGAAAGCCACTCACATGCATTAAGACCAGAAATGAGCCTATACAGCTTTAAAAAGCTCCCATCTGCACCCGTCAGAGCAGATGGCAATGAATTGTATCCTTCAATGTAAGCTTCCACTGTCAGCTTGCTCTCTCTCTCAGTGCCATGCCTCCGCCACACACCTGGGCCTTTTGTCATATTGACATCATCAGTGGGCCTCTGCAATATAGTATATACAGTAGAAACAAGTCTCCAATTTTAAACCCCCAGAATTCTTCTTTTTTTTTTCTGTTTAAATGTGGCTATAGAAATTAGATGACAGTCTTCTTGTTTTGTGGTTGGATTGAGACATGATGCAACATCTATGGGTACCCAGCAGACACTGGCCAGGGCTTGTTGTGGGAATAGTAACTAAACATGAGCGAAAAACTTAGCCTGATCATTGATCGATAGCATGCCTCCCTTCAGGGCCGCTATCAGGGGGGTACAGGCAGTACACCTGTAAGGGGCCCGGAAGCCCCCAGGGCCCCAGATGGCACCCCCCCTTTTTTATTTAGTTTTCATTAAAAAAAAAAAATATTTTTTTAATATATTTTTATTTTATTTTTTATTAAAGGGCCAATTTTTTTTCTTAGAGGTCCGGAGGTCCACAGGGGCCCGGAGGCCCCCCAGGGCCCTGGGTGGCAACCCCCCTTTTTTTATAATATATTTTTATTTTATATTAAAGAAACAACTTTTATGTATAACCTGCTGGGACTTGTAGTTCTCCAATCTCCATCTTCTTCATGAGCCCCAGGAGAAGATGGAGAACTACAAGTCCCAGCAGTCTAAATAAAATGACAGGCTCTGAGGTGGATAGGTGGGGATCAGGCAGTGCACCCCTTTAGATTTACACCGACACCCCCCCCCCATTTCTCTCTCTCCCCTGCGGTACAGGAGAGTGTTTTGCTTACTTTGCTGGAGATGGAGAAACTTGCCGCCGCGCTGTAAACACATGTTCCAGGCCAATCAGCGCAGCACAGAGGTACAGCGCCTCCCACTCCACCGCCCGCCAATCGGTGCTCCTGCGCCGTTATCTGTTTTTTTTTAGCCCTTCCGCCTGGTTGGCTGGTGTTTCCCGCCACTCCCACATCAAGAGAGACAGACAGTTCCACCAGCCAACCAGGCAGAAGGGCTGAAAAAAAAAAACTCATCGCGCGCCGCCGCCGGGTGTACCAAGTTGGCCGACAGCTCCAGAGCTAGGCCAAAGCCGCGGCCTTACCTATTTTTATTTTATTTTTTATTAAAGGGCCAATTTTTTTTCTTAGAGGTCCGGAGGTCCACAGGGGCCCGGAGGCCCCCCAGGGCCCTGGGTGGCAACCCCCCTTTTTTTATAATATATTTTTATTTTATATTAAAGAAACAACTTTTATTTAATTTTTTTTAGGGGTCTGGAGGTTCCCAGGGGCCCGGAGATCCCCCACTGCCCTGGATGACAACCCCTCTTTTTTTTATAAAAAAAAAAAAAATCTTTCTTTTATACATTTTTTTGTTTCTTTTATTGAACACCCTGCTATTTTGCAAGTTCTCCCACTTGGAAATCATGGAGGGGTCTGAAATTGTCATCGTAGGTGCATGTCCACTGTGAGAGACATAATCCCCCAAAAAAAATCCAGAAATCACAATTTATGATTTTTTAACTATTTATTTGTATGATACAGCTGCAAAGAAGTATTTGAACACCTGTCTATCAGCTAGAATTCTGACCCTCAAAGACATGTTAGTCTGCCTTTAAAATGTCCACCTCCACTCCATTTATTATCCTAAATTAGATGCACCTGTTTGAGGTCATTAGCTGCATAAAGACACCTGTCCACCCCATACAATCAGTAAGAATCCAACTACTAACATGGCCAAGACCAAAGAGCTGTCCAAAGACACTAGAGACAAAATTGTACACCTCCATAAGGCTGGAAAGGGCTACGGGGAAATTGCCAAGCAGCTTGGTGAAAAAAGGTCCACTGTTGGAGCAATCATTAGAAAATGGAAGAAGCTAAACATGACTGTCAATCTCCCTTTGGACTGGGGCTCCATGCAAAATCTCACCTCGTGGGGTCTCAATGATCCTAAGAAAGGTGAGAAATCAGCCCAGGACTACACGGGAGGAGCTGGTCAATGACCTGAAAAGAGCTGGGACCACCGTTTCCAAGGTTACTGTTGGTAATACACTAAGACGTCATGGTTTGAAATCATGCATGGCACGGAAGGTTCCCCTGCTTAAACTAGCACATGTCAAGGCCCGTCTTAAGTTTGCCAATGAACATTTGGATGATCCAGAGGAGTCATGGGAGAAAGTCATGTGGTCAGATGAGACCAAAATAGAACTTTTTGGTCATAATTCCACTAACCGTGTTTGGAGGAAGAAGAATGATGAGTACCATCCCAAGAACACCATCCCTACTGTGAAGCATGGGGGTGGTAGCATCATGCTTTGGGGGGGTTTTTCTGCACATGGGACAGGGCGACTGCACTGTATTAAGGAGAGGATGACCGGGGCCATGTATTGCGAGATTTTGGGCAACAACCTCCTTCCCTCAGTTAGAGCTTTGAAGATGGGTCGAGGCTGGGTCTTCCAACATGACAATGACCCGAAGCACACAGCCAGGATAACCAAGGAGTGGCTCTGTAAGAAGCATATCAAGGTTCTGGCGTGGCCTAGCCAGCCTCCAGACCTAAACCCAATAGAGAATCTTTGGAGGGAGCTCAAACTCTGTTTCTCAGCGACAGCCCAGAAACCTGACTGATCTAGAGAAGATCTGTGTGGAGGAGTGGGCCAAAATCCCTCCTCCAGTGTGTGCAAACCTGGTGAAAAACTACAAGAAACGTTTGACCTCTGTAATTGCAAACAAAGGCTACTGTACCAAATATTAACATTGATTTTCTCAGGTTTTCAAATACTATTTTCAGCTGTATCATACAAATAAATAGTTAAAAAAAATCATACATTGTGATTTCTGGAATTATTTTTTTTGATTATGTTTTCCCACAGTGGACATGCACCTACGATAACAATTTCAGACCCCTCCATGATTTCCAAGTGGGAGAACTTGCAAAATAGCAGGGTGTTCAAATACTTACGTATTTTCTGCACTGTATATATATATATATATATATATATATATATATATATATATATATATTATTATTATTATTAAAGGACCCATAGGTCCCCAGGGCCCCGGATGGCAACCCCCCTTTTTTTATAAAAAATATATTTTTTTATATTGTTTTATATATATAATAAAGGGCTCAGATGTCCCCAGGGCCCCATGTGGCAAACCCCACCCCCCTTTGTTTTTTTTTAATAAATGTTTATTTTTGTTTATATATTTTTTTGTTTTTGTTTTTTTATTAAAGGGCACAGAGGCTTATTTTATTTTTTTATTAAAGGGCCCAGAGGTCCCAAGTGGCAACCCCCCTTTTTTTTGTAATCTCTTTTAATAAAAAAAATATTAAAGGGCCCAGAGGTCCCCAGGGCCTCATATGACAACCCCCTCTTTTTAAAAAAAAATATATATTTGTATATATATATATATATATTTTTTTTTATTTTTTTTTTTTTTTCATTTTATTAAAGGGCCCAGAGGTCCCCAGGGCCCCGGATGGCTACCCCCCTTTTTTTATATATATTTTTCTTTATTTCTTCTTTTTTTTGTAAAGGGCCCATCCGCTTCTCAATTTCCGTCAGCCCCCTCCCCCTGGTTCTCAATTTTAGGTGGAAGCACGCACCCCCCCCCCCCCAGTTCTCTGCTCCAGGAGGCCCATGCCTGAAGATGTGTAAGGGGCCCCATAATTCCTGATGGCGGCCCTGCCTCCCTTCATGGGCAAAATACTGCTCTTGTTTAAAGATCTGGCATTTTGTATAAGTGCTTGGACATTTAACCATCTTCTGACATTTTAGACAGTCTTTAGGCTCCTCATAAACAAGCAGATATTTGTAGCACTCTCCCAGTTAGTGTAGCTTGTAAGGTAAATTTAGTTTAGCCTTTGTAATCAGTGGCGCATGTTGATTGTTTCAGTCTGCTCAATGTTTCACAGGCTGCTGGTCTGATTGCTGCCCCCTGAATTCTAGAGAATTCTGGAATCACAGTGGGATGAAGAATACAAAGACACAGCAGCCTGAATATTTATGCAGACCCAGCCAATCCCTGTGGAGGAATATCCAGTAGGTGGTTAGGGAGTCCATAAATAGCCTGGAGTGTGTGTGGTTCCTGGGTTCAGTCCTGCCAGAGGCAACCCCGGTCTTCTGGAGATGATGCTTAAAGGTCATGGAGGTCCCAGCTATAATCTAAGCCTTTATTCCAAAGTTTGGGATTTTTGGGGGTTCTGGAGAAGCTCGCTGAAGGATACCTGTTTGAGGTTGGGGGAAGAGTGTCCAGCTGTCCTGTAGTATCATGAGTCCATGTATCCCTCACTGAAGAGTGCCCCGTGGATATCAGAAGGAGGCAGATGATGATCATGTGGCATTCTGAATACAGACTTACATTCTGTGTGCTGTTCTCAACTAACCAAAATCAAGTGCTAGGCGCTTTCCAAGCCATTAGTGACTGCTGTGCAAGCTCTCTGCCAGAACAGGAGAAGTGTCCTCAGTCAAGTCAGCCTTTTTTATCCCTTGTCCACCCTTCATCCATCCACATTCAATCCCAGCAATAAAAATGACACAAAACACCCCTAGACTGTTTCCTAAAACCAGTGAGGAAGTAGAAAATACTGTGTCCCTGGCTGTGTGTGTACAGAGGTTGGGGGAACGGGACCATCAAAGCCAGCAGCTCCTTCGTGGTGTGCTACATGTTTTTCCAAAAATAATTGGCATTACCAGATTAGCCCTTCCTTGCATTAATCACATCACCAGAACCTACTTTAAAGTGGTTGTAAAACCCTGCAAGACAAAGGCATTATGAGCTAGTATACATTGCATACAAGCTCATTATGAAATACTTACCTTAGATCGATGCCCTGAATCGGCGATGGCCCTCCGAGTACAGCGTGGACATCTTCCAATGGAGTTACTTCCCGGTTCGTGGCTCCAGCGCTAGCGTGGGAGCCGCCGGTCACTACACAGCTACTGAAGAAATGGCACCAGTGGCCAGTTTCTTTAGTGCACTTGCACCGATGACATCGGCAGCAGCACATATACTGAATATGTCCTAAACTGGGCAAGTTTATGAGATATTCAAGGCACCTACAGGTAAGCCTTATTATAGGTTTACCTGTAGGTAAAAGTGGTGTAACAGGGTTTACAACCACGTTAGTCCAACTTCAGCTTCTGTAAAACCCTCCCCAGTCCTTTTCTTTCCCACCGTACCCCTATTTTTAATAAATGACAACATGCATATATATTTTCAGAGTGTCTTTCACAGTCACTTGACATCCACTGCCATTCTTCTGTCTCTCTCACATTAACCGTGGGTGGTTTTCAGTGGTGAAATGCCATTCTATAAGTCCAGGCTGTATGATCATGCTCATCCAGGGGGTGTGTCCATGACAACCTGGGCTCATAGGAAGGTGTTAGATGAAATTGAGACAAAGTATAGACCAAAAATACATAAGGCTGGAGCATTGTTTTCAGTCAATCTTCCTAACCTGACTTTGTGGTGCACTCTTTATGCCTTGTACACACGATCGGAATTTCCGATGAAAAAAGTCAGATGGAATTTTTTCATCTGATATTCCAACCTTGTTTGGGCCCCATCGGACTTTTTGCAGTCGGAGTTTAGAAATAGAACATGTTTTATTTTTTTCTGATCGGAAATTCTGATTGTCTATGTGGAACTCCAATGGAGCAAAAAACACGCATGCTCAGAATCAAGTCGACACATGCTCGGAAGCATTGAACTTCATTTGTCTCAGCTCATCGTAGTGTTTTACGTCACCGCGTCGGAATTTGGTATGACAGTGTGTATGCAAGACAGCTTGAACGGAATTCCGATGGAAATTTCCATCGGATTTTATCCCATCAGATTTTATCCCATCAGAAATTCCGATTGTGTGTACAGGGCATAAGACTTTAGAAAAGAGGAAAGGGGGTAGGTGTTATTGGTTCACATTTGTGTTTGCAAATATTGGGCCATGTACAAATTTTGATAACATAGGCTGCCAACAATTTCAGCCTGTAGGAGAAGGTCAGTCAAACCAAAAGCAACATAAAAATGTAACTGCACATAAAACAAAAACAACAGAAATCAAATTGCCAACCCACCTAGTGGCCGCCATCTTTTTTTATATAGACTTTCTGGAAAGTGAAGAAACAAATACATTACTTTTATGCTAACCTGTGCTTTGGTTTCTAGCCTTTATATTATCATTGAAACAATACAATTATAAAAATTAGTTTTATGTTACCAGGAATATAGAGAAAAAAAAAGACATTCCACAAAAGCATTGAGAGCCATATGCAACTCTCTAGTATGACTGTGGTGTGAAATTATTTTGCATGGTTCAGAGTTATAACTGATTGGGTCATATATATTTTTATACGATTTGGAATGATGTCATAAAGCAGTCTGATCCGGTGAAAGATAGATTTATCATATATATGAATGGCATTTACTAACTAGATCAATTTGACAGACTTTAAAAAAAAATGTATAATGAGGGCAGACTAAACAGTAATAAAGCACCTTCTAGAAGAATGTCTTTCATGCAGCACTGTTTTACATCTCCAAATTTTCACTTCTACTAAAGTCTGTTAAAATATCTATTTTGGGAGGACTAAGCCTTTAAGGCAGATACAAAACATTTTTACAGCCAATTTAATTAAGTAATATTTTTACAACAAAAAAACATTAAAAATAAAACTCCTTCATCACCAGAAGTCAATGATGCCTGGATACCAAAAAAATACCAGCACCAGTATGTGTTGGTTATATTAGCAATAACTCTAGGGAAAATTTGCAAATAATCTTTTGTATATATCTTCAAGCACATGTAAAAAAAAAAGAGTAGATAATTCTTTTGAATGGTGGCAGCATAGTCAGATGTGTGAAAGTCAAGGGGTTTCAGTCTCCTTTTGCAGGGTATTTGTTTTGGCTATATTGACATTAATGACAGGGCCACATTAATAAAAATGTAAAAAGTATTAAAGGGGTTGTAAATGTTCATTTTTTATTTTCTAAATAGGTTACTTTAAGCTAGTGCATTGTTGGTTCACTTACCTTTTCCTTCGATTTCCCTTTTTTTTGTTTTCTTTGTCTGAATTTCTCACTTCCTGTTCCTCCTCAGTAAGGTGTTCAGTAAGCTGTTCTTAATGACTTTCCACCGCTCGGATGATGGTGGAAAGCTTATTGAGGAGAAACAGGAAGTGAGAAATTCAAACAAAGAAAAAAAACATAGATAAAAAACATGAAAAAAAAACATAGAAAATAAAAGACGAACCTTACAACCCCTTTAAATTAAACTTCAGACAGAGCTTTTTTGATTTTTGGATAGAGTAGGAAAAGGTTAGAATCTTTGTCTGTGCCTCACTTGGGGAAAAAAGTATTCATAATTACCTTTCCCAAAAGACACAACAGGAAGGAGAGGACATTTCCCTAATGTAAGGGTAAATCCTGTTGAATATGTATACCCATTGGAAGATGTCTGCTCCCCTCCATCTCCATTGAAAACTAAGGTTGGATTAACCACTATTAAAGCAAAAAGTGGAACTTCCGCTTAATCCACCCCTCGCCCCCTTACATGCCACATTTGGCATGTAATTTTTTTGGGGGGGAGTGGGGGTTTCAGGAGGAGTGGGACTTCCTGTCCCACTTCCTCACTCCACCCAGGGACCGTGACAGGTCCCAGGCGATCGCCTGATCAATCACAGTGCGCAGCGCCACTCGCACATGTGCAGTGAGTGCCCGGCCGTGAAGCTGAAAGCTGTCAAGGCCAGGTGCCCACACTAACAATGAAGACGCGGGCCGGAGAGGGGGGGAGGAGCGGAGCTCCCGCCGGCGCATCGCTGGACCATGGAGCAGGTGAGTGCATGTTTATTAAAAGCCAGCAGCTACACTTTTTGTAGCTGCTGACTTTTAATGAACATTAAAAAAGCCAAGAATTCCCCTTTAAGGTAGGGTGACCAGACATCACCGGTTTCTGGGGACAGTCCCCGGATTGAGGACACTGTCCCCTGAACAAGTCTGTCCCCGGTTTTGTCCCTGGATTGGAAAGGGGCTGGGGCAATTTTAAAGAAAGTTAGTGCTAAAAAATAATTCTGAATTACACACCCCCACTCCGCTGCTCCTACTAGCTTAGTGGGGTGCAGTGGCGGCTGGTGAAGTTGTAGAATGGGGGGAGCAAGACCCCGCCCCTCCACATGTGGCCCCTCCCATTTATCATAAGCCACACCCCTTTAGAATCCACCCACTCCTTCCCCTTATTCCACTCAGTGTCAGGAGTATACAGCTCAGCATCACAGGACAGAGTATACAGCCCCAGCATCAGAGGACAGAGTATACAGCCCCCGCATCACAGATCATGGTATAAAGCACAGCCTCACAGATCGGCGCAACAAACTAAAAAAATGACACTGTTAGTAAATCGCATATATCTGCAACCTGTAAATCGCAGGTTGCAGATATATCTGCATTCTGCAACTTGTAAACCGCACATATATGCATTCTGCACCCTGTAAATTGCACATATCTGCATACTGCAACCTGTAAATCGCACATATCTGCAACCTGTATATAGCACATATCTGCATTCTGCACCCTGTAAATCACACAAATCTGCATTCTGCACCCTGTAAATCACACAAATCTGCATTCTACACCCTGTAAATAGCGCATATCTGCAACCTGTAAATCGCATATATCTGCATTCTGCACCCTGTAAATCGCACATATCTGCATTCTGCAACCTGTAAATTGCACATATCTGCATTCTGCAACCTGTAAATTGCACATATCTGCAACCTATATATAGCCCAGGGCTCGACAAAATCCGGGCGCCCGGCCCCAATTGCGACAAGAAATTGTGACCTGGCGCCCGCGCACGCCAGTAATTGAGGCCGCGGCTTTGCAGCCTTCACAGAAGGAAGCTTAGGCCGCAAAGCCGTGGCATCAATTCCCGGTTGGATCCTGTGTCTCCGTGCATCCCCGCCGCCTGATCACGACGGGCCCACGCCCGCCGGTAATTGAGGCTGCGGCTTTGCGGGCTTCTGCAGGCCTGCAGGCCTTCTGTGATCTGGCGCCATCTTGTAGTGGCCGTTTGACATTACAAGTAAAACAGTTCTAGCAGTTCTAATGTGTTTTTTCACTGTTTTCACTGCCATCTCCTTCTCTCTAATTAGAACCCCCAAACATTATATATATTTTATATTCTAACACCCTAGAGAATAAAATGGCGGTCATTGTAATTGCACTTTCTGTCACAGCGTATTTGCGCAGCAGTCTAAAGCCGCGTACACACGACCAAATAGATTTGTTCAAATCGGTCGGGCCGACCGATTTGAACAAACCGGTCTGCTGCCGTTTTGGTTTGATCACGTGTACACACGATCAAACCAAAATCCCCGCCAGCAGACAGCGCGCTGACGTGTCGGTGACGTGGCGTGACGTTGACGCCGCCACGTCACCGCACCAGGAAGTAAAACACTTCCGCACATGCGTCGAAACCATTCGACGTGTGTGTGAGAATACATGTCTGCTGGTTAGCGTACTAACCAGCAGACATGTCGGGCGGACGGGTTCCCAGCCGACAGATTTGAAAGCATGCTTTCAAATCTGTCTGCTAGCCAAATCCGTCGGCTCGCTCGTACACACGATCAAATCTGTCTGCTGGGACGGTCGGGCCGACCGTTTCCAGCAGACAGATTTGATCGTGTGTACGCGGCCTTACAAGCGCACTTTTTTGGGTAAAAAATACACTTTTTTTTATTAAAAAATAAGACAGTAAAGTTAGCCCAATATTTTTTTATATTGTGAAAGATAATGTTACGCTGAGTAAATTGATACCCAACATGTCACGCTTCAAAATTGCGTCCGCTCGTGGAATGGCGACAAACTTTTACCACTTAAAATCTCCATAGGCGACGTTTAAAAAATTCTTCAGGTTGGATATTTTGAGTTACAGAGGAGGTCTGGGGCTAGAATTATTGCTCTCGCTCTAACGATCGCGACGATACTTCACATGTGTGGTTTGAATACCGTTTACATAAGCGGGAAGTACTCACGTATGTGTTCGTTTCTGCACGCAAGCTTGGCGGGACGGGGCACGTTTTCTGGCTCCTAACAGAGGAGAAGCTGGAGAACATGCAGGGAATCCAGGAAGTTGTGGTCTGGCCAGGTAACAGGCAGAAATCACAACACGAGAAAATTATATTGGATTATCAAAATAACTATTGTTTGCATTGTTATTACAATGCTGATGTTATTAAATATAGGCATATGCTGTGACTACAGATCTATTTTAACTGTCTTTTCTAGAATTTGTAACTCCTGAATCATATACAGTATAGGAAGAATATGTATGAACAGGTTATTCTATTTTTGTATTGCCATTATAGTAAAAAGGGATGACCTTTCCAGAAAGCAAGGTACAGCTTCTATACAACGTTCTACTGTATAAAAATAATGGGGGGCAAAACCCATCAAAAGAAATGATTTCAACCCAAGCAAACTTCAAATACACACACGCGCGTGCTTCACTTTAAACATCTGTACATCATTATAAACCCTCTGACTTTGCACAGCTACCAATAAATACTCACATATCCACAATATACTGTGATACATTTTTGAAGTTTCATGTCTCTCCAAGTTTCCTTTAGCCTGTTTGTATTTGTTAAATTATGTAGAACAGTCTGAGCACATGCTAAGAGTCTGAAGCATAGGTGTGCGCAGCCTATTACATTAGGGTGTGCACCCCAAAGCCCAAACACACACTACCGATCACTCAGGATGTTCATTCATAAAGGGAATGGGCTGGTAAATTACATATTTACTGGCCTCTTCCCCACTCCTAAAACATCCCAGCAGCAACAGCTGATAGGAGAGGAGGGAAGCTGGCAGCGCTGCAGGGGAAAAGATCAGAGCCAGGGCAGTAGGGAAAATCTGTGCTGCACAGAGTGATTAGGGTGTTCCTGGGCACACCTGGCACACCCTGTGCGCACGCTTATGACAACAGGACCTGTCTGCAGTACGTAATTATGTTCACCTCTATATTCTCAGTCTTTCCATAAGTTCCTTCTGTCTAAAATTTGGGTCACTTGTGGGACACGGTAACCCTGGAGAAATGAATGGCTTTGGCTTTTATCACCACCTGTGTGGACAATCCCGTCTACATTTCTGTAAGTGGAATTTCATGGTGGCTTTGAAAGATTTCCATTACCTTGTAATCGAAAAAATGTTCACATGAAAAAGCACGGGTCTGCAACATTTTGTTACCAACAGTTTCCATTATTTTATGGACTGGAGTTGGCAAATGAGTGAATGAATCACCGCAGTATCAAATCGAAATAATACGTTTTTCTTTTCCATTCCCAGTTTCTTTCCCAATTCAATCGCCGTAAAGAAGGAAACAATAGGAGCCATAGGTGGCAGGAAAGCTGAGCACTATTCAATTCCATACAATTCATTTTTTTTTAAGTCAAAGGCTAATGAAAAACTTCTCAACTGCTCTAGATATTGTCCTATGAATGGCCAGCATTGCAGTTACAAATGCAGTAAATTCTCCTTTACAGCAAACCTCTTCTCCAGAGTTTACATTTAATCCTGTTTTATCCTTTACCTCCAACTTGAAAATTCACGAGAATCTGTCTGCTTTCATCTTTCACATTTATGTCTGCCGTACATGCCTGAAATATTAATCCATGCAATAATCATTGGACCGTTCTAATATTTACTAGTGGCTTTCCCATTTACTGAGGCAGTACCACTTTAGTCGTCATGAATGGCAATCTCACTTATAAAAATTGCAGTAATCCAGACGGTGCCTGATTTTTGTCTCACTTTTTCTTCAAGGACTAAATTAAACTCCTACCTCTTACGTTATAAGTCTCCTAAGTGTGCAACACTCCCACTATTCCTCCGTTATTCCTGTATATATTCCAAATGATTGGTTCATGTCATCCTTCCTGGTTACTGCCAGTGCTGGATTTATAAGGGGGCAAAAGGGACAACTGCCCCGGGCCCCCTCTATACAAAAAAAATGATATAAAACTATATAAATTAGTAAAAAAATAAAATAATAATCTGTAACAAAGGTTATTATAATCCTTGCATTGTACATCGATCACCCAGAGGGGAATGTTTTTTTCTCAACAAAAGTGGAGTTGTGCTTTAAAGTGATACTAAAGCTTCCTGGTTTTTTTATAAACAAAAAACATGTCATACTTAGGCTCCATTCACACCTAGGCGTTTTTACGCCCGACGCTATCGCAGCCTGAAATACGCTGGAGGGGTGATTTAACATTGTCGGCTATGGAGATGGTTCACATCTCCACGCCGTACGCCTGAAGCTCAAAACAAGTCCCGGACCCTTTTTTTAGGCGGCTTCGGCGTTCGGCATACAATGTTAAAATCACCCCTCCAGCGAAAACAAGGCTAAAAAACTATGCGTTTTTGTTGCGGCAAATTGCGGGACAAAACGCCGCAATTTGTAGCGGCAAATCGCGGTACAATACGCCGCTCTATAGTGTGAATGCAGCCTTAATTCCATTATGCAGTTCGTTTTGCACAGAGTGGCCCTGATCCTCCTGTTCTGGGGTCCCACGGTGGCTCTTGCGGCTCCTCCACGCAATAGATAACCCTCTGTGGAAAGCTCTCTCCCGAGGGGGTTACCTTGCGGACGCGCTCCTGTGTTATACACTTGGCGTCCATAGACGCCAAGTGTATGACTTGGTCCTGCCCCCGCGCCTGTGTCAATTGTTTTGTTTGACAGCAGTGGGAACCAATGGCTGCGTTGCTATCGATGTATCCAATGAAGAGCCAAGAACCCACGGAAAGAACAATGCAAGATCGCGCCCACGGAAATTCTGGGCTCAGGAAAGTAAAAGGGGGGGTCTGGGGGGCTGGACACTGCAAGGTGTTTTTAATAGGATGCAATAAGTTATATATATATAAATTCCTCAGTTTAGGCCAGTGCGTATTCTTCTACATATTTTTGGTAAAAAAAAAAAATTCACAATAAGTGTTCATTGATTGGTTTGCGCATATGGTTTGCGCATATGGTTTGGGCATATTTATAGATTCTACAAAATAGGGCACTGTTATATGGCATTTTTATTATATATTTTTTTTACTAGTTATGGCAGCGATCAGCAATTTTTATTGTGACTGCGACATTATGGTGAACACTTTTGACATGCTTTTGGGACCACTGTCATTTTTACAGCGACCAGTGCTATAAAAATGCACTGATTACTGTAAAAATTACACCAGCTGTGAAAGGGTTAACCAATAGGTGGCACTGCAGGGGTTAAGTGTTCCCTAGGAAGTGATTCATACTGTTAGGGGGCGTGGCTACATGTGACACGTCACTGATGACCGTTCCCGATCACGGGGAACGGTCATCAGTGACAGTGTCACTAGGCAGAATTGGGGAATGCCTTGTTTACAAAAGCATTCCCCTGCTCTGCTCTTGCCGACTGCAATCGGGAGACTTCCGGGAACATCGAGTTCCTGGGACCAGGCACGTGAGGACACGCGCGCCAACTGGGCATCAGATTTAAATGAACGTACCTGTACGCCAATCTGCCTGCCCGTGCCATTCTGTTGATGTAAATTGATGTGCGGTGGTCAGAAAGTGGTAAAAGGAGGCGTGTTCTGACAAACACAGGACTGCTATTGCTAACCCCCCTTACTCCTGAAAATGCCAGGTGCCTGGCTGTCTCTGGCTTCAGTGCTTTCTCAGTCACAGACCTGGAACAAGCATGTAGCTAGTGAAGTCAGAGAAAAGTCAGATCTCCTAATAGTCACACTTGTTCCGGCCCGGGTCAGTGACTCAGAAAGTCCTGTAAGCTTTGGGTCACCATGATAGCCAGGACACTAGTATTTCCAGAAGAGATCCCAGCAATGGCAGCCTCCATATTTCTCTCTTATTGCTGAATATGGAGGTGACAGAATGTGTAGAAATGGCGGTAGTAGGTGTGTATGGGGAAGATCATGGTGACACAATGAATGTTATGATTACCTACAATACATTATCAGCTGTGTCATTGTAGTGGTGACAGGGTCACTTTAGGAGAATCTATGTATACTCTGATTATACTATATTTCTGTACCGCCCCACAAAGTATTTCTTCATAACTTTATTAGTCTACGTACATGTACAGTTTATCTTAATTCTAGCTTTGGAAAAAAAACATTGAACACACCCACACAGATGAAAAAATGTGAATTTATTTATTTTTGCATTTGAGCCTGAAAAGCATTCCAATCAGGATCAGTGGATGGTGGGTGCAATGCTCAGCCTCCTGCAGACTATTCCTCCAGCTGCAGGTCTATATAGAGGTACGGCTACGGGGGCAGCGATGTTCCATTCAGTGGAGGCACCAGGATGGGGGGTGCTATACCATCTTCAACATTTCTTTATCACCCCCATCCATTGGGCATCTGTCTGGGTATCCAAACACCAGAACATTCCCAGTGCAGTGCAGGCTCTACCTGTGTTCAACAGAGGCGGGGCTACTCCTTCCTCAGCCGATAACATGCTGTGAGTTGCCCTGGAAACGCCTCCTTCCTCTTCCTGAACTGTCACCATGGATACAAAGCTAGCCTAGGAGAAAAGCCAGGGGACCCAGTTGTCTGCCACTTCTCCATCTCCATATCATGTAGGAGGAGGAGAGCCTGACACCAGCAAAGGTAAGTGTCTATGTCTAGCGCACAGGGATTTTGTCTTTGACCAGTTGGATGAGCGGCCTGCACCCCCAGAAGTCATGGCATTAGAGGTTATGTGTGCGCTCATCTTTCCATTCCTACCCCAGTCATCGTTTGTCTTCTTCTGGGTGCCTCCTCTCCCCTCCCCCCTCTGTTCCATTCTCTCCACCCCCTGTTTATCACAGGGGTAGGCAACCTGGGGCCCTCCAGCAGTTGTGGATCTACATTTCCCATGAGGCATTGCAAGGCTGGCAGTTACAATTACTACCAGAGGCGTGATGGGACTTGTAGTCCTGCAACAGCTGGAGGGACTCAGGTTGCCTACCCCTGGTTTATCACTCCCCTCCCCTCTGCTCTCTCCAATGATGGGACTTGTTTTATTCTCAGTGACACAACAATGGAACTAATCCCACTGACACCAATGATGGAGTGTAATTTATCCCCCGACACCAATGATGGAGTGTAATTTATTCCCCCCCCCCCCCCGACACCTATGATGGAGTGTACTTTATCCCCCCTGACACCAATGATGGAGTGTACTTTATCCCCCCCGACACCTATGATGGAGTGTACTTTATCCCCCCTGACACCAATGATGGAGTGTACTTTATCCCCCCCGACACATATGATGGAGTGTACTTTATCCCCCCCGGCACCAATGATGGCGTGTACTTTATCCCCCCCGACACCAATGATGGAGTGTACTTTATCCCGCCCGACACCAATGATGGAGTGTACTTTATCCCCCCCCCCCCGACACCTATGATGGAGTGTACTTTATCCCCCCCGACACCAATGATGGAGTGTACTTTATCCCCCCCGACACCAATGATGACTCGTACTTTATCCCCCCCTGACACCAATGATGGAGTGTACTTTATCCCCCCCGACACCAATGATGGCGTGTACTTTATCCCCCCCGACACCAATGATGGAGTGTACTTTATCCCGCCCGACACCAATGATGGAGTGTACTTTATCCCGCCCGACACCAATGATGGGGTGTACTTTATCCCCCCTGACACCAATGATGGAGTGTACTTTATCCCCCCCGACACCTATGATGGAGTGTACTTTATCCCCCCCGACACCAATGTTGGAGTGTACTTTATCCCCCCCGACACCAATGATGGAGTGTACTTTATCCCGCCCGACACCAATGATGGAGTGTACTTTATCCCCCCCGACACCAATGATGGAGTGTACTTTATCCCCCCCCGACACCAATGATGGAGTGTACTTTATCCCGCCCGACACCAATGATGGAGTGTACTTTATCCCCCCCCCCCCGACACCTATGATGGAGTGTACTTTATCCCCCCCGACACCAATGATGGCGTGTACTTTATCCCCCCCGACACCAATGATGGAGTGTACTTTATCCCCCCAGACACCAATGATGGAGTGTACTTTATCCCCCCCCCGACACCTATGATGGAGTGTACTTTATCCCCCCCGACACCAATGATGGCGTGTACTTTATCCCCCCCGACACCAATGATGGAGTGTACTTTATCCCCCCCGACACCAATGATGGAGTGTACTTTATCCCCCCCCCCCCGATACCTATGATGGAGTGTACTTTATCCCCCCCGACACCAATGATGGCGTGTACTTTATCCCGCCCGACACCAATGATGGAGTGTACTTTATCCCCCCCTGACACCTATGATGGAGTGTACTTTATCCCCCCCGACACCAATGATGGAGTGTACTTTATCCCCCCGACACCAATGATGGAGTGTACTTTATCCCCCCCGACACCAATGATGACTCGTACTTTATCCCCCCCTGACACGAATGATGGAGTGTACTTTATCCCCCCCGACACCAATGATGGCGTGTACTTTATCCCCCCCGACACCAATGATGACTCGTACTTTATCCCCCCCTGACACGAATGATGGAGTGTACTTTATCCCCCCCGACACCAATGATGGAGTGTACTTTATCCCGCCCGACACCAATGATGGAGTGTACTTTATCCTGCCCGACACCAATGATGGGGTGTACTTTATCCCCCCTGACACCAATGATGGAGTGTACTTTATCCCCCCCGACACCTATGATGGAGTGTACTTTATCCCCCCCGACACCAATGTTGGAGTGTACTTTATCCCCCCCGACACCAATGATGTAGTGTACTTTATCCCCCCCGACACCAATGATGGAGTGTACTTTATCCCGCCCGACACCAATGATGGAGTGTACTTTATCCCCCCCCCGACACCTATGATGGAGTGTACTTTATCCCCCCCGACACCAATGATGGCGTGTACTTTATCCCCCCCGACACCAATGATGGAGTGTACTTTATCCCGCCCGACACCAATGATGGAGTGTACTTTATCCCGCCCGACACCAATGATGGAGTGTACTTTATCCCCCCCTGACACCTATGATGGAGTGTACTTTATCCCCCCGACACCAATGATGGAGTGTACTTTATCCCTCCGACACCAGTGATGGAGTGTACTTTATCCCCCCCCGACACCTATGATGGAGTGTACTTTATCCCCCCCCGACACCTATGATGGAGTGTACTTTATCCCCCCCGACAGCTATGATGGAGTGTACTTTATCCCCCCGCCACCAATGATGGGATTTATTTTATTCTCACCGACACCAGTAATGTACCCCCCATGCCCCCCCATACCCTTTTGGCAGCACATTTCACACACCTCATTTTTCTTCTCGAACTCTTTGAGGCGTCCCTCTTATTTATTTTCAATTGTTTGAATCTGTACTAAAGGATATATCTTTAATGAGAGCCTCACATTAAATCTGAATAAAAGGCCATTATTGCTCCTAGTAAACAATGTGGCCAATAGAAATAAAGATCACCCTTTCCATATCAAACAAACTGTATAAAATGAGGGATGTTTGGTTCACATATATCGCAATACATGTTTAAGCCGGCCAACTGCGTCAAAGTAATCCCTCTCTGGCCAGTATTTTTTTTTTTTTATTCACATTTTATTTACATACAAAGCATAGCTTAGCAGCTCCAGTATAAAAACGCTGAACCTACAGGGAAGACATTCTTGGTGGGTGACACAGGACACAAAGCTTGATGGTTTCTACCAACAAGGAGCGGCTGTAGGTGCAGGACACCAGTTCTTGGTGGTTTCTTCTCTATGTATAGGAATTGATGGCTTGTATTACAGGTGAATTCCATAACACCTATCTGGGGTGAGCTGTCAGTGGGCACATGGCCTGTGTAGTGGCTTTGAAATCCTCACTCTTCAGAAGAGCGAGGATTACAAATCCCCCCCCACCACACAGGCTTCATGGGCACTAACAGTTCATCCCCCTGGGAGGTAAGTACAGCTGATTGTACAGTATGGAACTCGTCTGTAGATCCAGAGGAAGGCGAAAAACCCGTATGAAGCATGGTATAATTTGCTCCAACAGGGAAAATTCCTTTCTGACCCCCGAAGGCGATCGGATTACTCCCTGGATCGGCCATCTGTGGTGTAAACAATGGAGGTAACAATTCTGTGATGTTAACAAATAGTCTAAAATGAGTAGAGTCGTTTCTTCTGAATCTTCGCAGGACGAGGTCGTCATCTAATGCAGATTCACATGCGTGCCCACATACTGCTGATGTATGTGAACTTGGGTAGGTATATCTCCTCTCCTGGCTTCTTTGATGTATATGGCATTATAGCCGATGGAGAAAGTTGCTCGTCTATATCCAGGTCCATGGGCTGTAAAAAGAAAACACAATGCGTCATATTCAATGTTTATAGATCTCTGGACTTATTGTTTAATAATGACCGGCATTGCGCCAATCTGTCCGATATATAGTAATATCGTCCCATTAGGAATCGGGTACTTACCATGCCCACTCGGAAAGGGGGCGCTGTATTCCCTTCCTCTACTTCTTCCCAGTCGACCAATTCCATGAAGATGTGGGATCGGATGTCTTCACTGATCCCCAGTCTCTCCTCTGGATATTTGCAAAGCAGCTATAAAAGAATGAAGAGATATCTATTAGGACTTGTATACATGAGTAATAAAAGTTACATCACTTGGCTCTGTATAGGTTAGGAAAGATCTGTGACTGCTGTGCGGCTCCTCCTGGGCGGACCCCAACCCAATAGACATCTTAGTGTGTGAAGACTCACATATAGACCAGTACAGGTGCTGGATGCAAACATACATGAGTTGTTTGGGTTCTGCTTTGATAGAATTATGAAATGTGCAGATCAGTGATTTACCCCCATGTGGCATCTTCTGCCCCCTCAGTCCCATGATAAAGTGTTACTATGGTTGTGTAACTGCCCATTGCCTTGACTGTTGGGTAGTTTGGCTTCTTTGCCCCGCGGTAAAGGTTCAGACTTGTCAGCAAACCTCCATTCTACCCCGAGAGCAGCAGCGGTAGTATTAGTAGTATGCCCAGAAGTCTTTCCTCTTACTATTTAGAGCTAAAAAAGTTCTTCTCCTACTTACTGCTTTTATGAAGTCCTCCAGGTCCGGGTCCATGTCCGGGGGGTAATCGGGATAGCTGAAGTTCACCTCTCTCCGGTATTCATCAGAGGTCGTGCTCCCAAATGGCATATGCTTTGTGGCCAAGATGTAGGTAATGACTCCCAGTGAAAACCAGTCGGGTTCAAACTGGTAAAAGTCATTGTTGACAACCTGCCAATCCAAAGAAAAGACATGAATAAGTACATTGGTGGGATAAATAATAATAATAGATAAATGATGAGTATGGAGAAATGTACAAACCTCCGGAGCCATGAATCCTCTGGTTCCAGCCATACCGGTGGTCCTTTCATCGTCCCATAGTCCGCCTACTGCCAGTCCATAATCGGCAATGCGGACATGTTTTTCTTCATCCATCAGGATATTATCAGGCTTCAGATCCCTGCAAAGAGAAAGACGTCATTAGAAACATTTCTAAAACACATTCTGAGGATCACTTTCCCTCCAACTGATATTCCAATTCTAGGTGCTGCTAGTGACAGAAGTTTCCCATTGGCTTCTTCTATCAGTTGGTTGGTAAAGTGGGAAGACATTAGGCGCCCATGTATATATGTGCCTCTCCTCAATCTCCCCTCCCCTGCACACATTGGTCTACAATACAATAGAATACAATGACTTACCTATGGAGGATGCCTTTATAGTGAAGGAACTCCAGTCCACACGATATTTCTGCCACAACGAGTCTGTAAAAGAGAAAACAAAGTTAGATTGAGACAAAATGACATTTAAAATAAATGAAATTCACTTGGTAATGAAACGTACTTGATGGCGTCGGTGCCGACTGGCGCATATTTCCAGATGTAGTCACTTAAACTCCCTCCGCTGACGTATTCCATCACAAAGCAGGCGGTGAGGGGGGTCTGGAAGGCGGCATAGAGCTGAATTAGATAGGGGCCCCCTTTTGACTTCTCCATGGCGTAGCGTTCTATGTCCAGGCAGTAGGTATTTCTAGACTTAATCACGGACTTGATGGCCACTTTCTGCTGGCTCTTTCGGTGAGTCGCCAGAACAACCTGAATGAGAGAGAAGAGAACAATTAGTGGGCTCCTCGGTGATGAAAGGGTGTTTTGTGGGTGGAGCTAGTCATTGGAGTTACGGGGAGTACTTACCTTTCCAAAGCTTCCTTCTCCGAGCTCATAGTGCAATATGAAGCTTGACAGCGTTATTTTCATGTCCTCGCTTGGTGCGCTGGAGTCGTATCCGTTGGTTTCAGTCTCTGAGGTGAGACATCCTGAAGATCCTGAAAAGACACTCGCCATGCTTAGGGCAGTGTCAGGGGTTCCAGCCTCAGACGAGGCAGGATGGTAAGGACTGCACGGTCCTGAAGGGACACACTCTGTGCCCAGGTTGGTGTTGGGTGTTCCATCTTCATGTGGACATGCAGGGCTGCAATGTGCTGCAGGTTGTGAATGGACCTCCATGATGCTGGAGGTGCTGTTGGTCCCAGCCTTAGCCAAGGCGGGACAGGCAGGGCTGTGACACCCTGAGGGGATGGGAGATGACTGGTAGTGGTCCTCATCTCCAGCGATGGAATTGGTGGCTGCTGTCACCTCAGCCGAGGTGACACAGGAAGGGCTACCAGACCCTGAAATGACACTGATGATCAGGTTGGTGTCATTGGTTCCAGTCTCAGCTGGATAGACAGGGCTTGAATACCCTGAAGAAACCTCCATGGTGTTGGAGGCTCTGATGTTACTGGTCCCAGCCTTAGCCAAGGCGGGACAGGCAGGGCTATGACACCCTGACGGGATGGGAGATGACTGGTAGTGGTCCTCATCTCCAGCGATGGAATTGGTGGCTGCTGTCACCTCAGCCGAGGTGACACAGGAAGGGCTACCAGACCCTGAAATGACACTGATGATCAGGTTGGTGTCATTGGTTCCAGTCTCAGCTGGATAGACAGGGCTTGAATACCCTGAAGAAACCTCCATGGTGTTGGAGGCTCTGATGTTACTGGTCCCAGCCTTAGCCAAGGTGGGACAGGCAGGGCTATGACACCCTGACGGGATGGGAGATGACTGGTAGTGGTCCTCATCTCCAGCGATGGAATTGGTGGCTGCTGTCACCTCAGCCGAGGTGACACAGGAAGGGCTACCAGACCCTGAAATGACACTGATGATCAGGTTGGTGTCATTGGTTCCAGTCTCAGCTGGATAGACAGGGCTTGAATACCCTGAAGACTCCTCCTTCAGATTGGAGGCTCTGATGTTACTGGTCCCAGCCTTAGCCAAGGCGGGACAGGCAGGAGATGACTGTTGGTAAAAGTCATCATCATCATTACTGATGCGCCGGCGAAATGTAAAGCAGTTTCCCATTGTTGGAAAATATGAGAAACACAAGAAAAACAAGCAAAACAAGGAGCAGAAAAAAGCGATGCTTCCTCTACAACTCTCACAGCTTGAATGAGCTTCACACACTGAGCACCCCTGGCCCTCAGCTATTTATAGTCGCCGAGCTCTGATGTCACAGTGACACTGTGACCGTTATTTTTTTTTAAAACATGTGAAGTCACATGGCTGAACATGTGACTAGCTTCAAAAACATGTGACGTCCAACAGTTAGGGACTTTCCCAGGAGCCAACTGACATTTCTGGAATTCTCTGGAATTCTCTGGAATTCTGTTGCCATGGTTACAGAGCTTCTTTTACACAGTGATGGGCGTCTGGGGGAGGGGCTGGAGAATCTCATCTCTGATTACATACAGAGCCCGGGGGAGGGGACAGACCCACCATTACTAATCATTTATAATAGAGGACTATGAGGGACAATAGGATGGAGCAGTTTTTATAGTGCAATTTCTCCCAGGGCTGCAGAGCATCGCACCTTTCACTGCAGAGTATCATGCTTTTCCCTGCAGAACATCGCACCTTTCACCCAGGGCTGCAGAGCATCGCGCTTTTCGCTGCAGAGCATCACGCCTTTCCCTGCAGAACATCGCTCCTTTCACCCAGGGCTGCAGAGCATCGCGCCTTTCGCTGCAGAGCATCACGCCTTTCCCTGCAGAACATCGCTCCTTTCACCCAGGGCTGCAGAGCGTCGCGCCTTTTGCTGCAGAGCATCGCACCTTTCACTGCAGAGCATCGCAACCTTTCCCTGCAGAACATTGCTCCTTTCACCCAGGGCTGCAGAGCATCGCACCTTTCACTGCAGAGCATCACGCCTTTCCCTGCAGAACATCGCTCCTTTCACCCAGGGCTGAAGAGCATCGCGCCATTCGCCGCAGAGCATCATACCTTACCTGCAGAGCATCACACCTTTCTCTGCAGAGCATTGCGCTTTTCCCTGTAGAACATCGCTCCTTTCACCCAGGGCTGCAGAGCATCATGCCTTTTCCTACAGAACATTGCTCCTTTCACCCAGGGCTGCAGAGCATCACACCTTTCGCAGCAGAGCATCGTACCTTGCCTGCAGAGCATCACACCTTTCTCTGCAGAGCATCGTTCCTTTCCCTGCAGAACATCGCACCTTTCTCCCAGGGTTGCAGAGCATTGCGCCTTTCGCTGCAGAGCATCACACCTTTCACTGCAGAGCTTTGCGCCTTTCCCTGCAGAACATAAATCCTTTCACCCAGGGCTGCAGAGCATCGCACCTTTCACTGCAGAGCATCGTATCTTACCTGTAGAGCATCACACCTTTCTCCCAGGGCTGCAGAGCATCGCGCCTTTTGCTGCAGAGCATCGTACCTTAGCTGCAGAGCATCACGCCTTTCTCCCAGGGCTGCAGAGCATTGCACCTTTCCTTGCAGAGCATTGTGCATTTCCATGCAGCACATCGCTTCTTTTACTCAGGGCTGCTGAGCATTGCGGCATTTCGCTGCAGAGCATCGCGCCTTTCCCTGCAGAACATTGCTCCTTTCTCCCAGGGCTGCAGAGCATTGAACCTTTTGCTGCAGAGCATCATGCCTTTCCCTGCAGAACATTGCTTCTTTCACCCAGGGCTGCAGAGCATTGCGCCTTTCGCTGCAGAGCATCGTACCTTACCTGCAGAGCTTCACACCTTTCTCCCCGGGGCTGCAGAGCATTGCACCATTCGCTGCAGAGCATCACGCCTTTCCCTCCAAAACATCGCACCTTTCTCCAAGGGCTGCATAGCATCGTGCCTTTTCGCTGCATAGCATCGCACCTTTCGCTGCAGAACATCGCTCCTTTTACCCAGGGCTGCAGAGCATTGTGCCTTTTGCTGCAGAGCATCGTACCTTAGCTGCAGAGCTTCACACCCTTCTCCCAGGGCTGCAGAGCATTGCACCATCTGCTGCAGAGCATCACACTTTTCCCTGCAGAACATTGCACCTTTCTCCCAGGGCTGCAGAGCATTGCACCTTTCCCTGCAGAACATTGCTCCTTTCTCTGCAGAGCATCGCTCCTTTCCCTGCAGAACATCGCACCTTTCTCCCAGGGTTGCAGAGCATTGCGCCTTTCGCTGCAGAGCATCACACCTTTCACTGCAGAGCTTTGCGCCTTTCCCTGCAGAACATAAATCCTTTCACCCAGGGCTGCAGAGCATCGCGCCTTTCACTGCAGAGCATCGTATCTTACCTGTAGAGCATCACGCCTTTCTCCCAGGGCTGCAGAGCATCGCGCCTTTTGCTGCAGAGCATCGTACCTTAGCTGCAGAGCATCACGCCTTTCTCCCAGGGCTGCAGAGCATTGCACCTTTTGCTGCAGAGCATCATGCCTTTCCCTGCAGAACATTGCACCTTTCTCCCAGTGCTGCAGAGCATCGTGCCTTTCGCTGCAGAGTATCGCGCCTTTCGCTGCAGACATGTCTTGCAAACCCGTGGTGGTTCTTGTCCAAAGATTGAGGTGCTTGTGTTGGGCCGGTTGCACCCCAGGAGGGGACTTTGATAAGTTTCTATTCCAGCATGAGCTGAGATGGATCTCAATCCTGAACCCCACCTCACCCCCAGCTCTCAACCAAGCTTTTCATTTTAAGCCATTCTTACCTAGCTACACCTCTGCTACTTTTTTTCCAGAACTTCAAAATGAACTTGAACCCCTCCCCCCTTTTTTTTCTTCCTTTATTGTTATATTTTGTAAATATGCATTGCTTTGCATCTGTTTTTGTGATGATATAAATATAAAACGTATAATCTGATCATGTATTATGAATATGTGCTTCTCATATTATGTTTCTTATTCTGCTCATAGATACCAAAAGACCGATCTGGTGACACGCCGTCTGTATAATGATGAATCGCAGATCGCCGCCATTAATAGTAAAAAAAAAATATTAATAAAAATGCCATAAAACTACCCCCTATTTTGTAGACTCTATAACTTTTGCGCAAACCAATCAATAAACGCTTATTGCATTTTTTTTTTTACCAAAAATATGTAGAAGAATACGTATCGACCTAAACTGAGGGAATTTTTTTTTTTTATATATAGTTTTTTGGGGGATATTTATTATAGCAAAAAGTAAAACATATTTTTTTTTTCAAAATTTTCGCTCTATTTTTCTTTATAGAGCAAAAAATTAAAACCACAGAGGTGATCAAATACCACCAAAAGAAAGCTCTATTTGTGGCAAAAAAAGGACGTCAATTTTGTTTGGGAGCCACGTCACACCACCGCGCAATTGTCAGTTAAAGCGACGCGGTGCCGAATCGCAAAAAATCGGCCTGGTCTTTGACCAGAGAAATGGTTCGGGCTGAAGTGGGTAAAGTAAGCGGCCATTTGGCTCATGTTTTTAAACTATTCATTGTTTTCTTTTTTTTTTTCATTCATTCATTTTCTTTTTGAAACCACAGGCGACATTGCTCTGGACTGTTCAGTTTCATACAATCATGTCTTTATTGAAACACAAGCTTACCAGAATGTATACAACCCTCATTATAATGCCAATTTAGTGCCTTACAGTGTAGCTAAGCCCAAATTCATTGGTGTCCTCCACATGCCCAAGATATGGCCTCTGAATGTCCCTTTTACATGCAATTACCAAGAGGTTTCTCTCTCTTGATTGTATTCTGGGGCAGCTCATGGGGTCATAAAGTTTACTTTCTTTAGATTGCAGCAACAGCCCAAGGAGTAGAGGCAGTATTTTGCAAGAGAGCAGTCAGTGTGTGTGTAGAAACCAGGGCCAGTGCTACCACTAGGCAAACTAGGCAGCCGCCTAGGACGCACTGCTGTCTAGGGCGTCCGGCCACTGGTGTGCCTACTCTCTTCTCTCTGCAGCAAGCAACTAAGTCTCAGCATCAAAGAGTTTGCACATAGTGTCTGTGTCCCGACTCCTGAATGAATGCAAGCAAGCAAACATTCATTCATTTCATGGGCACTGGTGAGGCTGCCAAGCTGCTGCTAATAAACTAAACAGAATATTGGAATGCATTAAAAAGGGGATTTAAATGAGATAAAAATGATAATTCTTCCGCTCTACAAGACTGGTTCGGCCGCACCTGGAGTATGCTGTCCAGTTCTGGGCACCAGTCCTCAGGAAGGATGTACTGGAACTGGAGGGAGTCCAGAGAAGGGCAAGAAAACTAATAAGGGACTGGAGGATCTTGGTTATGAGGAAAGGTTACGAGCACTGAACGTATTCTCTCTGGAGAAAGAGACGCTTGAGAGGGGATATGATTTCAATTTACAAATACCATACTGGTGACCCCACAATAGGGATAAAAAGTTTTTGTAGAAGGGATTTTAATAAGACATGTGACCACTCATTAAAATTAGAAGGAAAGAGGTTTAACCTTAAACTACGTCAAGGGTTCTTTACTGTAAGAGAGGCACGGATGTGGAATCCCCTTCCACCGTCGGTGGTTTCCTCAGAGGGCATTGATGGTTTCAAGAAACTAGTAGATAAGCACCTGAATGACCACAACATACAGGGATATACAATGTAATAATGACATAGAATCACACACATAGGTTGTGTCTTTTTTTAACCTCATCTACTATGTAACTGTGTGTAACTATATACTGGGGATTGCAAATAATCTCATCAACACTGGGGGTTATTACATAAACTAGCGACATTGCTGGGGATTATTGTTGCAGAAACTGACACAAATGCTGTTGGTTATTGAATATTAAATTATAAAATTAAACCTAACTTAATATTTGTATTGTTCTAAGTATTTTCCTATTTTGAAATGACACAGACTCTTTCTTTACACCGGGGGGGCGCAGTTCTCCACCTCCACCCTGAGCACCGGGTGACCTTGTCCCAGCACTGATCCTAAAATAGAAGTAAACCCTGATGGGTTTTACTTCCTCTTTATTTCACTGCAAAGGTAAATTTGGACCCGTTCGTATTTTGTAAGACGCAAGTTTTCCTTCTCGGACCCGTTTGTATTTTGGCAACAGTTTTATTTTTGTTGATACTGAATGATTCGTAATTTTGTCTAATTTATTTTCGTTGATTCGAAATTTGTAATTTTGTTGGATAAGAATTTTCTTTTTATTGGATTCATAATTTTGTACTTTCGTAAATACATTGCGGCGCGGTCATTCGCAATCTCGTATTTCAGTTTCATTTTCAACACACGGCTAATCCATATTAAGATAGACTTTCTCTTAAGTCCCGTACACACGGTCGGACTTTTTGCCAACAAACTTCAAAATGAGTGTTTTCCAAAAAATCTGACCGTGTGTACGCTCCATCAGACAAACTTTTTCGGTTTAAAAAGTCTGACCAACTCCCTTCGGACCAAAATCTACGGAAACGTTTGTTTGAAGTCCGATCGTGTGTACGAGGCTTTACACTGTCCAATGTGACTCAGCACAAAAGAGATAAGCTGATTGGCTAAGATATTAAGTAAGATACATCACTCACTAACTACACTGCCCATTCGAAAGAACGATACAAGTACACAAATTTACAAACAAAGAAACAGATTTACAAAACACACTAATAAAAATACGAATGAAAATACAAATATACGAAAATACGAACAGACAAAGGATTTAAAATACGAAATGCAAATCTTTCGTTATAGATGTCATTTTCGTTCTTTTGCTGTTTCGGTGTTTTGTATTTTATTAAGTTTTCCAATCGTACGTTTGTATTTTCGCTTGTTCGTTATTTTGCTTATTTGTAATTTTCGCATTTTAGTACTTTCAGATATTCGGATGTTCGAATTGATCCCAATGTACGAATACTAAAAAATGTGTATGAAAATCCATTTGTTACAAACGGAATCGCAAATGTCTAAGAAAAATGACAATTTCCAGTTACCATGGCTAGGCTCAGACAAAGTAGGATGTGAGCACCAATAATATTGTCTCTGTATTCGGATTCTTCCCTAAAGCAGGATTCCACCCGCAATTTTTTTTTTTTTTTTTTACAGTCAGCAGCTACTAAGGCTGCATTCACACCTAATCGCACGTCCTGACCCGCGAATTGCGGCGACAAATGTGAGGCGTTTTGTACCGCGATTTGCGGCGACAAAACGCCTCGTTTTTAACCTCCCTTTTTGGAGAGGTCAATCATCTCCTATGCCGAACGCCTGAAAAAAAGGGTCTGGGACTTGTTTTGGGCTTTAGGCTTCAGGCGTTTGGCGTTTCGGCATTCGGCGTGGAGATGTGAACCATCTCCATAGAGGGGAATGTTAAATTTCCCCTCCAGCATATGCGCCGTTGGGCGTCGGGCGTAAAAACGCCTAGATGTGAATGGAGCCCAACAGTGTAGCTGCTGACTTTGAAAAAGGACACTTACCTGTCCTACTTGCCCACGCTGATGGCCCGCCCCGATGCCGATTCTCGATCCTGGCAGCTCCAGGTGCCGCCATCCACAGTAAGGGAAACAGACTGTGAAGCAGTGTGGCTTCACTGCCCGTTTTCTACTGCGCATGTGCGAGCAGCGCAGCGCTTAGTGAATGGTCCCGGCTGCTTTCTGAGATACACACAGTTCCCAGAATTCAGCACGCCCCATTCACAAGAAGACACCGAGTGGGAAGACACCGCGGAAGATAAGGGGCAGATTTGGGACTTCCGCATAGCAACAGCTATTTAGGGTAAGTAACATTATTTTTTTTTCCATTAAATTTTTTTTAATTTTTATTTTAGATTTTTGGAATAACATTTTTTTCCAGGGTGGAACTCCGCTTTAAAATTGATGGACTCTTTTTGAAGTATGCAGATATTTACTTGTCAGAGGTAAAGGATAATATCTGCTGCTAATACAACAGGCAAAGCACCCCAAAGCCCAAACACACACTACCGATCACTCAGGATGTTCATTCATAAAGGGAATGGGCTGGTAAATTACATATTTACTGGCCTCTTCCCCACTCCTAAAACATCCCAGCAGCAACAGCTGATAGGAGAGGAGGGAAGCTGGCAGTGCTGCAGGGGAAAAGATCAGAGCCAGGGCAGTAGGGAAAATCTGTGCTGCACAGAGTGATTAGGGTGTGCCTGGGCACACCTGGCACACCCTGTGCGCACGCCTATGGTCTGAAGTGTCTGCAACTGGTGTACATTTCCACCAATTTGGTTAACAGAAAACTGAACACTGCAACAGTTTTGGCATTAAGCCCAGAACATTTGGATTCTCTCCAGGAAGCATGCCTGAGGTGCTTCCTACATGGTTTGCTTCTAAGAGAATGTATAGTTTTTTTTAGTACTTAATATATCTTTTTATTATGGTGAGAAAAACAATGTTTTTCATAAAAAAACTTTTTGCCAAGTTTGGGAATTATTAAATATTGTATGTATTCTTTTATCCAGGCAAAACAAGGAGCTTTGTGTTCTTTTTCATGTGTTTTTATGGCTTCACTGACCTTCTATTACAAAAAAACCTTAAACATTTTATTGAGTTCAAATGCACAAGCTAAAATTAAAACTCCATTCAGAGTAAAATATGAACCCCCCTAAGGTTTGGCCATGGGCGTCCGCTGAAATTTTTTCAGGGGGGGGCTCTTCGGAAGCGGTGATACACAGTCGTATTTGACCGCTAGCAGGGGGTTAAAAACGTGCCCCCCCCCCACGTTAAAATGTAAAAACACCCGACTGTGCCCCCTGCATCTTTTAATATCTCTTTGTCACTACTGTGTACCCCCTCTCTGGACTCCTTTACATTACACAGCACCCTGCACCTCTGGACGCCTTTATATTACACAGCATCCTGAAGCCTTTGGGTTCACACTGGTGTACTGGAGTTTGTCGCAGTGTATATGCAGTTTTTCTGCATTTAATCCCTACTTCTATTAGCTTGTGTAATTTTACTGCGTTTTCTGAAAGCACACCAAAGATTCAGTACAGAGAACATTTGGTGCACTTTCAGAAAAAAATGTGTAATCTAATAGAAGTCTGTGGGACTTCGGTGAAGATAAATGCAGGAAATCTGTGTGTACACCGGCACTGCATCAGTGTAAACCCACTTAAGTCCTAGTTCACATATATGCGATTCCTGCATTGCATGTTGCTTGTCGGCCGTTCACTCTGCCCTTTACAAACTGAAACGGGTGTCAATGTAAAATTAATGAGACCCCCATATCGGTTTGCAGATTGCAGTGAGAACTTTGAAATGGTGCAGGAATTGGATTGCATAGGTGTAAACACCCATCCACTCCAAAAAAAGGGTCCTGCACAGTAATGGTGCAAATGCCATTTCAGCCATACAGTTTTTATGGCTGAATTTGCATCGCACAGACATCCCATGTGATTTGCACAGCAATGCGGTCCAAATCACATGCAATGTCTATGATCACACAAGTGAAAACCCTGGTTAAAGGCATAGCATAGGGTTAATGAAAGACTGCTGGAGGTCAAGACAGGAAGTGAAAGATTTGGGAGAGAGAGGGCAGAGTACACAGTGACAACGCTGATAACTCACTTGATGTCGGCTCTTTAGCTATCAGCTACTTGTTTAAATGTTCCCGCCCACACACTCCTTTCAGAGCAGCACACAGGCTGTGCACAGAGCATGGAGGACGGTACACAGGAACAGACGGGAGGGAAGGGGCAGAGCAGATGCAGCCAGTGGCGTAACCAGAGTTATGGGCGCCCGGGGCGGATTTTTTTTTTCGCCCCCCTTTATATAGACATCCACGTTTATATGTGTGTAAACGTGGGGGACTTAAACATTTGGGAGCTTTTTTTTTAACTTTTTTATATTTACTTATTTATTTTTTTCACTCTTTTTATGTTTTTTTACACTTTATGTCATTGCTATTACATAGGGGGATAAAAATCCCCCTATATAATAGCACAGGTACACTGACAGGTCCTCTTTATGGAGGCATTGGGGGTCTCCAGGACCCTTAATGTCACCTGAGGACCCCAAAAGATGACTGACAGGTGAATGCGGATGTAATCCACATCACTTCTGCATTCACAGCCTGGAGGGAGATCAGCAAGCAGGAAGATGCTGGTCTCCCTCCCATCTTACCTCCTGACACCCTCCGGAGCCGGTCCCAGGATTGAAGGTGAGGGGTCAGGAGGGGGGGGGGCGGCGGCAGTACTGGAGGGGGTAGGGGGGCACACAGCCAGCACATATACACAATTGGCAGGCTATAGAGCCGCCGATCGTGTATAGGTGAAAGTTCAACCAGTAATGGCACTGACCCCGACCCCTACACTGACCTGACTCCTACACTGACCTGACTCCTACACTGACCTGACCCCTACACTGACCTGACCCATACACTGACCTGACCCCTACACTGACCTGACCCCTACACTGACCTGACTCCTACACTGACCCTGACCCCTACACTGACCCTGACCTTACACCTACACTGACCTACTACACAGACCCACCTAACACCTACAGTAGGAGTCCTACTTCCAGCAATACTCGCACCCCCCTCCCCCCAGCTTGGTGAAAATCCTCCTTACCTCGGTCTGCTCTTCTCCAGAGACTCCAGGACTCTCCTCAGGATGGACAGGACCCCAGCACTGGATGTGCAGACTACGTCCCGACTCCCGTCCCCGCCAGCGCCATCCACCCGCAGCCCGCTCCATGGTGCAACTCCCTCCACACAGCGCCGTACCACAGAGGCTCTCTGTGACAGAGCAGAGTACCAGAGCGGAGGGGAAGACAGCGGCCACGCCGGCTCACACTTCCCAGTGGCTGACGTCTCCCGCCGCCATTTTCAGAGTTTCCCGGCACTCTGTGATTGGGCGTATGGCGGTCATGTGCGGAGGCGGGACTTCCTGCCCCACGGCTCACATGACCCCCATATGCCCAATCACAGAGCGCTGGACATTAAACATGGTGGAACGGTCTGGACATCCGTGTCGGTAACACAGGAAATTAAAAATAAGGAGTCACGCAAAGTCGCCCCCCTAAATGTCGCTCCCGGGGCAACAGCACCCCCTGCCCCCCCCCCCTTGCTACGCCAGTGGATGCAGCCTCTTCCATTTCTGTGGAAGGGGGGTGGTTGTACTCGCTGGGATGTTACAATTTAACAGAGTGAGACACACAGCATTGTGCTTATGGGTCAGTCCACCTGAGCTCTCCCTTCACTGTCAGCATGTCTCATCGCTGCTGCACTACCAAGCCCGTCCTGCTCTCACTGTTTCAAGTGTCTTCTCCTACGATCCTAGGGGGGGCAAACGACCCCCATTGCCCTATGGAGCGGACGCCCATGGGTTTGGCCATACTTCAGCTTTAAATGCTTCCCGCCCGTTGTATATTAAAATGACGCATGGGTGGCATCACTCTGGTTCTCGCAGCTCGGCGGTGCACCATGTCCCTTGGGCAAAATGCAACACCGATTACGGTAAAGAGTCTCCTTACCATGTAATCAGCTGTGTCTAATCACAGCTGATCACAGTGTAAACAGGAAATGCTGGCTATCGGCATTCCTCTCCTCATGCTGGCAGCACGCGACAAGAGGAGATTGCGATAACCAGCATTCCTCAGTGGGGACATCTGCACTGACAATCAGGGAACTGATCAACAGTGTCCATCAGTGCCAACTATAATTGCCATCTATCAGTGCCCATCAGTGCCTATTAGTGCCCATCAGTGCTGCCCATCATTGACACCTATCCATGCTGCCTATCAGTGCCCAACATTGCCACCTATCAGAAGACAAAATGGATCAAAACGAAAAAGGGGAAGGGGGAGCACTCACATTTGCCACATCCGTAAATTTAAAAGACAAAAAAGAACAGTTACTCGAAAAACAGTAATTGATGGTCGGATTTTGGAGGCAAGACGGGAATATCAAAAAAATATAAATGTTATTACAAAAATAAAAAATTAACAGGAGCAAAAAAGATTATAAAACCATATAGGATATATAATATCATTGATGATGTACAGAGGATATTGTTCATATATTATTATATATCCTTTATGGTTTTATAATCTATTTTGCTCTTGTTAATTCTTTATTTTTGTAATAAAATTTATATTTTTTTGATATTCCCGTCTTGCCTCCAAAATCCGACCATCAATTACCGTTTTGTTTTGTTCTTTTTTGTCTTCTAAATTTAAGGATGTGGCAAATGTGAGTGCTCCCCCCTTCCCCTTTTTCGTTTTGATCCATTGCCACCTATCAGTGCCGCCTATCAGTGCTGCATATCATTGCTACCTATCAGTGCCCATCATTGCTGCATATTAGTGTCTCCTCAGTGTCACCTCATCAGTGACCATCAGTGCAACCTATTAGTGCCGTCACTATTCTTTATTTAAAGATGTGACACAGACGCAATGCAAAGACAACTTTGCATCGCATATAAATGGTAACAAGCACAATAAGCACAACTGATACATAAGCAAGATATAAAATACATTTTTTAATCAAATGATTCATACTCCCTAAGAGTAGCAATCAAGATTTTAAAGTGTAGTGTTTTAAATGGCTTCTGAGAGTTATGGAAGCTTTTTTTCTTTAACCACTTCCTTACTGGGCACGTATACCCCCTTCCTGACCAGGTGAAATTTCAGCTTCCGGCACTGCGTCGCTTTAACTGACAATTGCGGTCGTGCGACTTGGCTCCCAAACAAAATTGGCGTCCTTTTTTCCACACAAATAGAGCTTTCTTTTGGTGGTATTTGATCACCTCTGCGGTTTTTATTTTTTGCGCTATAAACAAAAAAATGGAGACAATTTTTTTTTACTTGTTGCTATAATAAATAGCCCATTTAAAAAAATAAACAATTTTTTCTCAGATTAGGCCGATACGTATTCTTCTACATATTTTTGGTAAAACAAAAAAAAAAAAAAAAATGCAATAAGCGACTGGTTTGCGCAAAAATTATAGCGCTTACAAAATAGGGGACAGAATTATTATTCATTTTTATTATTCATTTTTTTACTAGTAATGGTGGCGATCTGCGATTTGTATTGGGACTGCGACGTTATGGCGGACACATCGGACACTTTTGACACATTTTTGGCACCATTCACATTTATACTGCGATCAGTGCTATAAATATGCACTAATTACTGTATAAATATAACTGGCATTGCAGGGGTTAACACTAGGGGGTGAGGAAGGGGTTAAATGTGTACCCTGAGTTGTGTTCTAACTCTGGGGGGAGGAGGGTGACTGGGGGAGGTGACCGATCTGTGTGCCTATGTACAAGGGACACAGATCGGTCTCCTCTCTCCCCTGACAGGACATGGATCTTTGTGTTTACACACAGAGATCCATGTCCTTGTCCCTGTAACCGCCGATTGCGAGTGCCTGGCGGACATCGCGGCCGCCAGGCACGCGCATCGTATCTCAGGAATGTGGCAGGCACGCGCGCACCCTCTAGTGGCCTGGAAAAGCGGAGGACGCCCCAGAGAATTAGAGCCACCCTGCGGCCGTACAAAGTTGTATGGC
Source organism: Rana kukunoris (assembly GCA_029574335.1). Lineage (NCBI taxonomy): Eukaryota > Metazoa > Chordata > Amphibia > Anura > Ranidae > Rana > Rana kukunoris. Next base: position 160,620,136 of record CM056053.1, read on the forward strand.
CGTCGGGAAGTGGTTAACTACTGTATCTTGGACCTGTTTTTATGGTATAAAAATGAGACAGACCAGGGGTAGGCTCTTCTGTTGGCCAAAACACAAGGCTCGCGGGCCAAATCCAGCCCTCTAGGCCATTTCCTGTGGCCCTCACCTCTATCCTGCAGCTGCAGGAGAGCTCCAGCCCTCCTCTGGGCCTACTCCAGACCCTTACTTTCTGCTTTCAAGCAATGCATACAGCTTCTTCCCAGAAGAAGCATAAGGAAAGGGGGGTGCACTGTGATGTGAGGGAGAGTGGGGGACTCACCTTCTGATGGTGGGTTGGTTCTTGACCAGAGGCGTAGCTTGAAGCTTCTGGGCCCGATGCAAAATTTCACCTGGCCCCCCCCCCCCCCCCCACTACCACCCTCCACTTCCACCGTGCATGCAGATACACCCACTGCACACCAAGATACTCAAAGTGGCTTAAGGCCGCGTACACACGATCAAAGTTATCTGCTGAAACTGGTCCGACGGACCGTTTCAGCAGACATCTCCGATCGTGTGTACGGGCGCGCGGACATGTTTTCCCAGCGGACAAATTTCAAAGCATGTCTGTCGGATATGTCCGCTGGTTAGTACACTAACCAGCGGACAGAAATCTCCGCACATGCGTCGAATGGATTCGACGCATGCGTGGAAGTATTTCACTTCCTCGTTTGGTGACGTGGCGGCGTCAACGTCACCGCCACGTCACCGCGTTCCCTGTCCGAGGGTATTTTCATATGATGGTGTGTACACACCGTCGGACGAAAATCCGGAGTAGACATGTCTGCTGGAAACGGTCCGTCGGACATGTTTCAGCAGACATGTCCCTCCGTGCGTGCGCGGCCTAAGAGTTTTGAGTTCTCAGAATTCCTCCTTATATCCAGGGGTCAAGTCCTGGGGAAAACAGTGTGGGAACTCCCACCCAAGATCCACTCCCCCACCAAAAAAATTAATAAAATGATACGCTCATATGCATAATTACTAAACCGCATGTTTTTTTTTTTTTCCGATCCACTGTACCTTAGTAATCCTTTATGTTACTGGGCGCTTCCTGTATATGGATTCATCGAGTAGTGTGCGGGTATTCCGTCACTTCTTCTATGCCACAATGTGTCTCCTGGGAGCTTTTGTCATTGTTCCCAGGAGACATTGGGGAGGTCTGCCGCGAGCTATCACAGGATTTAGAAAGAATTTTAAGCAAGTTCTTTCTAAATCCCGCGATAACTCGCGGCAGACCTCCACAATGTCTCCTGGGAACAATGACAAAAGCTCCCAGGAGACATTGCGGCATCGAGAAAGTGTTGGAATACCCGCACACTACTCGATGAATCCATATACAGGAAGTGACCAGTAACATAAAGGATTACTAAGGTTCGCCTGCCCTTGACTGACTCGAGCTCGGCATCACCGCTTAGTGAAGGATTGGCTCGGGTGCTCTAGTCCTGCAAAGGGAACTGCAATTCTGCTGTGAAAAAAGTGCAGGGACTCTGTTCCCACGCGTTCCCGCAGGACTTGAGCCCTGCTTATATCAGAGGACAGGGATCCCTGCTTGAGAATCAGAGGACAGGGACCCCTGGCAGATCATTTGGGAGAGCTTTTTTCCCATCCCAGCACTGTATACAGTTTCTCCCACTAGACTACACAGACTGAAATCACATTCCTATACAGTCTGTCAGCCTTCACAGGGTGTATCTGGCTTTTTTTGTTGCCGTTCCGACTTGCAAAATGCTCTGTTCGGAATGGCAGTGTAGTAGAAGTAGGGAGATACACGATGTGCACATCGTGGTTGACTGGCTGTGTTCTAAAAAAAAAGGTTTGGTTTCAACCCTGCGGAGGAGGAGCAGTATAGAGTGCTCTAATGGGAAAGGAGCTCAGCATCCAGGGAAGAAGGGCTGGTCAGGAGGCTTTGGAAGGGGGGGGGCAACTTAGATCTAAGGGGGAAAAGCCATGTGACACAAAATCTGGAGCCTGTAGCTCCTCAGGGGCCCCCTCAGGAGGTGTTAAGGGATTTGTTTCGGCAATTTCTGAAGGTTTCTCTGTCAGTGTTGGGAGGTGTTGGGGAAGGTCACCTCCCGGAGGTGTGTTTCCTCAGTTGTCAGGGAAGTGGTGTAAGCTGACATCCCCCGGTGGGGAGGGGTGGATGTTCATAGAATCCCAACTGGTGACTAGGAGACACTGAGCGGTGTCTTACCTTACCAGTGACATCGGTTCCATCCTGGCTACAGAACAACACTCTCCTCCTCCTAACTCACTGAGCTTGGTTACCATGCCATGTTGCCAGCACACAGCACAGACACTTCCCCATCCTGTCTGTTCTCACTCGTGCTCCTCTCCATTCATGGTTCATAGTTTCTCCCTAGCCAATGAGAACAGAGGGGTGTGGACTGTAGAAGGCAAAGTGGAAGCCTAATACTGGAGCGTGGCTGTGGGGCCCTAGGACAGATTGGAGCTGGACTTTGTGGAGGATAAGATAATATGACAGGGAGGCTGCAGGGGCCCCCTGGAGCTAGGGGCAGGGTTGCGATTGTGCCCCCTGCAACCCCTTATGCTACGCCCATGCCCTTAACATCTAATGTATGGGGAGGGGATGTGCTGGACATCTAATCTTACAGATACAACCGACCCTTTTGGGGGCAATCATAAAGCTGCCCAAAGCAGGCGCATCCTATGTTAAGTATGGACGTCGTGACCTCATCGTATTGGACGTAAGTTACGTCATTTGCGTAAGTCAATTCAGAATGGGGCTGGCGTAAGTTACGTTTACGCCGCTTTCATTGACAAGTAGCGATGAGATTTGGATTTGGAATTTGAGGCGTTTCGCCGCAATACTGCCAGCCATCACCAAAAAGACCCTAAGAATTGAGCACCTTTTGAGGATCGATCGACGATCGACTGTCAAAAATTTTAGCCGTTTACCCCAACCTAAGCGCATTTCATGTGCTTTGATCAACACAAGATCGTCAGTAAAACACCGACTTGAAATCCATGATTTCATTCTACAACACGACATAGACTGCCTCTTCATTACAGAGAGCTGGCTCACAGCCGACTGTAACACCATTCTAGGAGAATTGGTGCCAGAAAACTACCGTATTATTACGGAAAACAGAATAGGGCAAAGAGGAGGAGGACTGGCGGTAATCCATAAGACGCGTCTTGCGATCACAAAACCAAGCCTCCAAAACCCTCTTCGATTCATGGAAACCCTTACTCTTCAACTGCAAGTAAACGGCCAGGAGACCGTCCGGATTCTACTCTGCTATAGGCCACCTGGCCCCAAGTCGCAGCTGCTCCCATCTTTGACGGACTTTGTCTCCACCTATACCCTGAATAGCAAACACCTTTTGCTGCTCGGGGACTTCAACCTCTGGGCCAACTCCCCGCAAGACCCCATTGCCACCTGCATCGACCACCTGGAAGGATTAGGGCTTCAGCAACTAGTATGTGGGCCCACACATGCTTCAGGTCATACGCTCGATCTTATTTTCAGACAAGATCTGGAAATAAAAATCTTGGAAAATGAACCATTGCCATGGACAGATCACCATGCAATTAAATTCATTATTTCCGAATCCCCCCCCCTTAACAAAAACATCAAATCCAGTGACAACACACTGGACCAGATGTCGGAAGAAGCTCCATTCGGAACTCTTCAAAGCCACGTTAGGGGAAAAATTAAACACAATTCAGCCGCACCAAACAGCGGCAGAAACACTGGAGGCCATAAACACAGCACTATTGCAGTCAGCTGACTTGATAGCGCCGAAACGAAAGACCCAGATCAGGAAAAATAACTCCGGCTGGTTCAACAACCAGCTGGCGTTACTGAAGCAAGAGCGCAGAAGGGCAGAAGCAGCCTGGAAAAGAAACTCTTCAGATGAGAACCTCTCGATCTACAAGGCAATAACCAGGAAATACTACAAGCAAATCTTCGAAGCCAAGAAAAACTATTTTTCTGAGGCTATCAACGGTGCCCTAAATCGCCCCCGCGAACTCTTCAAGCTGGTCACTCAGACCATGAATCCATAATGTTTTGAACCCCCCCAACTTGGACACACAAGAATTTTGCGATGAGTTATCGGATTGCTTCATTGACAAAATTATGGCAATCCGGCAAAGCATTCAGCAAAACAATTGCTCTCCCAGCCCCCCCCCCCCCCGTAGTCATTTACACAGCACCGGCAGCAATTCACCACAGTTTGGTGAGTTCACGCTGGAACCCATCTCCATTCAGACCACTAAAAATATCATCGGCACTCTGCGCAACAGCACTGCGCCAAATTATATTATCCCCACCAAACTGCTGAAGGAATGCGCCGACATCCTGGCACCTCCTGTCACGCAGCTTATTAACCAATCCTTCAGGGAGGGCAAAATACCCTCCCAGCTGAAGGGGGGCTTCATTCAACCCATCTTGAAGAAAGCCACCCTGGATCCTAAGGATCCACTCAACTGGCGCCCCATAACAGGCCTAAATGTTCTCTCCAAGGTAATGGAGAAAGCAGTGGTACAGCAGCTGCAACAGCATCTAGATACCCACAACTTACTCGACCCATTGCAATCAGGATTCCGTCCCGGACACGGGACGGAAACAGCATTGCTTAAGATATGGGACGACGTTCTCGAGGCCGCAGACGAAGGAGAATCTTCTCTTCTGTTTCTGCTGGACCTAAGCGCAGCCTTTGATACAGTTGATCACAAGCTGTTATTGACTCGGCTGGCTAAAATAGCCAAAGTCGCAGAAAGCGATCTATCTTGGTTCTCCTCTTTTTTGGAAAACCGATCGCAAATAGTGAAGCTAGGACCATTCACTTCGGAACAACGCACATTATCGTGCGGGGTCCCTCAAGGATCTCCCCTGTCGCCGATGTTATTCAACATCTATCTGCGTCCTCTTTTTGAAATCATCAGCAGCCAAAAACTGCTATATCACTCTTACGCAGACGACACGCAACTGTACTTCCGCATTTGCAAAAAAAGGATCACCACCTCAACCTAGAGACATGTCTCTCTTTGATAGAGGACTGGATGACAAAGAGTTATCTCAAACTCAACGGAGCGAAAACAGAACTTCTTCTGTTTCACGCCAAGCGTAGGAATCAATCGACAACAACCTGGATCCCCCCCACCCATTCTGGGCAAAGTCATCACCCCTAGCGCCAAAGTCAAAAGTCTTGGGGTCATCTTTGACTCCGACATGACAATGAACGCACAAATAGGGGCAGTAGTCAGCGGATCTCACTATCTGCTGCGCCTACTACGCAGACTCACGCCTTTTATTTCCAAGAAAGACATAGCGGTCGTGGTGGGAGCGATTGTAAACTCCAGATTGGACTATGCAAATGCCCTTTACCTCGGACTCCCCAAGTACCAAATCGCTCGTCTTCAAGTCGTTCAAAATACGGCCGCCAGACTTGTGACTGGGAAAAAACCCTGGGAATCAATCTCACCTTCACTGAGATCCCTTCACTGGCTACCAGTCAAAGACAGAATCACCTTTAAAGCACTCTGTCTAACGCATAGATGTATCCATGGGAATGCTCCCCATTATCTATGCGAAAAATTAAAAGTTTACAATCCCAATCGTATTCTACGATCCACCAATCAAAATCGGCTTCAGATACCGAAAGCCAGATACAAGTCCAAAGGAGACAGGAGATTCGCTGTCCAAGGTCCCAGACTATGGAACGCCTTACCAGCCAGTATTCGACTGGAGGAGAACTACTTAGTCTTTAGGAGAAAGATTAAGACTCCTCTCTTTTGATCTCAAAGGAGACAGGAACAACAAGCGCCCAGAGGCGATTTACTTTGCATGTGCTGCGCTATACAAGTTCTTCATTCATTCATTCATTCATTCCTTAGGTAGAAAGGAGAGTCTGGGACACAGAATAGCCATATCCATATGAAGGAGCAAAAATGGAACCGTTCACATTTTGAAAGAAGGTTTCCGCACTATTTCTGTGCGATTTCAGTGCGACTTGCATTGACATCTGTTAAATTAAATCGCACGGATGTCAGCAAGCTGCACATGAAATCGCACTGATAGTCCGCTTTGAGCTTGCGCTGAACTATTTCACACCAGTGTGGCATTTGTACACACAAACAGACGAGATGCCAGAGGACACTGAAATAAGACCCCCAAAGCTGACACCTGACCCTTATTTGACACTCACACCATATAGAATATGTCTTTTAAGTACGATAATAAAGATTGCCTCAAGTGGCTTTGTGAGCCTTAACATTGTGTGGATGACCTCATTTGAGAGCCCTCTTATCCTTAGCACTTGTCCTTAACAACCAAGCGGCTAAAGCCAGTGGTTGTAAAGCAGTAGGGTAAATGGGTCCTTGACAATAGTTTTTTTTTTAAAACAGTAAAAAACAAGTAGGGCCAGATTCACGTACCCGGGCGTATCTTTGTGCGGGCGTAGCGTATCTTCTTTACGATACGCCGCCGCAAGTAAGAGAGTCAAGTGCTGTATTCACAAAGCACTTTCTCCCTAAGTTACGGTGGCGTAGTGTAAATGGGCCGGCGTTAGCCCGCGTAATTCGAAGTAGCAAGGCAGTGGGCGTGTTTTATTACAATGAACCGTGACCCCATGCAAATGCTGGGCCGAACGAACGGTGCATGCGCCGTCCGTGGACGTATCCCAGTGCGCATGCTCAGAATCACGTCGGATAGAATGCCTAAGTGACGTCGACGCGCAATGCCTACGACGTGTGAACGTAACCTACGCCCAGCCCTATTCACGTACTACTTAAACGGCGTAAACAACATAAAAGTCGTTCCCTGGCCCATACCTTTGCATTAGCTGCGCCTCATATAGCAGGGGTAACTTTACGCCGGACGTAAGACTTAGGCAAATCGCGTATATTAATGCACCGGGCGCATCTAATGAATGAATGAATGAATGAATGAAAAACTTGTATAGCGCGGCACATGCGAACTGAATCGCCTCTGGGCGCTTGTTGTTCCTGTCTCTTTTGGTATCAAAAGAGATGAGTCTTGATCTTTCTCCTGAATGCTAAGTAGTTCTCCTCCAACCGAATACTGGTTGGCAAAGCGTTCCATAGTCTGGGACCTTGGACCGCAAATCTTCTATCTCCTTTGGATTTGTATCTGGATTTCGGTATCTGCAGGAGATTTTGATTAGTAGATCGCAAGACGCGATTGGGGTTATGGGCTTTTATTTTTTCGCATAGATAATGGGGAGCATTCCCATGGATACATCTATGCGTTAGACAGAGTGCTTTAAAAGTGATTCTGTCTTTTACTGGTAACCAGTGAAGGACTCTCAGTGAAGGTGAGATGGACTCCCAAGGTTTTTTCCCAGTCACAAGTCTGGCGGCCGTATTTTGAACGACTTGTAGACGAGCGATTTGGTACCTTGGGAGTCCAAGGTAAAGGGCATTTGCATAGTCTAATCTTGAGTTTACAATTGTTCCCACCACGACCGCAATGTCATTTTTGGGAATAAAAGGAATAAGCCTACGTAGTAGACGCAGCAGATGGTGAGATCCGCTGACCACTGACCCTATTTGTGCGTCCATTGTCATGTAGGAGTCGAAAAAGACCCCGAGGCTTTTGACTTTGGCGCTAGGGGTGATGATTTTGCCCAGAATGGGCGGGGGTGTCCAAGTTGTTGCAGGTTGATTCTTACGTTTGGCGTGAAACAGAAGGAGTTCTGTTTTCGCTCCGTTGAGTTTAAGATAACTCTTTGTCATCCAGTCCTCTATCAAAGAGAGACATGTCTCTAGATTGAGGTGGTGATCCTTTTTATTGCAAATGCGGAAATACAGCTGCGTGTCGTCTGCATATGAGTGATAGAGCAGTTTTTGACTGCTGATGATCTCAAAAAGTGGACGAAGATAGATGTTGAACAACACCGGTGACAGAGGGGATCCTTGAGGGACTCCGCATGATACCGTGCGTTTTTCAGAAAAGAAAGGTCCTAACTTCACTATTTGCGATCTGTTTTCCAAAAAAGAGGAGAACCAAGATAAATCGCCTTCTGCGACTTTGGCTACTTCAGCTAGCCGGGTCAATAAAAGCTTGTGGTCTACTGTGTCGAAGGCTGCGCTCAGGTCTAACAGAACCAGAAGACAAGATTCTCCTTCGTCTGCGGCCTCGAGGGCGTCGTCCCATATCTTGAGCAATGCTGTTTCCGTCCCGTGTCCGGGTCGGAAACCTGATTGAAATGGGTCGAGTAGTTTGTGGGTATCTAGATGCTGTTGCAGCTGTTTCACCACTGCTTTCTCCATAATCTTGGAGAAAGTGTTTAAGCTTGTTATGGGGCGGCGGTGGAGTGGATCCTTGGGGTCCAGGGTAGATTTCTTCAGGATGGGTCTAATTATACCCTCCTTCAACTGGGAGGGCACTATGCCCCCCATGAAAGATTGGTTAATAAGCTGCGTGATAGGAGGTGCCAGGATGTCAGCACACTCCTTCAACAGTTTGGTGGGGATGATATCATTCGGCGCAGTGCTGTTACGCAGAGTACCGATGATATGTTTTGTGGCTTGGATAGTGATAGGTTCCAGCGTGAACTTACCTGGTTGGGGTGAATTACTACAGGTGTTGTGTAAATTATTACCGGGGGGGCTACGGGGGGAATTGTTTTGCTGAATGCTTTGCCGGATTCCCTCGATTTTATTAATGAAGTAATCCGATAATTCATTGCAAAATTCTTGTGTGTCCGAATTGGGGGCTTCAAGACAGCCTGGATTCATGGTCTGAGTGACCAGCTTGAAGAGTTCGCGGGGGCGGTTGAGGGCGCTGTTGATAGCCTCAGAAAAATAATTGTTCTTGGCTTTGAAGGTTTCTTTGTGATATTTCTTAGTTATTGCCTTGTAGATAGAGAGGTTCTCATCTGATGGGCTTCTCTTCCAGGCAGCTTCTGCCCTTCTGCGTTCTTGCTTCAGTAACGCCAGTTGGTTGTTGAACCAGCTGGAGTTTGTTTTCCGGATGTTGGTTTTACGTTTCGGCGCTATTAAGTCAGCTGACTGTAATAGGGCTGTGTTTATGGATTCCAATGTTTCTTCAGCCGTTTGGTGTGGCTGGCTTGTTTTTATTTTTTTCCTTAATGCAGCTTTGAAGAATTCCGAGTGGAGCTTCTTCTGGCATCTAGTCCAGTGTGTAGTCACTGGATTTGATGTTTTTGTTAAGGGGGGGAAGTTGGAAAGAATGAATTTGATGGCATGGTGATCTGACCATGGCAACGGTTCATTTTCCAAGATTTTTATTTCCAGATTTTGTCTGAAAATGAGATCAAGTGTGTGACCTGAAGCATGTGTGGGCCCACATACTAGTTGCTGAAGCCCTAATCCTTCCAGGTGGTCGATGCAGGCGTTAGCAACGGGGTCTTGTGGGGAGTTGGCCCAGAGGTTGAAATCCCCGAGCAGCAAAAGGTGTTTGCTGTTAAGGGTATAGGTGGAGATAAAGTCCGTCAATAATGGGAGAAGCTGCGACTTGGGGCCGGGTGGCCTATAGCAGAGTAGAATCCGGACGGTCTCCTGGTAGTTTGCTTGCAATTGTAGAGTAAGGGTTTCCATGAATGGAAGAGGGTTTTGAAAGACTGGTTTTGTGATCGCCAGATGAATCTTATGGATCACCGCCAGTCCTCCTCCTCTTTGCCCTATTCTGTTTTCCGTAATAATACGATAATTTTCTGGCACCAATTCTTCGTGAATCGACGTATCTTACTCATTTGCATATTTTTAATGGGAACGCCGAATGCGTCCAGCGTAACTTTGCGCCCACGATACGCCGGCATAGGCAAGTTACGTTGGACGACTGAAGCCATGTTTTTCGACGTATCTTGCTTTGTTAATCTGTGCAAAGATGCGACGGCACACATTTGTACTTATGACAGCGTATCTTTTGATACGCCGGCGTAAAGCCTTTGTGAATCCGGGCTGTAGTGTTCACTCCCAAAGCAGATCTGCATACCATGACCTTCAAGGCCATTCTGTAGCCACCAGGATCACAGGAAATCCCTTCACCTTGATCCAGAATAGTAGCCATAACAAAATCTTATATCAGAGTGTAGCAATTCCATGAATCCACCAATATGTCTAATGTGTCTGCCCAAGGGTTGTTGCCCTTCCTATAAACCTGTCCACCTTCAACTAGACATGTGCAATTAGTTTTGGTCCGAATCTAAATTTGGACAAATATTTGGAGATTCGAATACGTCCGACTGTCTGAATAACCAATAATTTGTTGTTTTTTAATAAAGGACTTTGGTGTTGTGTTTTTATTACCTTTGACTTTTTTTTGGATAATGAGTAGGGGTACTCTGTACCCCTACTCATTCACATAGGGGGTCATGGGATTTTCCAGATTCCAATAAGCCACCGGCGTAATTCAAATATCCCGCCGGCGTATCATTGTTTTGTATTCACAAAACAAGATACGTGGGAATTACGCTGGGATCCGACTGGCGCAAGTCACTTACACCGTCTGATCCTAAATGCAATAATACGCCGGCCGCCAGGTGGCGTTTACGTCGTTTTCTGCGCTGTATATGCAAAGGAGCCGATACGCCGATTCCCAAACATTTTTGCGCCGCTTCTACGTAGTTTACGTAGGTTGCATACGCGTAAGGTTACCCCTGCTATATGAGGGGTAACCTTGCATAGGTCCGCCGTAAGCCGTGTTAACCACTTAAGACCCGGACCAATACGCTGGCAAATGACCCAAAAAATTTGCGTCCTTTTTTTCCCACAAATAGAGCTTTCTTTTGGTGGTATTTGATCGCCTCTGCGATTTTTATTTTTTGCGCTATATACAAAAATAGAGCGACATTTTTGAAAAAAAATCAATATTTTTTACTTTTTGTTATAATAAAAAACCAATAAACTAAATTTTAGTCAAACATTTAGGCCAAAATTTATTTAGCCGCATGTCTTTAGTAAAAAAAAAAATTGCATTAAAAAAAAATTAGCTACCTAGCGGGAACAGCGACACTAATACAGCGATCAGAAAAATGATCGCTTAGTGATGCTGGCAATAGGGAGTGAAAGGGTTAACTAGGGCAGTGATCAAGGGGTTAAAACTTTATTGGGGGGGGTGGGGGGGCTACCCTGACACTAACACTGACTGACTGTCACACTGTCTGTCACACTGACACTAAATACAGTAATCATACATGTATGATTACTGCATTCAGTGACACTGTGACAGGGGGGAGGGGGGGGGGGGGGGCGATCGCGGGGGTTAAATGTGTTTGTGTCTGTGTGTAAGTGTGCTGTTGGTGCAGACTTACTTGTAGTGTGGTGATCTCTCCTCAGCGGCGCTTGAAACAAACGCCGAGGGAGAGATCACGTCGCTTCCTCCTTCCTGTGTTTACACAGGAGGAGGAAGTGACAGGGCGGGCGGGCGCGCGCATTGGCTGGGAGCGATCCGGAGGGGGCGGGTGAAAACGGATAGCCGCCCCCACTTGTCGGATCGCTCCTGCAGCCGCGCGGACCGCCGCATGTACGGGGGGGGGTCCGATCGGACCCCCGATCCCCCCCAAGGCACCAACGTATATATACGTTGATGTGCCTGTCGGTGCCATTCTGACGACGTAAATGTACATGCGGCGGTCCTTAAGTGGTTAAGTATGGCCGTCAGGACAGCGTCGTGTTTTTCCATTGTTTACGTCATTTGCGTAACTCGTGGCGAATAGTCCTATACTTTAATTACGTTGCTGTCATAATCGCTGTATTTGTGGCGTACGACAGAGCATGTGCAGTGGCCTACGTTTAAGGCCGGCGCATGTGCAGTTCGTTCGGCACGGGGGCGCGCGTAATTTAAATACAGCACGCCCCCCTCCTTCCCTATTTGAATTACGCGGCCTTACGCCGTCCCCTTTACGCTACGCCGACGCAAATTACAGAGCAAGTGCTTTGAGAATACAGCACTTGCCCGTAAAAGCTGCGTAGGCGTAGCGTAAATGGGATACGCTACGCGGGAAATACGCGTTTTTTTAAGAATCTGGCCCTATGCGTGTTATTTTCCTCCTGTGAGAATGACCAGAGCAATGCATTATGGAACATGTAGTGACACGGGGAAGTGACACTGTTAGCCCGACCAATCTTGTCCACAGGTAACAGAATGCAGAGCAGTCTGCTAAGAGTGGAAATAAAAGGATGGGTGTGGCCTATTTTCTCTCTCTCTCTCTCTCTGAATGCCATTCTGACCCTGCCAGCAGGAGGTCTGTGTGACAGGGAGTGAAAGTCTGCGGCCTACACAGGCGGAGAGCCAGATCGCCAGCCTCAGAGGGATCTCAGAGGACAGCATCGCTATTCCAGCAAAGTGGACCGGCCTGCGCTCCAGGTCATTTGTGTACACCTGCATTTCAGTCCACCGGGAGTTGCAGCAAGGCGTGGCGGTGCCATTTCCACAGGACAGAGACCAGGGGTCAAGTCCTGGGTAAAAAAGTGTAGGAACTCCCACCCAAGATCCACTCCCCCACCAAAAAATAAAAAATGATACGCTCATATGCATAATTACTAAACCGCATGGTTTTTTTCGATCCACTGTACCTTAGTGATCCTTTATGTTACTGGCCGCTTCCTGTATATGGACTCATCGGGTAGTGTGCGGGTATTCCGTCACTTCAAGCAAGTTCTTTCTAAATCCTGCGATAACTCGCGGCAGACCAACGCAATGTCTCCTGTGAACAATGACAAAAGCTCCCAGGAGACATTGCGGCATCGAGGAAGTGATGGAATATCCGCACACTACCTGATGAATCCATATACAGGAAGCGGCCAGTAACAAAGGATTACTAAGGTTCGCTGACAGTGACTCGAGCTGGGCATCGCCACTTAGTGAAGGATTGGCTCGGGCGGCTTGGCTGCTCTTGGCTGCTCTAGTCCTGCAAAGGGAACTGCGTTCCTGCTGTGAAAAAAGTGCGGGAACTCAGTTCCCACTCGTTCCCGCAGGACTTGAGCCCTGACAGAGACACAGGGAATTGCAGTTGGAACCCTCTATCCATCTGATGTCCGTAGTGGTGAGCGGGCACAGCCCATTGTGATAGTTAATAACAGTATTGCTAAGTAATTATTTTAAAGACTGGCTGGTGATACTTGTAGTTCCACGGATGTAAATCTACTTCTTCACAGACCTCACAGAGCAGGCACTTGGGGCCTATTTTCCCCATTGTGCTTTAAAGTCAGTACTGTAAACATCTTCCTAATACAGTTAAAGGGGAGCACATATGTGATAATACTTCTTCAGACAAAGCACCAACTTATTCATCTTTGTTCATGTTCTCCTTTTCCCATAACTTGAATTACAAATTGTACTGCAGTATAAACTACAGGCTAGCTGAAGATACCTGGAACTGAAGGAACATTTATCATCTCTTCTTTGCTGTGCACAATTATTTTGTATTTCCTTTGCCAAAGTATTGAACTACAAACACAGGGGGAGCCAATGAGTAGAATATTGTTCAATTTACAATTGCTCAATATATGCATATGTTTATCACTGTTTGCTGGTCTGTGTGCTGAGATCACAGAGGGAAAGTATCCAATAATAATGTGTTACAGTGTTGGATATTTGTTCCTCCATAGGTCTTGTAGTGGATTTATATTAAAGGGGTTGTAAAGGTTTGTCTTTTATTTTCTAAATAGGTTCCTTTAAGCTAGTGCATTGTTGGTTCACTTACCTTTTCCTTGGATTTCCCTTCTGAAAGTCACCACATCCAGCATGGACACTCTTGAATCCTCCATTTTGAGGAAAGTTCCTGTACTTTTTGTTTCAGGTGTGAATGGGAAGCATTGAATTTAAAGTGAACCTTTATGTGGAGCGTTGATGCGCTTCAGGAAACATGCAGCAAATCATTCAGCTGTGCATGGGGGGCTAAGAATTATGCATCAGTAGTGACTCTTTAAGAGCTTTTTGTATTAAAAAAACAAGTTTTTTGGATGAAGCACCTGCAAGAGGGTGCAGAACAACATTCATTCTGGCACCTGAGCACTGTAAATACAACAGCATATGGAAAAAAAATACATGAATAAATACATAATTTCAGTAAAAGAAGTAAAAGTAAAATACTAATATACTGAATAATAACATCTTAGTTGTACAGAACGTGTATATTTTGTGTTGAACATTTTTGGCATAATCTGTAAAACAAAGTGCATATTTAAAAATAATTGGTAAATGTTGCAACATTTGTGTTTACTGCATCCATTTCATAAGAGATATTTTTCTGAACATTTTGTCTATTGAGAATCTAAATATTTCAAGATGTGCCCTTTCAGATCTGTTATGTATTTCTTCTTCTAAGGTTCTCTAGATCATTATTTGTGGCCTCACAGATAAAATGTTGCTTGTCATTTTTTTTATGTATACATGTACCCAGACCAGGGGCGGACTGACAACTCATGGGGCCCCCGGGCAAAAGAAGATTATGGGGCCCCTGGGTTTACAGATGGCCATTACACCAGGAGTAAGTAACAAACAAAACATATATAGTACAACAGTCAGGATCTCACATCAGTCCTCCCTTACAACAAAGTACCAACATTCTCCCTATACATCACAGTCCACAGAGTGCCACCTTACAGCAGAGCCCCCCAGTGTGCCACCTTACGGCAGTGCCCCCAGTGTGCCACTCTATGGCAGAGCCCCCCCAGTGTGCCACCCTACGGCAGAGCCCCCCCAGTGTGCCACCCTACGGCAGAGCCCCCCCAGAGTGCCATCTTACAACAGAGCCCCCCAGTGTGCCACCTTACGGCAGTGCCCCCAGTGTGCCACTCTACGGCAGAGCCCGCCCAGTGTGCCACTCTACGGCAGAGCCCCCCCAGTGTGCCACCCTACGGCAGAGCCCCCCCAGTGTGCCACCCTACGGCAGAGCCCCCCCAGAGTGCCACCTTACGGCAGTGCCCCCAGTGTGCCACTCTATGGCAGAACCCCCACAGTGTGCCACTCTACGGCAGAGCCCCCCCAGTGTGTCACCCTACAGCAGAGCCCCCCCAGGGTGCCACCTTCCATCCTACCTATACATACAGTATATACACACACACCGTATATACATACACAGTATATACATACACATACAATATATACACACACTATACAACACACATACAAACAGTATAAGCACACACGCTATACATACATACGTACTATATACATGCACTATATATACACACACAGTATACATACACATACAGTATATACACACATACAGTATATACACACACTATACATACAGTATATACACACATACAGTATATACACACACTATACATACAGTATATACACACATACAGTATATACACACACTATACATACAGTATATACATACAGTATATACACACACTATACATACAGTATATACACACATACAATATATACACACACTATACATACAGTATATACACACATACAGTATATACACACACTATACATACAGTATATACACACACTATACATACAGTATATACACACATACAGTATATACACACACTATACATACAGTATATACACACACATACAGTATATACACACACTATACATACAGTATATACATACAGTATATACACACACTATACATACAGTATATACACACATACAGTATATACACACACTATACATACAGTATATACACACACATACAGTATATACACACACTATACATACAGTATATACACACATACAGTATATACACACTATACATACAGTATATACACACATACAGTATATACACACTATACATACAGTATATACACACATACAGTATATACAGTGCAGAAAATAAGTATTTGAACACCCTGCTATTTTGCAAGTTCTCCCACTTGGAAATCATGGAGGGGTCTGAAATTGTCATCGTAGGTGCATGTCCACTGTGAGAGACATAATCAAAAAAAAAAATCCAGAAATCACAATGTATGATTTTTTTAACTATTTATTTGTATGATACAGCTGCAAAGAAGTATTTGAACACCTGAGAAAATCAATGTTAATATTTGGTACAGTAGCCTTTGTTTGCAATTACAGAGGTCAAACGTTTCTTGTAGTTTTTCACCAGGTTTGCACACACTGGAGGAGGGATTTTGGCCCATTCCTCCACACAGATCTTCTCTAGATCAGTCAGGTTTCTGGGCTGTCGCTGAGAAACACAGAGTTTGAGCTTCCTCCAAAGATTCTCTATTGGGTTTAGGTCTGGAGACTGGCTAGGCCACGTCAGAACCTTGATATGCTTCTTACAGAGCCACTCCTTGGTTATCCTGGCTGTGTGCTTCGGGTCATTGTCATGTTGGAAGACCCAGCCTCGACCCATCTTCAAAGCTCTAACTGAGGGAAGGAGGTTGTTGCCCAAAATCTCGCAATACATGGCCCTGGTCATCCTCTCCTTAATACAGTGCAGTCGCCCTATCCCATGTGCAGAAAAACACCCCCAAAGCATGATGCTACCACCCCCATGCTTCACAGTAGGGATGGTGTTCTTGGGATGGTACTCATCATTCTTCTTCCTCCAAACACGGTTAGTGGAATTATGACCAAAAAGTTATATTTTGGTCTCATCTGACCACATGACTTTCTCCCATGACTCCTCTGGATCATCCAAATGGTCATTGGCAAACTTAAGACGGGCCTTGACATGTGCTGGTTTAAGCAGGGGAACCTTCCGTGCCATGGATGATTTCAAACCATGACGTCTTAGTGTATTACCAACAGTAACCTTGGAAACGGTGGTCCCAGCTCTTTTCAGGTCATTGACCAGCTCCTCCCGTGTAGTCCTGGGCTGATTACTCACCTTTCTTAGGATCATTGAGACCCCACGAGGTGAGATTTTGCATGGAGCCCTAGTCCGAGGGAGATTGACAGTCATGTTTAGCTTCTTCCATTTTCTAATGATTGCTCCAACAGTAGACCTTTTTTCACCAAGCTGCTTGGCAATTTCCCCGTAGCCCTTTCCAGCCTTGTGGAGGTGTACAATTTTGTCTCTAGTGTCTTTGGACAGCTCTTTGGTCTTGGCCATGTTAGTAGTTGGATTCTTACTGATTGTATGGGGTGGACAGGTGTCTTTATGCAGCTAATGACCTCAAACAGGTGCATCTAATTTAGGATAATAAATTGAGTGGAGGTGGACATTTTAAAGGCAGACTAACAGGTCTTTGAGGGTCAGAATTCTAGCTGATAGACAGGTGTTCAAATACTTCTTTGCAGCTGTATCATACAAATAAATAGTTAAAAAAATCATACATTGTGATTTCTGGATTTTTTTTTTGATTATGTCTCTCACAGTGGACATGCACCTACGATAACAATTTCAGACCCCTCCATGATTTCCAAGTGGGAGAACTTGCAAAATAGCAGGGTGTTCAAATACTTTTTTTCTGCACTGTACACACCAGGGGCGGACTGACAACTCATGGGGCCCCCGGGCAATAGAAGATTATGGGGCCCCCGGCTTACAGGTGGCCACCAAGCCAGGTGGCAGTACAGAGGCCATAACAGGGACAGATGTAAAAAAAAACACAGATTTTTACATACTGTCCCTGGTTTTAATGAGCCTGGCAACCCTGATGGGGCCCCCTAGTGGCATGGGGCCCTCGGGCAGTGCCCGAGTTCCTGAATGGTCAGTCCGCCCCTGATACACACACACTATACATACAGTATATACACACACTATACATACAGTATATACACACACTACACATACAGTATATACACACACACTATACATACAGTATATATATACACATACTATACATATAGTATATACACACATACAGTATATACACACATTATACATACAGTATATATATATATATACACACACTATACATACAGTATATATATATATACACACACTATACATATAGTATATACACACATACAGTATATACACACATTATACATACAGTATATATATATATATACACACACTATACATACAGTATATATATATATATATATATACACACACTATACATACAGTATATACACACATACAGTATATACACACATTATACATACAGTATATACACACATACAGTATATACACACATTATACATACACACACCAGCATCTTTCACCCAAAAATCAGCATGACTGAATGCACTGCTGCCCCATCTCCTGACATGCTGGGACTTGTAGTGCCCCAGCAGCTCACAGGCACATTAGTTGGTAATACAGGAGAGGAGAGGAGGAGGGACTGTGCCTGTGTAGTGGTGGGCAGCTAATGAGTAGGCAGGTTGGGGGAGACATTCAGGACATGCACTTCTTACACACAAAATCGATCTAATAGTCTCAATGACAGGAGGAGCCATGCTAGAGGTAACACATCCCCTCCCTCTCTGCTCACTAGGGTAACCCACTGACAGGGATCCATCTTGTAAAGCTCAGCCAGCTTACAGTACCTTATCAGGCAGTCCGTCCCACACTCCATGCTGTGTCCCCGCCTCCCCCTCCTCTAGCAGTCGGACTCTGTCTGCATCTCCTGCTTCTGTGTCAAAAAAGCCGTGCTGTGGAAGGGGGCGTGTACAGAGTGTTCCTATTGGCTGAGGGGGCAGTGCAGAGGCGGGGCAGCTATAATCTCAGGAATTTCACATCAAAATAATGTTGGTGCCAGACATATCAAGAACAGATGTAAAAATACACAGATTTTTACATTCTGTCCTTAGTTTTACTGAGGCTGGCCACCCTGATGGGGCCCCCTAGTGGCACAGGCCCTCGGTCACTGCCCGAATGACCGAATGGTCAGTCCGCCCCTGACCCAGACTGACTCAGTTGACACCAGTATAATATAAATCTTAAAGGGGTTGTAAATGTAATTTCCCCCCCCCTAAATAGCTTCCTTTTCCTTAGTGCAGTCCTCCTTCACTTACCTCATCCTTCCATTTTGCTTTTAAATGTCCTTATTTCTTCTGAGAAATCCTCACTTCCTATTCTTCTGTCTGTAACTACACACAGTAATACAAGGCTTTCTTCCTGGTGTGGAGTGTCGTGCTTGCCCCCTACCTTGAGGGGGGAGGGGAGAGCAGGAGAGTCAGGATGGTCTCTTAGTTGCAGATAGAGATAGGAGCTGTGTGTTAGTGGGCTTCCTGACTCTCACGTAGTCCAAGGGAGGGGGCAAGCACGACACTCCACACCAGGGAGAAAGCCTTGCATTACTGTGTGGAGTTGCAGACAGAAGAACAGGAAGTGAGGATTTCTCAGAAGAAATAAGGACATTTAAAAGCAAAATGGAAGGATGAGGTAAGTGAAGGAGGACTGCACTAAGGTAAAGGAAGCTATTTAGGGGAAACATTTTTTATCTTTACAACTCCTTTAATTTTGTTTAACCACTTGAGCTCCGGAAGGTTTTACTTGCTTTGTGACCAGGCCATTTTTGGCTATTTAGCACTGTCCTACTTTGCCTGGTTATTTTATTGCATGCTCATACAATGCTGTGCCCAAAAGAAATGTACCGTATATACTGGAGTATAAGCCGAGTTTTTCATCAAAATTTTTTGTGCTGAAAATGCCCCCTCGGCTTATACTCGAGTCACCTTTTTGTGTCTGATCTCCCAGAGTTTTGGGAACCGGTACCGGCTTGGCACACATATAGCTCCACTCTTCCTCTACAAGTGTACAAAGTTTGTTGTCCGGGGAACCTACGGCTGGGGAGCACCAATTTTTCAAGCCGGGCACCCCTTCCATAGACTCCCATGTTAAACTGTAATTTCTCCAGTGATTTTTGGGACCTGGTGTCCACCAGTGCCACCTGTGCCCACCAGTGCCGCCTGTCTACTTTCCAAAAATGGGTCATTTTCTTTTTTTTTTTTACTTTACTGGCTTGTTAGGGTCTCAAGAAATGAGAGAGGCTGTCAGTACATCAGGTATGATCAAATTGATACATTTTCAGTAATTGGCACCATAGCTCGTAGATCCTATAACTTTCACCCAGACTAAATGATATCCACAATTTTTTGGGGGTTTACCAAAGATATGTAGCAGTATACTGTTTTGGCCAAATTTTTGAAGAAAATTTTATTTTTTGCACATTTTTTATAATAGAAATTAGGAAAAATGTATTTGTTTACAACATTTTCGTTCTTCTTTCTTTTATAGCAAAAAAAATAAAAAAAAATAAACGCAGAGGTGATCAAATACCACCAAAAGAAAGCTCTATTTGTGGGGGGAAAAATGACACAAATTTAATTTGGTTACAGTGTTGTATGACTGAATAATTGTCATTCAACATGTGAGAGCACCGAAAGCTGAAAATTGGTCTGGTTATTAAGGGGGTTTAAGTGCCCAGTTGTCAAGTGGTTAAGACGTGACCAGTAGCATCCGGTTACTGGGACACAGTGAGAGGGACACAATGAGAGGGATGGATGTCGTTCCTTCCACCGAGTGATGGCGGAAACCAGAAGTGATGAGGATTTTATCACACTTTTTTCAAAATTGTTTGTTTATAGCGCAAACAATAGAAACTGCAGAGGTGATCAAATACCACCAAATGAAAGCTTTTTTTGGGGGGAAAAAAAAGACATCAATTTTGTTTGGGTACAGCTTAGCACGACAGTTGCTCAGTGCCGTATCGCAAAAAAATGTCCTGGTCAGGAAGTGGGTAAATCCTTCTGGGGATGATTGGTTAAGGAACATGAAAACTCAGGGCCAGATTCTCATATATTTTCGGCGGCGTAGCGTAAGCCATTTACACTACGCCGCCGCTGCGTGCTAGAGCAAGTGCTTTATTCTCAAAGCACTTGCTCCGTAGTTTGCGTTGGCGTCTCGTAAATCGCCAAGCGTAAACCCGCGCAATTCAAATGGGGCGGCTTGTATTTAAATTAAGCGCGCCCCCGCGTCGAACGAACTGCGCATGCGCTGGCCGGGGAAAAAGCCCAGTGTGCATGCTCCAGCTCACGTCGGGAAGCGTCGTTGAAACCGACGTCAAAACGACGTGAGCATCATTTACGCAAGTCCCTATTCGCGAACGAGTTAGTAAAACGACGTAAGCGACAAAAAAAGGCGACGCTGACCCGACGCCATACTTAACATGGCGTCCGACGGGACACGACGGCATCCGACGGGACCTCGTAAGGTTACTCCACATAGAAGCTGGGGTAACCTTACGCGAACGAAAACGACGTACGCGACGACGGGGCGGCGTAAAAGCGATCGAGAATCGGCGTACTACTTCATTTGCATATGCAAATGAAAAAACAACGTAAAGGCCACCTAGTGGCCGGAGTTGTCATTACACCTACGATCCGAAAGTGTAATGCTTTTACACTTGTCGGATGTAGAAGCGTATCTATGCAAAAGTGATGCTCAGCATCACACGCATAGATACGAGACAAAAAAAAAGGCGATACGACGGGGTATCTGAGATACTCCGTCGTAACGCCTCTGAGAATCTGGCCCTCAATCACTAAAATCTAAGCTTTAACATGGAAATTTATTTCAAACATTATTTACAATATTTTTATGTAGATCCTTGCTCATTCTCTTTCAGTTATACTGTGGCAATGCTCTTAACCGGTGTCCAAATTATTTTCCTGCATTGCCATATACATGGAAACTACAGGAAGCTGTATGCACATTGCACAAGTATGTTCCACTGATATCCTGAAACCCAACCTAAGAAATGACATGCAGCCGTTATTAGATGCATGCATATAGATGGGAAGTAACTGCAAACAAGCTGCTATAGATCAACATGGCTGATATGCAACAAAGCATTTAAAAAGAATGGGCTGAACTGCATGAGAATCTGACACAGGTTGATTTTTTATTTATTTTTTGCAGGACCGGGGCAAAGCACAGGACACTGTCTGTTGCACTGAGGTTTCTTGCAAAGTATGAATGTTATGAAGGTGCCCTGATGATCCATTTATAAAAAGTGAGGCTGCGCCAATTCACAGAATGTGTGTTTAGCACACAAGTGGTTTTAATGTCCTCTTAGGCCACGTACACACGATCAGACCAAAATCCCCGCGGACAGACAACGTGGTGACGTGGCGGTGACGTTGACGCCGCGATGTCCGCAAACAAGGAAATAAAATGCTTCCACGCATGCGTTGAATCCATTCGACGCATGCAGGGGATTCCGGTCCGCTGGTTAGGCGTACTAACCAGCGGACATGTCCAACGGACAAGTTTCCAGCGGACAAGTTTTAAAGCATGCTTTAAAACTTTTGTCCGCTGGAAACCTGTCTGCTAGCCTGTACACACAATCGGACATGTCCACGGAAACTGGTCCGCAGACATGTTCGATTGTGTGTACGCGGCCTTAGGCTGCATTCACACCTGAGCGTTTTGTCGCCTGAAGCGCGACGCTCAAAAACGCTAGAGGGAAAAAAAAACATTATTCTCTATGGAGATGGTTCACATCTCCACTCCAAAACGCCGAACGCCTGAAGCTCAAACAAGTCCCGGACCCTTTTTTGTCGTGTGAATCGGGCGGCTTGGGCGTTTTACATTGGTGACAATGACCTGTACAAAATCGCGGAAAAAAAAGATGCGTTTTGTCCCGGCAAATCGCGTAAAAAAAACGCCGCAAATCGACTATGCTTAGGTGCAGGGGCGGACTGACCATTGAGGAACTCGGGCACTGCCCGAGGGCCCCATGCCACTAGGGGGCCCCATCAGGGTTGCCAGGCTCATTAAAACCAGGGACAGTATGTAAAAATCTGTGTTTTTTTTTACATCTGTCCCTGTTATGTCCAAAACCTACATGCTTTTAATGTGAAAATCCCAAGATTTTAGCTGCCCTGCCTCTGTACTACTGGCTTGGTGGCCATCTGTAAGCCGGGGGCCCCATAATCTTCTATTGCCCGGGGGCCCCATGAGTTGTCAGTCCGCCCCTGCTTAGGTGTGAATGCCGCCTTAATGTTCCCTTGATATGAGGATTATGCAAGGGTTGAATAAAAACTGAAGCCTCCAGTTTCATATGTCACCAACAGATGGCAGCACTGATATGCAACAATTACTAACACATGTAGGTGTAGGTTTTCCTCTATCGCCTTAGTTGGGGGCAGTACATTAGAGCGAATGGTTGTTTGTTCTATTCTCTATGAAATGGGAAACTGTGTCCATGCAATTCAAGCAGTGTTCTGTGAGTACAGTAGAAAACAGTAACAGTAGAAAAATGTACAGCAATTGAACATTCCCTAGTGTATGCAAACTGTCTAATGGTGATAAATGTGTTGTTGTGAGCGATGTACATCACTGGGCCAAAAACTGCAAAGGTAGCAAGGAGGGAATATCAGATTTGTGTGATAAACAAAGATATGGCCAACATGTGACAACATCTTATGACCTTTATAGTTTTATTACGGACAAGTGAAACATTTCAGACAAAATTGACATTTTGCAAAAGTGTGTGGCCACATTATAACTTTACTTGGATAACAGAAGGTGCGTTATTAAAGCCTAAAAACAAATGAAATCATAAAGAGCTGCAGACCCTTAGCATGTATCTCATTTGTAGATCTGTTGTTCTTTGCAGCTCTAATTTCCTCCTCTCCAAATTCCCTGATTTCTGTGATCGGGTGGCTACATCTACTTACAGGGTCCCATGGAGCCACCTTTGCATATATGCTCCCAGCTGGCAATACAGGAGTCTCTTTACGTCCACAGTAAGCTAGCCACATCCACATCAGTGAGTGATTTAGTCAACACACATGTGAAGGGCACAGGGGGCACACTACCTTACCTGGAAGTCATCTTGTAGATCTGGAGATGGCAGCAGTAAGGGTGATGGGTATCAGACCCACTTCCCAAATGGCCCGGAGGTGGTGTTTTTTTTCCTGGGTTTACTTTAAGGACCGAGCATCTTTCTGAGATTTGGCGTTTAAGTTAAAAAAGTTTTTTTTTTGCTAGAAAATTACTTAGAACTCCCAAACATTTTTTATTTATTTTTTTCCTAACACCCTTGAGAATAAAATGGCAGTTGTTGAAATACTTTTTGTCACACTGTATTTGCGCAGCGGTCTTACAAGCGCACTTTTTTGTAAAAAAAAAAAAATCACTTTTTTTAATTAAAAAATAAGACAACAGTAAACTTAGCCCAATTTTTTTTTTAATATTGTGAAAGATAATGTTATGTCGAGTAAATTAATACCCAACATGTCACGCTTCAAAATTGCGCCCTCTCGTGGAATGGCGACAAACTTTTACCCTTAAAAATCTACATCGGACGAAGCGCTTTAAAAAAAATAAATCTTATTTATTTTAAAATGGGTCACTTTTATTCATATTACAAGGAATGTAAACATCCCTTGTAATAGGAAAAAAGCATGACAGGTCCTCTTAAATATGAGATCTGGCGTCAAAAAGACCTCAGATTTCATATTTACACAAAAATGCAAAAAAAAAATTGAATGTCATAAAAAAATGTTTTGCTTTAAGAGCATTGGGCGGAAGTCATGTTTTGACATCTCTTCTGCCCTGCAGTGGCATGGAGACGGGTGGGGGCCATCTTTCTCTCACTCGTCTCCAGGCCACTGACATAGAAGGATCTGATCGATGCTGCCGACGGCTTTGGTAAGCAGCGGAGGGCACCGGAGAGCGGCGGGAGGGGTGCCCTCTCCCGCCGCCGATAAAAGTGATATTGCGGCGAAACCGCTGCAGAGATCACTTTTATCTTGAAGCGGACCGCCCGCTCTTGAAGAGGATAACGGGGTTATGGCAGCTAGCTGCTGCCGTAATCCCGGTATTTCTCTTCAAAGTAGCGGCGTATAACGACCACTATTTTATTTTCTAGGGCAGGGGTGTCAAACTCAATTTTATCGTGGGCCGCATCAGCATTATGATTGCCCTCAAAAGGGCCAGTTGTGTCTTTAAGATTAGATGTCCAGCGCATCCCCTCCCCATACATTAGATGTCAAGAGCCACCCCACCATCAGAAGTTGAGTCTCCCACTCTCTCCAACATCACAGTGCCCCCCTTTCCCTATGCTGCTGCTGGGAAGAAGCTGGATGCATTGCTAGAAAGTAAGGGTCTGGAGGAGGACTAGAAGAGGGCTGAAGCTGCAGAGCAGAGCAGAGCAGAGCAGCTGCAGGAGGGGTGCGAGGGCCACATAAAATAGCCTGGAGGGCCGGATTCGGCCCACAGCCTTGTGTTTGATACCTGTGCTCTAGGGTGTCTGCTTTCAAAAATATATCATGTTTGGGGGTTTTATGTAATCTTCAGACTTAAAACAATTTTTTAAACTTGTCCAAAAATCGCAAAAACGAAAGGGTTGCAGGATAAGTATACCTTTGGGAACATGTTACATGTTCCACCCGTCAAATTTGTTAGTTAAAAAAATATGGCTCCTTACTTTTTTAGCTGGCTCTTAGATTCTAAGCAAATTTGTGTAGTCCTGTATACACTCATTAAGGCCCTGTTCACATCTAAGCGATTTCCAGTTGTAAAACACTCAGCTTTGAAGCTCCAAAATGCCAAAAAAGCTAATTTCCATTGATTTCAATGGCCCCTGTTCACATATGAGTGCTCTGTTGGCTGAAGCAAAATGCCTGAAGCTCAAAAAAGTATATATTTTTTGGCAGATTACAAGCGTATTTGGCCCCATAGACTTTATTAGCAACACAAATAGAAAAACGTTTATAAAATGTATAACAGCTATCCTTCTCTAATTTCCTCACCCTCTCTTCCCCCTAGTGCAGGCATGTCCAAAGTCAGGCCCGGGGGCCAATTACGGCTCGTGTTTCATTTTAATGTGGCCCCACTGGTAATTTGGATATATATCTCTTTTGTAGCCCCCAACGAATCCCCGAGTGACGGGCATTCAGAGGCTGCATGTCAATGGTGGGGCTGCATTCATGGCAATGGTGAGGCTGCATTCATGGCAATGGTGAGGCTGCATTCATGGTAATGGTGAGGCTGCATTCATAGCAATAGTGAGGCTGCATTTATGGCACTGGTGAGGCTGCATTCATGGCACTGGTGAGGCTGCATTTATGGCACTGGTGAGGCTGCATTTATGGCACTGGTGAGGCTGCATTTATGGCACTGGTGAGGCTGCATTCATGGCACTGGTGAGGCTGCATTCATGGCAATGGTAAGGCTGCATTTATGGCAATGGCAATGGTGAGGTTGCATTCAGAGGCTGCATTCATGGTAATAATGAGGCTGCATTCATGGCAATGGTGAGGCTGCATTCATGGCAAAGGTGAGGCTGCAGATGGGCACTGATTAGGCTGCATTGATGGGTACTGACCCATATTTTGCTTCACGGTTCTTTAATTAAATTTTCTTTTACTGAAACTTCCCTCTTAACCACTAGCCGACCAGTCGCCGCAGTTATACTGTGGCAGTTCGGCTCGGCTGCGTGAAATCACGTAGCTATACATCATTTTGCATTCCAGCCAATAGGGCCGCTAAGCCCTGTCAGGGGGAGAAATGACTGTTCATCTGTTCATACAATATATGAACAGCGATCTCTCATTTCCCCTAGTCAGTCCCACTCCATGAAATTTTTACAGTAATCAATGCATTTTTATAGCACTGATCGCTATAAAAATGCCAATGGTCCCAAAAATGTGTCAAAAGTGTCCGAAGTATCCACCATAATGTCGCAGTACCGATAAAAATCGCCGATCGCCGGCATTACTAGTAAAAAGAAAACATTAATAAAAATGGCATAAAACTATCCCCTATAATGTAGACGCTATAACTTTTGCGCAAACCAATCAATAAACGCTTATTGTGATTTTTTTTTTACGAAAAATATGTAGAAGAATACGTATAAGCCTAAACTGAGGGAAAAAAAATATTTTTTATACAGTACAGACCAAAAGTTTGGACACACCTTCTCTTTCCAAGAGTTTTCTTTATTTTCATGACTATGAAAATTGTAGAGTCACACTAAAGGCATCAAAACTATGAATTAACACATGTGGAATTATATACATAACAAACAACTGAAAATATATGTCATAGTCTAGGTTCTTCAAAGTAGCCACCTTTTGCAGCAGACACATCTCTAGAACAACTGTTAAGAGGAGACTGTGTGAATCAGCCCTTCATGGTAGAATATCTGCTAGGAAACCACTGCTAAAGAAAGGCAACAAGCAGAAGAGACATGTTTGGGCTAAAGAACACAAGGAATGGACATTAGACCAGTGGAAATCTGTGCTTTGGTCTGATGAGTCCAAATTTGAGATCTTTGGTTCCAACCACCGTGTCTTTGTGCGACGCAGAAAAGGTGAACGGATGGACTCTACATGCCTGGTTCCCACCGTGAAGCATGGAGGAGGAGGTGTGATGGTGTGGGGGTGCTTTGCTGGTGACACTGTTTTTTTTATTCAAAACTGAAGGCATACTGAACCAGCATGGCTACCACAGCATCTTGCAGCGGCATGCTATTCCATCGGTTTGTGTTTAGTTGGACCATCATTTATTTTTCAACAGGACAATGACCCCAAACACACCTCCAGGCTGTGTAAGGGCTATTTCTCCAAGAAGGAGAGTGATGGGGTGCTGCGCCAGATGACCTGGCCTCCACAGTCACCGGACCTGAACCCAATCGAGGTGGTTTGGGGTGAGCTGGACCGCAGAGTGAAGGCAAAAGGGCCAACAAGTGCTAAGCATCTCTGGGAACTCCTTCAAGACTGTTGAAAGACCATTTCAGGTGGCTACCTCTTGAAGCTCATCAAGAGAATGCCAAGAGTGTGCAAAGCAGTAATCAAAGCAAATGGTGTCTACTTTGAAGAACCTAGAATATGACATATTTTCAGTTGTTTTACACTTTTTTGTTATGTATATAATTCCACATGTGTTAATTCATAGTTTTGATGCCTTCAGTGTGAATTAACAATTTTCATAGTCATGAAAATAAAGAAAACTCTTGGAATGAGAAGGTGTGTCCAAACTTTTGGTCCGTACTGTATATTTTTGGGGATATTTATTACACCAAAAAGAAAAAAATATTATTTTTTTTCAAAATTGTTGATCTATTTTTGTTTATAGCGCAAAAAAACAAACCGCAGAGGTGATCAAATACCACCAAAAGAAAGCTCTATTTGTGGGGGAAAAAAAAGGCCAACTTTGTTTGGGAGTCACATCGCACGACCGCGCAATTGTCAGTTAAAGCGAAGCAGTGCCGAATCGTAAAAGGTGGCCCGGTCATTGACCAGCAATATGGTCCGGGGCTGAAGTGGTTAAAGTGTAGGTGGGTGTTATAAGCCTGTGCATGTTATACACCGATAAATACAGTATATTCAAATAAAATGCCCAAGCAAATCTTTAGACTCTTCAACACACACAGCCACAAAGGCAATAGAATTCTTGTTGGGCACACTGCATTTAATTTTAATGATTCAAAGAATGTCAGGCATAATGGTCGGCCCTCACGCATGTTCACTTCATCAAATCTGGCCCTCTTTGAAAAAAGTTTGGACACCCCTGCCCTAGTGCTTTCTAAAGGCTAAACAAAAACGCCTGAAGCTGTAAAACCGCATGTCAAAACGAACCAATGTGAAGGTGGGCTCACTCCCAAATAGAAGTCTGCATTCACTGGGGTGAAAGGGAAAGTTGTATAGTGCTACATTGTGCCTGTTTATGTTTATATATGGATACATTATTATCAAATGGATACATCAAGAAAACAAACCATCTAAGGCTCAAGAGGACCAGTCACAGCAGTGTTCTATCTGCAGAAGACAATTCTATGGAGGATATGTTTGCTGTAGAATTATGGTCTCTGTATTAGATAGAGAAGGACGTGAGTGGGCGTTCTCCTTGTTTGCATATCTACCTGTATATACAGTAAACAGTATAATTGTGAGACGGGTATGGGTGCATCATTGCAAGATATTTATTCAGAAGGCTGTGTTTGGACCCAGCACATATTGATTCTATCAAGGAAGGGCCTATACAACCCTTTTGAATATATGTGTCACGTGGTTTAAATCAATATTAATAAAATTTATAAGGAAATCTGTGTGCATAATAGTTCCCTATTTCCATTAGCTGCTAGCTCCCGTGCCGAGCGGCTGACCTGCTGCATTGTGAACACAGAAGGTCAGCCACAGGCACCATGCTTTGTATTTTCTAAATTAATGAAAAGCATTTGCTGATTGGACGAGGTGGAGAGCATTATGTCACCATCTTGTCAAATCAGAGAATGCTTTGCATTCACTGAGAAAATTCAAAGTGGTTACAAAATGGCATTTGCACTGAGCGAGTGAACCTCATGTGTTTACAATCCAGCAAGGAAGCCACTCAGCCTAGGACCCAGAAGCTAATAGAGATCATTGCAGTATTGGTGTCTACTACAGTGATTTCCATCTGGCATATCTGCTCAACCAGCGGCCCTCCAGCTGTTACAGAACTACGTGTTCCATGAGGCATGGATAGGCTGACAGTCACAAGCATGACTCTCAAAGGCAGAGGCATGATGGGAGTTTCACAGCAGTTGGAGGGCCACAGGTTGAGCACCCATGCTTTAAAAAAGTGGTTCCTAACTCTGTAAAGTATCCTCAACAGACCATGTTTGCAGGTTTTCCTTTATCTTGCACAAGTGTTTTAAATCAGAGTCAGACTCCATGCACACTGGCTGGGACTTGTAGTGTCTCCAGAACTGCCGGTTGCCCTGGCTTGTAGTTGGGCAGCTTAGAGCTCTAGGGGTAATATAAGTCCCAGCATAGCAGGACTTAACACCACAGGTTGCCTGGCCTTGTATTGGGGCAGCTGACAGCTCTAGAGGCACTACAAGTCCCAGCAAGGCAAGATAATCATCACTGGTTGCCCTGGATTGTATAGGGCAGTCGAAGAACAGCTGGCATCTTTAGAGGCACTACAAGTGAGTGAGTGAGTGAGTTATTCAATAACTTGTATAGCGCTACAAATGCGAACTGAATCGCTTATGTCCATCCAGTGTTGTCCTGATCCTTCAGAAGAGATGATCAAGAAACAAAAAACAATAACTGTGGAGAGGTATTGATAGTCGGACTTTAAGGCCAAGGAAGTAGGTAAAAAATATATAATTTTAATATTACCAATTAAACATGACAGTATAAATGCATAGTAACAATAAAATAGCAAAAACAATAATTCATATACATGAGAAAAACCGCTGTGTACAAAATCCCTAAAGTTGCCAACGCACGTTTCGCGGTGGGGCTTCTTCAGGGCAGTTGTTAAGGATTTTGTAAGTCGATGTATAGCCAGAAAAACAGAATAGTTATCTGCAATGATACAGGGTTACAAGTTATTTACATTTCTATGGTATATAAAAATAAATAAAAAAACAGTAAAAATGAAAGAAGCTGCAGCATATAATTACATTGCCGATGATCCTATATTGAATGAACCCAAGGGCACACACCACAATCACGTAGTCAAAGGTAGGTACTTGCTTCAAAAAAGTCCTTAGATCTTGTTACAGATCTGTTTGGTAGAGATATGTATGTTATCGCTTAGTGTTTAAATATTCCACAAATACAGACAGAAAAAAAAAAGAACGGGGGAGATAGTGCTGGTAAGAAGGAAAGGGGTGAAAGCAGCCAAGTGAAATCTAAAGAAAAATATAAAGTGAACTTCTTCTAATAACCATTAGAAGTCATGGTGCAGAGAGTGCAAAAGAAATCACCTTTAGTTGACAACAAAGTCGAGGTAGAGATCGCTTTGCGATTTATGTGGGACGTGACACTATTGGCCACCTCCATTCTATATAAAAATAGAAAAATATCCATAAATATAGAAAAGTGCAACCAATATGTAGCCAGTTAAGAAACATAAGAACATAAAGTACCAATAATGAAGGGTCCTGAAGCCAACTGGGACATATAACCAATGTAGATTAGACTTGAATTCCTTCAGGTGTATTAAACCACCGCTAGATACGTCTGTTTTTGAGGCTAAAAGATTTAAGCCCGGTTTTCTGTGTGGTGAACATAGAAACAAAAGCCACATCAGCAAAGATATATCCCTTGTAGGGACAGCTCTAACAGCATACATGCAGCATATAGAGATAAAAAGTATCCATGAAGTCTCCGGCAGGTATCTTACCAAGTAGTTGTTAGAACGTAAGGTCCATGTCCCAGGGTGTTCATCCGAGTGACACACATCAGTGAATGGTATGTTAAGGCTTTAAATACCCCTAAGACGCTATATTTACGTATAGCGTGGTTGCGTCATCACTGTGCACCGTTCGTGCGTAAAGGGCGCATAAACATTGCCCGGAGGTGTGGGGCGGGACAGGAGCACGTCACCTCGTCTCCACCCATTGTGTCAGCATCAGACGCACAGGCGTCATCACGGGTAACCGCCCACCGGTCGCGGCACCTTATCATTACAAGATCCCAACAAGCGAATGGGGGAGGAAGAGACACGGCCCAACATGCCGGTCTAACACACCTCCCACCTAGCAACAGGCGAGGCGGGCACATAGGTCATCCCCACACAGCGCGCGCGCATCGCAAGAAACCAGGACATATGGATGGGTCACGCGCAAGGAGACAACCAATGGACAGAAAAAAGAAAACCATCGAGCACATTCGAGCACCAGGGCAAAGGCACAGCGTACAGACCCGGTACATATGTACCATCAAAGCAAATTGAAAACGAAGAAACCTTTTCATATCAATTAAATATTAACTAGACAAGGACAGTTTAGTGTCCTATAATACTCATCCACGTTTCTTATTTGTTGAATATAAGACAGGGAAGTGTTCCCATTGTACGTGTAGAGCCGAGAAGTAAAGATGAGAAATAGTAAACAAAAAACGATATATAGTACCTATCTATATGGGTTCATATTCCCTATTAATATGGTGGGATGCCCGGAATGCATTCAGAAACGATCATCGGAATGAAAAACATGCATGCGCATAAAACTTCCTTCAACC
Organism: Rana kukunoris; assembly: GCA_029574335.1. NCBI lineage: Eukaryota > Metazoa > Chordata > Amphibia > Anura > Ranidae > Rana > Rana kukunoris. The sequence continues at coordinate 160,651,946 of CM056053.1, forward strand.
ATTGCATACATACAGATTATTACAAATATTTTAATCACAGTTAATCTATTACTTCCAAATTACATAACTCAAATAAAAATAAATATAAAATATAAAGCAACATCTTCTAAATATAAAATAATATAATATAAATATAAATCAATATATATAAATTTGGGTTACTTGTAGCATATATCTATCAAGAGAAAAGAGAGACACAAGGGGTTCTCTTTCCATATATTCCACCTCTATTGAAAGTAATCTGTAGATCAACAGATCTCGGGTGCATTCTGCACTTACCATACCCTTTTGTTAGAGTTGCCTCTGAGCTAATACGGGAGTGGTGGATTGAGCCAGCCTTAGGACAAGAACTACCAAGATAGCAAAACATAAGAAGACAGGGCCACGTAAGATAACATATTGATGTTATGAGTCGACAGATAAATGTCATTATACATTTAGAAAGGATTTGAAGCTTAGGGACTCATTTAGGCCTGGAGGTTGATTAGCCCGTAAACGGTAAATCCACTGGGTCTCACGCTGTAAAACCCTTTGGTCAAAATTCCCACCTCTTTTGTCTTCATGGATGCACTCTAGAACTGCAAATCTTACCAGGGGGGTCTCATATTTATGCATGAAGGCTACATGATGGCCCGTAGTTTTATTGAGCAGACTGTTAGTGATGTAATACATGTGGTCCTTGATGCGCTTCCATAGTGGGCGGATGGTTTTGCCCACATAGAAGCTACCACAGGGACAGAAAATAATATAGATCACACCTTTGGTTTGACACGTTACATGTGTATGCAACTTGTGTGTCTGACCATTGGGGAGATGAACATTCGGGCCCTCACTAAGTAGGTAGCAATAGTTGCAATGGCCACATTTAAATAAGCCTGGTGTTACCATCACATCCACTGTAGGTTTTAGGTAATTGCTTTTGACTAAACGGTCCCTAATGGAAGTAGAGCGCCTAAAAGTAATGCTTGGGTTTGATCCCACGTATTTGGATAAGGTAGGATCAGCAGTGATTAAATGCCAGTGCCTTTGCATTATCATTCGAACTTCCGCATGTTGATCTGAATAGGTGGTAATAAACCGCGTCACATCCTTGTCAGGTTGTTTGGTGTCTTTTTTGAGTAGGGTGATGGCTCTTTCCCTACCTGCTGCTCTATTGTATGCTTTCTTCAAGCAAGACCTACTGTATCCTCGGCTAAGTAGTCTAGTGTACAGCATATCTGACTCCAGTTTGAATTTTGCATCACTGAAGCAGTTTCGGCGTAGCCGAAGATATTGGCTATATGGTATGCTTCGGATAAGTGGGGCCGGGTGGGCGCTGGCTGCATGCAGAAGAGTGTTTCCAGCCGTAGGCTTACGGTATAGTGATGTTTGAATGCCATTGGTTTCGTCAACATATATCAAGATGTCGAGGAAGGCAATGGCAGACTCGTTGAAGTTCATAGTGAACTTGAGATTATACTTATTTGTATCTAAGAGGTGCATAAATCCATTGAGGCCCTCCACTGTGCCTGTCCATAACATAAACACATCATCAATATAACGAAACCAACCTAATACTGACAAAAGTAAATGATGATCCAAAGCAAAAAGTTCCCGTTCCCACCCCCCCAGGTACAGGTTCGCGTAAGATGGCGCACATGATGTGCCCATAGCGACACCCTGTACCTGGAGGAGGTGGGACCCGTCAAAGGAAAAAACGTTCTTAGTAAGAATATGGTCTAACATTTTGAGTGCAAACCCGTTGAGTTTGTCCATTTTGGGACCTTTCTCTGTCAAGAAAGTGGAAATGACCTGTAACCCCTTTGTATGAGGGATTGAAGAGTAGAGGGCCTCCACGTCAATGGAAACTAAGAGGCAACCGGGTGGTACAGTGAGGCCATCCAGCATTCTCAATAGGTCAGGTGTATCTTGTATGTACGAGGGCAGTGAGGTAACATGAGGTCTCAAGTACTGATCAATGAATTTACTAGCACGTTCAGTTTTGGAGCCCATCCCGGACACTATCGGGCGTCCCGGAGGGTGTGTTAAATTTTTGTGTGTTTTTGGCAATGCATAGAAAGTGGGTGTTTTGGGGTGAGGAACTTGAATTCCATCAAAGATGGATTTGGTAATAGAACCATCAAACAGAGCCGATTGTAATAGATCATTAAACTGTTGATTAAATCTGTCGATTACTTCTTCATTAATTGGTATGTACCACGTGCGATTTTTTAAAATGTCCCAACACATATTTCTATATTCTAGATCATTCATGATTACCACATTGCCCCCTTTGTCTGATGGTTTTATAATCACTTCTGCCTTTTTGCTTAGTGTACCTAGGGCCCTATGGTGTTTAGAGCTAAATTTCTGGTTTACAAGCCTGGTGAGCGGGATAGATTCCACTTCCTTGATGGTCTGAACCAGGAACGCCCATACATTAGAATTCGTGTGTAATGAGGGAAAGTTTAGTGACTTATTTTTTACGGCCTTTTCTAGCATTTCAATATCTTTTTTATATATAGATGATTGTACCCTTTCCCCCTTTCTTTCTGGGGTCTCAGGTATTTCTTCCTGATATGAGGGTCCCTCGTTTTCATCTAATAGTGAGATGAGGGTTTTTAAGGCCCGGAAGTCTGCTACCGTAAAGTCTTTCCAGATTTCCTGGTTTACAATTTCATCCTGTCTCTCTCTCCTTTCCTTATCATACATGAACTTAAGGGTTAATTTTCTAGCAAAAAGGTACAGATCCTTAATGAGGTCAAATTTATTTGTGACCTGATTAGGACAGAAGTTTAAGCCTAAACTAAGGAGTTCTTCTGATTGGCTCAAGGCATAGGATGACAGATTGATAATTTCCAGTTTAAGGTTGTCATTGGTCACTACTGGAGGTCTCGATAGGGTAAGGTGAGGTGTTGTCAGTGAATTGGAAATGTCAGTAACTTCTTCATCACTAGAGACATTTTTGGCCAGAGGTCTAAAGAAGTGATCGATCCGTCATTTTTTAGTGTTTTTAGGGATAGCCCCGGGCTGATTAACAGTATGTGTTCTAGCTAATACCTGGGCTGATTCCAGGATACTCTGTCGTAAATTGGAGTCTGTTTTGAGGGAAATAGAAGAGGAGTTAGTAGAAAGCTCAGTTGAGGCACCCAGTGAAGGAGTAGGAAACATAGAGGTCGGTCTAGGTGTAGAAGGTGTTTGATTAGAAATATCCCCTTCTATCGGGGTATTCACATTCTGTACGTCATTGTTTTCTGTCATCCGTTTTTTATTCTGTGTGCCATTTGAGTACCCACCACCTTGTTGAGGTCTTTTCCTACTGTTCCTTCCTTTCCGTTGTCCTCTATCGCCAGTCTTGGAGTGCTGTGAGGTACAAGAATGGTAGATGAGTCAGAGTCATTATTTTTATTTCTACTGTTCATTCCCCTCTTATTGACCCTCGGTTGAGTGGGATTCATGCGTCCCATTCTTGGGCCGTTGGTTGATGGCCAGTTAAAGGCATATTGGCCTGCAAAGGCCAGTTTGTCCCGTGACATTTTATCCTCTTTTTTCACTAACAGATCACGTGTAAACGCTTGGATGTTTTCTTTGAGACGTGTATCATAAACTCCAAAACCCTCTTTCAGCAGCGTAGTTTCATTTTCATCATAAATCCTCTTAATTTCACAGTCTACCTGTTTTAGCTCCTTCATGTAGTACTCTACCATCAATTCCATCATCTTTTGTGAGCATCCCATGAGATTTTGTTCCCAGCGGGTCTTAAAGTCTGGCTCCATTGACCAGATATTGGGAAATACCTGTACTCTGAGACCCTTGGGATTGATATTATCCGTGATGTACTGTTCGAAATATCGGATATGCCAGAATAGACTGGACTTTCTCTCAAAGGTCTGGAGGAGTTTATGATACACGATTTCAAATTCCACTTCAGAGTTCGCACTAGCAGAACATGTTTTCTGTATATCCAGCATAAAGCCTTCCCAGTTATTGCCCACAAAGTTAGCCATCAATCTCACTCCACAGTATAGAAAAGAAGCTATAAATCCCAATATCAAACAATAAGGGAAATTTAGATTAAAAAAAAATGGAATATATGTGTGTAATATAAAACCAAATTATATGTAGAGAAGAATATATAGTATAGTATAGTAATAATAACTTCAAAGTATAAATTTAATAAGGAGTGATAGCCTCTTTAGTTGAGGTCTTATTACACCCCAGAGTGCGAAAGGACGATAGGTGTCTACCACCTGATAAGGTATAATAATAAAGAAAAAAGGGGGGGTGATTGGGTAAGGGAAAGGGTGGGCCAGGGGAATAGAGGGGGATAAGAAATTACAAAGGAATTGCACTCACATGGGCCACATCCGTATATATGATCAAGAAACAAAAAACAATAACTGTGGAGAGGTATTGATAGTCGGACTTTAAGGCCAAGGAAGTAGGTAAAAAATATATAATTTTAATATTACCAATTAAACATGACAGTATAAATGCATAGTAACAATAAAATAGCAAAAACAATAATTCATATACATGAGAAAAACCGTTGTGTACAAAATCCCTAAAGTTGCCAACGCACGTTTCGCCGTGGGGCTTCTTCAGGGCAGTTGTTAAGGATTTTGTAAGGCGATGTATAGCCAGAAAAACAGAATAGTTATCTGCAATGATAAACAGTAAAAATGAAAGAAGCTGCAGCATATAATTACATTGCCGATGATCCTATATCGAATGAACCCAAGGGCACACACCACAATCACGTAGTCAAAGGTAGGTACTTGCTTCAAAAAAGTCCTTAGATCTTGTTACAGATCTGTTTGGTAGAGATATGTATGTTATCGCTTAGTGTTTAAATATTCCACAAATACAGACAGAAAAAAAAAGAACGGGGGAGATAGTGCTGGTAAGAAGGAAAGGGGTGAAAGCAGCCAAGTGAAATCTAAAGAAAAATATAAAGTGAACTTCTTCTAATAACCATTAGAAGTCATGGTGCAGAGAGTGCAAAAGAAATCACCTTTAGTTATCCAAAAGTATCCATGAAGTCTCCGGCAGGTATCTTACCAAGTAGTTGTTAGAACGTAAGGTCCATGTCCCAGGGTGTTCATCCGAGTGACACACATCAGTGAATGGTATGTTAAGGCTTTAAATACCCCTAAGACGCTATATTTACGTATAGCGTGGTTGCGTCATCACTGTGCGCCGTTCGTGCGTAAAGGGCGCATAAACATTGCCCGGAGGTGTGGGGCGGGACAGGAGCACGTCACCTCGTCTCCACCCATTGTGTGGAGCAGGTTTTGGTTGGTTGATCGGAGAATGCGATTAGGGGAGTACAAGTATTGAGGAGCATTTCCTTGTGTACACTTGTGGGTCTTAAATGTGACACCATCCTTTACATTTAGCCAACGAAGGGTCCTCAGTGATGGGGTGATGGATTCCCAGTTTTTTTTTTCCCGTTACCAGTCTGGCTGCCGTGTTCTGGACGACTTGTAGACGCAAAATCTTATATTTAGGTAGGCCAATATAGAGGGAGTCAGGAATTGATTATAGTTCCAACTATTACTGCTATGTCTTATTTTGGAATGAAAGGGATGAGTCTACACAGCAGCCGGAGGAGATGGTGGGATCCACTGACTACTGATCCTATTTGTGCATCCATCGACATTTCAGAGTCAAATGACTCTGAGGCCTCGTACACACGATCAAATCTGTCCGCTGGAAACGGTCCGCTGGACCGTTTCAGCAGACAGATTCGATCGTGTGTACGGCCGAGCAGACAGATTTGTCCACCCGACAGATTTCAAAGCATGCTTTGAAATCTATCGGGTGGGAATCTGTCCGCCCGACATGTCTGCTGGTTAGTACACTTACCAGCAGACATGTCGTCCCGCACCGCCGCCGCACCGGGAAGTGCGCGGAAGTGTTTTACTTCCTGGTGCGGTGACGTGGCAGTGTCAACGTCACCGCCACGTCACCGACACGTCAGCGCACTCTCTGCTGGCGGGGATTTTGGTTTGCTCGTGTGTACACGCGAGCAAACCAAAATCCCAGCAGACAGATTTGTTCGTGTGTATGGGGCCTGAGACTTTTGACTTTGGTGCTTGGGGTGATCATCTGTCCAAGGATGGTGGGTGGTGTCCATGAAGTCTCAGCTTTTGTCTTTTGGTTTGCTTGGAGGTGAAGAAGTTCTGTTTTGGATCCATTGAGTTTGAGGGAGCTCTCAGTCATCCAAACATCGATCAATGCTAGGCATTTTTCTAGGTATTGGTATTTTTTTCCGGTGATGCGAATGTAGAGTTGCGTGTCGTCAGCATATGAGTGGTAGCACAGGTCCTGTTTACTGATGATTTTGAGGAGTGGGCGGAGGTAGTTGTTGAAGAGCACGGGTGACAGGGGTGATCCTTGAGGGACTCTGCAAGAAATTGCCCGAGTTTTAGAGGTGAAGGCTCCTAGTTTCACTGTCTGGGAACGATTTTCTAGGAAGAATCCGAACCATGGTAAATCTGCGTATGTGACTGCAGCTACTTCTTTAAGGCGAATGGGTAGAGTTTTGTGATCTACAGTGTGGAATGCTGCACTGAGATCCAGCAGCACCAGGAGACATGATTCTCTGTCATCTGCTGCTTCGAGGGCATCATCCTATATTTTGAGAAGTGCTGTTCCAGTGCCATGGCCTGGGCGGAAACCTGATTGAAGTGGGTCAAGAGTTTGTGTGTGTCCAAATGAAGTTGTAGCTGTTGTACTACAGCTTTCTCCATAATCTTGGAGATGGTGTTCAGGCTTGTTATCGGTCGGCAGTGATTTGGGTCTTTAGGGTCGAGGTTAGGTTTCTTTAGAAGGGGCTTGATTATGCCTTGCTTGAGGGAGATTGGAACCATACCTTCTTTAATCTATCAGGATTTATCACCACAGGTTGTTCTGGATAGGCACTACAAGTACCAGCAATGCAGAACCTAACACCACAGGTTGCTTTGGTTAAAACTACGTTTTTCAACCCGCGCATGCCCAGAAGCTAGTTATGAAGCGAGCTTCAATGGAAAAGAGTGGTGAACGTAACCTCGCTTTTTGTGAAAAAAACGATGGTGTGTATGCAACATCGTCTTTGAAAAGTGACGCTTCAAAAACGTTGTTTTTTACTTCACAGAAAACGTCGTTTTTTTTCATCACAAAAAATGATCGTGTGTACGCGGCATTAGTCTTGGAAAACATAGCCAAGTGTTTGTATTGTCAGTAACGTTACTTCCGTGACATTATCTGACAGTTTCACTGCTCTGTATTGTCGCAAATCGTTTGGAACGCATCGCGCATGCGCACTGCAAAATTTCTCGTCGGAACGTCGCAAGATAAGATGGGTAGCCGAACGTGACGAAACACTGTCACATTTGGTCGCAAATTTTTTTAAAGTATCGGTAATCGGTAACAGCGAGTACTTGAAAAAAAGTGGTATTGGGACAACCCTAGTGGAATCCATATGAAGAGGTTTTGCACAGTTATGACAGAAACAAATCCACACCTTGTGCACCTTGTGATCTTATGCCGTGTACACACAATCACTTTTTGTGATGAAAAAAAACACGTTTAAAATGACCGTGTGTGGGCAAAACGTCGTTTTATGTCTTCAAAAAAAAAACGACCAAAAAAAAATTTGAACGTGCTTGAATTTTTTGTGTCGTTTTTCAAAACGTCGTTTTTAGTGTCATATAAAAAGTGATGGTGTGTGGGCAAAACGATGTTGAAAACAACGTTTTTAAACCCGCGCATGCTCAGAAGCAAGTTATGAGACGAAGCTTCAATGGAAAAGAGTGCCGTTGAACGTGGTGTACGTCACCGCGCTTTGCTAGAGCATTTTGGAAAAACGATGGTGTGTATCCAACGTCGTTTTGGAAAAGGAAGTTTGAAAAACTTCGTTTTTTTTCATCACAAAAAGTGATCGTGTGTACGCGGCATTAGAATCTGGAATCATTTACAAAATACCACAATAGGTCCTCTGGAAGGAGTTCAGTTTATTGACTGCATATTTATCAATTTAATTTTCTTATGTGTTTAATAAAATTTAGACAAATGCCCTTAGCACAAATGTAAAATATATTCTGATGAGAAATGTGATTAAACGGTAGCAAATGTAAAATGCACCATGATATATTGATTAGTTCCAAAATTGAAATGACTTCCCTGGAAGGAGACATAAAGTATGAACTTCCTTCAACATTGAAAAATTTGAATGTGAAGACGAGTGGTATTCAAGGAATTCTTTGGAAATTTTACATTTACATGTGAATGCAGCTGAAGTAAACATCCAGTCATTCATGATTCTTCTGAAAGTCAGAAATCTTATTTTAGTACATACATGAAGTTGGTCAGTTTGCTCATATCCTGCATCAGGGTCAGTAGGTCTACATAATACACTCAGTCACCATGCTACAATCATTTCTACAGTTTAAGCTGCACATCAAAAACATAATTGCACATCACATCTATTTTAAAAGGCAACAATAAAAATGCCATAGTTTAAAGCAAGTTTGTAACCAGCCTAAAAAAATAATAAGAAAATATTAATTCAGGAACGACCCAGAAGATTCTGATATATTAAAGGGCTTGTAAAGGAATTTTTTTTCCCTAAATATCTTCCTTTACCTTAGTGCAGTCCTTCTTCACTTACCTCATCCTTCCATTTTGCTTTTAAATGTCCTTATTTCTTCTGAGAAATCCTCATTTCCTGTTCTTTTGTCTGTAACTACACACCGGTATGCAAGGCTTTCTCCCTGGTGTGGAGAAAGCCTCTTGAGGGGGTAGGGGGCAAGCATGAGTGCCAGGACGCCCACTAACACACAGCTCCTTTATCTGCAAAGTAGAGAGTGTCCTGACTTGCCTGCTCCCCCTCCCCCTCCCCCTCAAGAGGCTTTCTCCACACCAGGAAAAAAAAGCTGTGCATTAGGGTGTGTAGTTACAGACAGAAGAACAGGAAGTGAGGATTTCTCAGAAGGAATAAGAACATTTAAAAGCAAAATTGAAGGATGAGGTAAGTGAAGGGGGACTGCACTAAGGTATTAAGGAAAAAAAATCCTTTACAACCCCTTTAAATGCTTACTGAGTGTTTTTACTTTCCATTCATAATTTCTTATTCACACTCAATGTGCCATTGCTAGAAAATGTGGAAAAAAGGTGTCGCGCTAGACAAATATAAAAAGTGCAATTAAACTGACGTGCAATTACAACACATAATAAGTAATATATAAAGTTAATATCAAATTATACAGAAAATTCGTGCACCAAGTGTGAAAAGTCCATATCAAAAATGAAAAAAAGACAAATATATCCACTGGAATAACTGTATAAACATAGAGTTCCAGAAGAATGTGATAAAGTTCCAGAAAGCTATGGTAAGGTGATGGATCAATTCCAATGTGATTCCAATGTGAGAAAACCCTCCACCAGTAAGGATGTAAGCTTACCAGAGATGTCAGACTCAGAAAAGCATACGCTTTGTGAGTCAGACAGGCTTAAAGTATATAGGTGTCCTAGGAATCTCTTCAGACGTAGGATGACCAATCTTGTCCAGACCGATATGAATACCCACAATAACGGTGTATGGCCAAGTCTCGACAGTATTTGCAGTCAAAATATCAGAGAAGGGAAAGGAGGAGCAACATAGTGTGATACCGTAACAAAAGATTAAACATTTAATAGACTAATGCACTTACAATTTTGAGGTAGTACACAGCGCATATAGACATAGATGGCAGCAGTAATACAAATCTTCTCTGACGCGTTTCGTGTCATTACACGTGATAACTGCAAATACTGTCGAGACTTGGCCATACACCGTTATTGTGGGTATTCATATCGGTCTGGACAAGATTGGTCATCCTACGTCTGAAGAGATTCCTAGGACACCTATATACTTTAAGCCTGTCTGACTCACAAAGCGTATGCTTTTCTGAGTCTGACATCTCTGGTAAGCTTACATCCTTACTGGTGGAGGGTTTTCTCACATTGGAATCACATTGGAATTGATCCATCACCTTACCATAGCTTTCTGGAACTTTATCACATTCTTCTGGAACTCTATGTTTATACAGTTATTCCTGTGGATATATTTGTCTTTTTTTCATTTTTGATATGGACTTTTCACACTTGATGCACAAATTTTCTGTATAATTTGATATTAACTTTATATATTACTTATTATGTGTTGTAATTGCACGTCAGTATAATTGCACTTTTTATATTTGTCTAGCGCGACACCTTTTTTCCTCAATTTGTTCACTTTTGCTTTTATCATACAGCCGTGTCAGCAGCTTTAGAATATTGTTACTAGTAGCGCGGTGTTATGCACCATATATCTATTGCTAGAAAATGTGACTACGCCAGTCTCCTAGCACAGATCTCTTCTTGCACGTATAGCCCCATCCTCTTTTGGGAGTTTCTAATTACTGTCTGTGCTGGCCCAGCTCACTTACTCCCTAATGCCCTGTACACAAGATCGGAATTTACAATGGGATAAAATCAGTGTTGCCAACCTACCAGATTGAAATTTACTGACACAACACCCAAAACTTACTGGCACAGCCAAGATTTTACTGGCATTTCCAAAAGTAAAAAAAATACAGTTTTAATAACACATAAAATTGATTCTCGCAGTGACATTGACAGCAGTGTGCAGCAGCACAGATGATGATGTCACCTCACTGACATGACATGTCCTCTCCTGAGTCACAGTGACAGTCTCTCTCCAAGCCAAGTGGTCCGTTCAGTCCACTCCATTCCAAATAGCACTGACGGTCCTGGTCCCAGCCTGCCTTGCTCCCATCCCACATAGGGACCGGCCAAAAACGCGGTGACATAAAACACTAAGACGAGCCGAGAAAAATGAAGTTTAATGCTTCAGAGCATGCGCCGACTTGATTCTGAGCATGCGTCCATCGGAGTTCCACACAGACAATCGGAATTTCCGATAGGATTTTTTTCCCAAATAAAACATGTTCTATTTCTAAACTCTGATGGAAAAAAGTCTGATGAAGCCCACACACGGTAGGAATATCTGATGAAGAAATTCACACTTTTTTCATCGGAAATTCCAATCGCGTGTACAAGGCATTAGAAAACTGTTTATGTGGCTGCTGGCAAAGGTGAAAAGGTGTCGTTGTCACCCTTTACAGAAAAATAAATAAATAAAGCTCCCAATAAAAACACGGAGAGGTTGATTTATTAAAGGCAAATATACTGTTTATTTACATTATACCATTAAACATTCCAGCAGACAGCGGGGGTTGATTTACTAAAACTGGAGGGGGCAAAATCTGCTGCAGCTGTCCATAGAAACCAATCAGCTTCCACCCCGGTTCACACGTATGCGCTACGAATTTGGTGTGAATTTAAAGCAAATTAGCATTGCGATTCCTGCTTGCCTTGTGCGATTTTAATGAGATTTTATATAGAGCGTATATATTTATATAGAGTGTATATAGAGCCTAACTCACCCCTGTTGTGCATTTAGGGGCCGCTCATCTGTGACAGAGACTCTGCATTTGGATCTATTTACCTGCTCCTGCCTACATGTCAGATTATGACATGCGATTACGTCAGTGCAGCCGCTGTGTGTTCATCCACTCACATGAGTCGCCCGCACGCAGCTTCAAAGAGGACGCACATGCGTCTGCCAGCGACTTTGGATGGGCATAATCGCCTGTGTGAAGGAGCCCTTTATACATGTAACTGACTGCATTCAAGGAAACATTTTTCTATTTTATGGATCTTAATGCAGCAGTGCGCATCGTTCCATAGACAACACGTGTTTATATTTATAAAGCACTGCGCAAAATCTTGGCGCTGTATAAATCCTGTATTATAATAATAATAACGTATTTAGATGCATTACAAAAAAAATGCCGCAGCATACCTCCCAATATTTCGAGACGAGAATGAGGGATGACTAGTTATGACTAAGCATTGAGGTTCAATGCGAAACGCGTCAGCTGTTCGTTTCCCACTGTATGCTGTTTTGTAGTGCATTTTATTTTACCCAATAAAGGGCACGTCTTTTTAGACTTATTGGAGTGCGGCTGTCCATATACGTTTTTCTTCTTTGTATGTCTAGTGCATTGCCAGCACCTGTTTGGTTCTTGAGTGGACACTGATTACCTGGAGCCGCAGTCTCTCCTATCTACTAGCAAATGTATGTAGGTATAGGACACGCCACTTGTTACACCCCATTAAAGGAGAATTAACCCAAAAAAGGTTAATTAAACGGGTTGTAAACCTAATGAATTAAGGTGAAAAAAAAGCTTGCAGTGTGCGGCCCCTTAGCCCCCCGTTTTACTTACCCGACCCCCGAATTTCCATGAGTCCACTCCCGCGTGGTTCTCTCCAGATGTACTCAGCTCTTTATTGGATAGATTGATAGCAGTGAGGCCATTGGCTCCCGCTGCTGTCAATCAAATCCAATGCCGCTGGTGCCGGGGGCGGGGCCGAGTCATACACTCTGGGCCAGATTCAGAGAGCCGTAACTCCTGTCTAACTGGTGTTAGACTGGAGTAATTTCAAATTACGCGCGTTTTTTAGCTAGTCTGAAACCTCAAACCATGAATAGACGGCTGCGGGCTTCAATTCGACTGGATTACGTGTTCGTATGCCTTCGGATCTACGCTGCAATAAAATTGCGGCCACTGGGTGGACTTCCCGTCGTTTTCCGCGTCGGGGGTATGCTAATGAGCTTTTGCTCATTTGCTATCCCAGAAATTACGATGTTCAATCGCAATCTCTTACGGCATCTTTAGTCATCTTTTTTTTGCGTAACACTATACCAGCTTTTTGCTGCTCTAATATTAGACAGCCCATGTTAAGTATGGCCGTCGTTCCCGCGTCAAATTTCTACGTTTTCCGACGTCTTTTATTATTTTTAGCGTAAATCGTCCGGGAATAGGAATGTTCGTAAACGACGCTACTCAAACAACGAATGACGTAACGACGTGATTTCGCGCAATGCACGGCGGAAAATTTCTGAACGGAGCATGCGCAGTTCGATCGCCGCGGGGACGCGCTTAATTTAAATGCTTTACGCCCCCTAACCTCGTATTTCGATTACGCGGCGAGAAATAGACTATGCCGCCGTAGCGTACGGGCAAAAATCTACCAGAATTCGATGTAGAGCCTGGTAAAATACGGCAGCGTAGAGTATTTCGATTACGCAGCGCAATATTAAGTGTATCTGAATCTGGCCCACAGTGTCTATGGACGCCGAGTGTATGACACAGGAGCGCACCCGCAAGGTAACCCCCTCGGGAGAGAGCTTCCTAGAGGGGGTTATCTAATGCGGGGAGGAGCCGCGAGCGCCAACGTGGGACCCCAGAAGAGGACGATCGGGGCCACTCTGTGCAAAACTTACTGTACAATGGAGGTAAGTATGATATGTTTGTTATTTAAAAAAAAAGAAAACTCAACGCTTTAATATCACTTTAAAGCGGAGTTCCCCCCAAAAGTGGAACTTTCTCTTTAAGCACTCCTCACCCCCTTGCATGCCACATTTGGCATGTAATTTGTTTTGGGGGGGGTGGGGGCTTCGGTAGGAGTGGGACTCCCTGTCCCACTTCCTCCTCCCACCCAGGGACCGCCTCAGCGACTTCTCTTCTCGCCTTAGGCATCCCTCCCTTTAGGCGATCTCCAGGGACACATGACAGGTCCCAGGAGATCGCCTGTCCAATCATAGAGCGCAGCGTGACTTGCGCATGCGCAGTGATGCCCACCATTCATTCAGAATGAATGGAGGCGCCGGCCAGAGAGTGGGAGAGGAGCGGAGCTCTGTTGCGGCCGCATCGCTGGACCGTGGAGCAGGTGAATGTCTGTTTATTAAAAGTCAGCAGCTACACTTTTTGTAGCTGCTGACTTTTAATAAACACTTAAATGCTGGAACTCCCCTTTAAGGACTTTGGTGAAATAGCAGAGAAATGCACAGAGATTCCTCAGTTCCTTTTTTTGTAGACTCCGCTACCATTGGGTTGGGGGCGTTCAGCAGGGGAATCTGCATCGTACAGGATTAGGGTGTGCCCAGGCCCTAATACATGCAAATGCAGGGCCGGTGCTAGCACTAGGCAAACTAGGCAGCCGCCTATGGGCGCACTGCTGCCTAGGGTGCCCGGCCACTGGTGTTCCTACTCTCTTCTCTTTGCAGCAAGCAACTAAGTCTCAGCATCAGCAGACAGCCGCCACTCCATTTGCACATAGTGTCAGAGGCTCCATTTATGGGCGCTGGTGAGGCTGCATTTGATGGACGATAGTAAAGCTCCATTGATGGGCGCTCGTGAGGCTGCATTGATCGGCGCTGGTGAGGCTGCATTCGATGGGCACTGGTGAGGCTCCATTGATAGGCGCTGGCGAGGCTGCATTTCATGGGCAACCGGTGAGGCTCCATTGATGGGCACTGGTGAGGCTCCATTGATGGGCGCTGGTGAGGCTGCATTTGATGGGCGATAGTAAAGCTCCATTGATGGGCGCTCATGAGGCTGCATTGATCGGCGCTGGTGAGGCTGCATTCGATGGGCACTGGTGAGGCTCCATTGATAGGCGCTGGCGAGGCTGCATTTGATAGGCAACCGGTGAGGCTCCATTGATGGGCACTGGTGAGGCTCCATTGATGGGCGCTCGTGAGGCTGCATTGATTGGCGCTGGTGAGGCTGCATTGATGGGCGCTGGTGAGGCTGCATTCGATGGGCGCTGAAGAGGTTGCATTCAAAGGGTGCTGGTGAGGCTCCATTGATGGGCGCTCGTGAGGCTGCATTCAATGGGCGCTCGTGAGGATGCATTGATGAGGGCTGGTGAGGCTGCATTCGATGGGCACTAGTGAGGCTCCATTGATAGGCGCTGGCGAGGCTGCATTTGATAGGCAACCGGTGAGGCTCCATTGATGGGCGCTCGTGAGGCTGCATTGATTGGCGCTGGTGAGGCTGCATTGATGGGCGCTGGTGAGGCTGCATTCGATGGGCGCTGAAGAGGTTGCATTCAAAGGGTGCTGGTGAGGCTCCATTGATGGGCGCTCGTGAGGCTGCATTCAATGGGCGCTCGTGAGGATGCATTGATGAGGGCTGGTGAGGCTGCATTCGATGGGCACTAATGAGGCTCCATTGATAGGCGCTGGCGAGGCTGCATTTGATAGGCAACCGGTGAGGCTCCATTGATGGGCACTGGTGAGGCTCCATTGATGGGCGCTCGTGAAGCTGCATTGATTGGTGCTCGTGAGGCTGCATTTAATGGGCGCTCATGAGGATGCATTGATGGGCGCTGGTGAGGCTCCATTGATGGGCGCTGGTGAGGCTGCATTCGATGGGCGCTCATGAGGATGCATTTGATGGGCATTTAATTAAAAAGTTGGGGGTATACATGGGCAGGGCAAATGGAGTAGAGTCAGGGGTGGAGCAAGGGGCGGGGGGGGGGAATGAGGTTTCGCCTAGGATGTTAAAAATCCATGCACCAGCCTGTGTAAATGACTGCATTCATGCAAACATTTTTCTATTTTATAGATCTTAATGCAGCAGTGCGCAACGTTTCATAGACCACACATGTTTATATTTATAAAGCACTGCGCAAACTGTTGGCACTTTATAAAACCTGGGTAATAATAATGTGTTTAGATGCATTACATAAGAACTTCTATAGGGATCCAAATGCTGATCATTATTATTATGTGTGCAGAAAGTTTCCTGAAGTCCAGCAGTGATGGTGGGAAGGTCTGATCACACCTCCCAGGACAGGATCTGTGTACATAGAGCACATTACAGGATGTGGGGGGAGATAAGTGACAAGGGGGGGGGGGGGGGGGGGGGGAAGTGCCATCTGTACACTGATGCCATCACATTCACACACAAAGTGACATGAAGTCTGATCACAGCATTGCTTCACTTAGGCGGGCAACCAACACACAGCTCCTCCCTTCCTTCCCTCCCCTCCTCCCCTGTACACCTCCCAGCCTGCTGCTGCTGCTGAGCCCAGAGAGCACACAGAGTGGAGTGCCCGGGGACGATCGCTGCCCTGCATACAGGTAGGTGGCCATCCATCCACCGATCTATCAGGATCTGCATTGCTGCTGACACTGACCCCCATCCCCAAGCACTGGAGGGGGGAGCCTCTTACTTCTCCAGCTCTATAGAAGTCAGTAATATACAGATGACAGCTTGTGATCGGAATAGGACTGATTGGGTGATCGGTGTTATGATCGGGGCACATCTGATGATCATCACCCCTTCCCCCACACTATGTGCCCCCTCCTGGACCCCTGCCACATCAGGCTGTGTGCTGGGATGCCAAGTTTGCCGCCTGTGATCACAAGTTCTTCTATCTAGTGCTGACAGATCTCCAAGAAGATGATCCCCCCTCTGGATTGCTCTGATCGAATGATCGCAGTGTGTATGGCAGATCACTGACAGCAATGGCCAAACCAGCAACGTGGTCATGGCTAAAGCCAAGCCAGTGTGTTGTGGCATAATAGTCAGTGATCATGTGTGTGACCAATCAGATCTCATCATTATTATTATTACTGAGCTGTCATTGTGTGTGCCTGGCTCTGCATCACACTTGTGCTGTCACCCACATGGAGGATTGTTTGCAGCTTTGCATTAGATTGTGATCAAAGCAATCAGCAGCCCGTGATTGGATGATGGGGAGCTGCTGTGTCCAATCGTCCAGACATGACTGATGGATGGGGGTCATCAATTTGGACTCGGGTTTGATTGTTTATTGAGATCTGCATTACATGCCAAATATTGCGGAAGGTTGGGGTTCATCGTTAATTGGGACCCCTAACTTACACGCTGGTCCTACATGCAAGACTTTGGTGCACTTTCTAATGGAAGTCTATGGCACATAAAACCCCCACAGCAGATCGGTGTGAAAGGGGCTAACACCCTACAATCGCAACTTTAGTTCATTTTCAGGCGTAGATTACATTGTTGCGTTAAAAAGTGATTGTAAACCCCAGACATGAAATATGAACAAAGCCCCATCATTGGTCTTAGCGGGAGGAATAGTGCCCCATTATTGGTCTTAGCGGGAGGAATAGTGCCCCATTATTGGTCTTAGCGGGAGGAATAGTGCCCCATTATTGGTCTTAGCGGGAGGAATAGTGCCCCATTATTGGTCTTAGCGGGAGGAATGGTGCCCCATTATTGGTCTTAGCGGGAGGAATGGTGCCCCATCATTGGTCTTAGCGGGAGGAATGGTGCCCCACCATTGGTCTTAGCGGGAGGAATAGTGCCCCACCGTTGGTCTTAGCGGGAGGAATAGTGCCCCATCATTGGTCTTAGCGGGAGGAATAGTGCCCCATTAATGGTGTCAGCAGGAGGAATATTGCCCCATTGATGGTGTCATTGGGAGGATTCTATCACTGGTCTTAGCAGGAGGAATAGTACCACATCATTGGTCTTAGCGGGAGGAATAGTGCCCCATTATTGTTCTTAGTGGGAGGAATGGTGCCCCATCATTGGTCTTAGCAGGAGGAATAGTGCCCCATTATTAGTCTTAGCAGGAGGAATAGTGCCCCATTAATGGTGTCAGCAGGAGGAATATTGCCCTATCATTGGTCTTAGCGGGAGGAATAGTGCCCCATCGATGGTGTCAGTGGGAGGAATCTATCATAGGTCTTAGCGGGAGGAATAATGCCCCCATCATTGGTCTTGGAGGGAGGAATAGTGTCTCATCGTTGGTCTTAACGGGAGGAATAGTGACCCATTAATGGTGTCAGTGGGAGGAATCTATCATTGGTCTTAGCGGGAGGAATAGTGTCCCATCATTGGTCTTAGCGGGAGGAATAGTGCCCCCTTATTGGTCTTAGTGGGGGAAATAGTGCCCCATTATTGGTCTCAGTGGGGGAAATAGTGCCCCATTATTGGTCTTAGTGGGAGAAATAGTGCCCCATTATTAGTTTTAGTGGGAGGAATAGTGCCCCATTGATGGTGACAGTGGGAGGAATAGTGTCCCATCATTGGTCTTAGTGGGGGAAATAGTGTCCCATCATTGGTTTTAGCGGAAGAGATAGTGCCCCATCATTGGTCTTAGCGGGAGGAATAGTGCCCCATTGATGGTGTCAGTGGGAGGAATTGTGCCTCATTGATGGTTTCAGTGCCCCATTGATGGTATCAGTGGGAGGAATTGTGCCCCATTGATGGTGTCAGTGCCCCATTGATGGTGTCAGTGGGAGGAATTGTGCCCCATTGATGGCATCAGTGGGAGGAATGGTGCCCCCTTGATGGCGTCAGTGGGAGGAATGGTGCCCCCTTGATGGCATCAGTGGGAGGAATGGTGCCTCATTTATGGCATCAGTGGGAGGAATGGTGCCCCATTGATGGTGTCAGTGGGAGGAATTGTGCCTTCCATCATTGGTGTCAGTTGGAGGAAAAGTGTCTCAAGGGCCAGATGGAGGCAA
The DNA here is from genome assembly GCA_029574335.1 of Rana kukunoris. Classification (NCBI taxonomy): domain Eukaryota; kingdom Metazoa; phylum Chordata; class Amphibia; order Anura; family Ranidae; genus Rana; species Rana kukunoris. The sequence goes on from CM056053.1 coordinate 160,670,331, forward strand.
ACAATAGGCCACAGTTTGGAGACGACTGCTCTAGAGCACAACAGAGTGTCATTTCTTTCTGCTGCTTCCTTCTTTTGCTATCCGCATGAATCAAGTCTGACAGGTTTTCCTGACACCAAGGGAGAAAAGGTGACAGGGGAGGGATCTCCATTAGATTCACAGCCTCAGCTCTATCCATGTGTGCTGCGTTAAGGGAGGTGTGTCCCTTCCCTCCAATCAGCTCTCACTGAGCTCTGCAGTGTGATTTCCGTTCTCCATCTTTTTTTTTTCTGACAGCTCAGACAAGCATTAGTCATTCTGGGGTTTGAATGGATATAGAGAAGACTGCAGATAAACAGGTGCAACTTAGTGGTCGGCAAGCGGTTAATGTGCGTTGTGTATGGGCCGCCATGCACCATAACAGATGAAAACGCGGAAGATCTTAGTAGTGTCGAGTGCTATCATGATTGTCGGCTTCCCCATCGGCCCCTCCGGTGTGAGATATGCATTCTTACATTGTGCCAAGCTGGACTCATCCATGTACGATATTAAGATCATACAGAGAGTTCAGCTTTAACCTGTGCAATAACGCACACTTGTTATGGTACAAGTTAATGTGCAACCAATATGAGTGCGCAATAAACATCATACCTGGAGTTCAGCCTAAGGTATTCTGTTCACACCATAACACACAGGGAAATTCAATAAAACCTTGAGGGCAGTGCTCAAAAAATAAAATCAATTGCAGCCTCACTGTGCCCATCAATTGTCCCCACTGTGCCCATCAATTGTCACCACTGATAGGCACTTCCAAGCACCAACAAACTGCTGTTATTCAGATGGCCGGCGCTCACCTGGGGGACGGCCATCTGAATAGTGGGCAGCAGCGGCGACAATACATAGAGATTCATGCATTGTACTCCTGACGGTGCAGGGGAGAGAGGGGGCGGCGCTCCTGCGCCCGCTATGGACGCACCGCCGCTGCTTCAGGGCCCTTTTTAAGGGCAATAATTCCCTTTTGGAACTACCTGCTGAAGACTCTGGAAAACAACTCCACCAGTTTTGGTAAAATTACCATCAGGTAGTTCTTACTACCACCACTAAGAACCTGACGCTATGGCAGCCACAGAATCTTATGCCGCGTACACACGGTCGTTTTTTTTGTGATGTCATTTAAAATGATCGTGTGTGGGCAAAACATTGTTTTATGTCTTTAAAAAAACAACCAAAAAAAAAAAAAATTCGAACATGCTTGAATTTTTTGTCGTTTTTCTGAATGTGTTTTTTTGTGTCATAAAAAATGATCCTGTGTGGGCAAAACAACGTTTAAAACAACGTTTTTAAACCCGCGCATGCTCAGAAGCAAGTTATGAGACTGGAGCTTCAATGGAACAGAGTGCCGTCTAAAGTGTCTTACGTAACCGCGCTTTGCAAGAGCATTTTCAGAAAACGATGGTGTGTATGCAACATCGGTTTTTAAAATGATGTTTGAAAAACGTTGTTTTGTTTCGTGAAATAAAACGTTTTTTTTTTACATCACAAAAAGTGATCGTGTGTACGCGGCTTTAAAGACTCACCACCAGTTTGCAGATTAGGAATCTAACAACAAGACCAGTTCAGAACTGGGCTTTTTTGTAGCTCAAATCGAAAAGATTGGTGCGTTTTTGGACCATGGGAAAATTCAATCGTTTTTCAGTATTTTAGGGCGTTTTGTTACCTGTTTTCGAGTGGTTTTCTGCTCAAATGCAATAACTAAATGAAAATAAATAATACAAAAAATAAACAAAACCTCCCTAACCTAACCACATAAACAATAAATAAGTAATTGAAATAAATAAGTAAAAAAATAAATAATTAGCCCTAACCTTTAAACTTTAACCCTTTACACCTTACAAAAAAAAAGTAAAAAAATGAATACATTAAAGAAAGGTAAATTAAGATCGTATGAAAAAGCTGAAAAACAAAGCAACACATGATGAAACTGATGATACTTTTCTCTATTGGCTAAAAACTTCAAAACTGAAAAACGCTTTAGAAATAATGCGCAAAAACATGCATACAAATGCTAGAAAAAACGCTAAAAAATGTGACGCTCAGGTGAACGCAGCCAGGCTGCTGGCAGGTGCCCCTGTTGTTTGTATCTTCACAAAAAGGCTGGAATTTTAGGCACACTAGCTAAACCCCCCTCAGTGTACACGGGACCTGGTACTTGCATTGGCTCAGATTTATTTAATCTGTGAGACTTGCCTGGTGTATAAGACTCGGAGAAAACGCTTTTTTATAAAACGATTAGTGAACTTGGATGGCACGTTGAATACACTTGACCCAACGGTAACCGGTAGCAACATACAATCTGAAAGTCCATCTCAATCCGCTGACAAGCAACTTCCAAAGAATGTGATGGATGGTGGATGGTTCTGCAGTGAGTTATTGGCTGCTCTGTTCTCCAGCACCTATAGAGGCAGCCTAATGTCTGACATGGGACAATTCTGTTACATATTTTGTTCAAATGGTATAACCAAACATGACAAGAAGACATTGATCAATTGCTTTTTACATACTGATGAGTTTTTATCTGGAGTTCGTCATTGGGTGACCCAAATCGCACCTTGGTGCACCTTCTTGCTTACAGCAATGATTGGCTGTACATTGCATTACAATAAAGGATCTAGTCTTATTTTGGAAACTCTGTTGTATGTTGACAGCCTATTCATAAAGAAATGGGCTCTCTTAGTGCCCATTCATAAAGAAATATGCTCTCTTAGTGCCCATTCATAAAGAAATGGGCTCTCTTAGTGCCCATTCACACCACAAAAATGTCCTCCCAGGTCGGTTCTGGATGCATTCCAGATGGTTTTTGTTTCACTGTATTGGGTTTCGGTGAATTTTTGATGCATTTTTTCATGCTCCCGAACAGTTCTGTGCAGGAAAAAAAGAAGAATGTTGTATTTTTTTTCTGGAACGGAAAAACACTTAATGCACCGCCATGTAAATGAACCCTTAGCTTAGCTCACACCTTTTGTATTTGCATTTTCATTATTTTTTGTGCACCTGTAGTATTTTTTTATGACGCACAGAATCACAATGTGCAAGTGTGAACAAGAGATAAAGAAAATAATGGAAATCCTCTTTGCTTTGTAGGGGACTGCATTTGGCTCCTGAAATATCCTACTAGGGCTTTCTTGAGATGTGGCTGATTGACCTCCCCACTGTCTACCAATGTACGGGAGACATTCCTCCCACTGTCTACCAATGTACGGGAGACATTCCTCCCACTGTCTACCAATGTACGGGAGACATTCCTCCCACTGTCTACCAATGTACGGGAGACATTCCTCCCACTGTCTACCAATGTACGGGAGACATTCCTCCCACTGTCTACCAATGTACGGGAGACATTCCTCCCACTGTCTACCAATGTACGGGAGACATTCCTCCCACTGTCTACCAATGTACGGGAGACATTCCTCCCACTGTCTACCAATGTACGGGAGACATGCCTCCCACTGTCTACCAATGTACGGGAGACATTCCTCCCACTGTCTACCAATGTACGGGAGACATTCCTCCCACTGTCTACCAATGTACGGGAGACATTCCTCCCACTGTCTACCAATGTACGGGAGACATTCCTCCCACTGTCTACCAATGTACGGGAGACATTCCTCCCACTGTCTACCAATGTACGGGAGACATTCCTCCCACTGTCTACCAATGTACGGGAGACATTCCTCCCACTGTCTACCAATGTACGGGAGACATTCCTCCCACTGTCTACCAATGTACGGGAGACATTCCTCCCACTGTCTACCAATGTACGGGAGACATTCCTCCCACTGTCTACCAATGTACGGGAGACATTCCTCCCACTGTCTACCAATGTACGGGAGACATTCCTCCCACTGTCTACCAATGTACGGGAGACATTCCTCCCACTGTCTACCAATGTACGGGAGACATTCCTCCCACTGTCTACCAATGTACGGGAGACATTCCTCCCACTGTCTACCAATGTACGGGAGACATTCCTCCCACTGTCTACCAATGTACGGGAGACATTCCTCCCACTGTCTACCAATGTACGGGGGACCTTCCTCCCGCTGTCTACCAATGTACGGGGGACCTTCCTCCCGCTGTCTACCAATGTACGGGAGACCTTCCTCCCGCTGTCTACCAATGTACGGGAGACCTTCCTCCCGCTGTCTACCAATGTACGGGAGACCTTCCTCCCGCTGTCTACCAATGTACGGGAGACCTTCCTCCCACTGTCTACCAATGTACGGGTGGCATTCCTCCCACTGTCTACCAATGTACGGGTGGCATTCCTCCCACTGTCTACCAATGTACGGGTGGCATTCATCCCACTGTCTACCAATGTACGGGGGACCTTCCTCCCGCTGTCTACCAATGTACGGGGGACCTTCCTCCCGCTGTCTACCAATGTACGGGGGACCTTCCTCCCGCTGTCTACCAATGTACGGGGGACCTTCCTCCCGCTGTCTACCAATGTACGGGGGACCTTCCTCCCACTGTCTACCAATGTACGGGAGACATTCCTCCCACTGTCTACCAATGTACGGGAGACATTCCTCCCACTGTCTACCAATGTACGGGAGACATTCCTCCCACTGTCTACCAATGTACGGGTGGCATTCCTCCCACTGTCTACCAATGTAAGGGTGGCATTCATCCCACTGTCAGTGTCTACCAATGTAAGGGTGGCATTTTTCCTACTATCCACAAATATAAGGGTTTCATTATTCCCACTGGCCACCATTGTAAGGGGGTAGTCTATCCACAAATCTAAGAATGGCGTTTTTTTTTCACTGGCCACCAAAATAGGAGAGACATTTTTCCTTTCACTAGCCACCAATGTAAGGGGGCATTCTTCCCACTAGCCACCAAGGTATGAGGGCATTCTTCCCACTAGCCACCAAGGTATGAGGTCATTCTTCCCACTAGCCACCAAGGTATGAGGGCATTCTTCCCACTAGCCACCAAGGTATGAGGGCATTCTTCCCACTAGCCACCAAGGTATGAGGACATTCTTCCCACTAGCCACCAAGGTATGAGGGCATTCTTCCCACTAGTTATCAAGGCAAGAGGGCATGCTTCCCACTAGCCACCAAGGTAAGGGGGCATGCTTCCCACTGGTCACCAATGTAGGGAAAATAAATCCCCCTGACCACCCATAAATTGGTTTTAGCAGGGGTTTCCCAAGACCAGAAAATTATTTAAGGGGGGTTCCTCTGAGGTAAAAAGGTTGAGTAACTCTGCTTTAGAACATCAACACCTAAACTCTACCATGTGCTTTTTATATCATCCTTATTTACAACCTACATATACTGTAGGTATATCATTATCTCAAATTAATTGTTAAAGTATATCTATGAGAATTTAAATATGGGGGTTTCCATTCAGAAGTTGCCGCCACCAGGCCTGTCATACTAATCTTTACTCGCCTAGTAAGTCCCTGACCTGGAACAAGCACACAGTCTATAAATTCTGAACTCCTGGTCTTGCATGCCTGTATTTTCAAAAAATAAGTTTGCATCGTCAGCCCCCATATTGTGATCCTCACAGGTTTACCTTAAATAGAACAAGTGGGCTCTAGTGCTGTTTTGAAAATGCTTGGCATTTAACTACGCTATAAATTTTTAAGGCCCTTGAAATAGGAAGTAGAACTTTTAACTCGATTCCTCTTTGTCACGTACTGTCTTGCTTCCGTGGCTGTCAAATATTTCCGCTTATGCAGTAGTGTACGCAGGATGTTTTTTTGCCAGCTACACATGTGGTTTCTGTATTCAGATTTCCAGCGATGACTATTCAAGTGATCCTACACAAGGAACGGCAAAGACATTTTAAAGCATAACGACATATTTGCTGGCAAGGGTTCGGAGAATCGTGGAGTTGTTTTGTGACCCGGTATGTGTGGAGCAGGTGTTTTTGGTGGATGGAGCTGTAAAGCTGACGGCAAGATGTGGAAATGTATCCGTCTTTTATTGTGCAGACCTGTGAGAAAGCTTCTCATTGCTATAACAAAAGTCTAGCTATTGGCTGTATACAGAATGGACATCTGTTATATGATCTGCAGGGAGTAGCAGCAGCACGCTGATGAGGGTTTCCCCCCAGGAACTATATTCACTTAGAGCTCATTCACACTGTACTGTTGAAACGCATATGTGCACATAATCCGAATAAGTAGAAGTACACCAAATGGAAATTTTGGTGCTAAACCGAAAATGCAGAAAGCACTTTTAAAAAATATATATATTTTTTTATATAAAATTGCATTATATTTGACTTTTTCATTAATCACTTAAGGACCAAGCCTCTTTCTGAGGTTTGGTGTTTACAAGTTAAAAACATTTTTTTGCTAGAAAATTACTTAGAACACCTAAACATGATATATTTTTTCTAAAACCCTAAAGAATAAAATGGCAGTCATTGCAATACTTTTTGTCGCACTGTATTTATGTAGCGGTCTTACGAGCGCACTTTTTTGGGGGAAAAAAAACACTTTTTTTAATTTAAAAATATGTAAAGTTAGCCCATTTTTTTTTTATATTGTGAAAGATAATGTTACGATGAGTAAATTTATACCTAACATGTTGACAAACTTTTATCCTTAACCGCTTCAATACTGAACATTTTCACCCCCTTCCTGCCCAGACCAATTTTTAGTTTTTAGCGCTGTCGCACTTAAAATGACAATTGCGTGGTCATGCAACACTGTACCCAAATTAAATCTTTATGTTTTTTTTCCCCACACAAATAGAGCTTTCTTTGGTATTTGATCACCTCTGCGGTTTTTATTTTTTGCACTATAAACAAAAGAAGATCGACAATTTTGAAAAAAAAACACACAATATTTTTTATTTTTTTATTTAACAAATATCACAATTTAAAAAAATAAAAATAATATTTTTTCCTCAGTTTAGACCGATACGCTTCCCGTGCGCCCCCTAGCCGCCCAGGACATCATACAACATCCACCCGGAGGGAGGGAGGGTTCCTGCCGATGTAATTTTACAATGACTCAGTAAGGAAGGGGTTAAAAATCTTTATAGGCAATGTTTAAAAATTCTACAGGTTGCTTGTTTTGAGTTACAGACGAAGTCTAGGGCTCGAATTATTGCTCTCGCTCTACCGATCGCACCGATTTTTTTTTATTTTGACACTGTTTTAAAAAATAAATACAATTTGGGTCACTTTAATTCCTATTACAAGGAATGTTTACACTAAAATGCAATAAAAAAATAAAATAAAAATTGTATGTCATTTAAAAATTTCCCTTTTAAGAGATTTGGGTGGAAGTGACGTTTTGACGTCGCTTCTGCACTGCAATCAGTGCTTTAACTGGGCCGGAACGCGGCGGTACTCAGTACCGCCACTTCCAAAAATGGCCCTGGAGAGTACCAGCACCTCTCAGTGCCCCCAGTACGTGCGTTTCCCGTACCGGAACGCAGCACCAGGCGGCACTTTCAGGGGAGCGGCAGCCCGCGGCCATGGAAAAAAAAGGGCATGCCGCGCTGTGATACATGTCTCGCCCTCCTCCTCCTCCTAGCTCGTGTGATAGAGCCAGTGTGCTGTCTGTCACACAAGCTGGACTAGAGGAGGGGGGCGGGACATGTATCAGCGCGCGCGCCAGAACTGTTACCGTGGAGAGAGGAGAGGAGAGGAAGAACTGCCTTCAGAATCAGAACTGCCTTCAGAACTGTGAGTACTACTGCAATGAGTACACACTACACTGTACACGTGTGAGGGGGAGGAGAGGGAAGACAGGGAAGAGGGCTGCTGATGGGGACACACACTCTGGTCTGATGTAAGGAGGTGCTGATGGGGGACACTCTGATGTAAGGAGGTGCTGATGGGGACACTGATGTAAGGAGGTGCTGATGGGGGACACTCTGATGTAAGGAGGTGCTGATGGCGGACACTCTGATGTAAGGAGGTGCTGATGGGGACACTCTGATGTAAGGAGGTGCTGATGGGGACACTCTGATGTAAGGAGGTGCTGATGGGGACACTCTGATGTAAGGAGGTGCTGATGGCGGACACTCTGATGTAAGGAGGTGCTGATGGGGGGGACACTCTGATATAAGTAGGTGCTGATAGCGGACACTCTGATGTAAGGAGGTGCTGATGGCGGACACTCTGATGTAAGGAGGTGCTGATGGCGGACACTCTGATGTAAGGAGGTGCTGATGGCGGACACTCTGATGTAAGGAGGTGCTGATGGGGGACACTCTGATGTAAGGAGGTGCTGATGGGGGACACTCTGATGTAAGGAGGTGCTGATGGGGGACACTCTGATGTAAGGAGGTGCTGATGGGGGACACTCTGATGTAAGGAGGTGCTGATGGGGACACTCTGGTGTAAGGAGGTGCTGATGGGGGACACTCTGATGTAAGGAGGTGCTGATGGCGGACACTCTGATGTAAGGAGGTGCTGATGGGGGACACTCTGATGTAAGGAGGTGCTGATGGGGGACACTCTGATGTAAGGAGGTGCTGATGGGGGACACTCTGATGTAAGGAGGTGCTGATGGGGACACTCTGATGTAAGGAGGTGCTGATGGGGGACACTCTGATGTAAGGAGGTGCTGATGGGGGACACTCTGATGTAAGGAGGTGCTGATGGCGGACACTCTGATGTAAGGAGGTGCTGATGGCGGACACTCTGATGTAAGGAGGTGCTGATGGCGGACACTCTGATGATCAGAGTGTCCGCCATCAGCACCTCCTTACATCAGAGTGTCTGCCATCAGCACCTCCTTACATCAGAGTGTCCCCATCAGCACCTCCTTACATCAGAGTGTCCCCCATCAGCACCTCCTTACATCAGAGTGTCCCCCATCAGCACCTCCTTACATCAGAGTGTCCGCCATCAGCACCTCCTTACATCAGAGTGTCCCCATCAGCACCTCCTTACATCAGAGTGTCCCCCATCAGCACCTCCTTACATCAGAGTGTCCGCCATCAGCACCTCCTTACATCGGAGTGTCTGCCATCAGCACCTCCTTACATCAGAGTGTCCCCATCAGCACCTCCTTACATCAGAGTGTCCCCCATCAGCACCTCCTTACATCAGAGTGTCCGCCATCAGCACCTCCTTACATCAGAGTGTCCCCATCAGCACCTCCTTACATCAGAGTGTCCCCCATCAGCACCTCCTTACATCAGAGTGTCCGCCATCAGCACCCATCCACCTCAGAGCCTTATTGTATGTATAACCTGCTGGGACTTGTAGTTCTCCAATCTCCATGAGCCCCAGGAGAAGATTGAGAACTACAAGTCCCAGCAGTCTTACTAAAATGACAGGCTCTGAGGTGGATAGATGTCTGGACAGTGACAATTGGTGACACAGTGGTGACAATTGGTGGCACAGTGGTGACAATTGGCATGGTACAGTGACTGCATTTAAAGGCATGGCACAGTGGTTGCGTTTGTTGGCATGGCACAGTGGTGACAATTGATGACACAGTGGCTGCATTTGATGGCATGGCGCCCTGTAATTGGGCATATGTGTTCATGCGTTAGAGCCGGGGGGGGGGGGGGGGGCGAAAAAAAACGTTCTGCCCCGCGGGGGGGGGGGGGGGAACCGGCGCCTAATAGAGTACCGGCACCTCTTTTGGTCCACTTAAAGCACTGACTGCAATGATATGGAAACGGGTGGGGGCCAATCCATCTCCCCCTCACTTGTCTCCATGTCAGCCCAGGGACAGGACCCGATCGCCTCCGCCGCTGCCGAGGACTCCGGTTAAGTGGTGGAGGGCACCGGAGAGCGGCTAGAGGGGGGACCCTCTCCCGCCACGGATAAAAGTGATCTTGCGGAGAATCCGCTGCAGAGGCCGCTTTTATCTTGAAGCGGACCGTCCGCTGAAGAAGATGATACTGGGGTTATGGTAGCTAGCTGCTACCATAACAACGGTTTTCCTCTTCAAAGTAGCGGCGTATTCCTGCGGTGGGCGGTCCGTAAGTGGTTAATATCATGACTTTAAATGGTTATGAATTTATTGCTGCCCACTATCTTTAGCACAAGAAAAATGCATCCCTTTAAAGTCTATGTGCAGTATCTCACAAAAGTGAGTACACCCCTCACATTTTTGTAAATATTTTATTATATTTTTTTTATGCAACAGCACTAAAGAAATTACACACTATTAAGTGTATGTGGGGCATCCCCAATCGGAAGGTGGAGGAGCGCAAGGTCTCCAACATCCACCAGCTCCGTGATGTCGTCATGTAAAAGAAGACTCCAGTGGCAACCTGTGAAGCTCTGGTGAACTCCATGCCCAAGAGGGTTAAGGCAGTGCTGGAAAATAATGGTGGCCACACAAAATATTGACACTTTGAGCCCAATTTGGACATTTTCACTTAGGGGTGTACTCACTTTTGTTGCCAGAAGTTTAGACATTAATGGCTGTGTGTTGAGTTATTTGGAGTGGACAGCAAATTTACACTGTTATACTGTACACTGAATACTTTAACATTGCAGCAAAGTGTCATTTTTTCAGTGTTGTCACACTATATAATAAAATATTTACAAAAGATTGAGGGGTGTACTCACTTTTGTGAGATACTGTGTGTGTTCACACTGGTCCGTTGCACTTCCGTTGTGGTGTTGGGGCCCTTTCACACCAAACGCAGTGGGATGCAGTTGGACCCATTTTCAACTGCACTCCAACTGCATAGACAGCCCAAAATCAAGGTAATCCTATGGGCATAGTTTACATCATTGCAAGTGCAGTTCAGCGCAGTAAAAAAAAAAGTACAGCATGTTGCATTTTTACCGTACACACTGCAAATGCAGAAAACGTGCTAAAAACGCACCGCACCGTGCCCCTTTAATCCAAGAAAGCTAAGACCAAAAATGTATAGAAAATACCACTGCAAACACAGTGTTAAATGCAGTGAAAAACGCTTGCAAATAAAACGCATTCGAACGCACTGCAAATGCATGTAAACATGCAGTCAAAAATGTCCCATTTGTGGTGTAAATGGGCCCTAAAAAATCTTGCTTGCTGCATGCATATTTGGTCACTTAAAAAAAAAAAACATGCCAAAAACGCAACTTTCCTATTGAAATGCATTGAAAACGCAGCAAGAACGCTACAATAATGCACCTGTTACATATTTGATGCGGCATTGTTTTGCAGCACAATTTAGATAATATGGTTTAATTCTATTTTTCACTTCACAGCATTGTAGCATGATAGTATAAGGATCAAGCCTTTTCTGGCCCTTTTTTGTTTACAAGAACATAACTGTCGTTTTTGCTGGAAAATTATTAACATTATATTTATCTGTATGTATGTATGTGTAAAAAAATATATATATATTTTAGCAGAGACCCTAGACCCAAATGGCAATGGTTGCAATTTATTTGGAAAAGATAAACTTTAATGAATAAAAAAAAAACACACTATATAACCCAATTTTTTTGAGAACATATAAAAGCTGGTGTAATGCTGAGTATATAGATACCTAAAATGTCACAATTAAAAATTGCACTCATGTGGAATAGCGGAAAACTACAATACATCTCTATAGGTGACGCTTTAAAATGTACGGGTTACTTGTTTAGAGTTAGGCTGCATTCACACCTAATCGTGGCGTTTTGTTCCACGAATTGCGGCGACAAATTGCGGCGTTTTGTACCGCGATTTGAGGCGAGAAAGCGCCGCGATTTTAACCCCCAGGTCCACATCTCCTATGCCGAACGCCAAAGCCGCCTGAAAAAAAGGGTCGGGGACTTGTTTTGAGCTTCAGGCGTTCGGCGTGGAGATGTGAACCATAAAGGGCAATGTAAAATCACCCCTCCAGCGTATTAGGGGTGTATTAGGGGCTGCTGCGGCGTCGGGGCTTCAGGCGTAAAAATGCCTAGGTGTGAATGGAGCCTTAGACCTCATACACACATCGGATTTTCATTGAACAAAGCGTAGGACTTTTATCTGAAGGGCGTTGGCCAGGAACTTGTCTTACACACAAACGGCAAATAATTGTTGGCCAACAAACAAATAACTGTTGCTATCCCACATTTGTCCGTGGAAAATCTGACAACAGTTGTCCGATGGAACATACAAACGGTTGGATTTTTCGCAAACAGCCTGTCATCACACAATTCCCGTTGGATAATCTGATCGTGTGTATGAGGCTTAAGAGAGGAGGTTTAGCGCTAGAAATATTACTCTCACTATAACGTTTGTGGCACTACCTCTCATGTGTAGTGCAAAAAAACGGTTACTAAATGCATGCTTTTTTATTATCATTTAATTGTTATTTTTTTACGCTGTCCGTTTACAATTTTTTTTTTTTTTTATCACTTTTATTCCTATTATAAAGAATGTAACCCCCCCTTGTGATAGAAATAAGGGATGACAGACCCTCTTTATGGAAAGATCTGGGGTCTATAAAACCCCAAATCTCTCTAGGCCGTAAGTCACGCCATGACGTCGCTCTGGTCCTCCTAGATCAGGGATCCTCAAACTACGGCCCTCCAGCTGTTGCGGAACTACAAGTCCCATGAGGCATTGTAAAACTCTGACATTCACAGACATGACTAGGGCATGATGGGAATTGTAGTTCCTGAACAGCTGGAGGGCCGTAGTTTGAGGACCCATGTCCTAGATGATAGAGGTGATCATAGACAATCTGGTCTTCACCTTTCTAGCCAGCTGCACAAACTGTCGGATCATTTCCTAGGCTTGCTGGTGAGAACGGTGAGTGGTGGGAGGGGAAGCAGGACCCCCACCTGCCACTTCTAAAAGCGATCCAGCAGCTAGTCAGCCGCTCCGACCGCTTTTAAGATAAAGAGAATCGTCGGCTAAAAAATAAATGACTGGGGTTATGGCTGATAGCTTCAGCCATAACCCAGTAAATCACTTCAAAGCCCCAATGTATATATACATATTGTATTGAAAGTGGTTAAAGGAGAAGTTAAAGTGGATGTAAAGTAAACCCAACTTTTTTTTGCTGTCACAATGTACAGTAAAAGATTTCCTTTTATCTGTGCCCAGTCTTGCCACAAAGCGTTAATCCAGTTTTGAGCAATCCTTTTTTATTGTTTAGTGAAATTAAATGGACTTGCAGAGAAAAACCTTGGTCTGTTCCGCCCCCTTGCTGTGAGTGACAGGTTATTTACATATCTCATGCACTAGCCTGGAGACAGGCATTATTTTTTAATTCCCACCCTTACTCCTTTTCTGAAGTCATATGGTTACTTTTCTGGCTTTTGAATGGATGTTAGTGATCATAGCATAATTCAGTGTAATTGATACACAGGACAAAATGCATGTTGACAAGGGGAGTGTAGAGGAGGGCGGGGAGTCTGACATCACGACTCCACCCACAGAGCTCCAGACAACAGACCCACCTATAGAATCTGTATTTCTAATAACAGACAGAGGGGAGACATTTGACAGGTAAGGATACATGCAGGAGACATCTATATCCTTGTAGATAACCACTATGGCAGTAGTTTAGAAAGGATGAGATTGGGTTTACATCCACTTTAACTTTTTTTTTTTTTTTTTTTTAAATATACGCACATTTTTTTTTTTATGCGGGTAAAAAAAATAGCATTTTATATATTTTTTTTATCTGGAGTCTAAAGCATTGCACCCAAGATCAGTGTTTATGTGGATTTATTTTGTTCAGCCACCTGGCTGAATAAAAAAACTGTCTGTGGCCTGCTTTAAGATGCAAAAGGTAACTGGATGTGGGTGTGCAGATGCTGTGGTTGTGATGCCTTGTCGGGTTTCAAGTAAATGGGGTCATGCCGCAAACAAATTCAGAGCTTTTAGGGGTTAAAACCGGTGATGAGCAGGCAACTACAAAGCCTCATACACACAATGAGAAAATCGGATAACCGGTCGTTCGATTTATTTTTTTCCAACGAAAGTGCATATGATGATTCTAGCCTGCACCTTCAGTTTTTGTCATCCAAGTCAGAATCGGCTGTCGAAAGCACTATATCAGTGTTTTTCAACTCCAGTCCTCAAGGCACACCAACAGGTCAGGTTTTCAGGATTTTCCTCAGATGAAATGGCTGTGGTGATTACTAAGGCAGTGAAACTGATCAAATCACCTATGTAAAATAATGGCAATCCTGAAAACATGACCTGTTGGTGTGCCTTGAGGACTGGAGTTGAAAAACACTGCACTATATGAACAATCATATAATTGGCTCATGGTTCAATGCACAAAATGTATCTTCCAATCTCCTTATCGTGTGTATGGGCCTTAAAGTGGAGCTTAAATCCCCTGCCCTTGTTTTAACCACTTTCCGCAAAAAGACGTCGGCAAAGGTTTCAATATCCTGAGTGGACGTCATATCACGTCCTCAGGATATTGAGCCGCTGCGCATCCCCAGACGCGGTGATCGTTGTTGCAGGGTGTCAGTCTGACACCCCGCAACACCGATCTAGGTAAAGAGTATCCGACGGATACTCTTTACTACGTGATCAGCCGTGTCCAATCACGGCTGATCACGATGTAAACAGGAAAAGCCGGTAATCGGCTTTTCCTCACTCGCGTCTGTCAGACGCGAGTAGAGGAGAGCCGATCGGCTGCTCCTCTGACAGGGATGCCCACCACAGGTATGCCACCCTAGACCACCAGGGATGACAATCATAAATAATGGATGTCAATCAGTGCCCACAATGTCACCTATCAGTGCCCATCTGTGCCGCCTATCAGTGCCGCATATTACTGCCACCTCATCAGTGCCCATCAGCGCCGCCTTATCAGTGCCCGTCAGTGCAGTACCATCAGTGCCCATCCGTGAAGGAGAAAACTTACTTATTTACAATGTTTTATAACTGAAACAAAAAAGAAAACATATTTTTTTCTAAAATTTTTAGTCATTTTTTTATTTTATTTTTTGCAGAAAATAAAAATCCCAGAGGTGATCAAATACCACCAAAAGAAAGCTCTATTTGTGGGAACAAAGTGATAAAAGTTTGTTTGGGTACAGTGTTGCATGACCACGCAATTGTCATTCAAAGTGCGACAGCGCTAAAAGCTGAAAATTTGGTCTGGGCGGGAAGGTGTATAAGTGCCCTGTATGGAAGTGGTTAATATTGGACGATAAAAAGCCTAGGATTATGACATCATGCAAGTGCTCTCTCTCACTCTTACCGTGTTTCCCCGAAAATAAGCCAGAGTCTTATATTAATTTTGGCAACAAAAGACCCAGTAGGGCTTATTTTCGGGGTAGGTCTTATAATGTGCTGTTTCTTTACCTCCCTGCCTGTCAGGAAGCCTCAGTTTGAACAAAGTTAAAATACTTGTAAAATGCCAAAATCATGTCACAGTAGCACACAATACATTACACAATGTGTGTGCCCCTCCAATCCAATGGTGCCAAACGCCTCAGCACCTCTTCCAGCCACCAACCCCCCTCCGCAGCTCTCTGAGTGGGGAAGAGAGCACAACAGCATGTAACGAAAGAAAGATCTGTAGCATTTTAGTGCTTAAGTCTGTATGGATCGCGTGAGTTAAATACGGTACCTTGTGGAGACAGGAGTATTGTTCTGCACACAGTGTGACATGTTGATTTAGTGCTAAGCCTCTGCACTGAAACGACTGTACCTTCCGTGACTGCAGAGGAAGGACGGGCCTCGAGATCCCCCGCCAACAGCTGGAAGAAGGAGGAGGAGACCAGCAGGGAGATGAGCTGAGCGCCGTCTTGTAACAAAGGCACCTGACACTGCTACCGTAGATCAAAGAGACACATACATAGCCACAGCACACCGCCGTATCAGAGTACACATGCACCTCAAACTAGGGCTTATTTTCAGGGTAGGGCTTATATTGCAGCCCTCCTGGAAAATAGCACTAGGTCTTACTTTCGGGGTAGGTCTTATTTTCGGGGAAACACGGTATGAGAGTTTGCTAGGAAGGGAGGGGAGTGACCGCCCAGCTGATGTCAGAGGGGAAACTCGGCCCCTCCCACTGTATTCCTTTGGTCGGTCACATGACTGCACATCAGCGATTTGAAAAAAGGTATTTAGCTTCAGAATAAAAAAACAACACACACTGTGTAATATATCTTACTATTTCAGAGGAGCTTGCAGGAGTTGGACCCCACTACATCAACCCCACTTGGACAAACATAAATTCATACCTAAAAAAGTGAAAAAACAGACAAACATATGAATTACAAAATAAATGGGCCAGACTTCATGGCCCTCTGTTTCTATAACACCACCTGTCAAACACTTCTAGATAGCGATCTCCTGTGGATCGCTCTTCAGGGGGCTACCGCAAGTCTAAATGAGCCCTATGAATTCTGATGCTCCCAGTCTAAGTGCTGCTGTACATGGAATTACAGGAGGCGGACATTCTCTGCTTTTTATCCTATATTATTAAGACTTTTTTATTCTTTTTTTATTCATAGCATGAAAAAGGTGCTTCCAAATTATTTGCTCACGTGATCCTGGCATGTGACCTACTGCGAAGGGTGAATTGTACTCTTTAATCTACTTGCTTAATCATTTGATACACTACATGCCTATAGGATTTGCAACTTTTAGCGCTACTGCAGCCCCTTTTTCAAAACAAACACAATGCTAAGGATCTTTTATTTTACCCGTGGGGCCATTTTCATGTTCGGGGAAGAAGCAGAAGCTATCAGCGTTTATCCGTGCGCAGCCACGCACAACCACTCACTTGTACCGGCGGCTATACATGACACATATGGCTCCCTAGGCCCAGAAAGGGCCGGGGAGCCATGCATGATGCCTTATGGTGTTGTAATGGTTCTCTACCTAAAAATTCAATCATTAGTCTTGAGTAGGATTCGCAAAGGGTTTAGGTCTCCATTGTTTCATTATGTATCAAATACTGCATGTCTTTATTAATAATCAAAGTAACAATAGATACAAAATCTGGGATTATAGTGTTTACTGTATAAATATATCAACTTTTGTCTCAATAGCAAAGTGCTATATACTGTAATTTAAAAACTGTCAAGACAACATTCTCAGTATATATCTACCCTACAATCTCTGGACACTAAAGCCTGGTACACACAATCCGATCGTTAGCCAACCGAGCGTCAGATTTTTGTCTTAAGGGCGTGTGCCTGGATATTGTCTTGCGTTTCATACTAACTGTACACAATTTTCGTGCAACTAGGACGTATTTCGAGAAATTTCAGCTCTCTAGTGCCGCTCTTTGGGGCCCCTTCTGCTAATATTGTGTTTGAGCATTGATTTCGAGCATGCGTGTTTGTACTTTCAATTTTTGTGTGATGGACTTGTGTACTGACCATCAGAAAGTCTGACAACCAACCGTTGTCTGCCGGAAATGTACTAGCGTGTTATCCAACATTTGTTGGTAGAAAGTTGGACAACAATTGTTAAAAGGAGGGTACTAACGGTCAGATTTTAGGACAACAGTCAAGCAATGGATCGTGTGTACGAGGCTTTAGAGTATGTGGTTGATGTCATTAGAGACTGCAGAAGATCTGTTTTCAGTTAAAAAAAAAAACCTCACTCTTTCTCTGCCAGTTGTGTTTTGATGATACTGTTACCCAGTGGGGGTGCATCCATAAGGGCTGCACGGGTGCCGCCCCCTCTCTCCTGCCACCCCTCTATCACCAATTGATAGATTTATGCATTGCATGAATCTATTTATGGTCGCCGCTGCCACCCACTATTCAGGTGCCCAGCCCCTTTTCGAACGCCAGAGTCTAAGGCTGCTTTCACACTGAGGCACTTTGCAGGCCATATTGCGCTAAAATTAGCTCCTGCAATGCGCCCAGAAAGATACGCTCCTTTCTATCCAGTGTGAAAGCCTGGGGGGCTTTCACACTGGAGCGTTGCGCTAGAGGGATGCTAAAAAAAGTCCTGCCAGACGCTTCTTTGAGGTGCGGTAGGAGCGGTAAAAATACCGTTCCTATAGCGCCTCCAACCCGCCCGCAAAACTGTGTTTTTGCGTGCGGTTTTAACCCTTTTTTGCACGCTAGTGTAGGTTAAATCTGCAATGCTAGTGGCCGAAAATCGCGGAAAACAAAACAATAAAATGCAGCTAAAAATAGTGGCGTTTTACCGCCAGCGCACCCAATGCTTCAGTGTCAAAGTAGCCTGAATTACACTGGCGGGTTATTTTTTGGAAGCACCTGATTAGAGCCATAGGCTCTAATAGGTGTCAAAAAAGGTAAACAGCGAGCGTCATGCTGTGTGTTAGGAAAGCAAATGAATATTTGCTTTCCTCACACTGAACCACCTCTGCCAATCAGGTGCTCGGGTCTTTTACCTGCCACCTGATTGGCTGAAACAACAGGCTCTCTGATTGAATGCCTATCAGGGGTCCAATTATAGCAGAGGATGAGAAGAGAGGACATTGAGGAGTGTGGAGGACACCACCGCTGTGACCTGCTGCCCCACCAAGGGTAAGTGCTGGGCGGGGAATGGACAGTGGCAGCGTTTGATGGGCACAATGGCAGCGTTTGATGGGCACAATGGCAGCATTTGATGGCACAGTGGCTGCTTTTGATGGCACAGTGGCTGCTTTTGATGGGCGCAGTGGCTGCTTTTGATGGGCGCAGTGGCTGCTTTTGATGGGCGCAGTGGCTGCGATTGATGGGCGCAGCGGCTGCGTTTGATGGGCGCAGCGGCTGCTTTTGATGGGCGCAGCGGCTGCTTTTGATGGGCGCAGCGGCTGCTTTTGATGGGCGCAGTGGCTGCTTTTGATGGCACAGTGGCTGCAAATTATTTTTTTCAGGTTGTTTGCACCCCCCCTAAAAAATTTGAGCGCCAGCTGGCACTGCTGTTACTAGTAAGGTGCCACCATTGTCAAAATTGTCAGTGCGACACGGCCCTGAAATGTTGTAATATGTGAAATTCATTTACGAGAAACGTCTTCACTTTTTTTCATATACCGTACATATGAAAGTGATGAATCCAATGTAAATCATCCATGCAGAAATCCCTTTTGATTATGATGAAGATGAAGAGCAGACCATATTTAATGAACAGTGAATGCAAAAAATCTAAAACCTTTTTTGAGGATTTGCAAGCTTTCTCAATATTGCAGTGTGTGTGTATGTGTATATGTGTGTGTGTGTGTGTATGTATGTATATATATATATAGAGAGAGAGAGACAGAATAAATTCTACATATAATGTTGATGACAATACACCTGTTTTTTTTCTGGTGCTTTTCATGGCCCCTGCTTTGCTAGGTATTTGTTTGTCTTTGTATATTCCATGGGTGGGCTGACCTTTTATATATCTAAATAATTGCATTTTTAAAATGTAAATTGTATAGCCGCATTTACACTGTTTATTTTAGATTGTTGTATAAAACAGAAGACAGTGGCTTAGAAAATGCCAAGAAAAGGATATTTTGAGTGAAAACAGTAAAACCGTTTAAAAGCGCGTGTGTATTTCAGTAAGAATGTAATATTTATATTGTTAAACATGGAGCCATGGACTATAAGCAGAGTCAAACAATGGCTCCCCTGCTGTTGTTTAAACTGCAAATTCCAGCATTTTGCATTGGCTGTGCAGCAGCTGGGGAGACAACTTGACCAGCATTGTATAAAGTAGAACCCCGGACTAACAGATACATTAAAGGGGTTGTAAATGATGACCTTGTAAGACAACTTATTTGGTTTAAAAAAAAAAAGGCGATCGATCAAAGAAAGGCGATCCACTGGCGCTACACAACCACCCCCCCAGCCACGATCCTCGCAGCCAGAGTGGGGTTGCGTAGTGCCAGTGGATTGTCCCATTGGATTGGGAGCCCTGTGAGTGAGGGGGACAGGTCTGCTTGACAACCCCCTAAAATTTTGACCACCAGCCGCCACTGGTCTCAGTGTTGTCACATCATAATGAACCAGCATTAGTATCCCTGATTTTTGCCACACCAAACCATACTAGCTCATTATGAAATACTTACTTACCTTGGAACGAGGCGTAAGGAACTTAACTGGTCCACACCGAGGGAGATGTCATCTTGCTTCGGCGTGTCTTCCAGGTATCGCCGATCCAGCGCTGTGAGTGGCTGGAGCGGCGATGTGCACGGGAGACTTCTTTCCGGCAAGGTCCGGGCTTTTAGCCGAGGATCCCCAATGGGCATGCGCTGTTGCAGTCAGCTGGGCATTGTGGGGGGAATATCTCCTAAGCCGTTCAGGTTTAGGAGATATTCTTTATCCCTACAGGTAAGCCTTATTATAGGCTTACCTGTAGGTAAAAGTGGCAGTACAGAGTTTACTACCACTTTAAAATGTCTCTCATAGGGAAACAGAATTAGACATGTCATGCGACTCACATGTCGTTACCCATGCCGCAGCAGCGTGAACCAAGTCTAATACATATATTCCTTTTTTTTTTAAAAACAAAGTTTTGTTGTGATGATCTTGTCTTCCAACAATTTGTATTTAAAATGCAATCCATAGACACAAGATTAACAAAACTGAACAATAAAAATGTTCTTTTTTTTTTATTTATTTTTCTATTTTGATCAGCGTTGGTTTATAAAGATATTGTTTCTGTAGGTACATAGTTTGCATTTTATTCTAAAATTTGTCAGTTTAAAATGACACTAAATGATAAAATAATACTATGATTTTGGTACAAAGCCATGGAAAATTATTTATAAATAAAGTTGTGTTTTTTTTTATCTATTTTTTTTAACCTTTGTGCTTTTTTTAAATGTAACACTAAACAAAACAAAAATGAAAATAAGTTTTAAGGCTCTATGCACACTAGCATTTTTTTTTTTATTTTAAGTTAAAAAAACGCTGGAAAAAATGCTGGATAAAAAAAAATGCTTGTAATAACTTTTTGTAGTAGTGTTTAAGAGCCTTGGCGTTTTTATTTGTGTTTTTTTAGCATTTAGGTGCATGCCAATGAACTCTAGGATAACACTATTTTGCATCTAGGAGCAAAAAAATGGCAATAACCGCTTTTAAGAGCTTAGAAAAACATTAGCGTGCAGGGAGCCTAAATGTTAGAAAAACAGAGGTCAAAAAAAGAACCAGCAGGAAAATAAGTTAAGATGGAGGATTTGATTTAGGCTGATTAGGGTGAAAGGTTAATAAGGTACACAATTGTTTTTACACATATATTATTTTTGACCTGTCAGGTTGCTTTAACTAAGATTGATGCTCATCCCTTTCATCTGCAGCTGAATGATATTTTGTATCTCTCTATCTCAGGTCTGAATTGTTTATCAACACTTTGTCAGATGATCTGTTTTTGAAAGCAGCGGCTTTTACAGCTCCTGTAATTCCACATAAACTCAACAATGATTTTGAAAACTAGGAATTTCCCCCAAGTGCATTGAGTGAGGTGGGGAGGTGGCATTGGGGCAGAAGGATGAGGGGACTGCCCATGCCCTGTGTGCTTTTATAATGTTTTTAAAATTTTAAAACACAATAGGGCAGAACCCAGCGGTGACGTCATCACACCAGCTCGGATGGGCAGCGGTTTTGTGGTGGGCTGTCCAGAGGTCTTATTTTCTGCAGGGTGCTGGATGCAAAGATTCTCTTGTGACCGTGCACACAGCTGGAGGCTAAGTTCCTCCATGGATGTACACAGGGACAGTTTGTGTTGTACTTCTTTCTGTCCAATCCAGAACTTCCTCCTTAGCCCATATGTAAATGCTCTGGCTCCTGTGCTCTAGTTACACAGAATGTTTGCCAACGTCTGCAGCTCCCCGCTGTGTACTATAATAACAGCTTGGCAGAGATAATTGCATATGAATATACAGTGTATATACACACACACCGAATCACAGAGAGCTTGATATTCTGTCTGTGGAAATTGATTATTACATAATTATAGCTGGTTAGATGGAGGCAGGAGTGAAAGTGATGAAAGTAAGAGGACATAGTATTATACATGGAAAGTAAGAGGACATAGTATTATACATGGAAAGTAAGAGGACATAGTATTATACATGGAAAGTAAGAGGACATAGTATTATACGTGGAAAGTAAGAGGACATAGTATTATACGTGGAAAGTAAGAGGACATAGTATTATACGTGGAAAGTAAGAGGACATAGTATTATACGTGGAAAGTAAGAGGACATAGTATTATACGTGGAAAGTAAGAGGACATAGTATTATACGTGGAAAGTAAGAGGACATAGTATTATACGTGGAAAGTAAGAGGACATAGTATTATACGTGGAAAGTAAGAGGACATAGTATTATACGTGGAAAGTAAGAGGACATAGTATTATACGTGGAAAGTAAGAGGACATAGTATTATACGTGGAAAGTAAGAGGACATAGTATTATACGTGGAAAGTAAGAGGACATAGTATTATACGTGGAAAGTAAGAGGACATAGTATTATACGTGGAAAGTAAGAGGACATAGTATTATACGTGGAAAGTAAGAGGACATAGTATTATACGTGGAAAGTAAGAGGACATAGTATTATACGTGGAAAGTAAGAGGACATAGTATTATACGTGGAAAGTAAGAGGACATAGTATTATACGTGGAAAGTAAGAGGACATAGTATTATACGTGGAAAGTAAGAGGACATAGTATTATACGTGGAAAGTAAGAGGACATAGTATTATACGTGGAAAGTAAGAGGACATAGTATTATACGTGGAAAGTAAGAGGACATAGTATTATACGTGGAAAGTAAGAGGACATAGTATTATACGTGGAAAGTAAGAGGACATAGTATTATACGTGGAAAGTAAGAGGACATAGTATTATACGTGGAAAGTAAGAGGACATAGTATTATACGTGGAAAGTAAGAGGACATGGTCTGTACGTGAAAAGTAAGAGGACATGGTCTGTACGTGAAAAGTAAGAGGACATGGTCTGTACGTGAAAAGTAAGAGGACATGGTCTGTACGTGAAAAGTAAGAGGACATGGTCTGTACGTGGAAAGTAAGAGGACATGGCATGTACGTGGAAAGTAAGAGGACATGGTATGTACGTGGAAAGTAAGAGGACATGGTATGTACGTGGAAAGTAAGGCCTTGTACACACGAGGGGATATTTCCGCTGAACATGGTCCGACGGACCATTTCAGCCGAAAAATCCCCTCGTCTGTAGGGGCAAACGGACGCTTTTTGCCGGATTCATCCGGCAGAAAAATTTCAAAGCATGCTTTGAAATAATTCCGCCGGATAGCTGGCCGTCAGATATGTCCGCTGGTTAGTACGGCAAACCAGCGGACATATCTTGCCGCACATGCGTTGTATCCTGTGAATGGATCCGACGCATGCGCGCGGAAGTGTTTACTTCCTGGTGCGGTGACGTGGCGGCGTCAACGTCACCGCCGCGTCACCGCGCTGTCCGCCGGCGGGGAATTTGATCCGATGGTGTGTACAGCCATCGGATCAAAACACCCCGGCGTAAATATACGCTGTAAACGGTCCGGGGACCGTTCACAGCGGATATATTCAGCCGTGTGTACAAGGCCTAAGAGGACATGGTATGTACGTGGAAAGTAAGAGGACATGGTATGTACGTGGAAAGTAAGAGGACATGGTATGTACGTGGAAAGTAAGAGGACATGGTATGTACGTGGAAAGTAAGAGGACATGGTATGTACGTGGAAAGTAAGAGGACATGGTATGTACGTGGAAAGTAAGAGGACATGGTATGTACGTGGAAAGTAAGAGGACATGGTATGTACGTGGAAAGTAAGAGGACATGGTATGTACGTGGAAAGTAAGAGGACATGGTATGTACGTGGAAAGTAAGAGGACATACTACACGCTTGCTTCTGGAGTTTTGGACACCATTCGGAAGACACTCTACTGTATGGCTCATTTCTATCTACTGATGGTACGTGCATTGTGAGCGGGGGGTGTATGTACTGTTAAGGGTACCTCTTTTTAATATTAAAACGGAATTAAACTATTTGGAGTTCTGTTTTGTTTTTATACATGGAGTATTAACCCTTGTGACCCCAGCTTTGTTGACGGATGCCATGGTGAAAGATTTTGCATAAGGCCTATTACTATTGGTCCTCTGGTGAGTTTGTACCCCGAAGGGGAGTGTGCCTCGCATGTGGTGAAAAACTGGGACGAGGTGTAGGATCCTTTGGAATCTATCTTGAGAAGCACTCATCACTGTTTTATTTTCCATCACACCGTCATTATATGAATGCTTTATGATGTTGGACATCTAACCAATTTCAATCAGAGCTGTCTATCATTTGGACTTTTTTTTGTTCTAGTATGATATTTTATTTTGTGCTTTTTCTATGAGTCTTTGGCTGATAGATTTAAGATAGCTGCTATTTTCCACATATTCTCTTATATATAAAGAGTGATAGTGTTTTTTTATTTACATTGCTCTACTGTTAAATAATATTATTAGTATTGTGTAATATATATAATTTTTTTTTTTGAGATAACATAGCACTTTGGCGCTGAGATGTGCTTCTAGGCCTGGTGACACACTCTTTTCCGATTATAGTATTATACATGGAAAGTAAGAGGACATAGTATGTACGTGGAAACTGGAAAGTAAGAGGACATAGTATGTAGGTGGAAAGTAAGAGGACATAGTATGTAGGTGGAAAGTAAGAGGACATAGTATGTAGGTGGAAAGTAAGAGGACATAGTATGTAGGTGGAAAGTAAGAGGACATAGTATGTAGGTGGAAAGTAAGAGGACATAGTATGTAGGTGGAAAGTAAGAGGACATAGTATGTAGGTGGAAAGTAAGAGGACATAGTATGTAGGTGGAAAGTAAGAGGACATAGTATGTAGGTGGAAAGTAAGAGGACATAGTATGTAGGTGGAAAGTAAGAGGACATAGTATGTAGGTGGAAAGTAAGAGGACATAGTATGTAGGGGGAAAGTAAGAGGACATAGTATGTAGGTGGAAAGTAAGAGGACATAGTATGTAGGTGGAAAGTAAGAGGACATAGTATGTAGGTGGAAAGTAAGAGGACATAGTATGTAGGTGGAAAGTAAGAGGACATAGTATGTAGGTGGAAAGTAAGAGGACATAGTATGTAGGTGGAAAGTAAGAGGACATAGTATGTAGGTGGAAAGTAAGAGGACATAGTATGTAGGTGGAAAGTAAGAGGACATAGTATGTAGGTGGAAAGTAAGAGGACATAGTATGTACGTGGAAAGTAAGAGGACATAGTATGTACGTGGAAAGTAAGAGGACATAGTATGTACGTGGAAAGTAAGAGGACATAGTATGTACGTGGAAAGTAAGAGGACATAGTATGTAGGTGGAAAGTAAGAGGAGATAGTATGTAGGTGGAAAGTAAGAGGAGATAGTATGTACGTGGAACGTAAGAGGAGATAGTATGTACGTGGAACGTAAGAGGAGATAGTATGTACGTGGATCGTAAGAGGAGATAGTATGTACGTGGATCGTAAGAGGAGATAGTATGGACGTGGAAAGTAAGAGGAGATAGTATGGACGTGGAAAGTAAGAGGAGATAGTATGTACGTGGCAGGATTAGAGTTGTAAATAAATATGGAGCGATCACATTAGAAAACGTTCGGCTTGGCTCCCATCATGCAATATTAACCACTTGAGATCTGCGCTATAGACAAAAGACATCCACAGCGCAGCTCTCAAGTGCCGAGTGGACGTCTTTGGACGTCCTTTTAGTTGCATTACCCGCGCGCGCCGCTGGGGGGCGCTCAGCGGGTAAACACTGTGTCAGCGCATCGATGAGGATCCGATGCGTGTACCTGGCGGGCGCATGTCCGCCGGGTACACGCGATCGGCGGTGACACAGCAGGGACGTGGAGCTCTGTGTGTAAACACAGAGCTCCACGTCCTGTCAGGGAGAGAGGAGACCGATCTGCGCCCCTTGTACATAGGGACACAGCATTGATCACCTCCTCCAGTCAGTCCCCTCCCCCCACACAGTTAGAACACACCCAGGGAATACATTTAACCCCTTTCTCACCCCCTAGTGTTAACCCCTTCTCTGCCAGTGACATTTATACAGTAATTAGTGCATTTTTTATAGCACTGATCGCTGTATAAATGTGAATGGTCCCAAATTTGTGTCAAAAGTGTCCGATATGTCCGCCGCAATATCGCAGGCCTGCCAAAATAAATCGCAAATCGCCGCCATGACTAGTAAAAATTAAAAAATAAATCCTAAATCTATCCTCTATTTTGTAGGCGCTATAAATTTTGCGCAAACCAATCAATATACCCTTTTGCTATTTTTTTAACAAAAATATGTAGAAGAAAAGAATACGTATAGGCCTAAACCGAGGAAAAAAATATAAAAAAAATAAGAAAATTGGAATATTATAACAAAAAGTTAAAAATATTGGGCCAGATTCACATACACTTAAATTTGCGCAGCGTAATTGAAATACTCTACGCTGCCGTATTTTACCAGGCTCTACATCGAATTCTGGTAGATTTTTGCCCGTACGATACGGCGGCGTAGTCTATTTCTCGCCGCGTAATCGAAATACGCGATAAGGGGGCGTGAAGCATTTAAATTAGGCGCGTCCCCGCGGCGATCGAACTGCGCATGCTCCGTTCAGAAATTTCCCGCCGTGCATTGCACGAAATCACGTCGTTACGTCATTTTTTGTTTGAGTAGCGTCGTTTACGGACATTCCTATTCCCGGACGACTTACGTAAAAAATAATAAAAGACGTCGGAAAACGTTGAAATTTGACGCGGGAACGACGGCCATACTTAACATGGGCTGTCTAATATTAGAGCAGCAAAAAGCTGGTATAGTGTTACGCAAAAAAAAGATGACTAAAGATGCCGTAAGAGATTGCGATTGAAGATCGTAATTTCGGGGATCGCCGGCAAAAGTTCATTAGCATACCCCGACGCGGAAAACGACGGGAAGTCCACCCAGTGGTCGCAATTGTATTGCAGCGTAGATCCAAAGGCGTACGAACACGTAATCCAGTCGAATTGAAGCCCGCAGCCGTCTATTCATGGTTTGAGGTTTCAGACTAACTAAAAAACGCGCGTAATTTGAAAGTACTCCAGTCTAACACAAGTTAGACAGGAGTTACGGCTCTCTGAATCTGGCCCATTGTGTTCATTCTTTTTTGTTTATAGCGCAAAAAATAAAAATCGCAGAGGTGATCAAATACCACCAAAAGAAAGCTCAATTTGTGGGGAAAAAATATATAATTTGGGTACAGTGTTGTGTGACCGCGCAATTGTCATTCAAAATGCGTCGGCGCTGAAAGCTGAAAATTGGTCTGGGCATGAAGGGGGTTTAAGTGCCCAGTAATGAAGTGGTTAATAACCGATTCAAAACTTGAGGTAAATATGGCAAATTCAGTACATTTTTATGGTAAGTATTGGAAAAAATGTAGATAATTCATTAAACGTCACAAAAAAAACACATTTGTTATCTCATGGTATAGGCACATGCCCTACCTGGAGCCCACTAGCCCTCTGCACACAGCCTGCTAGCTATTGGGCACCGTTTAGGCAGCAGGGTGATGGAACGCTCTGTGTACAAGCTCCTGATACTGAAAGGAGGATTGTACTATGAGGTGTTATCCCACAGTACACGTCCTAGCCTGGGAAGAAAGAGAGAGCAGCATAGTTGATATATGGTAGAAATGTATAAAATAACAATGCTGAACCAGCCGAATTCCGATCCATTTATTTTCGGCTTAAAGCGGGGTTCCGGGCATCTTTTTTTTTTGCAAGCTAAAATTAATCACATTAAATAGTCCCTAAAACATATTATTAGCTCCCCAATCATTCCAGAAATCATTGCAAACACTCGCCTTATATCCTCCAGCTCACGTTGTGGCCATATCCATCATATGTGTGGGCATGTGAGGCCCAGTTCCTTTTTCTTCCCGGTTTTTAGGGAGAGGTGCATGCTGGGTGATTTTTTTAGGCACAGTAATACCAAGAGATTCATGGGAAATGAGTGTCATAATTTCCCAGGAGACAATGGGGTCTTAGGACAGGAAGTTGAACCACCTAGGACCAAGATTGCGAAATCTGCCTAGGAACAGCCAGATAGAAGTGATATATACATATATTTTTTACATTAAAGGCAAGCTGTTAATAGAAAGTTCATTTTTAGGGTGGAACTCTTTAAAGCATTCACCATGACTGCATCGCTGTTTTGTTTCGAAACAATATTTTTACTAAATCTAGTAAAAACAGCTTTTAACAGAATTTCTGCAACTCCACCACCACCATCACTTCCAAATGAGAAATAAATATATTTCTTTAAAGCTGATGTTTAATCCGTGTTATGTTTTGCCTTCCCTGGTTCATTTTTTCTTCCATTATCAATATGCAAATTACATTTCTAAATAAAACCTTTCTGTTTTTATTACATGTTTTCTTTTAGACCAAGTGATATCAACATTGGGTGTCTCAGCACTGGTGCAAGCAGTAAACTGACTCTTGGAAAAGGGGTTGCATGACCAACAACCAACAATGCACTAGCTTAAAGGAACCTATTTTGAAAATAAAAAACTAACCTTTACAACCCCTTTAACCACTTAAGGACCGCCTCCTGCACATATACGTCGGCAGAATGGCACGGCTGGGTAGATCCACGTACAGGTACGTCCTGTACTACTACCCAGCCGTGGGTCACGGGCGCGCTCCCGCGGCGCGCTCCCGTGACCTGGTCCGAAGCTCCGGGACCGCTGGACTCCAGCGGCGATCGGTCCCCGGAGCTGAAGAACGGGGAGAGCCGTGTGTAAACACGGCTTCCCTGTGCTTCACTGTGGCGGCAGCATCGATCGTGTGATCCCTTTTTATAGGGGGGACGCGATCGATGACGTCACACTTACAGCCACACCCCCCTACAGTTGTAAACACACACAGGGAACACATAACCCCTACAGCGCCCCCTTGTGGTTAACTCCCAAACTGCAACTGTCATTTCCACAGTAAACAATGCAAGTTAAATGCATTTTTTGCTGCGAAAATTACAATTGTCCCAAAAATGTGTCAAA
Organism: Rana kukunoris; assembly: GCA_029574335.1. Classification (NCBI taxonomy): domain Eukaryota; kingdom Metazoa; phylum Chordata; class Amphibia; order Anura; family Ranidae; genus Rana; species Rana kukunoris. The sequence continues at coordinate 160,699,211 of CM056053.1, forward strand.
ATTGTCCGAAGTGTCCGCCATAATGTCGCAATCATGAAAAAAACGCTGATCGCCGCCATTAGTAGTAAAAAAAAAAAATAATTATAAAAATGCAATAAAACTATCCACTATTTTGTAAACGCTATAAATTTTGCGCAAACCAACCGATTAACCCCTTATTGCGATTTTTTTTTTTTTACCAAAAATAGGTAGAAGAATACGTATCGGCCTAAACTAAGGACATTTTTTTTTTATATATATATATTTTTGTCGCTCTATTTCTGTTTATAGCGCAATAAAATCAAACCGCAGAGGTGATCAAAAACCACCAAAAGAAAGCTCTATTTGTGAGGAAAAAAGGACGCCAATTTTGTTTGGGAGCTACGTCGCACGACCGCGCAATTGTCTGTTAAAGCGACGCAGTGCCAATTTGCAAAAAGGGGCCTGGTCCTTTAGCTGCATTTTGGTCCGGGCCTTGAGTGGCCCGGAAGGACCTTAATGACCAGGCCATTTTATGCGATACGGCACTGTCGCTTTAACTGAGAATTGTGCAGCCGTGCAATGTTGTACCCAAACAAAATGAAAGTCCTTTTTTTCCCACAAATAGAGCTTTCTTTTGGTGGTATTTGATCACCTCTGCGGTTTTAATTGTTTGCGCTATAAACAAAATAAGAGTGACAATTTTGAAAAAAATAAAAATGTTTTACTTTTTGCTATAATAAAAAAAAGTTAAAAAACACATTTCTTCATCAGTTTAGGCCAATATGCATTCTACATATTTTTGGGAAAAAAATTGCAATAAGCGTATATTGGTTGGTTTGCGCAAAACTTATAGCGTCTACAAAATAGGAGATAGATTTATGGCATTTTTATTATTTATTTTTAGTGGGACTGCTACATTGAGGCGGACAGATCAGATACTTTTAACAGTTTTATCATGGACGTTCTTTCATCCTCGGATTCCGTTTCCCAGCAGACACTGTGTTCAGTGTTCCGCCTATCACGGAACTTCTCTTGTCCGAGGATGAAAGAACGTCCGTGATAGGCGGAACACTGAACACAGTGTCAAACACCTAACACGGAACGGGATGGGACCAGGAGGAAAGTGCGAGTTTTAAAAAATGGACACCCGCAGTCATGGGCGTCCGCTCATAGGAGTAAGGGGGGGCCAGTGACCCCCCCCTGGAATCGGCAAGGGTCTGCCATGCTTGCATCTCTAGCTGTGCTGACTCTCTGTGTTTGTGCGAGTTGGCTCCACAGCTGTTGCAAGATCAGTGTCGCTGAGTTACAGAGCTCTTTACTGCCACCTCTGGCTGCTTCCTGTATGTGCACCCTCGTGTTTGCTTTGCTGCCTGTAATGTATTTTCAAAGGGACATGTGGAAACAGGACTTGGGAGAAGGAAGACCACCGTGACCTTACAAGTGGGGACTGTGAGTACAAGTTAAGGGAGAAGGCTTTATGGGATAATGACTAAGCCCCTGCCCTTCATGACATTGTCAAAGAAGCGGAGCATAGGTAACCGTAAAACTATGCCCCCCCCCTGGAAAAAGTTCAGCGGACGCCCATGCCCGCAGTGCAGCCTGTCAATAATTTCAGGTATGCTGCAATGGGCATAGTGAGGATGGGCACAGTGAGGTTGCAATGGGCACAGTGAGGTTGGGCATAATGAGGCGTGCAAATGGGCACTGTTGACCCTCTTTTTTCTGCTTACAGTAGCTGCTGCATTCTCACCCTAGGCTTATACTCGAGTCAATCCGTTTTCCCAGTTTTTTATGGTAAAATTGGGTGCCTCGGTTTATACTCTGGTCGGCTTATACTCTAGTATATACAGTATATATATTTTTTCACTTTTATGGATTTTTATATATTTTTTTATATATTTTTTAACTTTATTCAAATTACACTTTTTTGGGGGATTTTGATTATTTAGTGTTTTATTGATAACACATCACCTGCGCGAGACCATCTGTTATATTTATTTCTATTTAGTGTACATGCAGCCCCACCACAATGGAGTATTTTTTTATTTTTTTAGTTTCCTGAAGTTGGGCTTTAATGGACAAGTCTATTTTAAATCATTTAAATGATAGCTTTATGGGCCTATTATGACAGGTAATAGTAAATTGGTAAAATATTCAACATTTTTGTATGACTAAAAGCTATAAAGACCGTGAGAAACTGTGAGCAGAGATAACAATGAAATCGAGAATAAAGTGAACACTGTGGAAAAAATAAACCAGTGTCCGCTATGTTTCTAGGTCAAATACCTTGTTACAGAAAAGTTTGTGTAGCTGCTGCATGCTGAACAATGTGCAGGAAGCTGACCTAGTAGAGAACAATAGGACACACTGATATCCTATGATTAAGGAAGCACCAGCAGTAAGAAGAGGAAGTTGTGCCGTGTCCTCAAGCTCTGGTTGTGTCTTGGAGAATGCAAGGTACTTTTCTGTAATCCTCCCCAGCCATTCCATGGTTGGTCATGTCACTGGTCTTGTCATGTTCTTTTCTTTAAGTGTGTAAAACGGTTCCTTTCCCTCTCAAAAATTAGACAACCAACCAACTTTTTTTGTTCTTATGTTATAGAACTGTGTTGATGTTGTACTCTGTCTCTATCCTTTATTACTTAGAAACGTATTTTCCGCCTGGAAATGTAAATCCTTTTATTCCAGCTATCCCTTCTTTAACCACTTCAGTACTGGGCACTTTCACTTCTTCCTGCCCTGACCAGTTCTTAGCTTTCAGCGCTGTCGCAGAGTGAGTGAATAACTTGTATAGCGCTACACATGCGAACTTAATCGACTCAAGGCACTTTCCATCCGGTTTCATCCTAATCATTCAGAAGAGGTGGATCTTACGTTTTTTCCTGAAGGCCCGATGGTTTTCTTCCATGCGGATGTCTGTTGGTAGAGCGTTCCATAGCCGTGGTCCTTGGACTGCAAATCTTCGTTCTCCCTTCGATTTGTAGTTGTACTTGGGGATGTAGAGGAGATGTTGGTTAGATGATCGGCGAGTGCGATGGGTGGTGTAGCGTTTTTATTTTCTCGCATAAGTATTGAGGAGCCTTTCCTTGTGTGCATTTGTTGGTTAGGCAGACGGTCTTGAATGTGATCCGATTCTTTACTGTTAGCCAATGAAGGGCCCTAAGGGATGGCGTGATAGATTGCCAGGGTTTCTTTCATGTTACCAACCTGGCTGCTGTGTTCTGAATGACTTGCAGGCGTGAGATCTGGTATTTCGGTAGACCTAGGTAGAGGGAGTTTGCGTAGTCGAGTCGAAAATTGATGATTGTTCCGACTACTACCGATGTGTCGTCTTCCGGGATGAAGGGGATGAGTCTGTGCAGTAGGCGGAGAAGGTGGTAGGATCCGCTGACTACTGACATCTATGAGTCAAAGGTTACTCCAAGGAACTTTGAATGACAATTGTGCAGTCATGCAACACTGTACCCAAATTACATTTTTATCACTGATAGAGAGACCTTTTTTTTGGTGGTATTTCATCACCACTGGGTTTTCTATTTTTTGCTAAATAAATGAAAAAATTCCAAAAATTTTGAAAAAAAAATGTTTCTTAGTTTCTGTCATAAATCTTTTCAAAACAAACTTTTTCTTCACTGATGTGCACTGATGATGATGGCCTCCAGCTAACCTTCCCCAATACTACACCCAGGTCAGAATCACAGAAAAGCACACTTGAGACACCAAGGGGAGAGAAAACGGTATCATCCTCCCCATAGGTAGTCTCCTCCTATGGCTGCAAAACAGTAGTACTATTTGTCGGTTTAAAACATAAATAAGGAAACATAAACCAAAGTTCAAAATATGAGTAAAGGTAGTGAAAGTAAATAATTAGTTGGAAGAAAAAGAGGAAGAAAAGTTGGGATCATACCTTAAGTCTGGCAGATGTTGTCATCTGCCCCATGCCCGCCATCACCAATTACAGTTGGGATCTTTCATGATAAGAGAGCCATTAATTGGTACCACATCCACCACTATGAATAGATCCTGGCTCACTACTCTTGGGGTGGAATACGCTGTCTAAGAGATAGTTCCGCCAGTTCCAAACAATGCCAAATCTAAAATGGAGGATACGTGGACTGTATAACAAGTATAATTCAACCATGGTGCCCAAGTGCTGGTAAAATGATCTTGGGTACCTTTTTTAAGTCACAATCTAGTCCTCGGCCTGCTTGCTCTCATTGACCCTATGCACCCAATTCTCCTGTCTAGGAATTTGTGCTCTCTTCCAATAGTTTGGTAGCGATCATTTGAGTGCATTCAACAAATGGGACATCATGCTTTTCTTATATTGCCTAACCGGTACGAGAGGGATGTGCAGAAGAGATTGTATCGTGGAGTAGGGAATATCAAGGTCCAGTATTTCTTTAATCTGAGCTCTAATGTCCGTCCAAAAGGGTACTGTCATAGGGCACTCCCACCACAAATGTAAACCTGTACCGTGGCCTCCCCAACTCCAGGTAAACCTTTTTTAACCAGGGTTCCATTCAAGGATTGCTAGGGGAGTAATTTCTGCCTCTCGGACAAGTAACCACAGACACCATACCATACCATACCACTGCGATTTGTCATGCAATTTGACAGTTTAAAATCGCATGACAGGTTGCACCTCATTCCCGATTGTAGAACCGTTTAAATCATCGCAGAGACTTTAAAAAAGATTCCTGCACTACATTTTGGGGATTTTATTATGCTGACATTTTAACAAAGGTTTCACCAAGAGGTGTTATAACAATTTTGTCTATTAGTTGTTGTACTAAGGTACACTCAGAAGGTGATTGTGATGGAGGAAATGATCTATGGTGAGCACCGTTTATTTCTTCGTTCTCATCTGTAACCACATTTGGCACAACTCTCTGTAAATGCATTTTTTCTCAGGCTAGCGTGGTGAATTTTAGTTATTCTTTTGAAAAGTAGAAATAAATGATAGTTGCAGTTCTTGTTTAATGTCACTTTACAAGTGTTGCAATGGATATAAAGTACCTCCCATGGTGTTTTCTTGGAAATCATTTTGACAGCCTATTGTATGTGTATCAAAATAAAGAAAAAAAATCTGTTTCAGACCTCTACCTTCCCGTCAAGACCCTACAATGCGCCATTACTACTTTCCTGACATTGACAACTTTGAATATTTCATGTGCAACTCATACTGAGCAGTGATTCATTTGAACAAAACTTCAACAGATTCAACAGATTAGTGGGCATACTAGCCCTTTAATACGTATTATTATTAGTAGTATTATTATAATGCAGTTGAAAAACATTTTATTGCTTTATGTATAGTGAATGGATCTTTTCCAGTGCTGTAGAAAAGGGGGAGCAATCCTTTATGAATTGATGAGATTTTCTAGCATTTTGGAAAGTGAAGGCTCGTACACACGAAGGAAAACTGCCTGTAGAGCATTTGGCTGGTAATCCCGGCCGTGTGTACGCTCCCTAGCAGTTTTCCCATCAGGAAAACAGCCGAGAATCCCGACCCTAAAATAGAGAACCCTACCAAGAAAACCAGTCGTCTGTATGCTTACCTGTGCGTGCTCAATAAAGGTTTGACGAATGCGCGGTAGCATACAAGTTTGTGTGGGTTGTAGCAAGATGGCGTCGACGGCATCGAATGTGATGAGCGCCGGCTTGTCGTAGTCGATGAGGTCACTGTATTCTTGCAAAGAAAATAACGTTCTTTTGAATGGGCGTCTGTATGCACGGCTTTGCAAGAAAAGCTTGCCAAGCTTGTACATGGCCTCATTTTAAGAACCTTTGACACAGATGTTTAAAAGCACTTACTTGTGTAGCGCCCCCTTTACTTTCAGTGTGGGCACTAGTCTAAATTTAGCAGGAATGGGAGAGTTACCTTGCTCCCATTCGCACAATTGTTCAGATGGTGACCCCTGTTATTTCAGAAGTGTCCTCTGGGCCAGTCTGCATTCTAGGGATGTGGTATCATCTCTGGTCCGCAGTTGGCGGCAGAGGGGGTTCTGACAGAGCAAGCTTCCCCAGCAGCCAATTGGAGGAGTTTTTCCTTCGCGGGGCATGCTGGGGAGGGATATATCTGGACAGGTGTCATGTGCTCAAGGCAGTTCTGCGGGGTTCCAGGTGCGGCATCCACCTTCAGGGTGCGCGCATCCATGGACCCCGCCCGCGTGGCCCACCAGGCCAAACTCACAGGCTATGCTGGACCTCAACCGGAGGTCAAAGGGGACCCCAGTGCTCTACTGGGTTCCCAGTTCTTTTGAGGAGATCCCAGGCTGGGTGCCCTACGATTGGGGGATCTGCTTGAGGAGGACCCGGAGGCAGGTTGTCCAACAGGGCTTGAACAAACCAATCGGGGATCTGGTGACCGGGATGCTGACAGGTACACTGTGCTGTCACCCAGTGACCCATGCTAAAGAAAATCTACTGGGAGGATTCGCTCCGTTCACCCATCTAACTTACTGAAGCAATTGGCCGGTTGCAAAGGCCCTAGAGCCAGGTCTGAGATAGAGAGATCTGTTCCTCCCAGCAATCCGAAGTGACACCTCAGCTGCCAGGTTAGTGTGAGGGACCTGTCTGTGGGCACTTTACCCACTCCATTCAGGAGTGGCGACGAGTTCAACTATTGCTATTGTCGAGGGCAAGTCTGCCCTGTTCACATCCAAGCCTGGTACCACAAGGTTCTCTTATCCTTCCTTCATCAGCTTTCTTTTCCTTAAACTGAAGATGATGTTTGCCTTGTTGGCTGCAAAATAAAAAGGCATTGAAAGAAACTTTATTGACTGTCTGGACATTCGCTCACTGCTCCGCTACTGTTATTTCACCCCTAGACATAAACCACAGAATAATTCAAACATCTATGGTTGCCTTAACATTAATATGTAAATATGTGCAATCTAAAATAAAAGTCCATAAATAGTGCAGAAAAAAATGTCCATAAAATGTGCAGCGCTTCCTGATGACGACATATTGAAACGTACGTCGAGGCGGCACGTGACCACGCACAGCTTTCTTCCGGTCCAGCTGGCTCTCAATACAGTGAGGTGGAACGCACGCGATTGTTTTCCTCAAGCCAAGGACACGTTTATCTTTAGACCCAAGCCTTCAGCCTCAGTGCCGGGACGTGGGGCACCCCTAATAGTAAGGAGCCACTCGGCACTGTATGTTTTAAATGTTATTTTAATTAAACGTTATTACGCTATGGCGGCTTTTTTTGTTGTTCTTTGCCCTACAACGGTTATGTATATCCAATCAAGAGTATCCAGGCCTTAATCATCTGTGGAGACATACAGCATATGTGACCTCTTTTTTAATTAAAAGGGTCAATTGGTTGCGGTAAGGAGCCATCTTTTACACTCACGTTTGGTGTTTTAGTCGGTGAAGGTGGAATTCCTCACTTTTGATCACAGTACCCACTTATTTGTTTGAGTGAAATTTACAAGGACTTTTTTGGAATTTATCCTCTGCACATTTTATGGACATTTTTTTCTGCACTATTTATGGACTTTTATTTTAGATTGCACATATTTACATATTAATGTTAAGGCAACCATAGATGTTTGAATTATTCTGTGGTTTATGTTTTGATTGTTTGCACACATAGCGCCCCCTTCTGTTTTTTCTTTGTCTATTCTCCTTTGAATTTGGGGTGCAGCTTAGCACTAATATTATACTTATAAATTGTTTTACTTTAATTTGGCGCGAGATCCTTACCCTCTCACCCCTAGACATCACCAGGGTAACTTGGTGTGCCAATCCCAGTATTTAAACAGTGGCTCCTCTGGGGGTAGCGCTACACTTGTTATGTCCAGCACAACCTGAGTAAAAAAAAAGATACTTGTTTTAAATTGTATTTCATTTGTAGACCTTTACTGTAACTTCAACGATGCGTCAGCTGTTGCTAAAGTGAATTGTGAGTCCCTAGAAGACCTTTCCCTTGCTGAATTGTGATTATACGCTTTGTAAATTACTCTTCAGTGCTTTGAGGAATTAAAGAATTACTGGATGGTCCAGCAGATTCATGGCCTATGCAAAATACATTACGTGGCTAAAGTGAACTTTTGTGAATGTGTCCTTTTAATGGTACCCTGAGTAAGGCCTCGTACACACGAGGCAATTCATTTGTTCAAATCGGTCGGACCGACCGATTTGTACAAATCTGTCTCTTTGGATTTTGGTTTGCTCGCGTGTACACACGAGCAAACCAAAATCCCCACCAGCAGACGGCGCGCTGACGTGTCGGTGACGTGGCAGTGACGTTGACGCCGCCACGTCACCGCACCAGGAAGTAAAACACTTCCGCGCATGCGCCGAATCCATTCGGCGCCGGTGCAAGACGACATGTCTGCTGGTAAGTGTACTAACCAGCAGACATGTCGGGCGGACGGGTTCCCACCTGATAGATTTCAAAGCATGCTTTGAAATCTGTCGGGTGGCCAAATCCGTCGGCTCGCCCGTACACACGATCGAATCTGTCTGCTGGGACGGTCTAGCAGACCGTTTCCAGCAGACAGATTTGATCGTGTGTACGCGGCCTTAGACAATCCACAAGCAAATCTTGCAAGGTTCCTGCTTTGGTTCGTGATAGAGATGCAAAAAGCAAGGGCTCTTGCCTTTTTAATTGTATTTATAATCTTGTTTTGTTTTTTTTAGGGTTTAAATTGGCCTGCGTTACAAGAAGTAGAGCAGTAAAACTCTGCTCTAACAGTAAAAATGTTTTACTGTTACAGCAGATTTATTTTATATATACTGGCTTCTATACTCTTGTGTTGGAATCTCTCAGCTACCGCACAAATGCTTCATCCTTCAAGACCAGCCTTTCGCAACCAGGGTTCTATGGAACCCTAGGGTTCCTCCAGAGGTTGCTGGGGGTTCCTTGAGGTATGAACAATTTCTGTCTCCCAGATCATTATCCACTGACAACAATTATCTTTTTGTAAGTGGGGATTCTTTCCATCCTTCCAATCACTATAAATGTGAAGACCATTTTCCTCAGTGAACATCACACTATTGTACTGCGAGTTGTCGATCTATTAATTATTAGCAGAGTTTCTATGAAACCTTAACATTATTTTAAAGGTTTCTCTATATTGAAAAGGTTAAGTGAGGCTGTCCTAGACATTCTTTCCTGTACGCCAACATATTGCTAGCGCAGCCTTTCTGTTTGCCTGATGCATGCCAGGGTTTGTAGGGGGCCAAGAAGGACTGTTGTGTGGTAACCAAGGTCTGAGGTCAACACAGACAAAACCATGCAAAAATAAAATGTGCAATTTTCCTTGCCTATTGATTACTAAATCCAAAGCCAGTTTGAATTCTAAAAAGTAGAAATCCTATACTATTTTGGACAATTTCATTAAATTTTTTTTATTTATTTTTTGTATGCTGTCTCCATTGAGGTGATGACCTCGGTAGGATATGAGGAGAATGTCTCCAGTTGGAACACAACAATAGTATAAACCTGACAGCAATTCTACTCATAATTACACTATTAAAAATGTAAATGTTTCATGTAACACTTTAAAATGCTCATAGACATAAATTAATAGTTGTCCAGTATGGATGGTTAGGATTGGTGTGTGCCTGATACTGCCCACCCTCTCTTTTCTGTAACTATAAATTTCCAAGTTCAGTTGAACCAAATCAAACAAAGAGAACTAGACCAGTTTGTAGATATTCATGGAGCTAGAACATATGTTTGCCTAAAAGAAATATTTGCAGAAATCGGTGCAATTAACTGTAGTTTGAAACTTGCCAAGAAATTCAATAACTCCGCTGAGCATTCATGTCTCTTCTATTGAAATGCTTGTTACTCAGTGTCGCGGCTCTGCTTTGAAGTGGCCAGCGCTATTGCTAGCTGCAGTGCTGGTTTTACGTATATTATTATTATATAGTTCAGCCTTTTCTCTTCTTTGACAGTTTGATAAGGTAAGAAAGGGACCAAATTAGGATCTGTAACCTATACCTTTGTTTTTTTTCTTTATAATTCTGAGGTGTTGAGGACATTCTGTGCCGCCTCAGCGTGCTTATTGAAGAGCACATTTTGTGCTGATGATGAAAATAATAATAAAATAAAGCAGTAGTTATAATAGTTATTGTAATAAAACCAATAATCTTCACTAAGCAAGAACCCGGTATAGGCTATAACTCAATTTGAAGTTTTAAATATAAAGTTGAGATTGAAAACACTGGAAAATTACCTCGACCTAACAGGAGGAAAATGCAAAACTAATCTTAGGAAGTATTATTTTACTGAAAGAGCAGCACCAAAATGGCACCTTCTATTGTAACTCAATGGAGCATGCAGCACTTTTCAAAGCACAACGCAACTAGGGGTGGAGCGCTCCATTAGATTTAATGGGGAGTAGTTTCCGTGTGCTTTTTCGCCCTGAGAAAGGGTAAATTGCTTTGCAAAGTGTAAATTCATTGCAACGTGAAGGCTTTCTGCATTTAGTAAATTGGTCCCTCTGTGTCCTGATGGTATCCATGTGATCCTCCAATGAATGGAATCTTTAGGTTCCAGAAGAGCCCTTTCTCAGTCTGCATGTTTCTTAAATGGATTGGGGCAGTTTCAATATGTATGCAGATTTCCATCATTGGCTGGTGCCTAAACCTGCTAAAGAAAAGAGTCAATTGGCTGCAATGGATTTTTTTTGCATTTTTTTTTTCACCTCTGGTATCTGCAGTGTTCCACCTCCCCTCTAGGCGACTATCGCTCATATTAATAATCCTTCAGTAGCTCAGTTAGGAATGCTTGGACAGCTGTCATAGAGAACTCAAGGAAAGCACTATTAGGTGTGCCCTGTCTTCACAAGGAGTCAAGAAAGCAAAGATTTAGCTTTGTAATATTGTATATCATTGACGGGCAGAGAAAAAGTCCCTGAAACAAGCATTGGTCAGAGTAAGCAACATTTAGGCAGAATCACGTAGCAGACAGCTTGAGTCTGGGGACAAAAGAAATTGAGACAACTGGATAGGTAGCGCATGAAATAACAGGCGGAATCCACAACATCTGCTTATGTCGGAAGTCAAATGACAATCCAGGTAGAAAATCACTGATAGAATGCCACGAAATACAGAGATAACCTTTTTGCGCAGGGGCTGATTAGAGGATGTGTGTAGTGCTTGACAGCTTGTCAATGAGACCTAATCAGTTGTAGATATGTTTAACCCCACATTCACATTGGGCTGATTTGACATAGGCTAAAGTTCAGCTCCAGCAAGAAGGTTTTTTTATGTTGGTTGGGGAAGGGTAAGAACCTATATCAACGTCTTTGTTGGATAGATTTTTTTCCTCACTTGTGAAGTAGTAAAATATAATTCAAAGTCCTAACCCTTTCTCACTTTATTTAAATACAATACAAAACAGTTGAGCTTTATGGGTTGGTCTACCCAATGTGATATTTCAGTTATAGGTAAAGTTTTGTGAGATAAATGATCCGCTGTCCTCTTATTTCTCTTGGGAATTAAGGAGCAGAATATCCTTGCTATACGTACAGATTCTGTTCCCATACACCTCATTAGACATCCCAACCTGCAAAAACGAATTTCAGGAAGATGGCGCTCCAGGCCGAGCTGCTCCGCTGTGCTGCCCCCCTCACCAATTTAACATGATGATCAAGTTAAATGGAATCAATATACAGAGGTTTACTTCTGAGAGATATTAAAGGAACACTAACCACCACGACCATCTTCATCCCTAACTTCCATCTCCAGTATCATCCTCATTCTATTTCACACTGTATCCATGTCTTCCTCATCCCTGGATTTTTAATAAATATCTGTCCTTATTCCTCTCCACATTGTGACTTAATCATCCACTTCAATCTCCATAGTCATCCTTATTGATCTTCCTCTTTTATAATTATCCCCATTATCCTTATCCCTCTCCAGTATGATCCTCAGCTCTCTTCAAGATTGTAACTCCATCATTCTCATCTTTCTCCATAACCATCCTCATCCCCAACTTCACTCTCCATAATCATCCCCATCCCTCCCTGCTTTGTAACCCATCATTCTCCTCCTTGTATACTCTATGTGCTCTTTCCTCTATTTACTCTTTTGCCATATGATCCTCATGCCTCAAGCAGCCTCTATCCTTCCCTCTCTCCATAATCACCCATCATCCTCATCCCCTATGGTGTAAGATGTGTTCTCAGTACAGTCAGAGAAAGTGGCTGGCACAGCACATTTACCTCTCACATTTACCTGTGTTGCTCTTTTCTTCACGAGAGACGGTGGGCTGGGTGTGACCACCGCTGAGATCAGCCACACCCCTTCCCCCGAGTCCCGCCCAATCAAAATGTGAGCCTAGGAGCATGCTCTGCCTCAAGGGTGTACTCAGTAGAAGTGTGTCCCCAATGAGAGACCGCTGATCGGACACGGAGGGGGGAGAAAGGAAAACGAGAAAGTCGGAAGTTGGATTAGTTTCATTGGCATGTATTCCTCCTTGACTGTGGCCGTTCTTGTGTGGCTGGCAGCCGTGATATCGAGGGGGGCACTCGCGGGAGTGTGGGAGCTGCAGCCAAGATGCGGGAGGCTCTCGCACCTCACAGGAGACTTGGGATGTCTGCCTCATCTTGGATTTTTTTAAATAATATAAATACCTTTTTGATAGCCAAGAGGAAAAGTGGAACCCCTTTTTACCCACAGTCTTCAAGTGCTCCAAGAAACGAATAGTTGACCAAACTCTACAACATGTACCAAACAGTGATTAATCTGTTTTGGGTGTACTGACTCTTACTATTCACAAGTAAATTCTATAATTACAGAAGAATGGTTTCTAATAATCGTATACATTTATTGATTTTCTTCCTTGCCTTTACATTTCTTCTGCTGAGAAAGTTGAGATTGATTTATTTTTTAGCAGTGTTTTGCTTTAGGGCTGATAGCCAGAGGCTGCAAGGACAAATCGTGTGTGCCTGGCATAAATAAAGCTGCCCACTTCGTGCTAAGAAATTATGCAAATTCCAAAAGAAATCCAGACATTTTCTGTTAACCAGAAAAAAGTTACCTGTGACCCAGTTATCGAGAATTTCGTTTAAAAACCATCTATACATCCAAATGTTCATGCTAGAATCTGATTTTAGATACCTCTCTCTATTCACAAACTTAGGTTAATAATATAGAAATAAAAACCAAGCTTAAAACAGATTTCTTAGAATTGATCTTTCATTCTGAAGATCAATTCTGTTTGAAAATGGTTTCTGCATTCTGAGTACAGTGGGGACAGAATTGAAACCCGCTGCTGTGTTTTGACTCCTAGATAAAAGCGGGTGGTGATGCATGGGATGTCTTATCTTTGTTGGAAGACACAGTTGGTCATGAAATGTTTCTTTTGAATGGAAAAATCTCTGAAGCACAAGGGCTGGTCAAATTAAAAAATAATTTTCTTTTGAAAATCGTAATTATTTTCATTCAAATTTCGAACCATTGGTGGGCAAGCAGCAACGACCAATTTTTCATGCAGCTGTCGAATTTCCATCGGTCATGTTGGAAATTTTTTGAAAAACAAATAAATCTCTAATCAATGATGAGAGAAACGTGCAATAAATATAATTGAAAAAGAATGTGAATGAGTGCCTGGAAAGAGAAAAATATTCCCAGCCACAAAAAATCTTTTCTGTAGGAAGGTAAAATTCAAGGCTTGGTTGGGCGAATTTAAAAATCAATGGTGACACCATGGGATCACAGAACACATACAATTTCTGATTTTCTAAATTTGTTTGGAATTGAACCCATGTATGGGTTGCATTAGGCTCCTGGAAAAGTAACTTAAAAATAGTGGAAATTGTGGGAAGTGTCTTTACTGGTGTCCATAACTTAGAAAAGTCTCAACATTAGGATTCTGGATGTCTGTTCTGGTAACTGTGCACCTAAGCTGTGAACCATGAACTTTCACCTAACACAAAGTAATGCATTTTGGACAGCTTTCTTTCTTTAAAAATAAAAAAATATATTTATTTTAATTACCACATGTATACAAATGTACCTCTTTTAGGCTGCATTTAAAAGTTGCATGTTTTTACCGCGATTTTGATGCAATTTTTTTATCGCTTTTTTTTTCCTGTGATTTTGTACAGGTCACCATTGTTAAAGTGGTTGTAAACCATGAAAAAACTAAAAACCTGCAAGACAAAGACAAAAAACTAAAATAAACTTTTAGGTAAAAACAAATGCAAATTATAGTCAAATAATAATTTTGGAAAATATCACAAAATGTCCTTTTTATGTGTGCGATGAGTCATGGATAACTGTGACGATCCTAAATGCAGCATTTGTCCATGAAGGCAATAGATTTAGAATGAATAGTTGATTATATGAATAGTTGATTAAGTTAATTATGCATAAAGGACACCGAACTTCGCTCAAAACATTTATTATGAATCACAACTTGTTAATCTATACTTGAATGGGAAAGATGAGGATAACAACCAAAGATCTGCAACAGAAGAAACAATGAAATTCCTTTATGACTGTAGCATAGACAATATATATTTTAGATGTTCACATTGACTAGTAAAATATACTGTACATTATTTATTCACTATATAGTGGTGCCTTGAACAAAAAATAAGTTTCTTGTGTACGGCTTGTGATTAGGTATCTTTACATAATTTTATAACTTTATAAAAGTTTGGACTACCTTGCTAACAGTTCAGTGCCTGCTGCCCCTTTATTGCCCCTGTGCATAATGCATACTCCAGGCTTCTTTTTGTCGAAATACAATTGCTCTTAAAGCTGTCCATGAAATTATGTACATGCACAATCCCACCACACTTTGTAAACAAAATGCAGTACTTCTACTTTTCAAACCTGAAAGCTGAACTCTGCCCTGTTTGCTTAACTGCCCAATCCCTTATGCCCCTTGACAGAGACCAGAGGTATCTGTGTTTACACGTTGACATAAGATGGTCTCCTGATAATTTTTTTGTATTCCCCCGCTTACCTGGCTTCCTGGGTTATCCTCAATACACACACTCACATGTCCAGAAATGTAATGTATACTTTGCCACTGCATGTCGGATCCCATGCTGCCCTTGCAGCCAACCCCTCCTGCCATATGTGATGTGAGTATCTTAGGAGGCTTCAGGGCAGATGGGGACATAATTCTGGGCTAGGCAAGGAAGGCAGAAGCGCTCCGCAAAAGTATTAATAAAAAAAAACGTTATCTGCAATTTCACGAAAGGATCCCCTCCAGGAGGTCAATATTTTTCAAAGACGGAAAAGGGTGCAAAGGATCTCTTTAATCTTGGTAATCTCATTGAATATAAATGCAGAGACAATTGTGCACTTAGTGCAAAAAGAGGTAATGTGGCAACTTCTATTCCAGACACAAAAATAATTGCTCTAAAAGGTCAGCAAAACCAATACCTCTGTGCAAATCGGTACAAAAATACGTGTGTGAACAAATAAGGTTAACTAATTTTAAACCATAATAAACATGCATCAAATAAATGATAAAATAGCAGTCCCATAACATACAGGGAGTGCAGAATTATTAGGCAAATGAGTATTTTGACCACATCATCCTCTTTATGCATGTTGTCTTACTCCAAGCTGTATAGGCTCGAAAGCCTACTACCAATTAAGCATATTAGGTGATGTGCATCTCTGTAATGAGAAGGGGTGTGGTCTAATGACATCAACACCCTATATCAGGTGTGCATAATTATTAGGCAACTTCCTTTCCTTTGGCAAAATGGGTCAAAAGAAGGACTTGACAGGCTCAGAAAAGTCAAAAATAGTGAGATATCTTGCAGAGGGATGCAGCACTCTTAATATTGCAAAGCTTCTGAAGCGTGATCACCGAACAATCAAGCGTTTCATTCAAAATAGTCAACAGGGTCGCAAGAAGCGTGTGGAAAAACCAAGGCGCAAAATAACTGCCCATGAACTGAGAAAAGTCAAGCGTGCAGCTGCCAAGATGCCACTTGCCACCAGTTTGGCCATATTTCAGAGCTGCAACATCACTGGAGTGCCCAAAAGCACAAGGTGTGCAATACTCAGACATGGCCAAGGTAAGAAAGGCTGAAAGACGACCACCACTGAACAAGACACACAAGCTGAAACGTCAAGAATGGGCCAAGAAATATCTTTTTTGGACTGATGATATGAGAGTGAGTCTTGATGGGCCAGATGGATGGGCCCGTGGCTGGATTGGTAAAGGGCAGAGAGCTCCAGTCCGACTCAGACGCCAGCAAGGTGGAGGTGGAGTACTGGTTTGGGCTGGTATCATCAAAGATGAGCTTGTGGGGCCTTTTCGGGTTGAGGATGGAGTCAAGCTCAACTCCCAGTCCTACTGCCAGTTTCTGGAAGACACCTTCTTCAAGCAGTGGTACAGGAAGAAGTCTGCATCCTTCAAGAAAAACATGATTTTCATGCAGGACAATGCTCCATCACACGCGTCCAAGTACTCCACAGTGTGGCTGGCAAGAAAGGGTATAAAAGAAGAAAAACGAATGACATGGCCTCCTTGTTTACCTGATCTGAACCCCATTGAGAACCTGTGGTCCATCATCAAATGTGAGATTTACAAGGAGGGAACACAGTACACCTCTCTGAACAGTGTCTGGGGGGCTGTGGTTGCTGCTGCACGCAATGTTGATGGTGAACAGATCAAAACACTGACAGAATCCATGGATGGCAGGCTTTTGAGTGTCCTTGCAAAGAAAGGTGGCTATATTGGTCACTGATTTGTTTTTGTTTTGTTTTTGAATGTCAGAAATGTATATTTGTGAATGTTGAGATGTTATATTGGTTTCACTGGTAAAAATAAATAATTGAAATGGGTATATATTTGTTTTTTGTTAAGTTGCCTAATAATTATGCACAGTAATAGTC
The DNA here is from genome assembly GCA_029574335.1 of Rana kukunoris. NCBI lineage: Eukaryota > Metazoa > Chordata > Amphibia > Anura > Ranidae > Rana > Rana kukunoris. The sequence continues at coordinate 160,716,014 of CM056053.1, forward strand.
ACCTGCACACACAGATATCCCCCTAAAATAGCTAAAACTAAAAACAAACTAAAAACTACTTCCAAAAATATTCAGCTTTGATATTAGTGAGTTTTTTGAGTTCATTGAGAACATGGTTGTTGTTCAATAATAAAATTAATCCTCAAAAATACAACTTGCCTAATAATTCTGCACTCCCTGTATACTGTAAATCACGTGTGCATAACAAAGAAGTAAACTTCAAAGAAAAATATATAAAAGTCCAAATGTGAAATCTTGAAAATGATGAAAGTCTATGTGTGAGAATCCCAAACCACAAGTGTGTCAGTTCCTTTACCAAACAGTAATGATCTCCAAGTGATAAGACATCAACAATTGGGGGCCACCACTCAGGATACCACTGATGCCACCACCTCCACAGTCCTTCACTCAAAGTACCCACCACCTCAAAGTAATAATGGGTAGGAGAAAGAACAAAAGACCATAGAGTATTATGCTAAAATCACATGATTTATTAAAAGTAGATCTACTCGCCAAAGTTAGAGTAACACAGACAAAACACACCACACCAGGGATCAACAGTGGTTGGACAACATCATATGCCACTGGCCTCCCTCTATACACATTTCGTCTGGTGCAACAGATGTCTTTAGGGGATAAAGAAACGTAATCCCATTGAATGCATCAACAGCTGGATCCCCACTCTAATTTCTTATCTAGTGTTGGTGAATTTTCATGAGCATCACCTTCTCGCTTCTGAATTCTCAATATATTACCTTTTTCTGATTTGGGACTTATGGGGGTGAACATGATTCAGTATTGTAATAAGTTGTCAGGTGCTTATTCTTCTGTTGTCTTCGCAAAACTTCAGAGCAGATCTGTATTGAGAAAATGCTCTTAACCTCTGAAAATGCCAATTCACTGATCCCACCGAGTCCTTGGCCTGGGAAAAAAAGCATGTAAAAAAAGGTCTCTAACTTTGTTGCTTATCAGAAAAAAGTCAGGCCATTGCGCAGATCTACACCTAGTCAGAGCAGACCTGTGGCGAATATCTTTGCTACATTGCAGCGATGTTCCTGCAGTAAATTCCAATTTGTGGTTTTCACTTACATTACACTTGCACCAAAAAAAAAAAAGACTCAGAAAAACTATAGTTTATTACGCCTAAGGCCTCGTACACACGATCAAATCTGTCTGCTGGAAACGGTCTGCTAGACCGTCCCAGCAGACAGATTCGATCGTGTGTACGGGCAAACAGACAAATTTGGCCACCCGACAGATTTCAAAGCATGCTTTGAAATCTGTCGGCTGGGAACCCGTCCGCCCGACATGTCTGCTGGTTAGTATGCTAACCAGCAGACATGTCTTCTCGCACACGCGCCGAATGATTTCGACGCATGCGCGGAAGTGTTTTACTTCCTGGTGCGGTGACGTGGCGGCGTCAACGTCACCGCCACGTCACCGACACGTCAGCGCGCCGTCTGCTGGCGGGGATTTTGGTTTGCTCGTGTGTACACGCGAGCAAACCAAAATCCCAGCAGACAGATCTGTTCAAATCGGTCGATCCGACCGATTTGAACAGACTCATTTAATCGTGTGTACGAGGCCTAAGAGTTAAAGAGGTAGTAAACCCTGATGGGGTTTACTTCCTCTATGTCTCCCTGCAAAGGTAAAGCATAATGGGCTACTATGTGACACTTACCTGCAGTAGAAGCCAGCAATGTCGGCATCTTCCTCCATGGCAGCGAGCGTCCATCTTCACCCCTCTTTTTTTCCGGGGGCCGCAAACTCCGGCTCTGTGACTGGCCGGAGTCGCGTGACGTCGATCCCGGCTTGAAACGGCACAGCAAAGCCTTCTTTGGCGCATGCACCAAAGAAAGCGTCGCTCTGGGAAATTGCAAATATCTCAAACTGTGTAGGTCTAGGAGACATTGCAAGCACCTACAGGTAAGCCTTAATCTAGGCTTACCTATAGGTGTAACTTGTCCCCTAAGGTTTACAACCACTTTAAAAATGCCATCATGAGGCTATATGTTTCTGAACCATGTTAAAAGCTTTCCACCATGAGCAATATGTAGTTTGTTGCAGTGTCTTTCAACCATAGGGGGCTCTTACGTGATGAGGGGACCTGGAGCAGTGATCTGTTCTATTTCTCAGGTCAGGGTAGTAGGCAGTATGCAGTGGAAGTTGAGGGCAGTGGACGGTATGCAGTGGCAGATCAGGGCAGTATGCTTTGGCAAGTTTTGGACAATGGGCAGTAAGCAGTGGCAAGCCATGCTAGTGGACAGTATGTAGTGGTAAAAGAAAAAATGAGGAAAAGAGGGTGACAAACCCAGGGACTTTGAACGGTGTCAAATAAAGAGAAAATATATCAAGTAGAAAAATACTATAGTTTTTCTTGTACAAAGCTCCTGATGAAGCCCTGCCCTGTGCGAAACATGTTAGGCATTTCATGTACAAGTGATTCTTGTGGTTCTTTTTGAAGCCACGCTGATCCAACCAGGATCTATTTATGGTTGTATTCCATTTTTAATGTTAAAATCAAATAAATATATGTATTTTTCTACTTGATATATTTTCTCTTTATTTGACACCGTTCAAAGTCCCTGGGTTTGTCACCCTCTTTTCCCCATTTTTTCTTTTATCTCTATATGGGATGTGGTGTCGCGATTGATCCTCCTATGCCTCACATTTACTTAAGTATGTAGTGGTAGGGCAAAAGCTAACAGGTAGTGTCAAGGGAAATCCTGCTGGGGAAAAGAGATGTCGGCCTCATCCCTCATGGCTGGAGATGCCATCACTGCTCCCCCTTGGGCCCCATTCACAGCTTCATATGCTTTTGCACATTTGTCACGCAGCAGCATAGGGCAGCCTATTCACTTTGCGCCAAAGTAGCTTCTGCACCTTTTTTGGCCAGTGAGTTGATGAGTTTTTGTACCACGTGTAGAGATGGCAGCTAGCAGGGACAGGAAACTTGCATACAGGAGATTTATGCAGGCCATACATGGTTGAATTTCAAAATACTTGTGCGTTTTTTGGGATCTGGCGGTGCCACCATTGATTTTGAAATTAGACGAACCAAGCCTTCAATTTCACCTCATAATGCTACAGAAAAGAATTTCCGTGGCTGGGAATCTTCCTTTCTTTCCGGGAATTTTCTTTTCTTGCACATGCACATTTCTTTTTCGATTACATTTCTCGCACGAATCTCCCATCATTTATTAGAAAATCGTTTGTTTTTCAAAAAAATTCCAACATGTCCGATTACTCAAATTCGATGGGCACACGAAAGTCGCATGTTGCTGCAGCCCACTAATGGAGCGAAATACGAATGGAAAATCATGGATAAGATTTTCGAATGTATGTACTGCATCTGTGGAGAGGAGAGTGCTACAGACCGCCTTTGCTGGGCTCCGGCTCCCCTGCTAACAGGACATGCCTTGGACCCCATACAGGAGGCCTGCCTGTACCCAACTATCAGCGGCCTTGGTTGTGTGCATTCTCTCAAGATCAGGTTTCTCATTGAAGTAATTTTTACATTTTAGATTGGGGTGCCTCAAAAATGTTCATACGTTTTAAGCACGACTGAAAATAAAAAGTTGAGAAACACTGGTCTAATGTACCGCAAGACTCTTCTATGAGGTTTTCTATTAAGATTTCTTAAAGCGGAACTTCAGTCATTTTTCAACTTTCCATTTATTAACCCCTTAAGACCGCCGCATGTACATTTACGTCGGCAGAATGGCACAGACAGGCACATTAACGTATATATATACACGTTGCTGCCTAGACGTGGGTCGGGTTGGGACCCCCCCCGGTACATGCGGCGGTCCCCGTGGCTTCAGGAGCGATCCGTGCTGAGGGGGCAGCTGTTCGTTTTTGTCCGCCCCCTCCAGATTGCTCTCAGCCAATCCGCGCGCTCCCCCTGCAGTGCACTTCCTCCTCCTGTGTAAACACAGGAAGAGGGAAGTGATGTGATCTCTGCTCTCGGCGGTTTTTTCAACCGCCGCTGAGGAGAGATCACATCATATAGTAATGGCCCATACACACGGTCCGAATATCGGACGAAAACGATCGTCCGATGATGAATCGTACGATTTTCGGATCACGACCGTTCATCCAATATTTTTCGATCGGACATGCGCAAAAACTTTCCTCGTACGATGTCAGATCGTACGATTTTCGTTTAAGTACAGCCGTCGTCCGACAATACAATACAAATACATTACAACACGTGACATCACTTCCGATCTTTTTTTTCTGTCGTACGAGAATTTTCGTGAGTTTAATAACCTATTTTATTTTACTTGCGATTATTAAGCGAAAAAAGTCGTACGATCCATCGGCCGATATTCGGATCGTGTGTATGGGCCATTAGTCTGCACAACACTACACTGACACCAGTACACGCAGGCACATTAATCCTTGGGATCACCCCCCACCCCCCTGTCACAGTGTCACTGAATGCAGTGTACTGATCACTGCATTTAGTGTCAGTGTGACAGGCAGTTAGTATTAGGTTTAGGATAGCCCCGTACCCCCCCTAATAAAGTTTTAACCCCTTGATCACCGCCCTAGTTAACCCTTTCACTCCCTATTGCCAGTGTCACTAAGCGATCATTTTTCTGATCGCTGTATTAGTGTCGCTGTACCCGCTAGGTAGCTATTTTTTTTTGTACTAAAGACATGTGTCTAAATAAATTGTGGCCTAAATGTTTGACTAAAATTTAGTTTATTTGATTTTTCTTATAACAAAAAGTAAAAAATATTGTTTTTTTTTTCAAAAATGTCGCTCTATTTGTGTATAAATGTAAAAAATAAAAATCGCAGAGGCGATCAAATACCACCAAAAGAAAGCTCTATTTGTGGGAAGAAAAGGACGCAAATTTTGTTTGGGAGCAACGTCGCACGACCGCGCAATTGTCTGTTAAAGCGACGCAGTGCCGAATTGTAAAAACCCCTTGGGTCATTTACCAGCGTATTGGTCCGGTCCTTAAGTTGTTAAATCTTCCGCCCTTGTTGTTTTAACTTTAGATAGTAAAACGTTTTGTTTTTTTCTCCTGCCAGTAAATACCTTATACAGCCCACTTCCTGTTTCTTGTATGCCAAAAAGTCTAGGCCTATGACATCATGCACAGCTCTCTCACTCTCGTGAATGTTTGCCAGGAAGGGAGGGTGAGGGAGAGTCATAAGAGGACCAATGAGAGCTGCAGGTGTGCCTCCGTGTAAATCCAGGAAGCAAACAGCTGCCCACAGTTAAAATTGCTGCAGCCAGACTCTGTGGAGGGAGATTTCTGCATATTTGGCAAGTACAGAATCACAATATATATATAAAATTGTGTGAAAAGTGGTTAAAGGAAAGCTTCAGAATGGCAAAGTTGTTTTTATTACAAATTATGTGAGCAGACTGCAGATCCTCCTTTAAGGGATTTTTTTTATTTTTTATGGTATAACATGGGAGCTCTTATTCTGGTTACTGTGCTATATTTTTGTTGTCTACTTTTAGATATCAGTTTTGCTTAGCCATGCATAACTATGCCGCTTCCTCTTGAGGAGTATTGCTACACTTTGTCAACCATTTCCTCTGAGTTATATGAGCAGAAACATTTTACAACACAACATACCCATTAGCTTATTTAAGGCATCCAGAACGCCCCGAAGAGCAGAAAGGGCAGGAAATGAAAGAACTTTGAAAGCACATGTTTCCTGAGTGGATCAACCTTAGCAAGTATTTCTTACCAGCAGTTTGGGTTTGTGCATATGTGTTTACAATGGTGCTTGTATACCTGACATGCAGCAGGATTTCCTGAGCACTACCATGCCCTGTTTATTCAACTGTTATTTCTTTCTACTGCTTGCAAAGTGCACGGCGGAATCATTTTTGGCTAAGCTTAGAAGAAAAATACAGGGTGTGGCTTGTGTTTTTGGAGGACTTGGATTGTGACATTGTGCGGCGAATGACAGGAGGATAATTGCTACTGTGGGCACAACAGTGGGGAAATATAAAGAATTATGGGTTATATGCTGAAGCATAGATTAAAGAGCTGGCAGGCTGCAGATAACAAGGCACAGCTGCACATTATGCCTTTTGTACTTTACTATAAAAAGGAATGAATGCTCTTTTGTGTGTTTTTAATATATACTTTACAGTATTGTTGGTGATTGGGACACATGGCTTGTCTTCTGAAGTTCTTGTCTCACCGACACGCAAGTCTGATATATTTTGCGATATTGAAAGAACGGTAAACCCAGTAGTTATGTTTGTATTGATTCCTAAAAGGACAGTGAAGGTGAATTTTTTAAAGCAGATCTAAACCTAAAAGAAGATCTATCATTCGTGTAGCATTACCCCCAGAGGAGCTACTGGTTGTTTTGGGTGGCACATTTACCTCATGGTACCTCATGAGTGATGCGTATTGCATTTGGTAGAAGTAAAGGAATGTGCTCTTTATTACCCAGCCGGGTAAAAACAATAAACTTGTGGTGAAGAAAGTAAAGATGAAGAAGGGAAGAGAGCAGCAGATTCAGGCGTGATAATAGGGAAACAGTCCTGCTCCCAAGCTAGCACTTTTCTGTGCCACTCCTGCCTGAGTGGGTTTAGTGTACCTGGACAGGCCTCTTTCACTGCCCTGGCAGCCGAAGTATTACTTGGACAATTGTAGGATAAGTCTCTGCCACAGGCCCTCTCTGGATTGTTATCACAGAGATATCCCTCCTTAGATGAATTACGCCTGGATCTCCCTCAACTTGTCGCCCAGGTACCGACTGACAGGTGATCAATCCCTCAGTGTCCGGCTACCTTGATCCCCTGTGGTTCGTCAAGTCCCTTTTGGATCGCCAGCCTCTCAATGGCGCTCCTCAGACGGACTCCCCACAAACAGCAATACAGCTTGGGATCCTCAAAGGTGGAAACCCAGTCACTCACTGGGTCCCCGTCGCTGTTCAGATGCTCCGGACCAACATGGTCCCGGAACCAGGAACACCACGTGGCACGCACCCCCCGGCCAGGAAGGCCATAACGCCGGGGTGCCGTGATGTGGTCACCCTAAAGAAGGGTGCCACACTCGAAGAAGAAGACCCAAAACCAATGGCGTCTGCCTCATAAATACCCCTCCCCAGCATGCACAGCACAGCATAGCCCAGCTGAGACAGAGACCCTGTTTTGCACTTAACAATCTGGATCAGAGTTTAACTACACTCTGATCTACCCTTAAATTTAACTAGCACCTGTACCATAAAGTACACAGGCGCTACATTAGAATTTGCTTTTTATATGCCAATTTTCTAACCGCTAGGCAATTTGCCTCCCTCCCCTTCTGTTGCTACAGATCTGACAACAGCTTTAAAGAAGACACCTGATTCATAGTTGCAGCTTGTCTCGGTTGTGAACACTCTCCCGAAACACATAGCTGCAAGAGGAATGCAGAAGCTGAAGCATACCTCCCTTTTCTGCATTCTTCTTGCCACTGCTTGTCTCAGAAAAGTGCTCATTACTGAAACAAGCTGCAGCTATCAATCGGTTGTTGGATTGGCTGTGGCAGGAGGGGAGGGGGAAGGTCACGACAACGCAACTTATTTTGAAACAAGGTAAGTTGTGTGCACTTCACTAAGACTCCATTCACACCTAATCAAACTGGAATCACACAATTCTGCCCACGATTCCAGAATTGCGGCAAAACACAGGATGCATTTGCAATACCAGTATTTTTTAATGGCACCCCAAATGCACTGCACTGCACTGCACTGATGTTGCCACAATTGCCTAATGACAAAACATACTAAAATCATGATAAAAATCACACCACAAAACCCTCCTGGCTGTGTGCCAAAATTTGGTATATCCAGCTTCTTTAGAGTGTTTTTTTGGAGTGGAGAGAGGCCCATTCAAATGAATGCTGCACTGCAAAAACACGCCACAGAAACGCACAAAAAGGCTCCAAGAAAACTCAGTGCAGCAGCTGTTGCTGCCCTATGCTGGGATGTGAATGGAGCCTAAGGCCTCTAAAAGCCCTTAAAACTGCCTAAAATTAGGGATGAGACGAACAACCCCCGGTTCAGTTCGCAGCAGAACATGCGAACAGGCAAACAATTGGTACGAATACTGTTAAAGTCTATGGGACACGAACATGAAAAATCAAAAGTGCTTATTTTAAAGGTTAATATACAAGTTCTTGTCAGAAAAAGTGTTTGGGGACCCAGTCCTTCCCCAGGGGACATGTATAAATGCAAAAAGATGGAGGTATGCCAACAGCCCTGCTCCTGTCAGCCTGCCATTGCTTTGTACAGGCTTCCCAGCCAAAAAGTTTTAAAAATGTATTTATTTTCGGGAGCAGTGATTTTAATAATGCTTAAAGTGAAAAACAATAAAAGTGAAATATTCCTTTAAATTTCGTACCTGGGGTGTCTATAGTATGCCTGTAAAGTAGCGCATGTTTCCTGTGTTTATAACAGTCTCTGCACAAAATGACATTTCTAAAGGAAAAAAAGTCATTTAAAACTACATGTGGCTATACTGAATTGGCGGGTCCCAGCAATACAGATAAAAGCAATTGAAAAATAAAAAATAAATGCCTGAGGGGTCCCCATAAAATTCAAGTACCAGGCCCTTCAGGTCTGGTATGGATATTAAGGGGAACCCTACGCCATAATAAAAAAAATGGCGTGGGGTTCCCCCAAAAATCGTTACCAAACCTTTTATCTGAGCACGCAACCTGGCAGGCTGTAGAAAAAGAGGGGGGGGGGTGCCGAGAGAGCGGATAGATCTCCCACTGAGCCGGCGGGAGCAGGTGGCGACAGAGTCTGCCTGTGTGGAAGAGGCCTAAGAAATTGTAAGGTGCAATATTTTAACTGTTTGCTTTTGGGTTTAATATCACTTTATTCTCTCATCACTTTATCCCCCAAAAAATTGGCTTTAGATTCACTTTAGTGGCTTAGTTTTATTAGAAGATCGCTTACTTTTTTGTCCATCGAGAATTGTTTAAACTTTCAGTAGCACTTGCATAGACATTTTTTTAAACTATTTTCAACAGCCAAAGAATAAATCGGGAAAGCTGGACAGATCCCAGGAATTGGGAAGCAGAGATGATCAGAGTATGGGCAGCATATAACCTGGCTCCGATTCAAACCAGCAAATAGCTACATGGAGACGGCAATGACTGTAATTAATGCAATAGGAAATGGGTACAATAGACCACAAACTAGTGATGTGTACTTTTAGAAGTTGCAAACTCTTGTCTTTTACTGTATAAATGGTTGACTTAAGTTATTACAGATGCTTGAGTTGACAACGTTTTCAGTTCTTCATCTGTCTGTATGTTGAGCCATTCTGATTGGCCAAAGCTTTTTTCTGGCTGTTATGGTGACCATCTACGCTCTTGGTTTTAATTTTTGATCAATGTGCGATTTTTATCAAAGTGATCAAATCGGCAGACAATTGAATAAGCATAATTTTATCTTTCGACTTATTCAGACTTAGTTTAAATCAAATTTAATCTGGGTGAAAAATCATCAGTTGAGATGGGTCAGTCGGCAGCATTGAGAAGCTTTATCAATTGATTGGATCACATTTCGACTGATCAGATTATGAGATTATATAGGCAAAACAGAGATGTGGTTAATAACTTAATGATTATATTTAACTATCAATCAAATACCGTATATACTCGCATATAAGCTGACTTTTTTAAAAAAAAAAAAATTTTTTATGCTGAAAATGCCCCCCCCCCCCCCCCCCCCCCCTCGGCTTATACTCGAGTCTCCTGCTGTGTCATGCTGTCTTAAAGCGGAGGTCCGGAAAAAATAAAATAAATTAAAAGCCAGCAGCTACACATTATTATTATTATTATTATACAGTATTTATTCAGCGCTAACAGTTTGCGCAGCGCTTTACAACACACAACACATACTGCAGCTGCTGGCTTTTTTATAAATGGACACTTACAGCGTGATAAGTAACAGACAGAAAAGCGTGAATCGTCTTTTACTAACACAAAATCAGCTAAAGCAGCCCAAAGGGTGGCGTCATCCAAATGGAACTTCCCCTTTATAGTGGCGTCGTACGTGTTGTACGTCACCGCGCTTTACTCAACTCGCTTCGTCACCCGCGGCAATACTCTTCCAGGGGCAGTATATGTCCTGTCACAACTAAATGCAAACGCAGAAAATGTGTGATTGTTTCTGCGTCACTTTAACTGACAATTGCACGGTCGTACGACGTGGCTCCCAAACAAAATTGACGTCCTCTTTTTCCCACAAATAGAGCTTTCTTTTGGTGGTATTTGGTCACCTCTGCGGTTTTTATTTTTTCGCTATAAACAAAAATAGAGCAACAATTTTGAAAAAAAAATATTTTGTAATTTTTGGTATAATAAATATCCCTAATTTTTTTCTTTTAACCACTTCAATACTGGCCTATCGTCATATGACGTCCACAGATGGGATCTTCCATCCTGGGTGAACGTCATATGACGTCCTGGGCTTTGCCGGGGGATATCTGAACGATGCTTGCAGCTAGAGTCATCATTCAGATATCCATGTCTTCAGCCGGCGAACCTGCGCACCATAAGAACGATCATAGCGGCAATTACGCCGATTAATCGTTCTTATAGGCGGCGGGAGGGGACATCCCCCCTCCCGGTGCTTCTCCGGGCTCTCCCGTGCCATCGGGGGCCCAGAGAAGGAATCGTCCGGCGCAGGCAGGAAGCATAGAGATGACTGGTGACCAGATGGTCACCAGTCATCTCTATGACCGTCAGAGGCCCGGGCGCGATGTGATGACGTCACGCCCGGGTGCCCGTAAGTAAACAAAGCCGCGATTGCAGCTAGTGAGCAACACTGATCATGAGATCAGTGAATTTTTTTTCACCGATCTCATGCTTTCCAGTCTTATTGACCCCGCATCTCTCCAGAAAGAGGACCTGTTACACACATTTCCTATTTCAAGGGATGTTTACATTCCTTGTAATAGGAATACAAGTGATAACAATTTTTTATTTTTATTTTTTTTAAGTGTAAAAAAAAACCAATACAAAATAAAATTAAAACGCTCCTGTCCCCGGTAGCTCACGCACAGAAGCGAACGCACACGTAAGTTCCGCCGACATATGTAAACGCCGTTTAAACCACATATGTGAGGTAACAATTCTAGCACTGGATCTCCTCTGTAAATCTAAACTGGTAACCTGTAAAAAATGTCAAAGTGTTGCCTATGGAGATTTTTAAGTAGCGAAGTTTGGTGCCATTCCATGAGTGTGCGCAATTTTAAAGCATGACATGTTAGGTATCTATTTACTCGCCGTAACATAATCTTTCATATTTTACAAAAAAATTGGGCTAACTTTTGTGTTTTGTTCTTTTTTTAATTCATGAAACAATATTTTTTTAAAAATTATTGCGCAAATACCGTGCAAGATACAACGTTGCAATGACCGTTGTTTTATTCCCTAGGGCAGGGGTGCCCAACCAGTGGCCCGGGGGCCACATGTGGCCCGCGGAGCACTCTGATGTGGCCCGCAACCTCCTGCTCTGGGATGGTGGATTGGCAAGCCCAGATCGCAGGTTGATGATCCACCATCCCAGAGCATCAGTGTTGTGAAAGAAGCTTCATGTATAGCACCGGCTCCTGTCACAAGCAATACTAAATACACTCTGCTTGAGACAGCCACAGCTGGTGATACCTGAATGAAGACTTATTAAAGGTATGTTTATTACTCAAATCACAGTGTATACATGGGCTTATTTCTTCTGCAGTGGTTGCTGGGCTGCTTTCAAACTGATCCACAGGTGCAGCGCAGTGCACCTGCGGGCTACCTGCACTGAGCCATAGACTTTTTTTATTACCAGCAAATTTGGTGCACTTTCAGAAAGTGCACCACACCTACAGGATATAGTAGAGGTCTATGGCAAAGTGCCACTAACCTGCTGGAAAGCCACAGGTGCGCGTGGTGCATCAGTATGAAAGCAGCCTTTTACACAATTGGTCTGACCCAATCGGACTCCCCATTCACCTCCTATGTCCATTTACCCCCGCTTATCTCCAATCCAATCCGCTAAAAAAACAGAAGGGGATCTGTTCCCTTCCATCTGGGCAGATTGAATTGGAATAGAGTAGCGTGGGCTGTGTCCATGTCCACTCTGCACAAACAACAAGACACAGACCTGTCATCCACCTGTTCCGCTCATTGTGCCCGCGACCGGTTACCAAGTCGCTTCAGTGGCCCTCGTTCTTCAAAAGGTTGGGCACCCCTGCCCTAGGGTGTCTGCTAAAAAAAAATATATAATGTTTGGTGGCTCTGCATAATTTTCTAGCAAAAGAATGATGATTTGTACATGTAGGAGAGAAGTGCCAGAATAGGCCCGGTATTCAGGTGTGTATAAAAGCCCGTTATTGAAGTGGTTAAAAAGGGATTTTTTTTTCTCAGTTTAGGCCAATACGTATTCTTCGACATATTATTGTTAAAAAAAGTAATGAGCGAAAATTGATTGGTTTGTGCAAAAGTTATAGCGTCTACAATATTACATGCCAAATGGGGCATGTAAGGGGGTGAGGAGTGCTTAAAGCTGAAGTTCCATTTTTGGGTGGAACTCCGCTTTAAGTTCTACTTTAAACTACTCTATTGCTTTTGGGTAGCCATTAATAAAACAAAGAAACAGTCTTGCACCGAAGGCTCATCATTCCTATTTACTTCTTTAAGGCCTCGTACACACGAGGCAATAGATTTGTTCAAAACGGTCTGTCCGACCGATTTGAACAAATCTGTCTGTTTGGATTTTGGTTTGCTCGCGTGTTCACACGAGCAAACCAAAATCCCCGCCAGCAGACGGCGCGCTGACGTGTCAGTGACGTAGCGGTGACGTTGACGCTGCCACGTCACCGCACCAGGAAGTAAAACACTTCCGTGCATGCGCCGAATCCATTTGGCGCCGGTGCGAGACGACATGTCTGCTGGTAAGTGTACTAACCAGCAGACATGTCGGGCGGACGGGTTCCCACCCGATAGATTTCAAAGCATGCTTTGAAATCTGTCGGGTGGCCAAATCCGTCGGCTCGGCCGTACACACGATCGAATCTGTCTACTGGGACGGTCTAGCAGACCTCATTGTTTTGGGTACACACTTTCAGTTTTACAATTTCTGGCTCCCCAATTTAGTTCTCCAGTCTATAAAGGTTTCGCTGAACTAAGAGCTTAGGATGGTTATGCAGTTAATAGAGGAATGTTCAGAAATGTGTGCGCTTAGTACCTTGGGACTTTGGTATTTGTGGGTTTGAAGAGTCAGCACTATGTTTAATGATGTCACGGTTTTGGATAAAGAATTATGCTGTGCTTTGTTGGCCAGGAACCATCTGAAGTGATAGTTCTCTCCGTTCGCCAGCAAAAGCTTCATCTATATACCAGACAAACTATCAGTGTCCTTGCGGTTTACTGATTCTGCTTTACCGTTTGGAAAAGTTTGAGCTGCAAATAGCTGCACCATTCGAAAGCATAGGCAAAAAAATGCTGAGAAGTGTAATGTATTATATTCAGTAGCAGTAAATCGCATTCAGGTTCTCCATAAGAAGCATCTGTTGGTTCATAAAAGTTTGAACTTTAAAAAATGACCAAACCTTGTAAAGATTCATGATGCCATTGATCCATGTTTTTTTTTTCTCTGATTAGTTTACATAACTGTAGCAGCTATATGTAAGGGAAAGTGAAACTGAAACGAGGGATCTCATGAGAGAAGCACATAGATGGCCACTACTTTTCCTCTGAAAATGCTAATCCTCCAGCATGACCCCAGAAATAGGGTTATAAGTTCCAGCTTCATCCTAACTCATTTTAAAATTGTCCCCTCCTAACACCTATGCTAACGAACCTGTAAAAGAAAGTTGTATATAATTACAGATTTTCAGGCCATTCTGGTCTGATTAGGTGGACCTGTCCCCCTGTGTCAGCCAGTGCCACTGAGGGGGATAGGAGGGGGTGCCAACATCTGATGGGCAATTGTAGCCTGATGGGGACATCACTGCTCCAGGCATAACCAACTGATGTTGGAGCACTCTCTTCTCTACCCTTGAGCCACTGCTGGACCATGACTGGACCGGATTGTGCTGAAAAGAGGGAAGTATATGTATCTTTCTTACTTAAGTTAGTTAATAGGGTTGTCCCGATACCACTTTTTTAGGACCGAGTACAAGTACCGATACTTTTTTTCATGTACTCGCCGATACCGAATACCGATAGTTTTCAAACCACAATACAGACTAAGGATATTTTCTTTAGAATTATGAAGAACTCTAACTCAAGACATTATAAAAGAATAAAAATGAGTAAAAATGAATAAAAATGTTTTATTTGCTTGTCACGCAGTAGTAAAAAACTCAAAGAATTTTCACAGAACATGTTGATAAATACAAAAAAAGTATTCTATTTAGGTATCGGGAGCATTTGCGCGAGTACAAGTACTCCCGCAAATACTCGGTATCGGTCCCGATACCGATACTAGTATCGGTATCTGGACAACCCTATTAGTTAACATGGGTGTTAGGATGGTGGAGGGGACAGTTTTAGGCTAGTTAGGATGAAGCTGGAATTTCACCTTAAAGCGGAGTTCCACCTTAAAATGGAACTTCTGCTTTTCGGAACCCTCCTCCTCTCCGGTGTCACATTTGGCACTTTTCAGGGTGGAGGGAGGTGCAGATACTTGTCTAAGTCCACCCACTTCCGGGCATAGACTCCTGTGGGAGTCGCGCCACTCCCCCTCCCCCGCTGTCTCCTGGGAAACATACTGGTTCCAGGAGAGAGCGGGGACCAGTGAGAACGGGCCGCGCCGCTCATGCATGTGCAGTAGGGAACCAGGCCGCAACGCTTCACTTCCTGATTGGATGAAATGTTTAGCACTGGGAAACACTTTGTGAAAGATAAAAAGTGCATTTTACATACAACTATATAGGTCAGACCACAATGAGGGACAAATGAGGAGGAATGAGGGACAGAGGGACTTTGTTCCAAATCAGGGACAGTCCCTTCGAAATCAGAGACATTTGGGAGCTATGCATTTGCATCTTATTTGGATGCAACTGCTGTACGTCTGCCAATTTTCAGCCTGGCTCCTTCAATTTTTCAAACAAAGGTTATTGGGTACTTACAAACAAGGCCACCCATCGTCTGAGACCAGGTCAAATTTGCTCGGTGTGTCGCTAGGGTGAGAGCAAGCTCTAGAAGACCGATCTAGTGATCAGTCTTGCTACTACAGTCATTCATGCGAGATGTGTAGGGCAGCTCAAGAGCTAAGGCTGATTTCATCACACAATACTGGAATGCTCCTTAACTGCCACTTTCACTTCCTGTATGAGTTTACAATTCATATTTAAAGTTTAAAAATGAAAGTATGATAAAGCCTAAGTTTAGTTACATTTTTTTTTTAAATCGGGACAGGGGACAGTACTTGCATTGAATGAAAAGTACAACTCCCACCCCAGTGTAAAAGGGGCCTAAGTCTAGGTTGACAAATACACGGGTTCTACGTGCCGCATTTCCTTGGGCACAGCAGCCCATTCATTTGAATGTGCTTTTTGAAAACACAGCCACACACAACAAAGGTGCCACATCACATTTTCTGATGCATGGGGGTGCCATTAAGAACTAATTTAACAGGTCCCAATCAGCAAATGTTTTTCTGGTATGCCCGTTCTACAAAAGCCTGATATAAAGACAGCTTCTGCTAAACAGGTTGTCATACACACGGGTCGAATGTTGGCTGGTTTATGTTGAATCAGCTGATATTTGTCCCGTGTGTACCAGGCTTAAAGGAAGTAAACACTGATGGGTTTTACTTCCTTTCTACTCTGCAGCGCATACTAGCACATTATGTGACTCTTACCTGCAAATGAAGCCTGCGCCATCCTTGCCGCAGGCGGCATCCATCTTCGCCCCTCTCCCTTCCGGGGCTGCAGTCTCCACCTCTGTGACTGCGTATGCGCACCGGAGGTGCAGGTCACGGCACACTTACCTGAAGAAACGTCTCTAAGGGACGTTTCTTCAAAGCACATGCGCCAATGACATCATTGGTGCGGTGTACAATAAATATCTCCTAAACGGCACACGTTTAGGAGATATTTACAGTACCTCTAGGTAAGCCTTATTCTAGGCTTACCTATAGGTACAACTTGCAAAGGAAGGTTTACAGCAGGGGTGACCAATCTTTTGAAGTGCAAGGGCCACTTATGCAACTTGGTAACCAGTCGAGGGCCACAATGAGCGGAGCGGGCGGATGACAGGTCACGGCTACTCTATAAGCCCTTCGATCCACCCAGATGAAAGGGGACAAATTCCCTTCTGTTTTTTGGATTGGAGGTAGGAGGGCGTAAGCGGACATCTGTCGCTCTATAAAGGTGATTGGAGGCTCCCATTTGGTTGGGTTGATTGTGTGAAAAGGGTCTAAGACCGCTTCACACTGATGTGCTGGGGTTTACCCACACTGCGGGTGCAGCATAGTGCACCTGTGTCTATCCTACGGGTTAGCTGAACTTTGCCATAAACTCTGCCTGTGGCAAAAGCCGGCGCTGTAGAGGAAGCATCGGCTTATGGGGGATCTGCTCAGCAGCCGATTTGTTCCTCTAGTCTACCACCTGCTTCATTCACAACACTGATTATGTGGTATGGCGGGTTGGCAACCTGCGATCTGGGCTTGCCAACCCACCAGTCCAGAGCAGGAGGTCGCGGGCCACATGTGGCACCCGGGCCACTGGTTCGCCACCCCTGGTTTACAGCCTCTTTAAGCTTAGTTGAGATGTTCTG
The DNA here is from genome assembly GCA_029574335.1 of Rana kukunoris. NCBI lineage: Eukaryota > Metazoa > Chordata > Amphibia > Anura > Ranidae > Rana > Rana kukunoris. The sequence goes on from CM056053.1 coordinate 160,732,771, forward strand.
TCCTCTGGTTCTTTTGATCTCCACTCCTTTTTGTTTACATTGGTATTGATATTAGATGGTGGATGAAAGGTTCAGTGTGGTAGAACACTTTTGGTAGTTACATAACCCTATACATGTGACCAAAAAGGATGATAAATGATGAGGGAGGAGGAGTAGGAGAATTTGATGCAAAAGAGAAACAGACCCTCCAAATGAGGAGTTCCACCCTAAAAGTAAACTTTCTATTAAAAAATAATAATAATAAAACATTTTTTTTTTTTTTTACTCACCGCTATCTGGCTGTTACTAAGCAGTATTCGTAATCTGCCCAGTTCCTAGTCCTAGGTGGTTCAACTTCCTGTCCTAAAACCCCATTGATTTTTAGGTTCAATAAAAGTTTTATTAGAAACATTTTTAGACAGAAATCAAAAGAAAGAAACATGAACCAGACCCCCAACATTGGGTGGGCCGGTCCTCAACATAATACACAATGATTTTCCACATCATAGATTATAGAATGGATAAACTTGCCACTTTAGTAAAGCATATATGTAACCGTCCCTGTCGTTTGTCAGCATATGTCCAACAATTGCTCCCTCCAGCCCGGGCGCCCCTCTGGGAGCCTGCTGCGCCCGCCCCATTGATTTTTAGACAGAGACTCCTGGGAAATGAGTGTCATCATTTCCCAGGAGTCTCTGCCTAAAAATCACCCCAGCATGCACCTCTCCCTGAAAACCAGGAAGAAAAGGAAACTGGGCTTCACATGCCAACACATATGATGGATACTGCCACAACATGAGCTGGAGGATATAAGGCGAGTGTTTGCAATGATTTCTGGAACAATTGGGGAGCTATTAATATGTTTTAGGGACTATTTAATGTGATTAATTTTAGCTTGCAAAAATATCTTCCATTCTAAATTTCAATGAGTGAAGACTTATTTGCTAATTTCCTAATTTATCCTACATTTTCTAATTCATTTTTTTTTTTCTTTCTGTCACTTTCCATCCTATGTTGGTATATTGTGAAAAGCCCTCTGTTTTGCTTTTGTAACCTAGTACTTTTGACCGGTAAGAGACTTTAAAGGCCCTTTTGAGATCTAATCTTACGTAGATCAAACCATTGTAATAGCCCGAGGCAGTGAGCTGTATAACAAATCTCTCCTTTGTTAATGTGGTTTATACACTGTGTGTGTGTTTTCTTTTCCCACTGTCTTTTTTTTTTTTTGTTTTAACATTTTACATAGAGCCTAACAAAGTAGAATGCTCAGTGTGCAGCATGGCAAGCTATAGACGTAACATTGGATGTAGAAGAGTCATTGAAGACTGAAGGCACAAAAAGACCAGATGGTCCCCTTAGTCCTTTTTCTCTGGCGATAGACCTGTATTTATCCTAAGCATATTTAATTTCACTTAAGCTGGCAATACATGAATCAAAATTTACCTGGTCGGCAGGAACCAGCTGAATTTCAATCCTTGTATGGGCAGGGAGGATGTATAGAAGATACCCTGCAGCGTTGTTCCGTGTATTCTAACGGCGGGGGAATCTCCCAGCTCTCAGCAACAAAAGCTCAGTGAGCAGGATTTCCCCTGAATGTGTGGATGGGGGAATCCTTCTTTTTTATTTATTTTTTTGTTGCAGAGCACCCATATTCACTTAAATGGATTGCGTTCGGTGGGCTTTACGCCCCCCACAAAAAGCAACAGGTGATTATAATTCCTGATGCATCTGCGGCATGTGTACACCCTCATCCGCTGTCTTTGTAGCTAAATGGGATTACGGTGGTGCTAGTGCGAATGAGCCCTAAGGTTCCTTTTAGACATGGGCGCCACGGGATACCTTTCTCTCAATATGGCAGTCATTTTCTGGTGGACCCGATCGGACAACCCATTGTTCTCTATGGAGTGGTGGATGACAGTGGACATATGTCCGCTGACACCTGTCAACATACGATTCGGTCCGCTAAAAACAACAGATTCCCCATTCGCCTGGCAGGTCATATCAAATGACAGTTGGATGGACACAGACAGACAGTCCGTTTCCATCAGACCACCCTATAGAGAGCGGCAGGCTGTGTCTAGAGATTTCCCGTTGAGCAGGCGGATCTGCTTGACAGAGTTGAAGGTGGCCTTACTTTTGTGACATTATCATGTTTTTGTGTACTGTGCTTTCTTTCTTGATGATAAATAGAATTAACATATTACTGCATATACTCGAGTATAAGCCGAGTTTTTCAGCACATTTTTTTGTGCTGAAAATGCCCCCCCTCGACTTATACTCAAGTCACCTTTTTGTGCCTGATCTCCCGGGAACTGGGGACCCGGTACCGGCCAGTCGTAGGTCCCCTTGATCCGAAACCTAGCACACATGTAGCCCCTGTTCTCCTCTACAAGAGTGCTAAGTTTTCTGTCTGGGGGACCTATGGCTGGGGAGCACCAATTTTTCAAATTCAGGCACCCCTTCTATATACTCCCAAGTTAAACGTAAGTCTAGGCATGGGTTCAGTGAGGCATTGGCACAGTGAGGAATGCACATGAACACAGTGAAGCAAAGTGAGGCACAGTGAGGCATGCAGATGGACACTCTAGTCTTATACCCGAGTCAATACGTTTTCCCATTTTTTGTGGTAAAATTAGGTGTCTTGAGTTATATTCGGGTTATACTCGAGTATATACGGTAGTAAGAATTAAGATAAGATTAATAGGAATTAATAATAAGAATAATTGAAAAACTTTCAATAAAATGTTATCTGGCAAGATGGTTGTGGTACGGTATTTCAATACAAAAAAAATCCCCCCCCCCCCCCCCCCTTATAAAGAAAAAAAAAGACACTACTGCCTACGTGCAAAGGTCCTAATTTCCTGTGGGTGAGTTGGCAGTGTTTCTTTTGAACAGCTACTGGTGGGAAGCCGAGTGATCAGCTGGATGCAAGCAGTCTGAGGCCAGGGCTGACCGATCTCATAGGCTTTTACCTGCCAACAGCTGTTTGCAGGCAACCGCTCTGATTGAGTCTCCCACAGGGTATCGGCCAGAACCACATGCAGGTGTGAATGTGGCCTCAGTGATATCTGTTTTTTTTCCTTTTTCTTCTTAATGATCATTTGCCTATTTTGTGCCACTTGCCAAAATGCAGCATTTTATCATCAGCCAAAGAAATATTATGAATTTGTAATACTAATACACTCTATACAGGTAGTAAAATTTGAGTTTAGCGTGGTGTCCTTGTTGATGATAAAATAGCGGTCTGTTTACATTTTTCATATATTGCGTTGTTGTTGCTGGGTAGTAAACAATGCCGGATAAAGCTAATTTTGTAGTGTGACTATAACTACCGTGTTTCCCCGAAAATAAGACGTACTCGGAAAATAAGCCGTAGCGGGATTTCGACGCAAGATAGAAATATAAGACACCCCTCCGAAAATAAGACGTAGCGATGTAGTGTCGAATCTCCGAAAATAAGATGTAGTGTCGAATCTCCGAAAATAAGATGTAGTGTCGAATCTCCGAAAAATAAGATGTAGTGTCGAATCTCCGAAAATAAGATGTAGTGTCGAATCTCCGAAAATAAGATGTAGTGTCGAATCTTGTAGTGATATCTTGTAGTGGTACAACCAGACAAGATGAGTGCAAAAAGAAAGAGTTATTCTGTTGAGTACAAGAAAGGAATTGTGGAGGACTCCCGAGGCAAGAATCTTACGGCTTTTTGCAAAGAGAAGAAGTTGGATATCCGAATGGTCCAAAAATGGCGTGCAGAATACGATAATCTCAGTCTACAGGTGGACAGAGGAAATGCTAAGAAGCGCAAGTGTGGTTCAGGTAGGCAACCTTTATTTTCTGTAATAAAAATAAGACACCCCCCGAAAATAAGCCATAGTGTGATTTCTTGAGGAAAAAAAAATATAAGACGGTGTCTTATTTTCGGGGAAACACGGTAATGATTTCCCACTGTTATTTTATGTAGCAGTCTTATGAAGTTCAAATGGAATGGTGCTCAGCATCTGTTTCCCAGCAACCTCGTAGTACAGATGTATTTTTAAATCATCCACACTCTGTTCATTAGAAGAATTCTTTGTACGGATATGCTCTGTAGGTTTAAAGGAGTTGTAAAGGAAAACATTTTTTTTGGCTAAAATAACTGTTTACAGGGTATAGAGACATAATAGTTAACTGATTCCTTTTAAAAATGATTAAAAATAGATAAAAATCAATCATATAATGTGCCTGCAGTTCTAGTTTTGTTTTTGCTGTTGTTTCATGTCTCTCTTTTTTTTTTTTTTTTAAAGTGTATTTTTGTGCGTGAACTCGAGAGAGAGGAGCCGGACTGCAGGAGTTGGCAGTAGGCAGACCCTCCCCCCGGAGGCAATCGCCATCCTTCTCCATGCCCCCGGTGGCAATGGCGGGTGTGAGGGGGGGCCTCCCACTCACCCCACCCTACCTGCTCCACTTGGGAGCCCGACTGGGGCCCAATGGGACCCCAACGGGGCAGAGGGACTCCCCCTATGAGGGAGTGAGGGGGTCTAGCCCACCCAGCCAGCCCCGTAGGTCCTTCGCCTCTCATTTTTAGGAGACCGCATGGCCAATGTGCGTGCGTAGTAAACCAATTTCGTGTGCGTGCAAGTGTGGTGGTTTTTGTGGGGGGGGGGGGCGTACTAAGCACAGGCGTACCTTGCATAGCACACCCACCGGGAGCCGGGCTGAGACCACCAAACTCAATTCACATGTAGCCGAGACCGGGATCCGAACCCTTGGCTGCAGAGGTGAACGGCTTGTCAGCGCAGTGCCAATCACGTTGAGCCACCACAGCTCCCCTGTTTCATGTCTCTCTGATGTACAGAGCCAGAGAGCCAATAGAGGGCAGTGATGGTTTGTAAAACGAAACTAGATTGGTGCTGAGGGGTTTTAGACACACAGTAATCACACCTCCTTGATTAGTGACCACAGAGAGAAAGCTCCTAGGACTGTGGTTATCAGGAAACAGACAACCAGGAAGTGTTTAGAACAGAGAGGAATTGCAGCAACATCAAAGCAAAAACGAACAATGAGGACATGAAAATAGGACTGCAGTAGGGTAAAGGAAGCTATTTAGCTTAAATTTTTTTTTCCTTTAGTGACCCTTTAATTGTCTAGTATGGGCACAACTGCCACAGTCAGCCACAAATTGCCATTGTAGAAATATTACATGTGGAAGTCATGTCAGCAAGAAAGATCAAAGTGCATCTATAGCCAATTTTGACTTTTTTTTCTGGACAGAGTGGAAAGAGGTTAGAACCCCTTTATTTTTTTATTTTTTTTATGCTCTCTGGGTAGATTTAAAACTGAACTCTGGACACAAAACAATTAAATATATTCCTCCATAACCTCAAAGCGTATACATTCATTTTTCTGTGAGGCAAAGGCCTTTATAAACCCAGTTACTACTTTTTAAATGTAGCAGGTACATTATGGAGCACTTAAAGAAGAGCTGAGGGAGGGGCCCAGCAGGCTCCACCCACTACCGTTTGAATGCAGAGTAGATGTGATTGCTTGGTATTACAGGAAGATCTTGTTCAGAGGCAAAAGTTTTGCACTTGATTATTGCACAGACCTGGAAGAGATCGTCAAGGCACATCAAGATATACTAGTAAGGATATTCATGACTCTCATATTTAGACGAGAGCTTATCATACATTTTCGTATGAAAAATCGTATCTGTACATTCGATAATGCCATCAGAGACTTTACAAAGGTCATTTGGAAGTACTTAAAAAAAAAAAACCTTTATTTTATTTTCCATACATTTTTATTATTTTCAGAATAAGTTTGCAAATGAAAATGACAAACAGAGTATATACAAATATGAACAGACAATATTAAAAGCACTCAAAACTGGCAGAGTACAGAAGCAGAGTCAGGAAGTGACGAAACGCGATCTCTGTGGTTTTATCGGAAGTGACGCATGCGTTTCACGGGCCGCTGAGGAACCAGGAAGTTAATAGAACGGCTGCTGTACACAGACGTCTTTCCCTGTTACTTACGGTGACCGGGTGCTTCTTAAAAACATTTTGTCACCACGATTAAAAATGACAGTTGATCTGACCTCATTAACCATTACAAAATTAAATGGGTGTTCCAAATTCAAAGTTGTGTTTTTTTTTTTTTTTTTTTAAGCAAAAATCTATGCACGTATTATATCTGTGTATGGCCAGCTTTACCCTCTCTGCTTGACAGAAGTGTTGGGAAATCCAAACGCTCCATGCACACTGAGGCTCCATGCACAATGAAGCTGATAAACTGCAGTTTTTTGGTGTTTTGGCTTTTTTTTTAAGCCCATAAACTGAACTCTATGCAAAAAACATTTTTTTTTTTTATTGAAACGCTTCTAAACGCAAAAGCAGCTAAACGCGGCATGTAATTCGGGGCAAAACAGACATTTTAAACGTGGGTTACTAACTGTGAAGTTTAATCATTTAGGAGCAGTTGTAAAAGAATCCTTGTGTACATGGAGCCTAAACTGTGCCCTATCTTTTGTGTCAGTGGGAGGAATTGTGTCCCTTCATTGGTATCAGTGGGGGGGAATTCTACTCATTTGTTGGTATCAGTGGATATAAATGGTACCCCAATGGACAGATAAAAGCAAGCAAAGGGTCTCATTTGGCCCCCGGGCCACCGTTTGGAGACCACTGATGTAGATGAATACTTCCAAAGTGCTAGATTGGGTTAAAATCACATCATGTATGTCTTTCCTGTGGGCACAAATCACACCATGTATGTCTTTCCTGTGGGCACAAATCACACTATGTATGTCTTTTGGGTGGGCACAAATCACACCATGTATGTCTTTTGGGTGGGCACACATGACAACATGTATGTCTTTTGGGTGGGCACAAATCACACCATGTATGTCTTTCCTGTGAGCACAAATCGCACCATGTGTGTCTTTCCTCTGGGCACAAATCACACCATGTATGTCTTTCCTGTGGGCACAAATCACACCATGTATGTCTTTCCGGTAGGCACAAATCACACCATGTATGTCTTTCCTGTGGGCACAAATCACACCATGTATGTCTTTCCTGTGAGCACAAATCACACCATGTATGCCTTTTGGGTAGGCACAAATCACACCATGTATGTCTTTCCTGTGAGCACAAATCGCACCATGTGTGTCTTTCCTGTGGGCACAAATCACACCATGTATGTCTTTCCTGTGGACACAAATCACACGATGTATGTCTTTCCTGTGGGCACAAATCACACCATGTATGTCTTTCCTGTGGACACAAATCACACCATGTATGTCTTTTGGGTGGGCACAAATCTCACCGTGTATGTCTTTCCTGTGGACACAAAACAGTATGTATGTCTTTCCTTGGTATTCTCTATATCTGAGAATACTGTAAGTCAGGGGTGCCCAACCTTTTGAAGAGCGAGGGCCACTTAAGCAACTTGGTAACCAGTTGCGGGCCACAATGAGCGGAGTAGGCGGATGATGGGTCACAGCTATAGGCCCTCTGATCCGCCCAGATGGAAGGGGACAAACTCTCTTCTGTTTTTTTTTTTTGCGGATTTAAGGTAGGCAGATGTAAGCAGGCAAAAGTCTGTTTACATCTGCCACTCTATAGAGGTGAATTGAGGATGCAATTGGGTCAGGCCGATCGTGTGAAAAGGGCCTAAGACTGCTTTCACACCAATGTGTTGCAGTTTGCCCACACCGCGGGTGCAGGGTACTGCACCTGTGTCTATCCTGCGGGTTAGCTGAACTTTTCCATAGACTCCGCCTGTGGCAAAAGCCGGCTTTGTGCAGGAAGCATAGACCTTTGGGGCTCTGCTCTGCAGCCGCTTTCTTCCTCTACCACCAGCTTCATTCACAACATTAATGCTGTGTGCGATCTGAGCCTGCCAACCCCCCTTTCCAGAGCAGGAGGTTGCGGGCCACATCAGAGGGCTCCGCAGGCTACTGGTTGGCCACCCCTACTGTAAGTTGTACTGTTGGCCCCATATAGACTTTATGGACCCATGCCATTCGGCTTGTTATCTCATCTAACAATACCTGTGAACAGAGGTGATTGGAAGCTCTTTATTGCTTCCTTTTCACATCCCAGCTATCTAGCCATCTCTAGATCGCAATTCTGTTTAAAAATAAAATCACTTTATTAATGTGCACTTTAGCTCCATTTACAAACCCCTTTCTCCACTGGCTGATTTTTTATTTATTTTTTGCTTACTAGATGGCTGACTGTAGCTACTCAAGAAAGGAGGGATGATGTCATTGTATATAGACAGGCCGTGTAAAACTTAAAATACCTTCAAAAGTCTGATTTGCAATCTGAGTGTTCACAACTGCTATCTAGGGATTGTTGGAGAGCTGTGATGCAGACGAGAGAGCAGTAAAGTGCGTATAATGTACGATACTTCTAGATTGGACAGCAAGAGGAGTGTGAGGGACCACTTTAATTGCACAGGATAGATGATGTTGTGATCTGAATGTTCAGCTTGAGGCCACTTCTGTAGATGGAAACTATAGTTTGATGTTTGCATCTGACTTAGTCATCTGACTGCATTACATTACAGGTCATAATGTTTTTTTTTGTATATTCCTTGTCTTGTCACATGGTTTATTCCTGGACCTGACGGTAGTCCAACCTGAAAGCCGCTTCGGCAGCGGCGATACACAGTCGCATTTAGCTGCCGAATTAGCGTCACTTCACTGATAACGCGGCCAGCTGGCAGTGTGAAATGGCTCTTGAGATAATTCAGCTTCACTCCATACCCATATAAATAAAGCCTAGAGAATGTACAGACCTCCCTTCAGCACAGACCCCCCTCATTCAGCACCGATGGACCCCCCTTCAGCACAGACCCCCCATTCTGCACAGACCGCTCCATTCAGCACAGATGGACCCCCCTCTTTAGGACAGACCCCACCATTCTGCACATACCCCTCCATTCCGCACAGACCCCCCCTTCAGCACAGATGGACCCCCATTCAGCACAAAACCCCCTTCAGCACAGACAGACCCCCATCCCATTCAGTACCTCAGATCAGCCATCAGCACGGCACATGCACAGTAGGTTCCCTCCTCCTATGTACACATAAACACTGGAGGGGGAGGCGGCTTTACTCTGCTTGCTGTGCCTGTGTGACATCCGGCCCGGAACCGCTCAGACAGCCCACGGTCTTGAGACTCTTCAACACCACCTCCATTTTCCAGGGGGGTCAATTGCCCCCCCTTGCCCTATGGAGCGGACGCCCATGTTCGGCAGCTATACAGAGCAGAGTGTTAACTTTGTGAGTTAATTGTCAGAAAAACCTCATATCCTTTTAAAACCAAAGCACTAACATGAATACACACAAACCCCACAAAGAAGCATCTATCTATCTATCTATCTATCTATCTATCTATCTATCTATCTATCTATCTATCTATCTATCTATCTATCTATCTATCTATCTATCTATCATTTATGAGGCTGGGTGTCAATCAATCTGAAAGACTTATAGTGACCATACACATAGCAATCTGATTCAATGAGTCTGGACAGAAAATCTGATCATAGGAAAGTAGATCATTTAATATGATTATTGTTGACTATTATTGTATAGCGCTTCCAATGATCTGCTGATTTTATTTCTGATCGAACTGTAGCTTCATCAAACGTACGGTCCTATATAATAACGTTTCATGCATGGCTACCATTGTGATATCTAAAATCCATCTTTTCAAAGGATGCAACACATTCTCTGATCAGACAAAGTGGAGAGGTGGGGCAGGGACATCACAATTTCCACCTTGTGCAATCAGCAGGGTGGATAAAAATCAACGATTAAAAAAAATCCTATTTTTTTTTATTTAACCACTTGACCACTGGGCACTTAAACCCCCTTAATAACCAGACCAATTTTCAGCTTTCGGTGCTCTCACAGTTTGAATGACAATAACTCAGTCATACAACACTGTAACCAAATGACATTTTTGTCCTTTTTTTCCCCCACAAATAGAGCTTTCTTTTGGTGGTATTTGATCACATCTGCGGTTTTTATTTTTTTCGCTATAAATGAAAAAAGAACGAAACGTTTTCTTAATTTCTATTATAAAATTTTGCAAAAAAGTAATTTTTCTTCATAAACTTCGCCTAAAATGTATACTGCTACATATCTTTGGTAACAAAACAAAAAAAAATTGATATTATTTAGTCTGGGTGAAAGTTATAGGGTCTACATGGTACCAATTACTGAAAATTTATCAATTTGATCACATCTGATGTACTGACAGCCTCTCTTATTTCTTGAGACCCTAACATGCCAGAAAAGTACAAATACCCCCCAAATGACCCCTTTTTGGAAAGAAGACATTCCAAGGAATTTAGAAAGAGGCATTGGGAGTTTTTTGAAGTTGTCATTTTTTCCCACAATTCTTTGCAAAATCAAGATTTTTTTTATTTTTTTCCCACAAAATGTTCATATTAGCGGGTTATTTCTCACACACAGCATATGCATACCACAAATTACACCGCAAAACACATTCTGCTATTCCTCCCGAGTATGGCGATACCCCATGTGTGAGACTTTTACACAGCGTGGCCACATACAGAGGCCCAACATGCAGGGAACGCCATCAGGCGTTCTGGAACACCCAGTCCAATCCTGACATTTCTCTCCTACATGTAAAAATCATAATTTATTTGCTAGAAAATTACATAGAATCCCAAAACATTATATATGCTTCTTTAGCAAAGACCCTAGAGAATACAATGGCGGTCATTGCAACTTTTTATCGCGCATGGTATTTGCACAGCATTTAATGTAAGGAGCATCCCTTACATCAAATGCCCCCATCAGAATGCTCCCTACATCAAATGTCCCCATCAGAATGCTCCCTACATCAAATGTCCCCATCAGAATGCTCCCTTACATCAAATGCCCCCATCAGAATGCTCCCTACATCAAATGTCCCCATCAGAATGCTCCCTAACATCAAATGTCCCCATCTGAATGCTCCCTAACATCAAATGTCCCCATCTGAATGCTCCCTAACATCAAATGTCCCCATCTGAATGCTCCCTTACATCAAATGTCCCCATCAGAATGCTCCCTACATCAAATGTCCCCATCAGAATGCTCCCTACATCAAATGTCCCCATCAGAATGCTCCCTTACATCAAATGTCCCCATCAGAATGCTCCCTTACATCAAATGTCCCCATCAGAATGCTCCCTACATCAAATGTCCCCATCAGAATGCTCCCTACATCAAATGTCCCCATCAGAATGCTCCCTTACATCAAATGTCCCCATCAGAATGCTCCCTACATCAAATGTCCCCATCAGAATGCTCCCTACATCAAATGTCCCCATCAGAATGCTCCCTTACATCAAATGTCCCCATCAGAATGCTCCCTACATCAAATGTCCCCATCAGAATGCTCCCTACATCAAATGTCCCCATCAGAATGCTCCCTTACATCAAATGTCCCCATCAGAATGCTCCCTAACATCAAATGTCCCCATCAGAATGCTCCCTACATCAAATGTCCCCATCAGAATGCTCCCTCACATCAAATGTCCCCATCAGAATGCTCCCTACATCAAATGTCCCCATCAGAATGCTCCCTTACATCAAATGTCCCCATCAGAATGCTCCCTAACATCAAATGTCCCCATCAGAATGCTCCCTACATCAAATGTCCCCATCAGAATGCTCCCTTACATCAAATGTCCCCATCAGAATGCTCCCTACATCAAATGTCCCCATCAGAATGCTCCCTACATCAAATGTCCCCATCAGAATGCTCCCTACATCAAATGTCCCCATCAGAATGCTCCCTAACATCAAATGTCCCCATCAGAATGCTCCCTACATCAAATGTCCCCATCAGAATGCTCCCTAACATCAAATGTCCCCATCAGAATGCTCCCTACATCAAATGTCCCCATCAGAATGCTCCCTACATCAAATGTCCCCATCAGAATGCTCCCTAACATCAAATGTCCCCATCAGAATGCTCCCTACATCAAATGTCCCCATCAGAATGCTCCCTAACATCAAATGTCCCCATCTGAATGCTCCCTAACATCAAATGTCCCCATCTGAATGCTCCCTTACATCAAATGTCCCCATCTGAATGCTCCCTTACATCAAATGTCCCCATCAGAATGCTCCCTTACATCAAATGCCCCCATCAGAATGCTCCCTTACATCAAATGTCCCCATCAGAATGCTCCCTTACATCAAATGTCCCCATCAGAACGCTCCCTTACATCAAATGTCCCCATCAGAATGCTCCCTTATATCAAATGTCCCCATCAGAATGCTCCCTTACATCAAATGTCCCCATCAGAATGCTCCCTTACATCAAATGCCCCCATCAGAATGCTCCCTACATCAAATGTCCCCATCAGAATGCTCCCTTACATCAAATGCCCCCATCAGAATGCTTCCTACATCAAATGTCCCCATCAGAATGCTCCCTTACATCAAATGCCCCCATCAGAATGCTCCCTACATCAAATGTCCCCATCAGAATGCTCCCTACATCAAATGTCCCCATCAGAATGCTCCCTACATCAAATGTCCCCATCAGAATGCTCCCTAACATCAAATGTCCCCATCAGAATGCTCCCTAACATCAAATGTCCCCATCAGAATGCTCCCTAACATCAAATGTCCCCATCGGAATGCTCCCTACATCAAATGTCCCCATCAGAATGCTCCCTACATCAAATGTCCCCATCAGAATGCTCCCTACATCAAATGTCCCCATCAGAATGCTCCCTTACATCAAATGTCCCCATCAGAATGCTCCCTACATCAAATGTCCCCATCAGAATGCTCCCTTACATCAAATGTCCCCATCAGAATGCTCCCTTACATCAAATGTCCCCATCAGAATGCTCCCTTAAATCAAATGTCCCCATCAGAATGCTCCCTAACATCAAATGTCCCCATCAGAATGCTCCCTAACATCAAATGTCCCCATCAGAATGCTCCCTACATCAAATGTCCCCATCAGAATGCTCCCTAACATCAAATGTCCCCATCAGAATGCTCCCTACATCAAATGTCCCCATCAGAATGCTCCCTAACATAAAATGTCCCCATCAGAATGCTCCCTTACATCAAATGTCCCCATCAGAATGCTCCCTACATCAAATGTCCCCATCAGAATGCTCCCTTACATCAAATGTCCCCATCAGAATGCTCCCTTACATCAAATGTCCCCATCAGAATGCTCCCTTACATCAAATGTCCCCATCAGAATGCTCCCTACATCAAATGTCCCCATCAGAATGCTCCCTTACATCAAATGTCCCCATCAGAATGCTCCCTTACATCAAATGTCCTTATGCATCAGTAGTGACTTGACAGAAAACTTGGATCTGCGCCTGGTTCACACGTTTTGGTTTTGCATGCCAGGAACACATGCTTTCCGGACGCACAGAAACACGCTGCCTTTTAGTAGATGTGCAGCTGTGGAATTAGTTGGGGTAGCCGATTAAAATGATTAGACTGCCCAACACGTGTAAATGCGCGTGCGCTTTGTCACACATGTATGGTGTGATCCTAGCCCTAAGGACCATCATTCAGTCTCTGCCCTCTCTTAGTTTAGGGATGTGATCTGTTAACCTCAGTCATGAAATCTGAACAAAGCATATCCTTCTATACTGTGTATGTGTCTCTATCCAAAGATCTGCATGTCACTTCTCTATACTGTCTGGTTCGGCATGAGTCACTTCTGACAGCTCTTATTCCCTCCAAGAGATGATTGGTGATGGGGAGAAAAGCTCCAGCACACAGCCTGTTATTGACAGTAACAGCTGTTTTTGCTCTCCATGTACTGTGAGGAAGGGTGTGTCTTCCCTCCAATAGGGTTCAGAGTTCTTCTCCCTTAGCTCTGTTGTGTGTAAATTCACATCCCAGTGGCTTTTTGATGGGTAGATGTCAGACTGGGGGAGTAAACGTTCCTGGGAAAACTGTATTTGCATGCGGACTGCCCAGGGAAATACACACATGTGATGCAGAGGCATCATGATTAAAGGTTAAATTATTAAAAAATCCAACTTTTCTCCGATCCCCTCCCGGCGCTCCTAGCTCCTCCTCTTCTCCGAGTGCTCCCACTCTCTCCTCATTGGCTCACCGGCTGTGAGGCCAGTGAGCCAATGTGGTTGCAGAGACCCGGGAGAGCAGCTGGATCGCTATTTGGTACGTATTAGGAGGGCTGTGGGAGGAGCTGCATACTGAGGGTTTTCCCCTTTTTTGCATAGAATGTATGAAGGTAAAAAACCTTTACAACCACTTTAAAAGAACGGATCATTTTACATCCTGTTGTAATCAAAACTGAAATGTAGAAATTAAATCACTGATTAGTTTTAGCTTTATATAGACTTCCTATATTTTAGGGGATGTCGGGGAATCGTCAGCGCCTTGTTTTAATATGCTAGCAATATTTTTTTACGTTTCGTATACATTAGCGATTGCTGGCGTTTGCTTATATGACATACAAACAGCTTACATTTTGTACTACAATTCCAATGTCACTTTCTGCAAAGTTATTTAAAATCCAAATAACACGTTTCAAATATTTACATGTACGGTTGTCTGTCGGAATGCCGTCTTTTTATTGTTTGTAATCCTTTATGTTTATACATGTTTATATACGTTCAGTAGAATGTATCGTCTCTTATATTAGGGCAGTATATATAAATTTAGATAAACAAATAGTTACCCGTCCACAATGATATATACTGAAAGGGCAAAGGATACTCAATAGGTTTTCTTTAACAACCTGTTTATCTGTATTGGGAGTCAGTATGCATTAGCTAGAAGACACAGAAGTATTCCCGAAATATTCCTGTAATGTGAAAGAAAGAGTAGTTGCAGTCATGTCTGTTGGTTTAAAAGAAGTATAATGCCTCATATACACGCTCAGGATTTCCGGCGGGAAAAAGTCAGTCAGGAATCCCGACAGGAAATTAGAGAGCTGGTTCTCTTTTTCTTTTTTCTTTTTTTTTGACGGCGGATTTTGGCAGTTTTCCCGTTGGAAAAACTGCCAGGTAGCATACACATGGCCGGTATTCTGGGCCAAAAGCTCTTCTCGCAGTTTTCCAGTCGGAAAACCTGGTCGTGTATACAAGGCATAAGGGCTGGTTCACACCTATGCAGGTTGCAGTTTGCATATTCCAGGTGCATTTTGCGTTTTTCCAATACATGTTTTTGATCCATTGAAGTATATGGAACCAAAAGTCAGAAAAAAGTCCCTGGCCCTTTCCACCAAATTCACAGATGTAAACTGCATCCATAGGAAACCATGTTAAATGGACTGTAGTGTGTTTCTGCAAAACTGAAAACACACAAAAAAATGCATAGGTGTGAACCAGGCCTAATTGCCTGAATTAAAGTGCAAGTGCAACCAAAAAAACTCCAGAAAATCAGCACAAGGGACATAACTTACAGTCAGTGAGATGTGTCCCTTGTGTTGACGTCTCCTCTTTTCTTATAGTTGAAATTCTCCTACATCAATGCCCCCCACCCCCACAGCCGTAATCTTCAAGTGTGGTGGGGGTCAATAAAACAAAGAGCTGTCACAGGTTGCGTTTGTTCTTAACCACTTCCCTTATCCACCCATAGTCAAATGACATCCACAGATGGGATCTCCCACCCTGGGTGTACGTCATATGACATCCTAGGCTTCCTGGCCGTCTAGGGGGTGCGCGCAGCATCGCCCGGGACTCGGTTTGCGTGCCCGACGGTCGCAATGTCCGCCAGGCACCCGCCATTACAGCAGGGCGGTGGATCTGTGTGTGTAAACGCACAGATCCATGTCCTGTCAGAGGTGAGGAGACCGATGCATGTTCCCAGTACAGAGGAACGCAGATCGGTCTCCTCCCCTTGTAAGTCCCCTCCCCCTACAGTTAGAATCACTTCCTAGGGAACATATTTAACTCCTTCTGCGACCCCTAGAGTTAACCACTTCCCTGCCAGTCACATTTACACAGTAATCGGTGCAGTTTTATAGCACCAATCGCTGTATAAATGTGAATGGTCCCAAAAATGTGTCAAAAGTGTCCGATATGTCCGTCGCAATTTTACAGTCACTATACAAATCGCAGATCGCCAACAGTAATAAAAAGAAATATAAATGCAATAAATCTATCTCCTATTTAGTAGACGCTATAACTTTTGCGCAAACCAATCACTATATGTTTGTTGTGATTTTTATTTTTTTTACCAAAAATATGTAGAAGGATACATATTGGCCTAAACTGAGGAAAACATATATTTTTTTCAAAAAGTAAAAAATATTGTGTTTTTTTTTTAAATTGTCACTTCTTTTGTTTATAGCGCAAAAAATAAAAACCGCAGAGGTGATCAAATACCACCAAACGAAAGCTCTATTTGTCAGAAAAAAAAACGTCAATCTTGTTTGGGAGCCACGTCACACGACCGCGCAATTGTCATTCAAAGTGCGACAGCGCTGAAAACTAAAAATTGGTCTGGGCAGGAAGGGGGTGAAAATGCTATGTATTGAAGTGGTTAAAGATCGCAAGTAATATGCACTGCATATTCCAAAAAAAAAAAAATGAAGTGAGTGGGAAATGGAGAGACTCTAAAAATCATACAAGGAGGTAGAAAAACACAATATGAAGCAGGTTCACATAAAATAGATTACATGACCACTAAATAATAGAAAGAGGTATAGATTATTGGAATAGACATAAGGATATTATTCAATGTCACATTAATGTCACTCCAATGCAGCACACAATGTGCCATGCATCGTGATAATGAGCATTTTACTGTGCATTACCGCTACGCATAGGTGTGAAAAATGTGTGTGCCAGTCTGATGGATCTGGATTTCTTGCTCCTGATCAAACATGATTGAGCAAAAAGGTAGGATCCTTGGCGTTCAGCTCGATTCACACCTATGCATTTTGCTTTCTAAGCGTTTTTGCAGTGCTTCTTGCGGTGCTTGCTGCGTTTTTTGGCGTGCCTTTTTACCGCGATTTGCAGGTTTTTTTTTCATCAATTTTAATTTTTTTACGTTTCCTTTAACTACCAGCTATAAACAGGTTAAAAAAAACGTAAATCGCAGCAAAATCACGGTAAAAACGCGGTACTTGCGCTTTGGATGCGGGTCCATTGAATTCTATTACATGCAAAACGCTGCTTTTTGCAGGGAAAAAAAAGTCCCCGACCCTTTCCAAAAACGCAGAGGCACAAAAAAGCATTGATGTGAACATGTTCCATAGGAACCCATGTTAAAAAATGTCCCTGCTTTTCTACAAAATGCACCAAAAAACGCATTAGTGTGAATGGAGCCTTACTCCATACTTGTACTTGGGTATAAAACAACCTAGTATACCTGATACAGCGCATGCATGGGTACATTTCAGCTGCAGTAATAGAAAACACTACTTGATTAGTCTCTGAAATTCTTTGATATATATATGTGTGTGTGTGTGTGTGTATATATATATATATATATATATATCATGGTCCTTATGAGTGGATGGCATTGCTGTCACATATATAATGTCTGTGACAGTTTCATAATGTGGGTCTGCTGGCATCTGCTGTGGTCACAAATGTTGTTAAGATCAGAAACTTGGTTATCGGTATTTTTACAGTCTAGGCACGGCTCCCACAGCCTGCTATACAGAAGAACTGTGGATCTACTTTACCTTGACTGTGGGCGGGGCACATGCGTGTTTTCGTATGAACTGTACATCTTTCAGTACAGAAAGCAGGTATGCCAAGCTGGTGGATTTTGGACCACATGCAGCCCTCTTACTCTTTGTCTCTGAACTGATTTAAAGTGGTATTAGACTGCCTCAGCCCCCCCAAACAAATTATATATTGCATTGCAGTTTACCAATCCCTAAATGCAGTGTCTGCACTCTTTATTTAGCCTTTTATTTTCTTTATTTTCACTGGGAGATCTGGCCAGTAATGCACTTCTTGTCTCAGGGTGTCCCCACTCTGGATGGAGGATTATAGGTGACCCACAGACACTCTTGGACTGCAGCATTGTCAATCTGGGGAGAAGGAAGTAGTAGATGCTTTAGATAAACTTGACTAACAAATTAAAGCCAATTTCCAGCTAATCGTTTTACAGGATAAGTTCACCTCTTTAAAAAAATAATAAATGCACAGTCAAATTATTTTTTTTTTTTATTAGGAGCTTGTAAAGCGTTGCACCCACAATCCACAATCTCAGGCTCCTGCAGACAGTCAGTGTAGCAGTCTGCCTATACCTTGTTCGGGCAGGCAGTTACAGAATGACGGGAAGAATTAATGAACTACCTAGAGCACTCAACAACTGCACCCTGGTAGTTTTAGCCAGCTAATTAACAATAGTTTTCCAACAGCCCCGTTAAAGTGGTTGTAATCCCTTAGACCGCGTACACACGACCGGTTTCATTGGACCAGTTCGATGGTGTGGACCGTTTTCCATTGGACCAAAGTTTTAAAACATGCTTTAAAATCTGTCCGACGGACACCTGTCCGTCAGACAGGTTCGATCGTTAGTACACAAAAGCATCGGACCAAAAACTTGCGCATGCTCAGAATCAAGTCGACGCACGCTTGGAAGCATTGAACTTCGTTTTTTCATCACTTCGTTGTGTTCTACGTCACCGCGTTCTGGTCTGTTTGGATTTTGGTCCGATGGTGTGTACGCACATCAGACAAGTTCAGAGTTGTCTGATGAAAACGGTCCGTCAGACAAGTCTCATCAGACATGTCTGATCGTGTGTACAGGGCCTTACAGACCACTTAAACCTACAGGTAAGCCTAGATTATGGCTCACCTGTAGGTGCAACAAATATCTCCTAAACCTACATGGTTTAGGAGATATTTGCAGAAAAGTCTGCACCAATGTCTACAGCGCAGGCGCACTGAGCGCGCCTTTAGTGAAGGTGATCGTGCCGTCACTGACGGCTCCCACACGCATGCACGGGAGTGACGTCATCGCGGCTCCAGCCAATCACATCGGAGCCGAGATACCCGGAGGTCACTCAGGTATCATGGCAGCAGCGGAGGAGAGGAACGAGAGTCACTTCGGGGGCTTCGATCTCAGTTAAGTAATTCATAATGGGGTAGTACTAGCTCATTATGCCTTTCTCTTGCAGGGTTTTAAAAAAAAATTTTTTTAGAAGGTTTACTCTTTAAATATCAACTTCTTTTGAGATAGAATGGCCATAGATTAATTGACGTTCGGCTGGTTCAGTAGGAATTTTGAATAATCTATGGACAGCTTTAATCCATGTTGGGGAATCAGCCATGTCTCCTTCACCTTAAACAGCGAAAAGGTATATATATATATATATATATATATATATATATATATATATATATATATATATATATATATATATATATTTTGGGAACACATGACAAACCTAGCCGGTTTTCTCAAATTTGACTGCAAACGTGGAAATATGCTTTGAGGTTTCCCTCTGTATTTAATGCTTTTTTTTTTTTTTGCAGTGGATCCACTTTACCTCAAAATGTGTAGTTTTATACATTTGTTTTTCTTTTTCTCTGCTGCTCTTAAGTTAAATAAAGTGTTGTATAGTTCACAATAAAGAGAACACAACAAGCTTTCTTGGTGGAAAATCTTGAAAGATAGATCAAAGTTTCCAGTTCTGTTTGTTCAGCACTAAGTAAGAATAGACTGGGCAGATTGCGGAAGTGAAAGCAGACACACATGTACAACATTCATTCCAGGGATTATGTAACAACGCTCTCTCAATGTTCTTCTTGGTACGTCCAATTCTGTATGGAAATGAATGGTAATGTTATGTTTACTTTGTCTTACTAGCTGACGTTTGTCTGTCTGAAGTTTTTGGGAAAGGAGTTCGTTTTTTTGGTATACTTAACAAAGTACCTCACAGAGGGCGACAACTGGACAAATATCGGCTCCACCTAGTTTGCTCTTTTTCCTGGCCTGTTTATAACCTTGGAAACATTTGAGTGATGTCGTAATGTAAGCGTAAGACTTATATATATATATATATATATATATATATATATATGTAATATACATTTTTATATTTAATTCATGAACACATACATTACTACATCTGAATATATTTTACAGAAACTCATTAAAGTAGAACTATAGGCAATGACCGTCACAAAGGTTGAACTATAGGAAAAACGTTTTTTTTTTTTGTTTTTTCATTTCGGATAGAGTAAGAGCCGGTTCACACAGGGACAGCACGACTTGCCGAGCGACCCGGCAAGGCAATCTGCACACGACTTCAGAGGCGACTTGCAAAATGACTTCTGTATTGAAGTAAATGCAAGTTGCCCTGAAGTCGTCCCAAAGTTGTACAGGAACCTTTTTCTAAGTCAGAGAGACTTGAGTCGCTCCTATTAGAACGGTTCCATAGTACAGAATGGAGCTTATTAGGCTTGCTAAGTCATCTGACGAGTCTCCCCTGTGTGAACCGGCTCTAAGGGAGGATTATAACTTCTGTCAGATTTTTTACACCATCTGTGTCCAAGTGCAGAGATTTCCCTTCACTTCCTGTCCCATAGACAAACAGGAAGTGAGAGGAGATCCCTGTAAATTAGGAAACCCCAGGACACCAGAACTAATGTCCCCAATGAAAGATTTCCCTTTTTCTGAGGAAAACCCAAAATGTGGGTAATTTCTTTTACTTTCAATGATAATGGTAAACAGGACCAAAAGAGAGGGTGAATCATCCTAATTGGGGGCACAGACAGCAATACAAACTGACAGGTGTTGTAATCCCGCTCCACTCTATCCAAAACTGGAAAAAAAAAAAACGTTTTTGTCTTTAGTTCTACTTTAAAGTGGAATTTCACTCTCTCAATAAACATTGACTATATTTATTCCTTATCCTGCTAGCCATAGTAAATAGATAGGGAAGTAAAGCAAGTAAATATGATATCAACTTTTTTTTTACATTTCTCAGTTACTTTCTGGTTTCTGGCATAGGCAAATGACATCATACATCTCAGGGGTTGAAGAGGGGTTTTCTCAGCTAAGCACACCCTCATGCCTGAGCTAAGGGCATATGGATTACATGAGGTAAATGTTACATGAATCATCTGCCCTTACTCAAGATGGCCACAGCCAGAAATGCTAGGGGATGTTTTTGAAAGTGGAGACATTAATGAATGGGTGAGTTTGCTTTGTATAGTAAAAATGAATTAAATAGCACTTTTGGGGCTAAGATGCAGTGTAGTACCGCTTTAAAATGACTCTAAACAATATCATCAACCCTTTCCCGTCACCATCTCCCAGTCGTTTAGGAACTTCTAGATGGCAGAAGGCGGGTGGTCGGGTAATGTGACCTTTGTGATTGGCTCCTATTTGCAAGTATGCATCGGAACTTTCCGGTTCCCGCCAGTGACTGTGCTTGGTGGTGGGAGGTGGGATCAGTGGCAGCAGAGGTGGTTGGGGAGGGATAGGATCGTTGGCATTGGTGGTGGCAGGGGATGGGATGAGTGGCAGCAGTGAGGGAGAGATAGGATGAGTTGTAGCATTGGGGGGATGGGATCAGTTGCAGCAGTGGTGGTTTGGTGGTTGGGTGGGGATGGGATCAGTGGCAGCAGTGGTGGTTGGGTGAGGATGGGATCAGTGGCAGCGGTGGTGGTGGGGGGATGGGATCAGTGGCAAGGGTGGTTGGATTAGCGGTAGGGGAGGTTTAAATGAGATGAGTGGCAGTGTTGGGGGGACATTGGATGAAATGAGTGGCAGCGTTGGTGGGGGATTAGGATAAGTGGCAAGGGTGGTGGTTGGGGGGATGGGATGAGTGGTAGTGGAAGGGGGGATTGGATGGGATGTGTGGCAGCGTTGGGGGGCATTGGATGAAATGAGTGGCAGCATTGGTGGGGGGGATGATATCGTTGGCAAGGATGGTGGTTGCGGGATGAAAATATTCCTAGTTTAAAAGATTGAAAACTAAGGTAGCTACCACACTGTAATCTGCAATATAGTGCATTTTTGTTCTTGGACTGACTTCTCCTCTAAGTGGGTACATTAATACCTCGGATTGCGAGTAACGTGGTTTACGAGCGGTTTGCAATGTTTGCAGTGTTGCATTTAAAAAAAAAATCCTGACTCGATTTGCGAGCGTTGTCTTGCAAGACAAGCAGGATTCAAGCCCCTGGGGTGTGCAGTACCGCATTTGGCCAGAGGTGTGGGGGCACCAGTGACACTCGGAGACTCTCAGTAACACTCGTAAGTGTCTCCGAGTGGTCTCTGAAGTGTCTCCGCAACCCCTTCACCTCTACCCTCATGTGGTATTGCATACAATATCAGTCACTGTGGAACTAATTATCTGAGTTTCCATTGACTCCTATAGGGAAACTCGCTTTGATATACGAGTGCTTTGGATTACAAGCATTTTTCTGAAACAAATTATGCTCGTAATCCAAGGTACCACTGTATACAGTAATACATTATGTAAATTCTCTCAAACAGGCTATTTTTCTGTTAATTTACATGTGGTTTCTATTGATTTTCAATGTAATTGTTTGTTTGATGTGCTACAGTGGCTTTATGTATGGTTTGTGTGTTCAATGCATTTACAGCGTGTGCCCTCCGCCTCCCATCCACCTCCTCCGTTTTTTATAATTTTGTTTTACACATGGTGGTATTGACATGGTGCAAAGGTTAAACAGCATAATGCATGCACCATACTTGCAGTCATTAGTAATGGATGAAGAGACGGCACACACAATATTTAGATCTAACTGATGGGCTTTCCAGCTGAGAAGGAGATTGAAGCAACAGGTTGCTATGAAGAATGAATGGAGCCGTTTGCATCCTCTGCTGTTTTCAGAGTTCAGTTTGCCCATTTCTATCAGGCTTGATAAGGGGGGGTAAATGTATGTGTAGGAGTGAATGGAGGACGAGCTGTCATACAGTAGCAGTGGTATTCTCCTTTTTTAATGGAGATGATATTTATGCAGCCATACACATCACTCAAGGTACCTTGTCATTACTCTCCGAGCGAGCTGGCCTTGCTTTAGTTCTTATCTTTTATTTTACCAAGGCACTCCATGTGAATACAAATGCACAGATTTGTAGTCTTTTAGGTTTAAAGAGTTTTTTAACAGTTATTGTTGCTAAGAAACCAGTGTGGATAGTCCTGACATTTATATCTTTACAGTAAGCGTTTAACCTTGGCATATCTGTTTTTACTGGCAGTACCTGCATTATATAAAACATTTTTTATTTTTTTTGTTAATGTTTCTAGTTTTGGATGTCACAGATATTATAAATGAACTTTGGGGAAAGTAAAAAACCTTCCTTTGCACTGGGGCTGTCTCCGTACTGCAAGGGTTAGCCACTCGTTTAGATTTAGGCAGGGCTTTTTTTCTGGGGGAACTTGGGGGAACTCAGTTCCACCACCTTTGGCTCAGACCCTTTGGTGCCCGCTCAACACAATCACTTGTAAACACAGAAGTCTGGTTTCTGTGTTTACAAGTGACAGCTTTGTAACCCCCTGAACTCTGCACTCTGTATGTCATGCAATCCTGGTATTTAATGCCCTTTTAAGACCCTTCTACTGTTTGTGAAATCTGAACGGGTCGTGGTTGAGTTCCTGTACCTATTTTCTGAGAAAAAAAGCTCTGGATTTAGGGGACTGTCAAAATGCAGTTTTTTACTCACCAGATCCTCCACTGCAGGCTTCTCTGTGCTGCAAGAGCGATCGCCAAAGTCGTTTCTTCCCTATGCTCTCTGACGGTCGGTCGCAGGTCCTCTGATGTTCTAGCCCTGCGTTGGACGCGAAGATGCAGAGCGACATTTCACTATGTAGGAGAGTGCTACCTGCTGTAAGGATCAGGAAAGTAAAAATCCTTTTCCCATCCCCTAGACCAGGGGTCTCCAAACTTTCTAAACAAAGGGCCGGTTTATTGTCCTTTAAACTTTTGGAGGGCTGGAGTGAGGCCAGCAGAATTTCTTCTAGTATCAGTGAAAGTAAACATCGCTACATTTGGTACTTGATAGTGCCCCATTGTTGGTATCATAGAGAGAAACAGTGCCCCATTTTTGGTGTCAGTGGTAAAAATGGTGCCTCATCGTTGGTCTTAGATGGCAGTACAGTGTGTCGTACCATTAGAAGAAATAGTGCCCCTAGGGCCAGATAAAGGCAAGCAAAGGTCCGCAGTTTGGGGACCACTGTCCTAGACCAATGATCTCCAAACTTTGGCCCTTTGTGTGCCTTTATGAACTGTTCTTACCACTAGTGTGAGGCAATATTCCTTTCACTGACACAAACAATGAGGCTGCATTTCTTCCACTGACACCAACAATTGGGAACGATTCATTTGACTGACACCAATGATGGGGCACTATTCCTCCAACTAATACCAATGATGGGCCACTAGCTAAATACATCTAAATAACTTAAATCATAAAATTTAATGCAATAGTCCAAAATAAGATCAATTCCCAAAGGGTAATGAAATGGTAAGTATAGTCCTTCCAAATCAGAGTGAAGTGGAAATAAATCTTTGTGAATCAAAATGTGTTAAGGAAATCTTCTATGGGTGGTTTCCCTAATGCTTAGTGCTCACAGAGCGCTTATCTCACTCCAGATAAAGTTGAGCCTTGTAAATCTCCTAGGTATCCGGGGTATCGGCTGCTGATGGTCTCTGCACGTGTGTCTACTGCTGGTGATGCTATAAGATGTCTCCGGTGGTTATGTAGATATCCAGGATTTCTTCCCTGGATAAGCCTCTTAATATATGGAAACAAAAATAGAAGGCCTCCCATAGTGTAAAACGTTTTAAAATGGGGATTTATTAAATGGTAAAATATGCTCTTGCATAAAAACAAGAATATGCAGGCAGAAATGGAAACAGTTCGCTTGTTGTCGCTTCTAGCGTCACTTCTGTTTTTCACAGTACATCCGGGCCTTACATGTTACGTCACACCACGTGACTTATGAATAAATAAATAAAACAAAATACAATTCTGGCTAATTAAATAAATAAACACTAAAGTGCTAAACATGCCTAGCATTTATGCTCAATTGGGTGAGTTTTCCAGCATTTACGCACATTTAACAGCGTTCAGCGGTTTATGGAAAGGGACAGGGACTTTTTTCTGGTTTTTGGTTCCATAGAATTCAATGGATCGAAAGCGTGTATTGAAAAATGCAAAATGCACCTGCAATATGCAAACTGCAACCTGCACAGGTGTGAATCAGGCCTAAGAGGGTATGCAACCCCCCCCCCCAAAGTTTTTTTTAGTTTGTTTTAAGATTGAGTTGCACAGTTTATAGGTCACATTAAAGGTAGAAAAAGTTCTAAATTGATTTATCTTTGTAATTTTTTTTTATATCACAGAAACCTAACATTTTATCAGGGGTGTGTAGACTTTTTATATCTATTGTATGTTTAATCCATGCAAACAAAATTTAAGTCATGCTAGCCAACATCGAAAGATAATTTATGATTGATTACTATGGATTACCACAATTAACCTTTTATCTAATAAGCCTGCCAATAAGCATGTTGATGAACGGCTTGGGGTAAAGTTTTGTAAGTACCTCCAAACAAAAAATACTTTCTACCTTTGTATGGTCCTTGACTCTTCTGCACTGCATAGACATCTGACATAGAGTCATCTGTGAGAGCTTCTAGAAAATGCTGGAAAACACATCACATTTTCCTTTATGCTTTCTTATGTCAGTACTTGAACATTTCTTGTCTGAGTCACTTTCTGAATATTGTAACAGTTGAGTAATCGTAACACATACAAAGGATGCTCTGTGCAGTGTTTTGCTAAAATTTATGTGAGCGGCATTATCCTTCTACAACAGTGTTCTGGTTGCCTTTAGAGAATGTTTGATAATCCTATATTACCTGGGATCCAGTGGCGTAACCAGAGTCATGGGCGCCCGGGGCAGATTTTTTTTACCGCCCCCCCCCTATATAAACATGATATCAGGGCTGCAGTGTGGAGCTCCCTATTAAGCTATGGACCGGGCCAGGCCAACACTTTACTCCAGCGGAGTCCCAACCTCAGCCTGTGGCAGAGGCAGGGTGTGCGCTGAGGAAGACTTGGGACAGGCAGCCTGTCCCAGGTCTTCCCCAGCACACACCCTGCCTCTGCTAAACCATTCTCTCCCTGCATCACATCCCAGCGACGCTTACTTGCTTGGCTGAGCGGGAGTCCCTGCAAGCGCCGCCAGACTGCAGAGCGCGTCGCCATCTTCGAGCCTCCGCAGTGCGTGCCGGTGTTATGCCAAACAGGGCATCCCCTGTATCCTTCCAGGCATGCCCGTGCCGGCCGCTGGGAGGTACCGGCGGGGGGCTGTGCGCTCAGTGGAGGAGCCGCTCACTATACTATCTGCAGAGCTGCCAGTCGCTGGCACCCCCCTCAGCTCAGCGCCCGGGGCAGGCGCACCCCCTGCCCCCCTGGTTGTTACGCCACTGCTGGGATCCACTGAAACTTTAAATACAATCCTGTTTGTTTTATATACAGTACTAAGAAAACTTTGTTTCAGTACTCCCCTTTGTTTCAGTACTCCCCTTTGTTTCAGTACTCCCCTTTGTTTCAGTATTAGTACTAGATAAAACCTAACTTCACAAACATCATATGACCCATCTATAGGGGTGGGAGCTTGCCTTAACTTTGACACCATGCAAATCCAAACGTCGAAAAAATAGACAAACTCAAACTAAACTTCCAAGATGACTCTTTACCGAAGTCCTATAGATAAACTAGCATTTCAAATCAGTCTGTCACCTTGAAAAAGAAGATCTCCCTACCCTTAAAAAACATTTACATCTCTATCTGTCACATTGAAATAAGAGGGTCTGCGTACCCTAAAATATTGACATCTGTTACCTTGAAAAGCAAGTTCTTTATACCCTTAAATTATTGGCATCTCTATCTGTGAGCTTTAAAAAAAAGGGTCTGCTATGGGACTTCAGTATAAAGTCTTCTTCAAAGTTCATTTGGAGAGCTTGCTTTTTTTCTTTGTTCGTTTTTGGTCTTAGTCTTTTGTGTTACTGGTATGCAATTTTTTTTTGTAAGCACGATCATTGTCTTTGTTGGCATTGCTCATACTAATATGGCAAAACCTTTTCTGAGACCCTACAAGAGTCCTGGCCCAAGGGTTTTCCGCTTGTGCTGAATATAGTCCAAACATTTTTGGATACATGGTTTCCATTCTAATGCCTCATACACACGTCCGATTTTCCCGTTGGAGAAACTGCAATGACAGCTTTTGGCCGGGAAAACCGGCCATGTGTATTCTCCATCGCAGTTTTCCCAGTTTTTCACAGTTTCGTTTTTTGAGAAAACTGCGGGGGGGTGTAGGGGAGAGAACATGTTTTCTTTTTTCCTGCCGGGATTCCCGGCGAACGTTTTCCCATCGGGAAAAGTGGTCGTGTGTATGCTTTCCCTAGGGAAAAAAACACGTATGCTCAGAATCAAGTATGAGACAGGAGCACTCATTCTGGTAACACTGTAACAGACTGAAAAGCATGAAAACTGAAAGGCGCAAATCGTCTTTCACCAAACTTTTACTAACGCGAGGATCAGCAAAAGCAGTCCAAAGGGTGGCGCCGTTTGAATGGAACTTCCCCTTTATAGTCCCGTCGTACATGCTGTATGTCACTGCGCTTTGGACAGGCGGTATTTGGCTTGAACGTGTGTATGCAAGGCAGGCTTGAGAGGAATCCCGTCGGGAAAAAATTTGTTTTTTTTTCCTGAGAAAAACTTTATTGTGTACGAGGCATAATTGTAAATTTCTATTTATCCCGTCGTCCTAGAAGACATCTGCAGACACTTTAAGAAAACATTTTCTGATTCTTTTGTATAGTATTTTTCCCCCCATAATTTTTATAATTTATAATTTCTCCATAATTTTTATAATTTATAATTTCCCCATCATTGTATAGGTTTATACTTAAATCTTAATGTTGTAAAGTGTGCATAGGTTGAACAAGTACTGCTATATAAATAAACATAAATAAATATATAAACATTTTTGCTGTTCTGATGTGGTATTATGTTGTAAATCTGTAAAGCTAAAGCAAGAATTTAATTCTCTTTTGCAAGGAGAGTTAATTTGTTTATTGCTGTCTTTGAAAAATGTATTGACAAAGACCTTCAGTTATATTAGATGCACAGTGAGTAAAAGTTTAGCACTGTAATCTGGACTTGCTTGAAAAGGTACCGTGTAAGAGTAGCCATAGAAATGAGATGACTGGCTGATTTTGGCCAGAGCAAGAGACAGTTGTGTCTTTTGGGTCCTTTCAATCCGGGCGGACACTTTTACAATATACAGTCGCTGCCGTAGAGCACCATGTAACCTCTACATGCTGTTCCCCTGTGCTACATAGCAGCATCTGGATCTTAATTTCAGCAAAGTGTAATTGGATGTCAGCAAGTGCTTGGAACTGTGTTATTCTCTTGAATACAGCAGAAGCATTATATCTATCTGCTGTGAGGCCGTGTTCTGCATAAAGCAACAATGACATCAGAAACAATTGTTAATTGTTTTTAAGTATTACATAAACCACACTCCCTTCTATTTCCTGCTCTAAAGTCCCCTTTTTAAATCTAATGCATCACTGCTCTTACACAGACCAATTTCAAATATGTAAACTGTGTCTTGATCTGTTGGTTAGAAGTGCTTCAGTTTCCCTTGCCTTTCTAAAAGTTGAACCAAATGAGAAAGAATCCACTTTAATATAGTTGTTTAAAGTAATCCTTGCAATTCCCTGTTACCCCATCTAACAGTATCTGTGCTTTGAGGTTGTTGCAAGAAAATTGTATTGCTGCTTCTCCTTTATTACAGCAATCATTAGATAGCAGCTGATAAACTCTGTGTAAAAACAGAACGTACCTTCCGAAGAATAATGTCCATGAAGTTTGACCAGATTTGTAGTGGCTTATTTTCCAGTTTTACGGATTTCAATTTTTCTTTGTACTGGCTGTGTTAGTCAATAGAAAAAAAAAATCTGTAACAATTTATACAGGCATACCCTGCTTTACATTCCCTCACTTTACATGCACTAGTGAGTAGGGACACATTGGCATCTATAGTAAATCTTGGTCAGCTTGACATGGCACTGCTCCCGACATGGCACTGCTCCTGTCCACATAAGGGACACCAAACTTGGGGAGCACAGAGGGGAGACACACCAAGAGGAGACACAGGATTACAACATATCAGATGGGGTCAGCTTGCCTAGGTTATCAGTTATGCCCGTAAATGACTATTGCAATGCAGTACATGCATTAAGAAGGGAAAAAAAAGTATTGTTTCCCTTTTAAGTGCCTTTTTTTACATACATGCTCTGGTCTCATTGTGTACTTAAAAGTGGAGTATGCCTGTAAAAGATTATGTTGAAGTGGACCAAAAGAAACCAAATGGTACTCCAATAAACTTGCTGTGAGAACCACCCCTTACCAGAACAGAAGGTATTCATATATCACTTTAATTCCTAATTCAGGATAGTGGGAACATAAGTCTGTTGTACAGCCAGATTATGTTATAGTCAATTATAATATATTTGAAATGCTCTAAATACATATATATGCCTTTTAATTAATGCATTTTTTTTTCAAATATAATCTTTATTGAATAACACCAAGGGGAGAGGTCCCGTTTTCACAGCCAGTGTAGTTACATTAAACTGTTAGGCCCCGTACACACGAGTAAATCTATCTGTTCAAATCGGTCAGACAGAACGATTTGAACAGATCTGTCTGCTGGGACGTATTGGTTTGATCGTGTACACATGATCAAACCAAAATCCCCGCCGGCAGACAGCGCACTGACGTGGGGGGTGGGTCAATCCAGGGAGTGAGTGTCGGCGGGGGATGACTTTGGTGTCCTGTGGCAATCCACAGCCGAGTTATTGTCGCAGAGGGGCCATCCCTTCATCAGAAAAAAATAAATACATTCCAAATGTTCAAGGTATCTGAGAACTGCTCATGACTATGTTGCGCTCTGAGGACTAAATCCTCAATTAATTAATGCAATTTAAGTCACATCCATTATTTGCAGGGAAGAAATTAGGAAAAAAAGAGGAAAATACAAGAGCGTAAAAGAAAAAAAAAAAGTATATACCATTAAAATCATGTTGGGTTAAATTTACCTGCAGTGTGTTTAAAACGATTAGAAGCATATGTATTTTCAAACACACTGGTGTCATATGGGTCCTTAAAATGCATCTAAACTCTAAGTTTAGTCTAAGCTTTAAGTCTGCGTGTGGGGGGCCCAAGAAAATATTTGCCCAAGGTCCAATCAATATTTAAGATGGCCCTGACCCTAGTGCTGCTAGGCAAAAGTTCTAACCACTTGGCTACTGTCAAACTTTATAGTATGCCTTCCTGATTTGAACTCATGGAGCAAACTGATGTAGCATCTTAAATTTGCTCAGTGGGATATGCTGTTAACCCTCTCTTGGATGAAGAGTGCCTGCATCCAATCAGATGCAGGACCTATTTGAGTATTTTGACAGCTGGCCATTGCTGTGTAGCATAGATGGGGGAACCTTTAATTTTTTTCCCCCTTTCAGCCTGTAAATAATCTACAGTATATGTGTACGGCCAGCTTAAAACTTCAAAATTAGACACATGTTCTGATCATAGCTGGAGGAGTAGGATGCATCTTTCTGAATTTTTTTTGACTGCCTGTATTCTCTAGGACAGGTAGTAAAGAGAACTCTCCACAAAGAAATGAAGACGGCAAAATACAATCCAAATGGGGTTTTAAAGCAGAACTCTACCCTCCTATGCTTTTCAGCCAAGGGGGCTGCCATCTTAGCCTCTGTTTGATCTGCGACATATATGGTGCTGCACACATGATCAGTTATGACTTGGTTTGGCAGTTTATTTATTTTTTGAAAGCACAATTTAATGAAACAGTTAGCATTCCTGACATGCCAGCAATGTAACTGTTTTTTGAAACTGTTAAATCATGGGTTTAGTTCCATTTTAAATATTTGCTACTCCAAAACTGTCCAAAACTGTTTAGCTATATATACCCTGTAAGAAAGTGACAACAGTTTGCTATGTTTAGCGTGTTGCACACACTGCGCAACGAATAAAGAAAAACTCCCAGGATCATGGAAAGCAAACCTGTAATGGGATTAGACCCTTATGCCTCGTACACACGATTGGTTTACCCGGCGGTTTTTTTATCGCCGAAAAAACTGAGAGGAAAGCCAGTAACCTACTCGGCAGCTTCCCCCCCCCCCCCTACACACGTCCGGTTTTCCTGGCAGGAAAACTGCCATGCGAGCCTTGGCCGGGAATCCCAGTCGTGTCTATGCTCCACTGCAGGCTTTCCCCGTAGGGAAACTGCAGAGAGAAATACTGCCGGGAATCCCGGCAGGAAAATAGAAGACATGCTCTCATTTTTCCTGCCGGGATTCCCGGCGGTTTTACTGTGGAGAAAACTGCCATGGAGCATATACACGGCCAGGTTTCCCAGCCAAAAGCTGTCCTGGCAGTTTTCCTGCCAGGAAAAACGGTTGGGTGTACTAGGCATTTCCCTCTTTGCCCAGCTGAATATGTCAAGATGCAATGGGCTAATATCACCAAAGATAGACTACATGAGGGGCTTAGGGATTTACCGACCTCTATTCTTTGGTTAGAGTTGTAACTTTAAGAGGAGCTTTTTTTTTGTACTATCTCCACTCTACAGTTCATTCCTAAATAAGAGAAAAATCACAGGAAGGCAACACTATCATTTACAGCTGAAAACTAGAATTAAAACCATATTTGTTTTTATTATTACCAGCCAGCACTTCCTAATATCATATAGACAAACATATGCTGTCATTTATTATATCAAGCCCATGAAGTCAACTTTGACTTTTAGTAGTTCCGGTGTTTTGTTTGGTGCAGCTTTTTGTTTAGCTCCTTCAAATTTGTTAATAAACCACAAAAATTCAAGAGAAATATATAGAACACTTGGCAAGGAGAAAGAACTTGTTAAGCTGCCACTGTACCGCTTTGTGGTTAACTCAAGCCAACGAATAAACTTATATGGCGAGTGTGCAGTGCTTTGTGGTAAAATGACTATATTCAGCAAACATTCCATTTAGTTGTCTGTTATGTTTGTTTTATTCTTTTCAAAGAATCTTATGCATATGGTTGATACTTAAAGTGGTTGCAAAAGCAGAAGGTTTCTATGCATTAGGATAAAAAGCCTTCTGTGTGCAGCAGCCCCCCAAATACTTACCTGGGGTCCATCTAGATCCAACAATGTTTCACAAGAGACTCAGCTGGCTGGGACTCCCCTCATTGGCTGAGGCAGCAGAAAAGCACCATTGTCTCCCATTGCTGTCACTCAAAATCTGTGACCAATGAGGAGAGATAAGGGATCGGGTTGGGCCGTGGGTCCATGTTTGAATTCAAACACAAAGCTGCAGCTCGGCTTGGGTGCCCCTATAGCAAGCTGCATGCTGTGTGAGGCACTTAATAGGAGGGAGGGGCCAGGAGAGCTGAAGAGGAACCCAAGAACTGGAGGATCTGGGCTGCTCTGTGCAAAACCACTACCCAGAGCAGATGGTATGTCATGTTTGTTATTTTTAAACAAAGAAAACCAAACTTTATTATCACTCTAAAGCCCAACTCCTGGGTTTGTGTTCCATTAGTTTGCTTGGGCCAAATATGTCAACGGCTAAAAAATGCGCCCGCTGTTGGCATCAGCTACATACAGTATACAGTGCTCTGTTCCGGCAACAGCACGGGGACTTCACATTCCTGGAACAAAATCAAGTTGGGCTGAGCCATTCCCAGGAAGTTTTGTATTTTATGAATGACTACAAAGTTTCTTCTGGCTGAGGTGACTATTCAGACATCATCCTACATCTCCACCTCAGTCAACAAGAGACCAACAACCATGCCCTAGCTTGTCCAGCAAAACTTACAGGAAAGCATTTGAGAACTACCGAGGACTGTTTATATGTTTTGATAGTTATGTTAATAGATACTTTAGTCTTACAAAAATCTATTTACTTTATTTCAATTTTGTCTTAAAAATGTATTCACATTCTGGTTGAATTATGATGTATAACAGAGTAGGACACTAGAACTTTTTGATACTTCTTTTAGAATTTTCACTGATACATATACAATGCAGAAAACATTTAATATATTTATTATGAGAAAGTTGTCTCTCCAACATTTGTTAGGAAGATTTATCTATACGTCCCAATCCAGGTATGAAGGAAGTGAATTGAAATCTGTAACATTGGAACATTTCCCTTTTATCTCCTATCCCAGTGACGACTGTAAAATTTTAAATGCCCCTTTACTCTCTGTTCTTATGTCAATAGCCTTCAAAACAATTTAGAGGAATGAATGGGGGGGGGGGGGGGGGCAGTAATAATAATATTACTTCAACTAACATCAGTAGCATTATTTTTTTTTTACTGATACTGTATGTGGACCTGTATAATCCAACAAAGTAACAATAATATAATAATATTGTATTATCCTACCTTGACTACACTACAGTTCTGAATGTACTATACATATACAAACTTTCCGAAAGTCGATTATTTCTTCTAACTAGACATGCCCCCATATGACAGTGCTTGGTAATGATAAGACACTCCAGCACTGAGTACTTCTTTGTAGCAGTTGAGTGGAGTGTACTTTGTATATCCAGAACTTTAATTTTTCAATGTACTTGGGTTTAATGGAAAGGCTATGGCCTCCAAGATTACTTACTGTACATCCTCACTTTATTGGCTGATGCTAGCTTTATTTCCTTTTTTTGTTTGTTTTGTTTGTAATTGTTGCTTTAGTAAAATGTCCTCCTGTGTTCTTTTTCCTAGGTTTGGATGGTCAGCGTTTTCTGAATAGTGAGGAGGTACTGTTATCCTAAAGAAGGATGCCGCCTCCTTCGGATATAGTCAAGGTGGCCATTCAATGGCCTGGAGCGTACCCAAAGTTAATGGAAATTGACCAAGTATGTATGTCTTCCTTATTTTATTACTACTGTATAGATCAATGCAAGTCTGAGTAAGAATCATCTATAGCCAGAAAAAAAAAAACATAATTACTTTTTGTACATAGCATATTGAATATGACTGATGTGCTTTCTACCAACGTTGAAGGGAGTCTGTCACAAAGTTAAAGTATACCTAAGGGCAAACTTTTTTTTTTTTTTGATAGAGTGGAGTGAGATTAGAACCCCTGTCAGATTTTTTTGCTGTCTGTCCCCTGTTAAGGAGATTTACCCTCTCTATTTGTCCTGTTTACTATTATCATTGAAAGTAAAAGAAAATACCAAATTTTGGGTTGTCCCCAGAAAAGTAATAGCGGGGAAATCTTAACATTCTGGTGAACTGGGGTCCCCAACAAAATTCCTTTAACCACTTCCTGCCCGCCGTATGCAGAATGACGGCCGGGAAGTGGTTCTGTTTTCCTAAATGGGAGTCCTATGATGTCCAGCAGGATAACATGCCAGCGCACGCCCGTGGGGACGAGCAGCGCGGCGATCATGAGTGCAGCATGTCAATCTTACACACCGCATCACCGATCGTGGTAAGACGCCTCTGACAGAGGCTACTTTTTTATATACTGCATATCTTTATTCGGAAACAATAATCATAATATATCATAAAACCATTGTAGTTCACCATTCCTTATAGTTGGACTATTCCTTCCATGAATCGTTCCCTTGTCTTCCCTCCAGTTATGCTTCCCTCCCCTGTCAAACACTTTTATCCAACATTCACATCCATCCACTTTCATTCCTCTATCGTCCCCACTTAATCTTTGTTTCCGTAAATTTTCTCTACATCTCTTCCCCAGCTATTCATTATATTTTGATACTTTTTCCCCCACCACTGATTTCAGATTTTTTCACATTATTTAAGAGTACCTTGTCTGATATATACTGATGTATACTAGTTCTGGAGCAGTAGCAGTAAAGCTAAGTAAATTTACCTTAAGGCTCCATGCACACTGGACTTAAAAAAACGTTGATTCTACAGGCGTTTGACGTTTTTTTCTCCTGCCCCTAGAAGCACTTCTATTGTGCTCTTTGTGTCTTTGCACATTTTTGACTGCTACAGGCGTTTTCAATCAGGGACGTTCAGAGGCAGGAAAAAAAAACCTTCTCTATCGCATTTCCTGGAGGAGTTTAGGAGCTGTAAAAACGTCAGTCTCTCCTAAACTCCTCTTATCTCTTCTGAATATCAAGTGCCAAAGTTTTTTTAGGTGTGTTGTGGGAGTAAAAACTTTTGCAGAGGGGAGTGTAGTGCAAAAAATGCCTATAAACTAAACTCTCATAGACTCGCCTAAACTCTCATAGACTCGCCTAAACTTTGTACAATATGCTTTCATTTTGCGTCTTTTATGCCACGTTTTTCAAGCTAAAAACATTGACGTTTTTTCTGCTCCTAGTGTGCATGGAGCCTTAGGCCGCGTACACACAATCAAATCTATCTGCTGGAAACGGTCTGCCAGACCGTCCCAGCAGACATATTCGCTCGTGTGTACGGGCGAGCAGACGGATTTGGCCAGCCGCCAGATTTTAAAGCATGCTTTAAAATCTGTCGGCTGGGAATCCGTCCGCCCGACATGTCTGCTGGTTAGTATGCTAACCAGCAGACATATCTTCTTGCACATTACTTCCTGGTGTGGTGACGTGGCGGCGTCAACGTCACCGCCACATCACCGACACGTCACCGACACGTCAGCGCGCTGTCTGCCGGCGGGGATTTTGGTTTGATCGTGTGTACACGATCAAACCAATACATCCCAGCAGACAGATTTGTTCAAATCGGTCTGTCCGACCGATTTGAACAAATCTATTTACTCGTGTGTACGGGGCCTTACTGTCCTGAAGCTAGACTGGTTCCTATGAAGCTTCCATCTGAGACTTTCCTTTAATTATGCCTCTTTAATTACCAGTATCTCTATTGCTGCGAACATCAGTAAGATATATTACAGCTAGTTTGCTAGCCATTCATCAACCCAATCTAGGTTGAATCATGATCTCGATCAATCAATTTGCTTGTCTCTATTTTTTTACCATTATTATTGATCTTAAGTGTTCATGCACAGTACAAATAGGTGTTTGAGCATCTGCTTGCCAGCAGTCCGCCCAATAAATGTCTATTGGGATATAACAACTGCATGAACTCTGCCGCTGCTCCCAATTTGACATGCCTGCAGTGTCGGTGTTGGTGTGTACCCGGATTACTCACACGGTCTGTGTTTTGGGGACACACACGCACTTCCCTAAAATGTACAAAGAAATAAAAGTTCTACTTAAGTTACCTACAAATTCCTAAAAGGTTATTGGTGCTATTTTTTTGTTGACTTTTTGTGTATGGGTTTTATTGATGTCTGTCTCCACTGGGATGATTTCTCTCACTCACTCCATTGGACTTTTATGTAAACTTAAAGCAAATTAGGCTGTAATATAACCTGTCTCGATAATCAGACCTACTGAAAACTTAATTGTAAGCATAAACCTATTGACTTTTAATCACTAAGCACCACTCAAGGAAACCTGCATCAGCATGTTTTGCAATAAAGTAATTTAGCTCTTCTATTGTCCATTTCCAACAAGACTGTTAACAGAGCCTTGACTTATTGCCAAATGAGGCTTTTTTTTATCCATTTATTGCAGTCAATTTGCAAAAGCAAATGGTTGTACTGTACTATTGCACTGCAGCGTAGGGTTAAAATACCCTGTGCTAGTGGCATACTGGAAATGCCAATTTGTCAAAACTGGAGCAACTAGAATCTGTAACAGTTGCGCACGACAACCAGCCAGTTTCTATGTTTCATTTTAAAGGCTTAAAGCGGAGCTCCACCCAGCAAAACAAAATTTTGCCATGTTGTTTAAAAAAATAAAAAAATAAAAACCTGAAAAAAAAAAAAAATACTCACCCGAAATAGCTGTTGCTATGCGGAAGTCAGTAATCTGCCTCTTCCACACCGCAGTTTAATGTCTTCTTGTCCTTCTCCTTGTGAATGGGGCGCGCTGCTTTCTGGGAACTGTGTGTGTTCTCAGAGAGCAGCGCGCCCATTCACAAGCCAGCGTGAGACTCACGCAGGCGCAGTAGGAAACGGGCAGTGAAGCCGTACGGCTTCACTGCCTGTTTCCCATAGTGTGAATGGCGGCGCGGGACCCGGAGCGATCGTGGGACCGGCATCGGGGGGGGCCGTCAGCGCGGGCGCCTAGGACAGGTAAGTGTCCTTATTTAAAGTCAGCAGCTACACTGTTAGTAGCTGCTGACTTTAAAAAAAAATGTTTTGCGGCTGGAGCTCCGCTTTAACTGAACAAGCTGAAGAAAGAAGCCGATTGGTTGCCTTGTACAGCTGCTCCAGATTATCCCGCTCCAGCTTTAATAAATTCTCCAACCAGACCACTGCTCAACACAGAGTGCAGCAGTTCAGGTCTCCAGTGGTCCGATACCCCCCCTGCACAGTGTTCTTATCAACAGTGCTTACGCTTCTTGTTGATCGGAGAATTGAGTAGGGAGTGTCAGGCCACCGGAGACCTGAACTCTGTGTTGAGCAGTGGTCAAGCAGTACAATAAAACAATAACAAAAAAGATACCAATATTTATTTTTTATTTATTTTTTACATAAAAATTGTGATTTTTTTTTTTTTTTTTTTAAGGCAAAGTGCTGGTTAATTTGTTTTATTTTTACAGTACACTTTATACTGTACTGTATTTTGAAGTGCAAGTTTATTTAATATTTTTGTATTGCCATAATAATTTTTATATGAACTAATGGCTGTGGAATGAATCATGTAAGTTTCCATTATTTCTTATGCGGAGATTCACCCCCAGCTAATAAAGCTTGTGATTTGTTTTTGGGAGAAGATATAAGTGCTAAAAAAAAGGCAAAAAATAGGGGTATGAACCCTAATTGGACTTTCAGCGGCACAGTAAACAATAGAGATGTATAAAAAATATATAAATGTTTAATAGAAAAAGAAAACCACATACAGTATATAACATAGGATACAAGGACAATACAATAATTAAAATCATACATATGAGTACATATAAGTGTTGAGAACCCAAATGCATCAACACATTTTGCCTTGAGGGCTTTGTCAGGTCACAAATTCAGGAAAACAGCAGTTGTAGAGGCAAGAAAGGGATCCCACTCTAACAAATTCATTTCTTTGTTAACATGTGGCCAAACCAGACATTCAATAGAGGAGAAAACGAGCCACACAAAGAAGGTGCAATGCTGGGCGAAGCAAAAACATGGAAACCAACTGTAATCTCCAAATAGCCGGTGTAAATGACTACAAAAGTCACAAATGGAGAAAATGGATATAAGAAGAATGGAGTGAAGAGCCCTCTCGTGCTCTCACTTGGGGATTACCTTGAACCCGTCCAGTCTAATAATAGTCTCTACTTGGGGGATCTGTATTGTATATCCCTCTTATCCCAGCCTATTGATATTTTGAATTATCACTTTGACGTCCTATATTTGGCTTGTCGGCTAAAAGGAAGACATTCTTCTTATATCCATTTTCTCCATTTGTGACGTTTGTACTCATATACACTGGCTATTTGAAAATTACAGTTGGTTTCCCCATTTTTGCTTAGCCTAGCATTGCACCTTCTTTGCGTGGCTCGTTTTCTCCTCTATTGGATGTCTGGTTTGGCCACATGCTAACCAAGAAACAAATTTGAGTGAGATCTTGCCTCTGCAACTACTGTTTTCCTGAATTTGCATCCTGAAGAAGCCATCAAGGCGACCGCGTTGATGCATTCGGGTTCTCATCATCATTTTATATGTACTCATGTGTATGATTTTTAATTCTTGTATTGTCCTTGAATCCTATGCTATATATGTGGTTTTCTTTTTCTATTAAACATTTATATATATTTTTTATACATCTCTATTATTTACTGTGTCGCTGAAAGTCTGATTAGGGTTCATACCCATATTTTTGGCTTTTTCTTTACCACATTATTGACGGATGCTTGCAATGTGAGTGCTATTCTTCTATTTTTAAGATATAAGTGCTCTGACTGCTTTATTTATTTTTTTCCAGAAAAAGCCTTTATCTGCCATCATAAAGGAAGTCAGTGATGGGTAAGTAGATTTACAAAATTATTGCATCTCAGAAAATGGCTCAGTAAATGCTTTAGTATTGCAACAAGAGTGATTGATGTACTTTAATAACTATTATTAGAAATGCATTGTAATTGTCTTGGGTGAACCAAACATTAAAATGGGTATGATCAGTCTACTGTATATGTGAACACTGACACCTGGATGGTTGCAGATACCCGAAAACTTGAAATTAATAGGAAAAATGGAGCAGTGTACTGTTTAATCATTAATAATAATAATCATTTTGTGTAAACGGCATCTTGACAGTCACTAGAATATGTCACCAGGTCTCAAGATGACTAACACTAGTTCATATGGCATGTGAGTCTGCATGAACAATGAATATAGTATTGTATGCCAAATGTAATGCATGCACACATTTAGATCACTGAAATTTGTTTGTTGTGCCCTTGTCCTCATTATTGGTTCCTTTGCCTCTAATGGTTGAACATCATTTTTTCTTTAAAGTATCTTAATGACAAGTTAAAAAAGAGGGGTGGGGGTATTGTATGAGTGGGGGAAAGCAATGTACTGCAGTATTGATAAGCTGGCTGTCAAAAAATGGCATTATTAAATATGGAGTTATTGTATTTTGCTGTCATCCAATTGGTTATAATCTCCGTTAATTAACCAAATCATACAGCATAACATGCCTCAGGGTGCTGGGGAAGTAAACTGCTGGCAAATATTTGCTGTGTGTAACCCCAAAGCACCCTAGCCAACACTATAATGTAACTCTACTCATAGGTGATTTATTGGTCCTCATATTCGTTATTTCCCCATCAAAGGCATTGCAAAAACTACTCCTGCAGCTGCCTTGCCGATTTAGTCTACATTATACACAGTCCATTAGTGATATGTAAAACCAACTATTTGGCATTGTGATAACTATAGCAAGGCAAGGAATTCTGGGGGAGAAATCCCACCAATCTGATCTCTAGACAAACAAAGAAACAGAGAAGTTAATTTTAGGATTCCTTATGCCTTGTACACACGACCGGTTTTCCGGACATGAAAACTGGCATTTTTTAGATTGGTCGGGAAAACCGATCGTGTGTATGCTCCATAGCAGTTTTCCCGACGAGAAAACTGCCCGCAAAAAAATTTGAACCTGTTCTATTCTTTCCGGTCGTGTTACCCGTCAGTCTTTTTCTCATCGTGAAAACCGCTCATGTGTATGCTTTCCCGAGGGGAAAAAAAAACATGCATCCTCAGAATCGAGTATGAGACGGAAGCGCTCGGTCTGGTAAGACTAGTATTCGTAATGGAGATAGCACATTTTTCACGCTGTAACAGACTGAAAAGCACAAGGCTGAAAATCGCAAACCGTCTCTCACCAAACTTTTACTAACACGAGGATCAGCAAAAGCAGCCCAAAGGGTGGCGCCATTTGAATGGAACGTCCCCTTTATAGTGCCGTCGTACGTGTTGGACGTCACGGCGCTTTGGTCGAGCGTTTTTTTTTTGACTGAACGTGTGTATGGAAGGCAGGCTTGAGAGGAATCACGTTGGGGAAAAATGTCGGGTTTTGGCATGTCCGGAAAACCGGTCAAAAATCCAACGATTAGATAATAATAAACTATTTAGATTTTATTGCCCCGGTAATTAAGGTGGTTGTAAAGCTCAGATATGAAATATGAGCAAAGAATGTTATTACTATTATTATTTTTTCGCAGCTCTTTACAAAATGAAAGCAGACTTGACAGTACAATTTGGTACAAGAGAAATCGGAGGGCTCTGCTCGTCAGAGCTTACAATCTAATGCCCTGTCCACACAATTGGTTCATTAGATGAAAACGTGTCAGAACGCGGTGACAAAAAACACAACGACGTGCTGAGAAAAATTAAGTTCAATGCTTCCGAGCATGCATCGACTTGATTCTGAGCATGCGTTTATTTTTAACCAATGGAATTCCCCACAGATGTTTGTTTTTTTCTATCGGTTTTTTAACCATCAGATCATTTTAAAACCGGTTCTAATTTTTTTCACCGATGGGGAAAAAAAAAAAAAAGGGGGCCCACACAGACCGTTTTCATCAGACAAACCGATCGTGTGTGATAAGAGAGAGAGTCAAGTGATGCAAAAGGTAGTAACTGTGGGAGATGGGCTGATGGATGAAGTAAAAACACAGTGTAAACAACAAAACAAAAAAAACCTGTATATTAGTAATCGGCTTCTTTAACCACTTAAGACCCGGACCAAAATGCTGCTAAAGGACCTTGCCCCTTTTTGCGATTCGGCACTGCATCGCTTCAACTGACAATTGTGCAGTCGTGTGACGTGGCTCCCAAACAAAATTGGCGTCCTTTTTTTACCCACAAATAGAGCTTTCTTTTGGTGGTATTTGATCACCTCTGCAGTTTTTATTTTTTGCGCTATAAACAAAAATAGAGTGACAATTTTGAAAAAAATGCAATATTTTTAACTTTTTGCCATAATAAATATCCCCCAAAAATATCTAAAAAAAAAAAAAAAAAATGTTTTCCTCAGTTTAGGCCGATACGTATTCTTCTACCTATTTTTGGTAAAAAAAACACAATAAGCGTTTATCGGTTGGTTTGCGCAACATTTATAGCGTTTACAAAATAGGGGATAGTTTTATTGCATTTTTATTAATTGTGACTGCGACATTATGGCGGACACTTCGGACAATTTTGACACATTTTTGGGACAATTGTCATTTTCACAGCAAAAAAATGCAGTTAAATTGCATTGTTTATTGTGAAAATTACATTTGCAGTTTGGGAGTTAACCACAAGGGGCCGTTGTAGGGGTTATGTGTTCCCTAATGTGTGTTTACAACTGTAGGGGGGTGTGGCTGTAGGAGTGATGTCATCGATTGCGATTCCCTGTATAAGGGATCACGCGATCGATGACGCCGCCACAGTGAAGGACGGGGAAGCCGTGTTTACACAAGGCTCTCCCACGTTCTTCAGCTCCGGGGACCGATTGCCGCACTCCAGCAGCGATTGGGTCCGCGAGTCCCACAGTCCCGGTCCCGGAGCTTCGGACCGGGTGATGGGAGAGCGCCGCGGGCGCGCGCCCGTGACCCATGGCTGGGTACTAGTACAGGACGTATCTGTACATACATGTGCCCAGCCGTGCCATTCTGCCAATGTATATGTGCAGGAGGCGGTCCTTAAGTGGTTAAAGAGAAGGGTTTTCATGGATCATCTAAAGATTAGGAGATAGTCAGACAGATTGAGGTTGGGAGCTTGGGAGACATCCTAGAGGTGAGCATGGGAGCTGATGAGAGCTAGAGAGAAGGAGGTCTTGGGAGGACCGAAGAGAGCAATTTGGTTGTTATTTCGAGACCAGGTTGGTGAT
Source organism: Rana kukunoris (assembly GCA_029574335.1). Lineage (NCBI taxonomy): Eukaryota > Metazoa > Chordata > Amphibia > Anura > Ranidae > Rana > Rana kukunoris. The sequence goes on from CM056053.1 coordinate 160,775,133, forward strand.
GTAGCTGGGGGCTGGATGGCTTTGTAAGTTGTTGTTAGTACTTTGAATTTTTGTTTTTGTTCGGGTGAGTGGGAGCCAGTGGAGGGATTGGCAGAGAGGGCTGGCAGACACTGAGCGAAGAGAGCACTTTGGTTGTTATTTCGAGACCAGGTTGGTGATGTAGCTGGGGGCTGGATGGTTTTGTAAGTTGTTGTTAGTACTTTGAATTTTTTTCGGGTGAGTGGGAGCCATTGAAGGGATTGGCAGAGAGGGCTGGCAGACACTGAGTGGTTGGTAAGGTGGCTGAGACTGGTAGAAGCATTCATCATGGCCTATTTTCCTCTATAGTGTGTACTTGTCTCAATTATTAGCAATGAGTGTAGTTTCTGTCTGCTGCTTCGTTCCTCTGTTAGCGTCAAGAAAAAAGGTGACAGGAGGAAGCTTCAGCTGATTAACAGCCCCAGCTCTGTTCCTGTGTGCTGTGGGAAGAAGGGGGGGGGTTATATTCCCTCCAATCAGCTCTTTTTTCTGAACTCTCATGCAAACGTTAAAAAAAATGGATGTAGAGAAGACTGCAGATAGGCAGGTACAACTTTTATATGATGATTTGTTTTTAATCTCTGTGCATCACCTGAGACTGGTCACTTATGAACTGTGAATATGTAATGCTGCATACACGTGACCGTTTTTCGGGTTTTTCGGGTTCTAAAAAATTATGTTTTCAAGGGTCTAGAATTTTTTTTTTTCAACCCGATAATTGAAACGGCCTTGCCTACACACGATCATGAAAAACAAATGCTCTAGCAAAGCGCGGTGACGTACAACACGTACAACAGCACTATAAAGGGGAAGTTCCATGCGGATGGCACCACCCTTTGGGCTACTTTAGCCGAATTTGTGTTGTAAAAGATGATTCGCGCTTTTCAGTCTGTTACAGCGTGATGAATGTGCTATCTCCATTCTGAATGCGAATTTTACCAGAACAAGCGCTCCCATCTCATAACTTGCTTCTGAGCATGCGCATTTTTCTTCACGTCGTTAAAGCCCCCACACGACCATTTTTTACGACGTAAAAAAAAAACGACAACGTTAAAAACGCATGTTCGAAATTTTTAATGCCCATTTTTTACATCGTGAAAAATGCTCTGGAGCCCACACACGGTCGTTTTAATGACATAAAAAAAAAACTTAATTTTTTAGAACCTGAAAAACGGTTGTGTGTACACGGCATAAGGGTTTACAACTACAGTAGAACCTCGGATTACGAGCATAATCCGTTCCATGAGAGTTTCCCCATAGAAGTCAATGGAAACAAAAAATTATTTGTTCCTCATTGACTCCAGCGGCATGCAATACTGCATGGGGCCAGAGGTGGGGGGCGCTTAGGCCAAACGTGGTACTGCACACCGCTGTGGCTTGAATCCTGCTCATTTTGCGAGACAACACTCGCAAACCGAGTCAGGATTTTTTAAAATAAAGTGCTCGTATGGTGAAACACTCGTTAACCACGTTACTCGCAATCCGAGGGTCCACTGTACTTTAAATAGTCATGCATCCTCTTCATACGAGAATAGGGATGATCTGAAAACCTTTCTGAGAAGATCCTCTCTAAGGGTATTAGTCAGATCTAAGCGTTTTCTGATGCTGGTAGAAGTTGGAGTGACTAGGGGAAGAGGCTTTTATTCCTGTCAACATGGAGGCAAGGTGCTTTGCCTGGCTGCATGCTTAGATAAGGGCCTGGTATGGTTTTTGGAAGGACCCCCCCCCCCCCATGCTTTATTTTCTTTCTTTTTTTTCAGAGGCAGGAAATGTCATCAGCAGCAGCAATTTTTACCCTTATAAATGTTACTTTGATTTAATACATTCAACAGCTGTGCTACTTCATATGCAGTTTTAGGGCACCCCAAGCAGGTTTTTAATAGAAATTGTGCATTTTCTAATGTCGCACTTAATAAAATCTGCAGGCATACCATAAGTTAAGTCCACTGAGGAACATGCCACCTTGTGGACTTGTCTCTTTAATTTACATCTGAAAGGTCTATTTTTACTCCAGGAAGATAACTTCTAGAGCTCTAATACTGAACTCTGTGGTCTCAGCTCCTTCAAGAGCAGAGTTGAGGGTACTGCTATGCCCACCTGTCCCCTCCTTCTGCCCAATCACAGAAGCCTTTGTATTATGTGACTTCATTCATGAAATACAAAGGCTTCTGTGTATGGGCAGTAGAGGGGAGAGGTGGGCATAGCTGCTCTGTGTGCTTCTCTCCTCTCACAGTCCTGAGTGTAGCCTCTGGGAGTGCCGTAAGCCCGTCAGATATAAGTAATAAAGATAAGTCCAGGAGGTGACATGCACCTAAGAGTACTTGACTCTTAGGCCGCGTACACACGAGGGGATATGTCCGCTGAAAACGTTCCGATGCACCGTTTCAGCAGACATCTCCGCTCGTGTGTATGGGCTAGCGGACAGATTTGTCCACCCGACAGATTTCAAAGCAAGCTTTGAAATCTATCCGGTGGGAATCTGTTCGCCCGACATGTCTAGTACACTTACCAGCAGACATGTCGGCCCCCACCGCCGCCGCGCCGCTGCCGAATGGATTCGGCGCATGCGCGGAAGTGTTTTACTTCCTGGTGCGGTGACGTGGCGGTGACGTGGCGGCGTCAACGTCACCGCCGCGTCACCGCCACGTCACCGCGTCGTCCGGCGGCGGGGAATTTGATCCGATGGTGTGTACACGCCATCGGATCAAACTCCCGATCGGACATATCCGATGGAAATGGTCCGCGGACCGTTTTCATCGGATATGTCCGATCGTGTGTACGCGGCCTTAGTGTGCCAGCACTTTTTACAACTTCAAGCCTTGGTCCTCTCTAAAAAAAATGTTTTATTTAACTGCTTTTGGTACATCTCCCCCACCACCACCACCACCACCACCATGGTAGTTCACAGCTCCCTATGCCCTTTGAAAATTCCTTGCCTGTTAGCCTTAAAATTTATCAAGATTCAACCTGCTTTGACTTCAATGTGGTCCACGTTAAAGTTGCAGATTCTTCCCATGTTCATAGAATGGGCTTGCGAATCAAACACAAACTGATTCACTCATCGCAACTTGGCATACTCACACTTTTGGTATTGATCGACAGCCACGTCATCACAAACTCACCTCCTTATGCCGCGTACAAACGATCGGAATTTCCGATGGTATAAAATCCAATGGAATTTTCCGTTGGAATTTCGATGAAGCTGACTTAACTCAGTCTTTCATACACACTGTCAGACTAAATTCCAACCGTCCAAAATGCAGTGACGTAAAACACTGCGACGAGCCAAGAAAAATAAAGTTCAATGCTTCCGAGCATGCGTGGGTTTTTTCTCCATCTGAGTTGCACACAGACGATCTGAATTTCTGATCGTTCTTATTCCTTTGGAAAAAATAAAACATGTCCTATTTCTAAACACAGATGGAAAAAAGTTTGATGGGGCCCCCACATGCAAAACAAAAGAACACATTCTTATTGACAGTCGCACTCCGAATAAAAATTGCCTTTATTGTAAAATCCAAATAGAAAAACAGCACTACATGTCACAGCACATCGGAAAGCTACTGACGCGTTTTACATTATACTTTGTGTTCAATCATAGGCCATCTGACTTTTTTCATCGGAAATTCTGATCGTGTGTACGCTGCATTATTCTTTATTCCACTCTATAGAGACTACATTTTTCTGTAACCCAAGAAAACAACTAGGAAGGATAATTAGGCTCAGGAAATGTGAACAGGCCACAAGAGTTTTGATATATTATGACATAATCAAAGCTATAAAAACAAAAAACAAAAATAAAACTGTTTTAATGGTATATTTAATAGGTCAAAGAGTATCGCATAAGAGAAGTTCATTTTTAGGGTTTGCTAACACTCTAAGCCCAGGTTCACACTGGGTACGATTTAGTTCGATTTGAGATGCGATTTCACATGTGAAATCGCATCTCAAATCGGCGGCAATTGCCGGAAATGACACCGTCCTAATCGGTGCGACGCCGCATCTGCGGCGCTGCACCGATTTCAAAAAGTAGTTCCTGTACTAAATGTTACTAAGAAAGGAAAAAAAATACTGTTTTGCAGTTTTTATTAAACACTTCTGGATTTAAGCCAAGATAGAATTCTGATCTGTTACACATACATTTTTTACTAAAGAAAACAAACTTGGAGCAGTATAGAAAAAGCAAAGAAAACCACTGACATTAATGGCTTATATTTGTGGACCTTCAAGGAGCTTAGCTCATGTGAAATTATTATGTATAATTTTTTAACACTCTCCAGTGACCTATAACATTGAGTCCGAGATGGTGTTAATAGATTCTGATGGATGACTGCTTCAGTTTATTTGACAAGTTTCGTCCATCATGGCTAAGTTCCAGTCAGGTCCAATAGTAATAATATTATACTAGAATTGTGGTTGTGTGTTTGCCCCTAAATATATTTCTCAATAAATTCTATATATAGAAAAGCAGTTTATTTTTTTCATGTTTAAGCTTTTTTGTTTTCTTATTAAGTTGGTCTTAAAGCGGAGTTCCACCCTTAAAATCACTTTTTTTCATTACATCCAGCATACTGGCGTCAGCGCCAGTATGCTGTTTTTTTTTTTTAATGCGTGTACTTACTTTATATCACAACATTGAATTCCAGGCGCACCGCGGAGTGTCGCGGCTATAAGGCGTCACGCCTTCCGGAAACAGCCGATTAGCTTTCGGCTTTTACTCGGCGCCTGCGCACAGACCCAGGAGCTGACTGCGCAGGCGCCGAAAATAGCCGGTCCTAGTTCGGGTTTTTTCGGAGGGCGTGACGCGGCTATATACGGCGCCTGCGCAGTCAGCTCCTAGGTCTTTGCGCAGGCGCTGAGTAAAAGCCGAATGCTAATCGGCTCTTTCCGGAAGGCGTGACGCCTTATAGCGGCGACACTCCGCGGTGCGCCTGGAATTCAATGTTGTGATATAAAGTAAGTACGCGCATTAAAAAAAAAAAAAAACAGCATACTGGCGCTGACGCCAGTATGCTGGATGTAATGAAAAAAAGTGATTTTAAGGGTGGAACTCCGCTTTAAGATATAAACTTGTTTTTAAAACTAGCTTCAGCTTGCCAAAAAGATTTGTAATTTTTTTTTTTTAAGAAAACGTGACCTTTTAATTGTTTTAAAAAAATATCCAGCTTATAATATTAATGGTAAATGCCTAGAAAAGTCCAGGATCACTAAAGGAATTTTTTTTTTGCTAAATAGCTTCCTTTACCTTACTGCAGTCCTGGTTTCATGTCCTCATTGTTCGTTTTTGCTTTAAAGTTGTTGTAATTCTTCTCTGATCTCCACACTTCCTGCTTGTCTGGCTCCTTATGAAAAATCTCATGGCAGCTTTTTACTGTGGTCCAAGCTGTTATTACTGTGTGTCTAAAACTCCTCAGAACCAATCAGATTCATTTTAAAAACAAAACACTGCCCTGGATTTGTTTGTTTTTGTTCTGTGTGTCTCTCTACTTCACATAAACATGAAACCAGTTTAAAAGTGAAACTAAACTGCAGGCACATTATATGATTGATTTTTATCTATTTTAAATCAATTTAAAAGGAGTCAGTTAACTTTTATGTCTCTATACCCTGTAAACAGTCATTTTAGTGACCCATTTTAGTGACCCTTTAAATGGATCTGAAGTGTAGTGTTCATATATAGTACTTTCTCTTATTTTCCCTACCCCCGATGAACAGGCATCTAAAAAAAAATTTAATCATATAATTTCGTTTTTCAAGAAATATCTAATCTTAGTTATAACAAGTAAATGTATAACTCCATACAGTGGAAATCTAGTAGAAAATTACACAGGATTAGCCTAAAGAAAATTCCAGACTAACATTTCTGAGTGAAGAAAGCTGTGTTTCTGGTTTTCTCTGGATTCTGTAGTCCCAGGTTGGGGGGGCGCAAACGAAAAAAAAAATATTGCAGCCTCACTGTGCCCATCACATGCAGCCACTGTGCCATGCCACCAAATGTAGCCACTGTGCCATGCCACCAAATGCAGCCACTGTGCCATCAATTGTCACCACTGTGCCATGCCATCAAATGCAGCCACTGTGCCATCAATTGTCACCACTGTGCCATGCCCATCAAATGCAGCTACTGTGCCCATCAATTGTCACCAATGTGCCATGCCATCATATGCAGTCACTGTGCCATCAATTGTCACCAATGTGCTATGCCATCATTTGCAGTCACTGTGCCATCAATTGTCACCACTTGTGTCACTAATTGTGCCATGCCATCAAACGCCACCACTGTGCCATCAATTGTCACCAATGTGCCATGCCATCAAAAGCAGCTACTGTGCCCATCAATTGTCACCACTGTGCCATGCCATCAAATGCAGTCACTGTGCAATCAATTGTCACCACTGTGCCATGCCATCAAACGCCACCACTGTGCCATCAATTGTCACCACTGTGCCATGCCATCAAACGCAGTCACTGTGCCATCAATTGTCACCTCTCTGCCATGCCATCAAATGCAGTCACTGTGCCATCAATTGTCACCTCTCTGCCATGCCATCATATTCAGTCACTGTGCCATCAATTGTCACCACTGTGCCCCATGCCACTGTGCTCATTGTCGCCTCTGTGCCCCATGATGCCACTGTGCCCCATGCTTCTACTGTGCCCCATGCTGCCACTGTGCCCCATGCTGCCACTGTGCCCCATGCTGCCACTGTGCCCCATGCTGCCCCTTTCCCTGTAAAAAAATCACTTACCTGACGCTTCCATGTCCTCCCTCGATGTCTTCTGCCGCCCTGGAGAAGCTTCAGCCAATCAGGTTCCTGAAAACCAGAATCCGGGAACCTGATTGGCTGAAACGGCTGTCAGTCTAATGCAAGGACCGCAGATTGCCTGCGCTCGGAGCATAGACTTCCGAGAGCCGGAGGGCGGGACTGGAAAAGCCTATCAGAGCCACTGGCTTTGATAGGCAGTTCCCCTCAGCCAACCAGCTGTCGCTATTCGGGTAACCGGCGTCCCATGTCCGGTTATACGAATAGACCAGGCAGCTGGCAACAGTAACACACGTCCAATGCATAGCATTGAACGTGTGTTACTTGCGAGAGGGGGTGGCGCTGCAGCGCCCTCTATAGACGGCCGCCAGAACTTCGGCTAAAATGTCAAAATGACATTTTAGCCGAATAAAAGTTCTTAAAGGGCCCGTTTTTTTTTTTTTTTATTCTTTTTTTTTTTTTGTGACTGCGGGAGGGGGGGCGGCGCCCGTGCGCCCATATGGGCGGGCCGCCACTGGTCTCGGGTGAAGACACAGGTATACATTATATACTCAAGCCTAAGAATAGCTCAGAGCTCCCACTTTGGAGACATTATTCCTATTGGAGACAGGAGGTCTCACCCAGGGGTCAGAGGTGCCCCAGCCAGCAGCCAGAAGACAGATCGCATCCCAGGAGTCGGGAGAACCCTTATCCAGAGGTCAGGCATAGACGGGGCACCTGAGACTAAAGGCTAAGTGAGCCAAGTGAACCAGGAGATTTGGGAGACACAATCAGAGGGATGCGTAGGAAGACCAGTAGTGCTGCTGAAAGGGAAGCCAGGTGGCTCAGCATTTTTAGCTGACTATTCATGTTGATGTGGAAGAACCCCTGTGTGGGCAACTGATGTTTATGCAATCTTCCCATTTCGTTCAATAAACGTGGGCTCCTCTCCAACGGGAATGGCCAAAGATGAATCATCATTTATCTGGTTCAGCCGAAATCTAATCCATCTATGATGAGCTTTTAGACTGTCTGCCTTTTAGCAGTAAAGTATTTTTTACTTACAATTTTTCTTCCTTTTATGGCTCTAAGGGTATTTGGAATACTTATACCTGTTGCATTAGTTTCAGGTGAAAAAGTGGCAGGTCAGAGAGGGCAACAATGGGTTTGAGGAAAATAAAATTTCTTCTTGCCTCCTGTTTTTGAGATATCTGCCTACCCATGCCTAAAGCTGGCCACACATTTCCAGAATTATGTCAAAATTTAAGCATCACTTATGGTAGTTGGACCATGCAAGTGTTTCCAGTTGCTAAGAATTTTTTATTGCTATCTACATCTATCTACTGGCTGCATCAGGAAGATGATTTAGATGAGAACAGTTGGACCCCTTTCACACTGAAGCGTTTTTACAGCGTTTTAGCATTAAAAATAGCACTATTAAAATGGTCATAAAATGCTCTGAAAGCAGCATCTTTGGAGCAGCTTTTGGGCGCTGAAAAAAAACGCTCCAAAAACACCCCTCTCCATTGAAATGAATTGAAAGCGCTGTAAAATCGCCTTACCCTTTCACATTGAGGCACTGCAAAAACACCCCAAAACGTTAGGGTCTTAGCGGTGCTTTACCAGCACATTGGGATTGCAGATGAGGCTTCGCTCGAAAAACACTCGAATAACGCCCGAGTGTGAAAGGGGCCTTAGTGAAAGAATAGTTGAATGATGGGTAGTTGTCTAACATACATACATTTTATCATGTTTTAACAGTAACATGATGTGGGTGCATTTCTGTCAGTCACAGGCAGTGCCACGCTCCTTTAGTCTTAAAATAAGAGCGAGGTGAAGCCTTCATCAATCTACGTGAAATATGCTAGTTAGTGGGCATGGAGGAGGAGGGAGGGAGTGGGCTATCATTTAACACTGTGAATACGCCCACATGTGTGACTCTATAGTCAAATGGGCTATACAGATGTGACAGGGAGGAAATTCTCAGCATAGAAATTCACTGAAAACCGAGCATGTGCAGAGCTGCCAACACTGCTTTGCAAAATCCCTAGCTGCTTCGGGAACTTGGATAGAAGAGGGAGATAAACAACAGAAGGATCAACCAGATTTTTGCTGAATACAGAAAACAAATCTCATAGTGACTGAGTATGAACAGCATGTAATACACAATTTGATAGTTTTTTATGATGTGGAATTTAGTGACACTTTAATTAAACAAGCTGAAGTTAGAAGCTGATTGGCTACAATGCACAGCTACACCAGATGATAAACAAGGAACGGTGTGTTACATTGATAAACATTTTATAGAACTTTGGTTGGCTTATAATACGGATCATGTGATCAATAACTACACAGAGGGGTTCTCTTCTGTTAACAGCTGCCTGTTCTAAGGCCTTGTACACACGATCGGACATATCCGATGAAAACGGTCCGCGGACCGTTTCCATCGGATATGTCCGATCTGGAGTTTGGTCCGATGGCATGTACACACCATCGGATCAAATTCCCCGCCGGCGGACGGCGCGGTGACGTGGCGGTGACGTTGACGCCGCCACGTCACCGCACCAGGAAGTAAAACACTTCCGCGCATGCGCCGTATCCATTCGGCGGCGGCGGTGCGGGACGACATGTCTGCTGGTAAGTGTACTAACCAGCAGACATGTCGGGCGGACACATTCCCACCCGATAGATTTCAAAGCATGCTTTGAAATCTGTCGGGTGGACAAATCTGTCCGCTAGCCCATACACACGATCGGAGATGTCTGCTGAAACGGTCCATCAGACCGTTTTCAGCGGACATATCCGCTCGTGTGTACGAGGCCTTAGAGCTGGAAGATGTAAATGGAACTAAAAAGTTAAAAATAAGTTAATTATCCCAGATCAGCACAGGGAACTTGATGACAGGGAAGCGATATTCAGGTTGCAAGGATCAATGACTTTATCAAAAGACTGTACTCCAGTGTGTTTTTAAACAAAGTTTAACAAAATGGAGTTGAACCTTATATCTTTGTTATAATATTACTGATAACAGGCAAAACATACTAATTTGGCAGTAAAAAAATAAAATAAAAAATACATTAGGGTAAAAGCTTTTTTTTAAACCTCTTCTTGGGAATTCTGTAACTTGAACAGCTTGGTAATGAAGTGGACATTACAGGAAAGAACTAATGAAAGGAATTCTCTAATGTGAAGCATTCCAAATAAGGACTTAATTTGCAGATAAACTTACTTTTTAAGGAACTAGATGTCTCCAAAGACCACATAAACACAAAGACGCTTTGTGAGTTATCCCTGTAAAACCTAACTGTCATTTAACTGTAAAGTAAAACACATCCAGTAAAACGAGATACATGATTGTATCCAAAGGATTGCGCACATTGGAACACCTACTATTAATTAGATGAATAATACACTGTTTTGTACTTGCACGCTTATTCACTACTATGTGTGTGAATTGCTAATAAATTACAAATCTAAGATGTTTGTACAGTAGTAATTAAAAAAATACAGAAGGATCAACCAGATTTTTGCTGAATACAGAGTTAAAAAAAATCATACATTGCGATTTCTGGAATCTTTTTTTTTTGGATTATGTCTCTCACAGTGGACATGCACCTACGATGACAATTTCAGACCCCTCCATGATTTCCAAGTGGGAGAACTTGCAAAATAGCAGGGTGTTCAAATACTTATTTTCCGCACTGTATACGGAAACTGATGATTTTAAGACCTTGATGTGTATTTTTAAATGATTAGATTTGTAGGTCTCAAAGCGAGATTTGTAGGTAGGCTGGAAATAAAGTAAGGGCCAATTCGCTCTCTCTTCCGGTAGGAAGTGAGGTACCCCTTCACATCTTCACCCCCTCTTTTATTATTTTTCTTATTAATTATATTGTTTTAAGTAATATTACATTGAATCAAATGGAGTTGGGAAATATTAAAGTCCAATAAGACTTTGTATTTTATTGGTCGAAGGAGTTGTTAAATAGATACAGTGGATATAAAAAAGTTTACAATGTTAAAATGTCAGGTTTCTGTGATGTAAAAAAAGGAGACAAAGATGAATCATTTCAAAACATTTTCCACCTTCGACCTATAAACTGTACAACTCAATTTAAAAACAAGCTGAAACCTTTTAGGGGGACGTATAAAAAAAAAATGTGGTTGCATAAGTGTGCACACCCTCCTATTACTGGGGATGTAGCTGTGTTCCTAATTAAGCAATCGCATTCAAACTCATGTTAAATAGGAGTCTGTACACACCTGCCATCATTTAAAGTGTCCTTGATTAACCCCAAATAAAGTTCAGTAGGTCTGTCCTGACATTTTCTTAGTCGCATCCTACAACAAAAGCCATGGTCGTAGACTTTTTATATCAACTGTAAATAGATAGATAATTAACCCTTATATAGGTAATTGGTTAAGGAGTCAGAAACAAGAATGTTGAATGGTTTTAAAATGTATTATATGTGTTCCCCTGTTTCTATTTGCCCCCTTTGCCTTTGTTTGTATCCTATTGTAAAAATGTAATAAAAAAAACAGATTGAGTAAAAAAAAAAAAGAAGCCCAAAAAATATATAAAATGTATATACCGTATTTATAGGCATATAACACGCACAGGGAAGTTTCAGGAAAAAAACATTCCACAGCCCCCTGCGTATAACACGCCTGTACAGTTTACCCTCTACTTTCAGGGTAAAAAAGTGAGTGTTATACTCCAATAAATACAGTATGTATTCAAATTAGTAATACAAGGTATTGTACATGCTGGCACTGCTAATTTGTCTGGCTGTCTATGCACCCTTAAACCACGTACACACAATCAGTCCATCCGATGAGATTGGTCCTAAGGACCGTTTTCATCAGTTAACCGATGAAGCTGACTGATGGTCTGATGTGCCTACACACCATCGGTTAAAAAAAGATTGTGTCAAAACGCGGTGACGTAAAACACAACGACGTGCTGAGAAAAATGAAGTTCAATGCTTCCAAGCATGTGTTGACTTTATTCTGAGCATGCGCGGCTTTTTAACCGATGCTTTTGCATACTAACGATTGGTTTTGACCTATCGGTTAGAGGCGTCCATTGGTTACAATTTAAAGCAAGTTCTCTTTTTTTTGACCGAGGGATAACTGACCGATCATGTGTACGCGGCCTAAGTCATGAAAGGGTATTATACTATTTGTATTATATCTATAATGTAGCTAGTTTTTATATAATTATATTATTATACTTGTCCATGCCCTGAGGCACTTACATTTACACCTGTACAGCATTGAAACTGCTGAAGGACCCAGGTCTTATACCACAGGAAGGAGATTGTTTCCTTCTCAGGGATAGAAGGGTTGTTGTTTTGTTTTCAGGGATGATGCTTTTAGTGGGGATAATTATGGTTAATGAAGATTTCATCATGTATACTTTGTGATGTTTTGTTTTTGGAATAGCACATGGTATATGTTGGCATGTTCATTGGTTATTGTTTGGTTCAGCTCATTAACTGAGGTTTGAAACTGCAACAACAGGAACTACAGCCTACCCACAGAACAATGACAGCACCCTGCTCCAGTGTTCCATTATCTTAGTAAGATCTTGTATACATTTTACCAATAGAGAGTTTTATGGTTAGTTTTTTTTTTCTTAGGTTTCTCTCTATAGTTAACTAGTCTTTTGTTGAAAGGGAAATATATGTACATGGTCAAATATTTGTTTATTTGCAAATACCGTTTTTATGCTATTTTTCTTCATTTTTTTTGTTTTAAATCTTATTATCTAAAATTCTAAATGGAATTTCTGACAGATAAAGTCAGTTGGAAGCTTTTCATCAGATATTCCGTCCATGTGTATGCCTCATCGGTCTTTTTCCGTGGGAAATTCCGACGGAATTAGAGAACACGTTCTCAATTTTTCTATTGGAATTTCTGTTCGTCTGGATACAATTCCGACAGATTAAAAACCATGCATGCTCAGAATCAAATTGATGAAAGCTCGGAAGCATCGAACTTCATTTTTTTTGACTCGTCGTAGTGTTGTGCGTCACTGCAAGACAGATTGAGCGGAATTCCATTGAACTTTGTTGGAAAAACTGTCAGAGTTTATTCCAACGGGAAAACCGGTCGTGTGTACAGGAAATTAGTCTTCATAATGTGGTTTGATGTGTATCCTTTCTAATGGGTCCTTTTTTTTTCAATGTTATAGATGGTCTATTATTCAGAATCATGAAGAGTTGGCACTTCAGTATGCTGAAGGTTCTGGGTTCTATATCACAGAAAAAGTAAGTATATGCAGAATCAAGTCTGTTTCCTATAGAAACCAATGGCAATCCAATCACAACCGGGTCATTATCTGCACACAATACAAATGGGAGGGAATACTGACTATTTATTATGGGCAACTCATATCATTTTGGAATTGAGAGTCTTTTAGTGGAGTTCAGCTCTAAACAACCAGTAAACCTAAAATGAAAAAATGGCCACTAGTAACATATACCACTATAGGCTCAAATTCAAAAAGCTTTTACACAAAGAACAGGATCCTAACTTTAGCATTGATTAATTTTAAAAAGCCACCACCACCTTGTCTATTCAGGACAAGTTGACCGTGTTTTTATATAGGCCTCTTCCACCAGCCCAAATTATGAGGTAGCATGTGAAGCCCCATACACACTATCAGTTTTCCTGCAGGTTTTCTCTTCTGGTTTACCAAAATCATCTAATATGAGGTCAAACCTCAAGCGTTTCAATTTGTATGCAATCAGGCAGGCCCTTGTACTACATGGTTTTGGTAAACCTGAAGAGAAAACCTGCAGGAAAACTGATAGTGTGTATGGGACTTGACCTCCTCCAGTATGACAGTGCATGGATCTAGCAGCAATTTCCAGGTCCGAGCACCTAAAACGACTTCTTGCCTCCGCCATACCTCGGACCAGAATGAGTCAAGTTTGGCACATGACCAAAAAGATGTAATAAATCTCCTATTTGTTTACCACAGGTCCAGCAAAATTGTGAACTTTGCAGGGACATTTTATTAAATCTGTAAGATGATTGAATGACATCTCGTAAGAATGTTAAAAGGAAATACATGGTATTTAGAAAATATGGAGGTTTTATATGTAATCATAAGTATTCAATTTGTTTTGACGTCACACGAAGGAGAATTCAGTAAACCTGGAGCCTCACAGTTTTTCAAATTGAGATTTGCTTGAGAAAGCCAATACCGTCTGAAACGCGAAAACTTTTTTTAAAGGTGACCTATTTTTTTACATTAGAAATCTCAAAAATGATGGCAAATGATGAAAAACCATTTAAAAAAAGTAATTGCTTGCATTACATTGTGGACAATCCACAACTTGTGGCAGGTAAAGTGGCAGGTGACGTGGCCAGGTGACGTGGCCAGTGGACAATCCACAACTTGTGGCAGGTGACATGGCCAGGTGACGTGGCAAGTGGACAATCCACAACTTGTGGCAGGTGACGTGGCCAGGTGATGTGGCCAGGTCATGTGGCAAGTGGACAATCCACAACTTGTGACAGGTGACGTGGCCAGGGGACATGCCCAGGTGACATGGCCAGGTGACGTGGCAAGTGGACAATCCACAACTCGTGGCAGGTGACGTGGCAAGTGGACAATCCACAACTCGTGGCCAGGTGACGTGGCAGGTGATGTGGCAAGTGGACAATCCACAACTTGTGGCCAGGTGACGTGGCAGGTGATGTGCAAGGGTGGATCCAGAGTCTAGTCTCGGGAGGGGCACTGCCAGAAAATAAGTGAGTTGCTTACAGAACTCAATTAGGTGTCCGATGTGTCCGCTGCAATGTTGCAGTACCGCTAAAAAATCAATGATTGCCACCATTACTAGTAAAAAATATTTAAGTATAACTGCCATAAATCTATCCCATAGTTTCTAGACGATTGTCAGGGACTGCAGACATGGTACAAGAGATGGTCAGAGACTGCAGACATAGTACAAGAGAAGGTCAGAGAATGCAGACATGGTACAAGAGATGGTCAGAGAATGCAGACATGGTACAAGAGATGGTCAGAGACTGCAGATATAGTACAAGAGATGGTCAGAGAATGCAGACATGGTACAATAGATGGTCAGAGACTGCAGACATGGTGCAAGAGATGGTCAGAGACTGCAGACATGGTACAAGAGATGGTCAGAGACTGCAGGCATGGTACAAGGGATGGTCAGAGACTGCAGGCATGGTACAAGGGATGGTCAGAGACTGCAGGCATGGTACAAGGGATGGTCAGAGACTGCAGGCATGGTACAAGGGATGGTCAGAGACTGCAGGCATGGTACAAGGGATGGTCAGAGACTGCAGGCATGGTACAAGGGATGGTCAGAGACTGCAGGCATGGTACAAGGGATGGTCAGAGACTGCAGGCATGGTACAAGGGATGGTCAGAGACTGCAGGCATGGTACAAGGGATGTTTAGAGACTGAAGACATGGTACAAGAGATAAATGCAGCCTCATCAGTGCCCATCATTGCAGCCTCACTGTGCATATGAACGCAGCCCCACCTTTGTATAAAAATTCAGTCCCACTTTTGTATATTAATGCAGTCCCACTTTTGTATATTAATGCACTACCACTTTTGTATATTAATGCAGTCCCACTTTTGTATATCACTGCACCCCCACTTTTGTCTATGAATCTAGTCCCACTTTTGTCTATGAATTCAGTCCCACTTTTGTCTATGAATTCAGTCCCACTTTTGTCTATGAATTCAGTCCCACTTTTGTCTATGAATCCAGTCCCACTTTTGTCTATGAATCCAGTCCCACTTTTGTATATAATTAATGCAGCCCCACTTTTGTCTATTAATGTAGCCACACTGTGCATGGCACTCACCATGGCATTACCTCGATCACACACAGCAGGTATCTCCTCTCCCGACGTGTGTCATGGAACAAACAGGAGCTGTAGGTCTGTGTTCGGCAGGGCAGTGTGCTCTAGCAAGGTCCCCCCTAGGCGGGCTTGTGTGATAGACAAAACACTGATTCAATCAGTGTTCCATCTCCATCTACTATCACACAAGCAGGTCTAGCACAGGCAGCACAGCCGAACACAGATCCAGCTCTCACACACAGCCAGAGATGCCCGATGTCATACACACAGGAGAGAGGGGAGCGCTGCAGTCAGCTACAGCTCAAAGCAGCCTCAGGACAGGCAGCCTACCGGCCCTGGTGATGAGAGAGAGAGTGAGAGACTCGGCAGCAGCAGCTGCAGGCAGGCCCGGACTGGGACAAAAAATAGGCCTGGGCATTTTAGACTGAGCAGCCCGGGGGGGAGAAAGAAAGATAGATAAAGATAAAAAGAAAGAAGGGGAGGAAGGAAGATTGATTGATAGATATATAGAAAGCAATAAGGGAAGATAGATAGATAGATAAACAAGAAAGATAGATAAAGATAGAAAGCAAGAAGGGAAGGAAGGAAGATAGATAAAGAAAGACATATAGATAAAGAAAGAAGGGATAGATGGATAGATAGATAGATAGATAGGTAGGGAGATAGATAAAGAAGGACAGGAAGGAAGATAGATACAGAAAGAAAGATAGATAAAGATAGAAAGAAAGAAGAGAAGGAAGGAAGATAGATAGATAGATAGATATAGATAGACAGCGGCGGTGCGTCTATAGAGGGCACCGGAGCGCCGCCCCCTCTGGCTCAGCCGCAACGATGGGCACAGTGGCGACGATGGGCACAGTGGCGACGATGGGCACAGTGGCGACGATGGGCACAGTGGCGACGATGGGCACAGTGGCGACAATGGGCACAGTGGCGACAATTAAAGGGCACAGGGGCATCAATTGGCACAGTGGCGACAATTGAAGGGCACAGTGGCTGTGTTTGATGGCATGGCACAGTGGTGACACTTGATGGCACAGTGGCTGTGTTTGATGGCATGGCACAGTGGCTGTGTTTGATGGCATGGCACAGTGGTGACAATTAATGGCACAGTGGCTGCGTTTGATGGCATGGCACAGTGGTGACAATTGATGGCACAGTGGCTGTGTTTGATGGCATGGCACAGTGGCTGTGTTTGATGGCATGGCACAGTGGTGACAATTGATGGCACAGTGTCTGTGTTTGATGGCATGGCACAGAGGTGACAATTGATGGCACAGTGGCTGTGTTTGATGGCATGGCACAGTGGTGACAATTGATGGCACAGTGGCTGCGTTTGATGGCACAGTGGCTGCGTTTGATGGCACAGTGGCTGTGTTTGATGGCACAGTGGCTGCGTTTGATGGCATTGCACAGTGGTGACAATTGATGATTATTGTCTATCTATCTACAGTGGCAGCTGGTGGGGGGGTGCAAACGAAAAAAAGAGAAAAAGAGAGAGAGAGAGAAAGAAAGAAAGGTGAAGAGAGAGCGAGAGAGAAGGGAATGAAGGGCACCCCATACATCAGTGTACAGTACTCTCAGTACTCTCAGTACTCACTCAGAGGCAGGAGGGACTGACTGGATGGATGGATATCAGACTCCATCTTTCCTTTCCTAAGCTTGAATCTTCCCGCCCACATCCCTTAGGCAGCAGAACAGTGTCTGTCGGGAGAGTGGGCGGGGCAGACACGGGAGAAGAAGAGAGGAGAGGGAGGAGTAGAAGCAGCTCCTCTCCTCTAACTGGCCGTGGGGGCAGCAAGGGGAGAAGTGTCAGAGCTGGCTATGATACCCCAGCTGATCTCTCTCTATCTGGCGCTGTGTTGGTGGTGTACACCGCCGAGGGCCGTTCGCGGGCCGCAATCGGCCCGCGGGCCGTTCGCGGGCCGAAGACGGCCCGTGGTCCACAGGCATTTGCTAGGTTTGCCCTATGGCCAGTCCGGGCCTGGCTGCAGTTAAAAAAAATAGTAAAAAAAAAAAAAAAATGTTTTTTTTTTTTTTTTTAAAGCCAATGTGACATGATTGCCTCGGGGGGGGGGGGGGGGCAATTGCCCTGTTGCCCCCCCCCCTGGATCCGCCGTTGGTGATGTGGCCAGTGGACAATCCACAACTTGTGGCAGGTGACGTAGCAGGTGACGTGGCCAGGTGATGTGGCAAGTGGACAATCCACAACTTGTGGCCAGGTGACAAGGCCAGGTGATGTGGCAAGTGGCCAATTCACAACTTGTGGCAGGTGACGTGGCAAGTGACGTGGCCAGTGGACAATCCACAACTTGTGGCAGGTGATGTGGCCAGGTGATTTTGGCAAGTGGATAATCCACAACTTGTGCCAGGTGACGTGGCCAGGTGACGTGGCAAGTGGACAATCCACAACTTGTGGCCAGGTGACGTGGCCAGGTGACGTGGCAGGTGAACAATCCACAACTTGCGGCAGGTGATGTGGCCAGGTGATATGGCAGGTGACGTGGCCAGGTGAAGTGGCCAGTGGATAATCCACAACTTGTGGCAGTTGGCGTGGCCAGGTGACGTGGCCAGGTGAAGTGGCCAGTGGATAATCCACAACTTGTGGCAGTTGGCGTGGCCAGGTGACGTGGCAAGTGGACAATTGACAACTTGTGGCAGGTGACGTGGCAAGTGGACAATTCACAACTTCTGGCAGGCCACATGGCCAGGTAATGTGGCAAGTGGACAATCCGCACCTTGTGGCAGGTGATGTGGCAAGTGACACGCTAAATACAAGTTTACCGCTGCTCTCTCAGCTGCTACTCACTCTGGTCTCACAAAATGGCTGAAATGGTTAAATAATACTGTTTTTTGAGCTTAGGGAGGGTCTTATGATGTTTCTTAACCAAACGCTTATAAACGCAAACGTGGGAAAATGCCACAAAAATCGCGGCAAACCAGGCGTTTTAAATGCCGGTTTTAGCCTTTAAAAACGTGTGTTTAGTAGAGTTTGCATTGGCGTCCTGTGTGCATGGGGCCTTAGACTATGTGTTTTAGGGAGTGTTTTATTTGCTGGGAGAATCAGTAAGCAATCAGTATCTGTGACCATGCTGTAATGCCTTGACCAGTGTATTACCAGGGAAATTCCTTTGAGTACCCATATTTATATTCATATGTGATTCCATAGGTGGAGGACACGTGACAGGGGTCAGAACCTCCTGCTGAGTGCCCTCTTACAGCTGCAGTGCAAATGAGCCCTTGGCTCAAGGGATTAAATTGTATCCCTAGCCTAAACACTTTTCTTTATCGTACATCATGGGACACAGAGCTCCCATATTAATGACTATATGGGTTTTACGCCACCTACTGGTGGAAGCACACTGGCAGATAGTTAAACAGGAAGTCCACCACTATATAAGCCCTCCTACACAGGAAGGACCTCTTTTTTTTTCACCAGTAGAATGGTCACTGATGTGATACATGTGCTCTACTTGGAGATCTAGACGGTTTTATTTAGAATCATGGACTTCATTTGGATCCATTTTGAAAAAGCTATCAACCAAAATGCATGGTTCCCGAGCCTCATTGAAAGGAGAGAAGATTCCTTGAGGTTTGCCTGTAATGCGGCCTTACGGCTATGGACCCTGCGTAATGGAACCCTGTACAGAGTTTGTTCTGACCAAGGTGCTTTCCTGCATGGTGCTATACAGGTCCAGGGGAATGAACCCCACATTAAGGGGGGGACCCCAGTCCCTGAAGTTCTTTTATGACAAAGCTCACTGTGATGGGTAAAAATTGGACTCCTGTTATGTTCAGAGTCCTGCAGTAAAAATGGCAAGTCCTGCATTTTTGCAGTTTCTCTTTAAAAAAAAAAAGAGAGATATTTGATTGTCTGTTCTCTCAGTGGCCACTGGGGGCAGTGTGCTGTTTAAACATGCTGTGTACTACTTAGTCATGTGGGCTGCTGTTTCTCCTCCAGCCACTAGAGGGTGCAGGCTTGCTTAGTATGGCGTATTTTTATATAGGCAGGAAGTGGAAGGAAAGCCATGTTAAGAAAGCCATGTGGTCGACTGCTTCCGCAGGGCCTCTTGAGACATAACAGCAGCCCATGGATACTACCAAAGTGTGAATACTTACTATGGGAGAAATGTGTGCCCAGACAAGTCATGATTATATATTGCATACTTACTGCTTAATTGGGGGGAGAGGGGGGCAACTATAAGTCGATATAGCAGTGCATTTTTAAAATGTTGGGTCTCCAGAACACTGTGCATTTGCCACAAAAATGGTATGAGGCCTGGTGCAGTTGAACAGGTGTATACTTACAAACTTCAGAATAATGTGCATTTGGTCTGTAAGATCATGTGGCCCTGTATGGTCCAGGAGGGGGGGGGGGTGTTAGCTTGTTGCACCCTCTTTCCTGACCTGCCGGGCTACATGCTCGGATAAGGGTCTGGTATGGGTTTTGGTAGGAGAACCCAATGCCGTTTTTTTTGTATTTGTTTTGGCATTGGGTTTTCTCTCAAAATCCATACCAGACCAAAGGGCCTGGTATGGTCGGATCAAAGTCTGATCCCGCTCATTGAAGCCGCATGGAAGTCGGACATAAAATCGTGGAAGGCAAAGTCGGATCAGAAGTTGTATCGCTTTCATATCGGATCAGTGTGAACATAGCTTTAGGAATGAATGGCACTGCACAGCATCATCATGTGCTTTTGCATGTTGCAGTAACAGGTGCAACAGTGTGTACCTGGCCTTCATTTTGGATAGCGTAGAGAATCGTTAAAAACCCTGTCAGGCTTTTGCAGTTTAGATATTGTCAGCTGCAATATAGAAAACTTTTGGGTTTAATACTACTTTAAGAAACCAAAGGATTTGCAGAGAGGTTGCCAAGCTCTACTTTCCCAGAAAAGGCACAGAGTTTTTGCTAAAAGTAACTTCTGCATTTGTGTTTTCTTTATGCTCTGCATGGCCCAGGCTTGCAAAATTGTTTTGCTGCTGCTTTTTTAATGGCATGTTTGTACAGTGTGATGTGTTTTTCTCAACTCCGATTAAACTGTGAAATATATTTTTCCAGTCAAATGAATGAATAATCGTGTTCAAGTTAAACATAGGAAAAAGGAACTTGAGGTCTGCTCTGGTTAGAAAATGTGTTTTTCCATAGATAATGATAGCTGTAGCGTCATCGTTCTCTAACATTTTTATTTCAATTACTGATCTGTTATTATGTTGTTTTTTTTACCCTGAAAAAAATCTGCATAAAGCAGAGTCATTTAGGGGACATTTTATATCTGCAAATTACAACCCTATATTATAGTGGAGTCCATAACTTTATTCACTTATTTAGTCCATGATTTAAAAAAATTGTCACAAGCCTAACAACTGAAAATATGGAAAAAAATAAAACATTAGAGATTACCTTCAGTAAGCACTAGGGGGTTGATTTGCTAAAACTGGAGAGTGAAAAATCTGGTGCAGCTCTGCAAAGAAACCATCAGCTTCCTGACTTCTTTTTTCAACGTTTAATTGTAAAGCCCTGTACTGGTTGCTGACCCCTGTCCTAGAAAATCCAAAGAGTTTGATACACCTCTAGCTTTGTTACTCTAATGCCCCATACACACGACCGCTTTTCCCGTCTGATGAGAGCTTTTGGCCGGGAATCCCAACCATGTGTATGCTCCATCGGACTTTTTCCAACAGGAAAACTGCCATCAGGTAAACCGCACGTCTGTATGCTTTTCTGAAGCGCAAAAAAACAGGCATGCTCGGAAACAAATCGACACATGCTCAGAAGCATAGAACTTAATTTTATCGGCTCATCATAGTCTTTTACGTTCTTGCCAGTCAAAAGTTCACCAAACTTTTGTGTGACCGTGTGTATGCAAGTCAGGCTTGAGAGGAAATCCATCGGAAAAAACATCATTTTTTTTTCGACTGGAAAACCACTCGTGTGTACAGGGCATCACAGAATGTCTTATCCAAACAAGCCCACAAAGGCTTCATAGAAAAAGCATTTGTAGCTTGTGTAACTTTTATACATTTTAAATTATTTATTGAAGTTCTTGCTGGTAACAAATGGTGGATTTCATTTTTATATATCTGTAAAAAAAATAATGTGAAAAAAACTGGTTGCTACGGTCAACACGTTTGCTCTTCATATTATGTTTTTATTTTTTTCCCATTCTGTTTTGTACAGTGTGTGTTGCTATTGCCTACAGTGAGGAATTTCAGTTGTATGAATAGACAGATTAGCATTTATAGATTTACACTATTGCAGGGCTCGACAAACCCTGGGCACCAGGTCGCATTTGTGACTAGAATTAGCGACACAATTGGGTTAATGTATTTAAATCAACCTGATTGTTCAGCAAATATGTATTGTGAGTGCCCACCTAGACAACCCATTGCAATTACATCCAATCGTGTGGGCTTATGAAGTTGGTAAATTTTGCAGATCTAACAGCCAACTTGCATTAATTCCCCACAGGAAAAATGTCAGATTCAAGCAATTCTAGCAACTGTTCTTCTACTTATGACCAGCATTGGTTTTGACATTTAACAATTAAAGCTTAGATGAGGGCAATCTTTGTGCTTAACATTTTAAAATGTTTAGGAATAAGGCCACTTTTGTGGATCACTGATATGTGGACTGTAGAGTAATGGTTGCTCAAAGCTGACTAGCAAAATAAGAGCTGGACTTTGAAAGTTTACAACTGATTTGTAGCTGTAGGACATTAACCGTTCCTAACTGTCAGTTATGATGCCCAATGTGACATGGCCATTGTTTAAAGCTCCTGTTGTGGAAACTGTTATCTCATGTAATCTTTTAGGCCAGCATGGTGCAGATTTTTTAAATTGCTTATTTGTAAACCGTTGATTCAGTTGGGTCTGCTGCTGAGCTAATCATATCTCTCATAAAGATAAGGGGGACAGATACCAGCACTCACAAACGCCTGTGGAACTCTCTGATATTTAAAGGACTTATTCTTATTCAGAAGTACTAGTTCTTAAAGGCATCAACCCAATCAAAATTCTCTCTGTTGAACTCAGACTAGTACATTCTAATTCAAATTGATTGCTATGGGTTCTTACACTTAAGAATAGTAGGCCAGTTATCTTGGCTTGTTTCTGGGTTATGGGAAAAGAAAGTGACTGGTCAAAATACTACCAAATTTAGTTTCTTCAGGAAATCTCTTCAGGAAATCTCTCAAGTCATTTTAAACATACCAACAAATGATCAGTAATTACTAATATATTTGACTAAATTAGCAATAATTATTTTATCTTCTGGTTTAATTCTCAAATTGGAATTTAGAGTATTTTTCTCAGGCTGTGCAAACTAAACAATTTCCATCCTAACAGGTACAATAGATACGAGTGTAAAATATATTCTGTGTTCTCCATTTACCACATTAATTTGTACTGTGCTAGGATGATGTTCCATTTGCAGACATAAATGCCTGAGCTTGTTAGCATGCCAAATCGCTGCTTGTTTTTCTAGCAGAGCTAGTTTCAATTAAATTGATTTTAATGGTCCTTGGTGTCGGCTATTAGTAGCTTAGAACATCTAAATATATTAAAACATTCAAACTGAAGATTGACTTAATGCAGTTATTTGTGGGGTAATATTTTGGACTCTGTGTTTGACCTGCTTTTATGAGTCCAGCAAGCCTTCCCTTGAAACTTTCTAGTACTTACATTTTAATATATGTTCTATATAAAATTTGTCATACTTTATAAATTGGCCAAATTTTCTGAAAAACGGGAGGGGGGGGGGGGGGTTATGTTTTTTCTAAATGCGATTCCACCTTATTTTTAAGTATAAGTTATAAAAAAAAAAAAAAGAATAGATGTGAAGAGATGCTTAATTATTTTTCTCCAGTTTTCATAAATCAGTCTTAGTGTAATCGTATATGTCTGTTGTCACTGCTATTATTAATGATGGTGATATAATGATGGTACTATTAAATACTCCTACACATGATTTGTAACCTTTACTAAAGTTACAAATCATGACAGTGTGACATATTTCCACCAGCCTGCTTTTATTGTTTTTTTCTGTTCTGAGACTTCTAGATAACACATTAAATATGACGGAAAATTGCAACTGTCAATACTGTTAGGCTGTACCATATGTTCACTTACGTATCCATATTTTACTGAACCACAGCATCTTAAAATGGTATCCTCCTTGAAATTGAAATTGTGAAAGAGGAGATGGGATTATCATAAACTTTTAAGTATGACTTTTTGACTTGTAAAAATGGGAAATTGTTTAAGTCTACACGCCCGTAAGCATGAGTGCAATGTAAATGATCATGACTAATCTATTTTATCCTACTTGTTAATTGCTTTCATTTGTTCTAATTTCAGTGGGAATTGTCCATAAGCTTTACTATAAACATGTATAAATGTGCGATTCCAGTACCAGTTGATTTGTGATATAGTAGCTGATCTTTTTTGTAGTTTAGATACTTTTTTTACAGTCTTTTTCAGTTATTTTAATAAGTGCATTTTTTTGGTAACATCCAGTTTATTGAGAAAAAGGAAGAAGAAACTCGAATGGGGAGTCACAGCTCCCAATTAGTATGCATTACAATAACAGCAGAGAGATAATTAAACATCATGTACTGCTACAACTGAAAGTAATGAAAACATTGACTACTACTAAAAGGTGCATTTATTTTAATTTTTATAGAATCGCAATGAGATCAAGAATGGAGCTATTCTTCGGTTAACTGCATCACCAGTAAGTGTTTAGTTTACATTTATTTATTTAGGAAGTGCTCAACACTACCAACTTTAAACAAAGTATTTACATGGCATCGCTAATTTTCACAGTGCATATAAATCTTAACCATGAAGTCTCTTATTTGCTGTCTTTGGTCTGTAAAATATACTAATGAAAGCATTTTTTTCAGTTTGGTAAATGCAAAATAAAAGTGTTATGAAGCATAACATGGGACAGTTTGTGTAGTTTAATAAAATAGAACTGGCCAGGACTGACACCATTCAGTCAACTATAATGCTACGCATTGTCAGCCAACAACATGAAATAAAACCTGCATTTCCCACACATCAACAGATTACCTGAATTTGCACCTGAATCGGAACCAAAGACACACGGGGCCCTGATTTCCAATTTTTTTTTGTCAATTTTCAGAACCCTAAAAATGATGTGAAGCCCACACACGATAGTTTTAAAAACGTTGTTTTCTACATGCCGAAAAATGATCATGTGTACGCGGCATAAGAAATGCATTCGCTCAAGAATTTTTTAATTTTCGGTGTAGTCAAAAATTAACCTTAATTTGATCCCAGTGATTGGAAAATCGAACAAACATTCTTCAAAATGTATTTTTTATTTTTTTTATGAAATTCTTTTAGTGTTTGGCCTTCTTAAAGCGCTTGCCTAGTTTCCTGAAAAAAAAAATTAAAAGTCAGCAGCTACAAAAACTGTATTTGCTGACTTTTAAAAAACAGCAACTCATCTCTCCCATGATCCAACCCCAGCCAGTTTCACCTGTTTTCTTCTCACCTTGGCACCACCATCTTAATTGTGGGCACCCAGCTGTGACAGCTTGCATCATAGCCGGATGCTCACTGCATTGTGAATGGTACTGCAGTCTTCTGTATTGTGTCCCAGAAGACTGTGGAGACGAGGGGTTTGTGGAGGGAGGAAGGGAGGAAAACTTCCGCTTCTGATCGCTTTGGCGGTCTGAGCATAAGTAGGAGCGGGTACCTGTCAAAACCCCCCACCTCAAAAGTACCAAAAAAAGTCTATAGAAATGAAAAGGATTGAAGAGCACATAGCTTAGGGCAATCTAATTAGCTATATCTCCCTGGATCAGAGACAGGTGAGTCCAAGACTGGGGGGTGGTGATATAACTGTAACTGCCAAGAGGAGAGTGAGTAGAGTCAAACCAGTCAGACTTCTATGTTAAAATGGCCAACTGTGCTATAAACAACAGGACATAAATGTCTGTACAGTACCTGTTCACCAAGGACATTCACCAAAAAAACGTATTGTTTAGATGTTGGGTGTCAAGAAGTGTTAATTGTACATTTTATCAATATGTCAGATGCCTTTACTCACTTTCTAATATTTCTCATATTAAGACTCACACTGCGCAGCAACTCCATGACAGAGTCCAATCTTCCAGCATGGATGTCAAACTTGAAGCACTAAAAGATTTGGCCAAATTTTCAAGGGATATTACATTTGCACAAGAATTCATAAACCTGGATGGCATCTACCTTCTCACTCAGATGGTGGAAAGTGGCAATGAGTAAGTTATTCATATTCATCTCCCCTTGCTAATATCAAACATCTCTGCTCTATTAAATGTACCATTAGATTTTTTTATATTTGTTCCATATGTGATCTTGTTAGAAATTAGGACCTGTTCTTTGCTCATTTCCTGTGTTATCTTGTAATAGGCTGCTGCTGGATTGTTGGGTTCCTCTGCCCTTTCCTGTGGTAACCTCCTGCACTTGACAACTCACCAACAAAACATTCAACATTTCCATTCAACCCAGCAGACTAAATGAAAAAAACCTGACAGATTGCTGTACTAGCTTGAGAACAGCAAACTGCCCCACTGTGCTCTTATGTTCTGTGAGGGGGACCTGCTGCTGCTGATCAGACACTGGTAGGATGCTGGTTTTCCAGCATGCTTGTTAGAAAGAGTTGGTCGTGAGACTGGCTTCTGTCAGACAGGCAGCTGTACACACGGCTGAATGTCAACCAGCTTCTACTGTGCCGGTTGATTTTTACTGATATGTGTGTACCCGGCACAGGGGAAGTGCTGTGAAATTACCCTGCCACAACCCATTAGGTGAGCAAAAGGGAAAGTCATTAACGCAGCAGTAACAGAGGTAATTTCCCTGGCAATGTAAGGAAATGCAAATGACTGAATAATATAGCACCAATAGCAGTGCAGTCTAATAAAAGTTTACAGGTCATGTCTAACCACTGACCAGTGGAGTAACAAACAAGTCTATTAACATTGGGGCCATTAAACTTACATTGAAACACTTATGCCCTGTACACACGATCGGTTCATCCGATGAAAACGGTCTGATGGATTTTTTCATCAGATATCCGATGAAGCTGACTTTCATCAGTCTTGCCTACACACCATCAGTTAAAAAAAACGATCGTGTCAGAACGCGCTGACGTAAAACACAACAACGTGCTGAGAAAAATTAAGTTCAATGCTTCAGAGCATGCGTCGACTAGATTTTTAACCGATGGATTTCACCACAGACGATTGTTTTTTTTTCTATCGGTTTTTTAACCATTAGATAATTTGAAAGTGGGTTCTAATTTTTTTCACCGATGGGGGAAAAAAAAAACAATGGGGCGCACACACAATCGGTTCGTCTGATGAAAACGGTCCATCACACCGTTTTCATCAGTCGAACCGATTGTCTGTACGCGACATTAGTCTTAAGTGAGGGTAATCTATATGCATTAGAAAGACAAGTCAGTCACCTTAGGCAGAGCACTGCTAGCAGCAGCAACAGAGTTCAGTGACAGCAAACCAGTACAATACATAGAGGTGGCCAAAAGTCCTTCCACCACACTGATGCGGCATAGATATCATTCTGACAACAGGCCCTGATGACCACTCCTGTGGACTGGATAGAGGCAGGTGGAAGTAGTTTGCTGTGCCTTTGGCTAGATGATAGCGGATGAAAAGGCCATACTGTGCCTGGTCTATGTGCTCTGACACATCTCTGAGGGGTCAGCTGAGCGGCAGCCCACAATACCATGGTGCCTAGTGAGCCTCTCTAGGTTGTAGGTGGCACTTTCCAGTAGACTCTGGACTAGTGTCCCTGGCTGCAATTTCCAGCTGCCCACAAAGCTGCTCTACAGCCTGCTAACTCCCAGACAGCCTATTCCTGGGATCCTATTTGTTGCTGAGAGGAGGATAGGAGGAGTAGTTTAGCAAAAGACAACTGGGCAGGACTGATACTGCTGGTATTTTTTTTTTTTTTGCAGCGACATGCAATTTATTGAATAAAAGTGATTAAAAGACAAAAATAGAACATTTATGGGTGAACTGACCATTTAAGTAAAAATGGCATTCATGTGCTACTAGCTGGTATACATCCAAAATCTTTGTTCTGAAACACAAGATGAGAGATTAGAAACCACTTTCTCAAATTTGATATAATAGGAAATGGTAGTAAAAGGAGAACATGGGTAATGACCTGTTAAAACGACAAATGTATTGTTTGCTTTTCTGCTTATTGTACAAATCCATGTGACATTGAAAAGATTAAGGTGTTATTAGGAATAGGTCTTTTTGTAGAGGAGGAGAAAAAGTTGGGTTTTTTGCTGTAAAAATTAGCCCTTTGAGAAAATGTAATTAAAAGGAATGTGAAGCAATGCCAAATCCCATTTAGCGCAGGCCTATAAAGGGAATACGCTGGAGATTGTGCCTTCAATTACTACTTCTTTGCTGTGTAAGTTATGGGACTATAGGGCATTGTTAAATAGAATGTTTTTTTTGTATTACAAGAATGCTCTGTTTGTCAAGAAAAAAGTCTTAAGAACTCCTCCTGACATTGACTGAGGTTCATTATACAGATGTCACTTTTAGTCGGGGAACTTTTGGATTGTGCCTTGCGATACATTCTGTTTTTTTTCTTCATATTTACTAGAATTAAACTCTTGATGCAGATCCATTTTTTTTTTTTTTTCTGCTTGTGGAGGTCTTTCTGTTAAAAGGTTATTGCAAGGTTTCACGGATATTCTTTTATACAATGTTTTAAATGTTTTACATACAAAAAGAAAACCGAATGTGCTAAAATGTAAAAAAATAAATACTGTAGCGGTTTAAGGTAAATCTATCATAAAGAAATAAAAAGTGCTAAGCAACTGTTCTGTTCACCCCATGAGCCCGACATTCAGGTATACATGACCAGAATCACAGCTGGCATTCTCACATGTCCCCTGACATCTTACAATGCAGTAAATGTACCTCTCTATTGCCGATGAGCCTGCACTATATTTTACTTGCATGGTAAGATTTGGCTTGAAGCTTAAACATAAGTTTTCTGCAGTTTAAGAGCCCTAAATGAGATGGGATTTCCTTTTGGAGGATACAGGGGGGCAAGGGTGCCACATCATTAGCTTTTCAACTGTGCCTTTATATAGAGGGATTAGACCTTAAAGCAGGAGTATCCAGACTTTCTAAACAAAGGGACAGTTTACTGTCTTTCAGAGTTTAGGGGGGTCGGACTGTGGCCAGTGAGAGTAGAAAGTGCCCCAGTGTCAGTGGATGTAAACAATGCCCCATCATTGGTTTTAGTGGGAGTAATAGCGCCCCATTATTGGTTTTAGTAGTGTAATAGTACCCCATTGTTGCTATCAGTGTATGGAATTGTGCCCTATTGTTGCTACCACTGGGAAGTGCTCCAGTGTTGATATTAGTGGGAGGAATAGCACACCATCATTGGTGTCTGTGGGAGGAATAGCGCCCCACCACAGATATCATTGGGAGGAATGGTGATCCATCATTAGTGTCAGTTGTGAATGGAATAGTGCCCCTAGGACTGGATAGTGGCAAGCAGTGAGCCACATCCAGCCCCAGGGCCACAGTTTGGAGACCACTGCCTTAAAGCGGAGTTCCACCAAAAAATGGAACTTCCGCTTTTTGGAATCCCCCCCCCTCCGGTGTCACATTTGGCACCTTTCAGGGTGAGGAAGGAGCAGATACCTGTGTAATGCAGGTATTTGCTCCCACTTCCAGGCATAGATCACGTGGTGCAGCCACCACTTCTAAGGACTTATGCCACGTACACACGATCACTTTTTGTGATGAAAAAAAACAATGTTTTATGTGACGAAACAAAACAAAGTTTTTCAAACTTCATTTTCCAAATCGACGTTGCATACACACCATCATTTTTCCACAAAGCTCTAGCAAAGCGTGGTGACGTACACCACGTTCGACGGCACTCTGTTCCATTGAAGCTCCATCTCATAACTTGCTTCTGAGTATGCCCGGGTTTAAAAACATCGTTTTCAACATCGTTTTGCCCACACACGATCACTTTTTATGACACAAAAAATTACATTTTGAAAAACGACACAAAAAATTCAAGCATGTTTGAATTTTTTTTTTGGTAGTTTTTTTGAAGAATAAAACAATGTTTTGCCCACACACGATCATTTTAAATGACATTTTTGAAAATGTTTTTTTCATCACAAAAAGTGATCATGTGTACGCGGCATTAGAATAACAACTCCTCTCAGGTTTAACTGCTTTCTAAGACTTCCTTAAAGGCATCATCTATCACTTCCTGTCACCGAGACAATAGTATCACCAGACAGGAAGTGAAAAAGCTGTACAAACACAGACAGAAAACAAAAACAAAAAAAACAGCTAACCATGGTTCTAGCCTTCCCTTACAATTTTTTTTTTAACATTTTCATTTCTGTTTTACTCTTGGAAATTTTCTTTCACCACTTCCTTTATGGAAAACCCTTTTCACCATGAAAGTAAGTGAGAGTAAATCTCTGTAATAGAGCCCTGGATAGTTTTAAAATCCCCACAGGTGCTAAAATCTTGCCCCACTCCAATAATAAAATAAATTGTTTTGCTGGCACATTCCCAATAATTAAGGTGTAAAGGTGGTGACGTGGTGCTTGAAACATTACAGGTATTGGCAGTGGTGCAGGTGAAGCTAGTGGGGGTGGAATTAAAGCAGGGGCAGATGGAATTGGTGATATGTTTTGCAGAACAGAAATACAACAAGCAGCTGCACGTGCTGTAGGTTAACTTTTGAATTCTTGTTGGAGGTGGATCCAAGCAATGTAGCTCATGTGAAATAACAACCATGATGTTTGATTTTCTATGAACTATAGCCTGCAGTTTTGCTACCAGACTATTTTTGAAAGAATGTCTTGTGCCTGGGGTGCAGCAGTTACCTTACCTTAAAGCAGACATTCAGTCATTTATTTTTTATTTTTTATAATTTAATCCTTTTTTGTCATATAAAGTGCATTTAACAATCAACACAGGTGGCAGAGATACATAACACAGATCAGAAAAAAGGACCAAACATGGTCACGAAATGGAAGAAGCATATTGGATATTCCGATAATGCACAGTGAGAAGGCACATGAAGAGTGTGTGCAAAACCAGGGAGGCATCCTGACAATTACTTGCGCGACCCAAAACTAATTTTAATGTATACAAAGCTATCTAAACAATAACAATTTGTAGATTATATAGTTGTTTGGGAGGTGAGACTTCAGTCATTTTTTAATCTTTCCATGTATTAAATCCTCTGCCCTTGTTGTTTTAAAAAAACATTTTTTTCCTGCCAGTAAATACCTAATACAGCCCACTTCCTGTTTCTTGTCTGGTAAAAAGCCTAGGTGTATGACATCATGCACAGCCCTCTCTCACACTCTGCTGAGTATGCTAGGAAGGTAGGGGGATCAGTCATAAAAGGACCAATGTGAGCTTCAGAGCTGGAGGTGTGACTCTGTGTGTCTGTGTAAATCCACAAATTGAACAGGCAGCAGCTTCAGCTTCCCACAGTTAAAATAGATGCAACCAGACTTTGTATTGGGTGATTTCTGCAGCATATTTGGCAAGTACAGAATCACAGTATATATAAAACAGTATGCAAGGCTCCAGAAAGGCCAAGTTGTTTTTATTACAAATTTATATGAGCAGACTGCAGTTCCTCTTTAATACACATGGGTGTCAAGCTCAAAAGCAATTCAGCTCAGTATACTTTCAAGGAAAAAATGGCTTGCATTTAAAATGCTTTAGTTTGCATTCCTGTTAATATTTGCATAGGTGATAGAAACGGCTGATACAGAATAATGGGACAAGCAAAAATAATAATGAAATCTGAACTCCAGTCAAATTTAAAAATGAAATGTTAATATGCATACAAAGTGCATTCCATACCTTTACAATGCGTAAAAGTGATGCACTATATGCACAATTTTCTTCTATTTAAGTACAATGCATATTTAACCACTTCAATACAGGGCTTTAAAACCCACCTCCATACAAGGCCTATTCTGGTACTTCTCTCCTACATGTACAAATCATCATTCTTTTGCTAGAAAATTACTCAGAACCCCCAAACTATATATATGTTTTTTTTTAGCAAACACCCTAGGGAATTGCAACTTTTTATCTTGCACGGTATTTGCGCAATCATTTTTCAAACGCCTTTTTTTTTGTAAAAAAAAAATGGTTTCATGAATTAAAACAATAACAAAACGGTAAAGTTAGCCCTATTTTTTTGTAAAATATGAAAGATGATGTTATGCCGAGTAAATAGATACCTAACATGTCATGCTTTAAAATTGCGCACACTCATGGAATGGCGCCAAATTTTGTTACTTAAAAATCTCCATAGGCGACGCTTTAAATTTTTTACAGGTTACCAGTTTAGAGTTACAGAGGAGGTCTAGTGCTAGAATTGTTGCATGCACGCAGCGACACCTCACATATGTGGTTTGAACGACACTTACATACGTGGGCGGGACTTACGTGTGCGTTCGCTTCTGAGCGCGAGCTACCGGGGACAGAGGCGTTTTTAATTTTTTTAATTTTTTTTATTTTACTTATTTCTTTTTTAGACTTTTTTTTACATTTTTTTTTTGCAATCGCTTTTATCCCTATTACAAGGAATGTAAACATCCCTTGTAATATAAATAGTGTGTGACAGGTCTCCATTAAGGAGTGATGCGTGGTCAATAAGACCCCACATCTCTCCTCCAGGCTGGAAAGAATGAGATTGTGAAAAAAAATTCACAGATCTCATTCTTACTAGCTGAAATTGCAGTTTGTTTACTTACGGATACCCAGGCGTGACGTCATCACAACGTGCCCAGGCCTCCGACGGTCATAGAGATGACTGGTGACCATCTGGTCACCAGTCATCTCTATGCTGCACATCCAGCGGATGGCGATCATCTCCGGGCCCCAGATAGGACGGGAGAGCCTGGAGAAGCAGCTATGATCGTTCTTGCGGTGCACAGGATCGCCGCCGGAAAAAAATGATATCTGAATGATGCCTCTAGGTGCAGGCATCATTCAGATATCCCCGCAAAATGATGTCCACCCGAGATAACAGACCCCCTTTTTGGACGTCATATGACAGGGTAAGGTTTTAAAGTGGTTAAGTGCTTACATATTCTGAAAAAGTTGTAATAGCAATAGCATAGTAGTAAAAACAACAACATATACCTCTATAGCTGTAGACATTGTGGAGAAGTTAAACTTTACATTTTACAGTAGTGGCACTGAAATCTCAATTTTTTGTGGAGAGCAGAGACATAGCAACCTTCTAGCTCTCTAATGTAAGCAAACCGCAGGTACTTATAAGTTGTTAGAAATAAAAAACTGACCTTAGAGTTTGTACAATGTGATCTTCACAGTACGTGCAGCCACAGAGGTCAGAGTGTGCTTGTTCTAAAAGTCCTTTGAATGCTTGTAAAAGGGGTTGTTAAAAAACAATGGTCCCCCTACAGGCTTATGTCATAATGTGCTAGTATGTAGTACATACTAGCACATTATTGCAGACTTGCCTGTACTGACGATCCCTCCAGAAGTGCGCTGTCACCAATGGTAGGGCTTCCGTCCTTACCTGATCTTTTTTTGGGGGGTTTGCATGCTCCGGCCATTTGAAAGGCCGGGCCATAATGAGTCACGATCTTGGCACAGTGTTCTGAATGAATGACACACTCAAGTGTTCTATCCATTCAGAGTGCAGTGCAAATGCGCCGGTGATGTCACCGACTTCTGCAAATGTGAGTGTGTTTAGGAGATATTCACTGTATATACAAGTAAGCCTTCTTATAGGCTTATCTGTAACAGATGAAAAAGCAGACTTTACTACTGCTTTAAGAATATGTAAAAATGATCTGTCCATAATCTGGTCAGAGATACACTTTAAGTTTTTCAACTACCAAGCTCACTGATTGATTTTGCTTTTTGCACCTTGAAATTGTCAGAAAATAAAGAAATAATGAATACTCGCGTTTTGGTACTAAAGGTAGTGCTCCACACCTTTTATATTGTCCAAATATTTTTCCCATCACGATTAGGGTTGTCGCGATACAAGCTCCGATACTTTTTCAAGTGCTTGATGTTATTTTTTTATGTCATGTGACAGTGACCGGTTTTTTTTTGTTACTATTTTTTATTATTTTTTACAATACATTTTTTTATTATTTATTGCAATTTTTTTATTTATTTTTAGCCCTGCTGGGAGGCTTTGGTGAGATATCAGAGGTCTTAACAGACCTCTTACATCTCCTCTTTGAGACAGAGAAATGGACTAAGGACACCAATTTCACAGTCCCTTTCTCAGCTGCACTGAAAATGAATGGACAGGAGACAGAGGCTCCTCTCCATTTATAAACTGAAGCATCATAAACACAGGTTACAATGTTTTAGTTGTATGAATGGACAGAGATAATGATCACTGACTCTGTTCATTTGGAAAAGGTAGGAGCCGGGTTTAGCAGCTCCTACCTCCGCTCTCCATCCTGACAGAGGGGGCGTAGGAGGACATGGAGGGTGACACGGAGCACAGAGGGGGGGACATGGAGGGTGACACCGAGCGAGGAGGGGGACAGCAGAGTAACGGAAGACAGCAGCAGCACGGAGGGGGGACACGGAGCGCGGAGGGAGAGATCAGCACATAGGGGGGACATGGAGCCCAGAGGAGTACACGGAGCACGGAGGAGGACACAAAGCATGGAGGGGGAGAGCAGCACAGAGGAGGACAATGAGCGTGGAGAGGGAGAGCAGCACGGAGGAGAACACAGTGCGTAGAGGGGGAGAGCAGCACATATGAGGACAAGGAGCATGGAGGGGGGGAGAGCAGCACAGAGGAGGACAAGGAGCATGGAGGGGGGAAGAGCAGCACAGAGGAGGACAAGGAGCGTGGAGAGAGAGCAGCACAGAGGACGACACAGAGCGCGGAGGGGGAGAGCAGCACAGATGAGGACAAGGAGTGTGGAGGGGTGAGCAGCACAGATGGGGGAACTGGAGGAGGATACAGGGACAGTGAGCATTGATCAGTGCGGCTTTGGGGGGAATTACAAGCACCGATCACCGATGTATAGATTTCACTAAAACAGCTGAAAGGAGATGGGGGGCTCCGGGGAGAAGCTGTCAGGCTGTATTGAAATCTATACAGGGAGATCGATGCTTGTAACCCCCCCCTACCCGCCACACCGATCATCCCTGACTGCCCAGGTATCTGGTGAAGCATCGGAGCATTTTCCCCGAGTACAAGTACTTGGGGGAAATGCTTGGTAATCGGTACCGATACCAGTATCAGTATCGGGACAACCCTAATCACAATGACCCAATAAAAAAGTGTGGAAGATGCAATGGCCTGCTTTATAGGAAAACAAGG
Organism: Rana kukunoris; assembly: GCA_029574335.1. Lineage (NCBI taxonomy): Eukaryota > Metazoa > Chordata > Amphibia > Anura > Ranidae > Rana > Rana kukunoris. The sequence continues at coordinate 160,810,149 of CM056053.1, forward strand.
AACTTTAAAAGTTATCCCAGAACAGATGATGGAAAGACAATACCATGAAAGTTATCTATCTAAATTTGTTGGTAAAGTAGCTCATGGGACTCATTCTTTTGAATAGGAACTATAAATGAATGTAATTGTGTTTTAAAGTAAGTGGTGTCATTAATATGTGCTCACGTGTCAATTTTGTTTACATTTTTGTAGGCGATATCAGAAGTTGCAGAAGATAATGAAACCCTGGTAAGAATTTCCCTGGATCACAATTTGCATTGTTAATTGCGCATGCTGAATGCAGCTTTCTGTTGTAGCGGCTTGGGGAAGACAGATTTGCTGTGTGTTATTTAATTGCATAAGATCTGCTGGGAATTAGGCTTGGGCTCTAACTTTAGCTGACATTTTGTTTCTCTTTTCTAAATTTGAATCGTAATCACTAACTTCCCTTTGCTGCTTTTTAGAAGTTACAGTTTACCAAACCCAGGGCCCTGCATTCACTATGTCTGGCCCACAGTACACAGAACATGGAAATGCAAATATTTTCGTAAATGGAATCTGCTAAATGCCGTTTTATTTTTATTTTTTAACAGCAGTATATGGTGCCTTGAAAATGTATTCATACCCCTTGAAATGTTCCTAATTTTGTCATGTTGTAGAAAAAAACGTAAATTCATTTTATTGGGATTTTATGTAATAGGCCAACATAAGGCGGCACATAATTGTGAAATGGAAGGAAAATAATAAATGGTTTTTAAATGTTTTTACAAATAAATATCTGAAAAGTATGGCGTGCATTTGTATTCGGCCCCCTTTTACTCTGATACCCCCAACTAAAATCTAGTGGAACCAATTGCCTTCAGAAGTCACATAATTTGTAAATAGAGTCTACCTGTGTGTAATTTAATCTCGGTCTAAATACAGGCAGTCTCAGAGTTACAAAAACAATAAGCACTGTAGGTTTTATTCGTAAGTGGAATTTGTGTGCAATTTGGAAAACTGCATTTGTAAGTGTAACTTTCGCCTGTGCAAGGATGTGGAATGTTTTGGGTGCTTCTGAGCATGCAGTTATGTTATCTGGGTCTTTTCTGGCCATGCAGTACATGTACTACTGCAGTGTGGGATGTGGCCGGCGCTGCAAGATAGTTGCTCCAGGACCAGCGTGGAGCACAAGCGGCTGGCATTGAGACTGTTTGCAAGTAGGAGTCGTTCGTAACTTGGGTGCTCCTAACTTGGGGACTGCCTGTGCAAATGTTATGTGAAGCCCTCAGAGGCTTGTTAGAGAACCTTTGTGAACAAACGGCATCATAAAGGCCAAGGAACACACTAGACAGGTCAGGGATAAAGTTGTGGAGAAGTTTAAAGCAGAGTTAGGTTATAAAACAATATCCCAAGCTTTGAACATCTCACAGCACTGTTCAATCTATCATCCAAAAATGAGAAAAGTATGGCACAACTGCAAAACCACCAAGACATGGCCATCCACCTAAACTGACAGGCCGGGCAAGGAGAGTATAAATCTAAGAAGTAGCCAAGAGGCCCATGGTAACTCTGGAGGAGCTGCAAAGATCCACAGCTCAGGTGGGAGAATCTGTCCACAGGACAACTATTAGCTGTGCACTCCACAAATCTGGTCTTTATGGAAGAGTGGCAAGAAGAAAGCTATTGTTGAAGAACGCCATAAGAATTCCCATTTGCAGTTTGCGAGAAGCTATGTGGGGGACACAGCAAACATGTGGAAGAAGGTGCTCTGGTCAGAGGAGACCAAAATGTAACTTTTTTGCCTAAAAGAAAAATGCTACGTGTGGTGGAAATCACCCTGAACATATCATCCCCACTGTGAAACATGGTGGTGGCAGCAACATGTTGTGGAGATGCTTTTCTTCAGCAGGGACAGGGAAGCTGGTCAGAGTTGATGGGAAGATGGAGGGGGCCAAATATAGAGCAATCTTAGAAGAAATCTGTCTGCTGCCGTTTTGGTTTGATCGCGTGTACACACGATCAAACCAAAATCCCCGCCAGCAGACAGCGCGCTGATGTGCCGGTGACGTGGCGGTGACGTTGACGGCGCCACGTCACCGCACCAGGAAGTAAAACACTTCCGCGAATGCGTCCAAACCATTTGACGCGTGTGCAAGAAAACATGTCTGCTGGTTAGCGTACTAACCAGCAGACATGTCGGGCGGACGGGTTCCCAGCCGACAGATTTGAAAGCATGCTTTCAAATCTGTCGGCTGGCCAAATCCGTCGGCTCGCCCGTACACACGATTGAATCTGTCTGCTGGGACGGTTGGGCCGACCGTTTCCAGCAGATAGATTTGATCGTGTGTACGCGGCCTTAGAGTCTACAAAAGACTTGAGACTGGGGCAGAGATTTATCTTCCAGCAGGACAACGACCCTAAACATACTACCAGAGCTACAATGGAATGGTTTAGATCAAATAATATTCATGTGTTACAATGGTTCAGTCAAAGTTCACACATTTGCAAGCCACATATTTTAAGAACCATTCATAATTATGTGCCACTTTGTATTGGTTTATCGCATAAAATCCCAACAAAATACATTTACGCTTTTGGTTGTAACATGACAAAATGTGCAAAAGTTTCACGGGGTAAGAATACTTTTTCAAGGCACTGTTTAGAATTCTTGTGACTTCTATAAGGCCGCGTACACACGACCAAATAAATGCGATCAAATCGGTCTGACAGACCGATTTGATCGGATTTGTCTGCTGGGATGTATTGGTTTGATCGTGTACACACGATCAAACCAAAATCCCCGCCGGCAGACAGCGTGGTGACGTGGCGGTGACGTTGACGCCGCCACGTCACCGTCACCAGAAAGTAAAACACTTCCGCGCATGCGTCAAATCCATTCGACGCATGCGCGGGCAGATATGTCTGCTGGTTAGCGTACCAACCAGCAGACATGTTGGACGGACGGGTTCCCAGCAGACAGATTTTAAAGCATGCTTTAAAATCTGTCTGCTGGAAAAACCCGTCTGTCCGCCCGTACACACGATCTAATTTGTCTGCTGAAACGGTCCGTCGGATAGATTCGATCGTGTGTACGTGGCCTAAGTGTCTGGTTAAATCTTGTAGGATGAGTTTTCATACCCCTCTGACCATCCTATGAGGCTGTAGGACCCTTGACCCTCTGTCTTGGACAGTGCTGATTGTCTCTGTGCTGATCACATGCACCCTCCAAAGTAAAAAAAAATAAAGAAAAGCTTTCTAGGAATACACACCAAACTGAGCATAAACAAGGCGCTATTCTATCAGGAGATGGATTGGGGACAGTATAAGAAAGGGAGAATCAGAGAAGACTGGATCAAACAGCATTTTTTCTCCACAATTTAGAGTATTAACCCTTTAGGTTCCACAGTGAGTATAACGAGCATGATTTACTGCATATACAGACTGATTTTACTGTTGAGGGTTTAGTAACACTTTAAATCAAATCGAATGTTAGAGGAGCTCCAGGCTTCATCAGAAACAATATAAAATCATCAGCTAAAAATAATTTAGCTGCTGACTATTAATGTTAGGACACGTGCTGCTGCCACCATTTCAGGTAAGGGAAACCGGCAGTGAAGCCTTGTGGCTTCACAGCCGGTTCCCTACTGCGCATGCATGAAGCGCGTTGTGCATTTTGAATGGCACGGTGGTGGGGGAAGGTGGAGGGGCTGAACTTCTATATAACTTTGTCGTGGCACCATTCAGGAAGGGGGGGGAGGCGGTACCTGGTTTTGACAGGTACCCACCCCCCTCCCAAATGTGACAGGGTGGGGGAGGCAAATGAGCGTATTCATTTATTAAATTGCAGATTATCAATTCCTATGATGTTTTTTCCTTTATTTTCACTTGATGATCCAGCTATTGGGTCTGTTATTTTTCATTTTCCTTTAACAGACCAAGCTGTCCAGGCAACGTGGCAACTAGGGGGATGAGACAAACCATTTAACATTAACAGGGGTGCTTAAAATGGTCAGCTTTTATTTATGTATGTAAAAGCCTTATCCCAAAAGGAAAAAAAAAAAATGTTTGCTGTAACTGCTCAGTTTTACCTGGAGTTTCTGCTTCAATTTGTTAGTCAAGTCCACCTAAACCTGCTGCTCCAACACTAATCTATCCTGAGACTGACAATGCTTCTGTCCAAAGGTGTCTGCTTTACTAATTCATCCAGAATGCATACACTCTAAGACAGAACACCCTAATAAAGGAATGTGTTACTGACAGGATCAACAGGTGATAAAAAGAAAAAAAATCCTAAAAGAAAACCATAGCAGCCACCACATTTAGGGAATGGTAAGCTGCAATGTATTACATTTTTGTTTTGGGTTTTTATACTGCTTTTGAGGCTACTTTGTCATTGGAAACGTATGGTGACTTACATTGCTGATCCCTTCTAAAATGTTTGTTGCTGTGTGTGCTTGAATGAATACTTTTGAGTCACGGACCGAGAATATATATGCTGGTAATGAGAGTTAGAATTCCATATCTTCATACTTCCAGCTCAGTGACTCAGCAAGCATTGGAGCCTATGCATTCGTATGACATCCAAGCAGCTAGGCAACTAACAATTTCAGGACTGGTGAGCATTGGCCTTCTCTGTAGTTCTTTCAAGACCGGTTTCCTTTAAGGTGCACCCACAATCCTACAGCTAAATATGCTGTAAGAAGGAAGGTAGAGGGGATTGGTAGTCCCACTTTGTCAGATATAAATGTGTAATAGAGCTTTGTGAAGGCAGGATTGATCTCGTACTGCCAACCTGAATCTCTCATACCAACCCTTCGGTCCTTAAATTATAGGTGTTGCATGGCAGCTGTTTCCGCTCAAATTCATCTGAAAGGTGTTCTATCGGGTTGAGGTCAGGACTGGGCAAGCGAAGTCAATAAAGACATGGATAAGTGAGTTTGGGATGGAGGAATTTGACTGGCCTACAGAGTTCTGACCTCAACCTGATGGAACACCTTTGGGATTAGAGACTGTGAGCCAAGCCCTCTCGTGCAACATCATAGCCTGACCACACAAATGATTTTCTGGAAGAATGTTACAAACATTCCCATAGACTCACTCCTAGACCATGTGGACACCTTCCCAGAAGAGTTGAAGCTGTTATAGCTGTAAAGGATGAGCCAACGCAATATGGAACCCTACGGACTAAGACTGGGATGCCATTAAAGTTCATGTGCCTATTATTAAGGCAGGCATCCCAATACTTTTTGTAATATAGTGTGTGTGTATATATGCATGTGTGTATGTGATATATAATATGATATATTATCAAACACATTTTAATATTACACATATAATATCTGACAAAGTGAAGTATGCTAAAAGATTTCAAAAAGCAACAAATAATGCCTTGATGTAAAGTAAAACAAGAATAGATGAGAAACAAAGTAATTTACATGTATCAGTCTAGAAAGGGTTATAAAAGCCACTTCCAAGGCTTTATAACTCCAGTTAACCATAGTAAGAGCCATAATCCACATATGGAAAAAACTTGGGACAGTGGTGAACCTTTCCAGGAGTGGCTGGCCTACCAAAACTACTCCAAGAGCCCCACAACAACTCATCCAGGAGGTCATAAAATAACCCAGGACAACATCTAAAGAACTACAGGCCTCTAGTGCCCAGTTAAGGTCAGTGTTCGTGATTCAAATATAAGAAAGACTGGGTAAAAATGGTGTACGTCCCATTACATCTGGCATAAAACTAACACAGCATTTCATAAAAAGAACATCGTACCAACAGTCAGACATGGTGGTGGTAGCGTGATGGTCTGGGGCAGCTTTGCAGATTCAGGACCTGGACGACTTGCCATAATTAATGGAACCATGAATTCTGAGCTCTTCCAGAACATCCTAAAGGATAATGTCTGGCCATCAATTTGTGACCTCAAGCTCTTGTGCACTTGGGTTATGCAGCAGGACAATGATCTGAAAAGCACCAGCCATTCCCCCTCTGAATGACAAAAAAAAAAAAAAATCAAAAGGATGGTTTTGGAATGGCCTAGTCAAAGTCTGCATTTAAATCCAGTTGCGATGCTGTGGCATGACACCCTCCAGTGTGACTGAATTAAACAAAATTCTATAAAGAAGAGTGGACCAAAATTCCTCCACAGCGATGTGAAAGACTCATTGGCAGTTACTGCAAATGCTTGATTAGAGTTATTTCCACCAAGGGTGGCACAACTAATTAGGTTTAGGGGCAATTACTTATTCACATAGGGCTAGGCAGATTTGGACAGCTTTTTTCCTTATTACATTAAATCATTATTTAAAAACTTCATTTTGTATTGTCTTGGGTCATCTTTGTGTAATATTAAAAATTTGCTTGATGATCTGAAGCATTTACATGTGACAAATATGCAAAAATCTAAATCAGGAAGGGGCAAATGCCTTTTCACAGCTCTGTGTATGTGTGTGTATATATATATATATAGATATATAAATATAGATATCCTAAATTATAGATTACCATATTTTCCGTCGTATAAGATGACCTTTTGTACATAAAAATATCCCCCAAAAATCGGGGGTCGTCTTATACGCCGGTACCTGTATGCAGAGTCAGACTGCGGGTGTCAATTGTTCAAAAGCCATACCTCTTCCTCGTCCTGTTCCGTGATAGGCGGAACACTGTTTCCCAGCAGAGACTCTGTTTAGTGTTCTGCCTATCACGGACGTCCTCGGCCTCGGACAATGAGGTAGGCAATGGGCACAGTGAGTTAGGTAATGGGTACAGTTAGGCAATGGGCACGGTGAGGTAGGCAATTGGCACAGTGAGGTAGGCAATGGGCATAGTAAGGTATGCAATGGGCACAGTGAGGTGAGTCGGAAGGGGGTTGTCTTATAAGGTGAGTATATCCCAAAACCAACCTTTTAACTGCAAAATTAGGGTGTCATCTTATACGCCCAATCGCCTTATACGCTGGCAAATATGGTAATTGTGTATAATTTGGAGGCAAATACTTTAAACCGCTTGGCTTTATACTTGTATTTAGAAATTACTTTAAAATAAAATATCCTTGCTGCTAATGATCTTTTTTGCAGCCCCCAAAAGAGTAGTTATTGGTAACCCTTATGGCTGTTGGACTAGTTAAGCATAAATACTTTGAGCACTGTAGTAATGAAGGACATCTGCAGCACAAAATACCAATACGATGTGCAATCTGGCAAGCTTTGCTGCATGTCCAAATTGTTTGTTTAACGTGCATATATACTTTAGAATACATAACAAAAACATAGGAAACGTGTAGGTGTGGCCCATATCAACCAACCAGCTGTCCTTTTTCTTGTGCGGTTTGAGACCTAGCTCATATTTTATTTAAAGCCCATGTGTAATAGGTAGAGAACCTCAATTTTTTTAATAATCTTCTTCACTTATCTCGAGGTTGGAGTGCAGTACTTTTTTGGCAGTAAAGAAAATACATGACAGCCAAAGTGTTAATGCCAAACACAGTACTTCATTGTATTATAATATATGCCTGCCAGATCTTTCAGACTGTGAAAACGAGTGTAAAATGATGAGCATTATTCACTTTTAAGTCTACCAACAACCACAGTTTTATTTTTTTACACCTAGGGTTACATTTTTAAAAATAACACTACCTTACATACACATGAATGGTGATGCTCTTTTTTTTTCTTTTTTTTTATCATCGATAACATTTTGGTTGTTTTGGTAAAATCAGATACTTGAGCTGAAGAGAGACTTGTGGTTATCCCTGGGCCTGAAAAACTCACCTTTGTCAAAATAGTAACATGGAATGATATATTTGCTCTTGATAACAGAGTCACATGCAGGCAGCTGCCAGCAAATGTGGCTTCAGGCAACATCTCGCTACACATAGGGAAAGAAAATGGTCTTTCAGTATCTGTAGACAACTGCGAAATCCGGCACTGTGACTGGCCGGAGTCGCATGATGTTGTGGGACGTCACTCCCGTGCATTCGTGCAGGAGCCACCTTTAACGGCATGGCCTGAGATAGAAACGGCACAGTGCGCCCTTTCTAACTCAGCCACATGCGCAGGAGAAATTGCCCTACGGCGATTTGAAAATATCTCCTAGGTCGTGCAGGTCTGGGAGATATTTCAAGCACCTACAGGTAAGCCTAAATCTAGGCTTTCCTGTAGGCTAAAGTTGTTGTAAAGGGTTAACAACCACTTTAAAGTGAATGTAAACCCCTTACATATACCCAGTAAAGTGAACAGCCTCAGATGATACACAGAGATTAAAACGCATGTCACTACAAAAGTTTTACATGTATATCTGCTTTCTAGACTCTTTAGAAAGTGCACATCGTGTTAGAAATCTTTCTTCCTGTTTCAACAGTGGGAGGGAAGTCTGGGCATACACTGTGTGACAGCTGATTTGAGGAAAGGCACCCCCCCCCTCTACATGGGCAGAGGAACAAAGAAACTTGCAGAGCTGTGCTGTGAAAATACAAGCTCTCTGCTTATCTGACTCTAAGTTACCTCCCTGACACAAATTTCCAGCTGCTTTTATCTCATGTGTTGGAGAACTTGTCAGAAGTTATTATGCTGATAACCGAGGGATGGAGCAGCACTGAACTCAGAGCTTTGGAGAGAGATAAGTAAACACTACAGATAGATGTGCCCATGTCAGAATGGTGTTTACATCCACTTTAAGGTGGAAGGGCATGACGGATATTCCTGTTCATATGAACACTGCTATTGATTGTCACAATAGTCACATGATTGGGGCCTGTTACTACTGACTTTTGAACATAACTAGAAATTGGTCACGATGATGAGACTGTGGAGTGAATTGCTTTCAGCACAGAAACCTCCCCCAGGATGGATGCATATGTGCAGCATGTGAGCGTTAAGGCCCACCCTCCTTGCCATCACACATATGTGTTTTGTGATGGACAGAGGTTAATAAGGTTTTTGCTACCAGGTAAGATTTGGCCCTAGGAATATAGAGCTTTTCTCACCCACATCTCTACTGAGGCTCCAGGTTTCAAGACCCAGAGCTTATTAAGATCCCTCCCTCCCTGGCAGATACAATACCTGGATCCCCTCACCATGTGTAGGTGAAAAATCTAGGTGACACGCATGCACCGTTCACATTCCTGTGCCAGTCAGTGCCTAAAACTGTTTATACTTCAAATAAATACAGTTATGGGTAAGAACTGGTCCTAAGGAATAGTTAACTGTAGAGCTGAATGTAACAGCATGGTGTGATATTCCCAGACAGTGGTGGCTGCTGCACCATTTTGGGAAGGGGGCGGCAAACAAACCAACCACCACTTCCCCCTGGTTGGTTGGTTGGTCGAACACCACCAACCACCCCCCCATTTGCTCATCCTCCCACCAGCCACCGCACTTGCCCCATCTAGGTCGCGGGCAGCAACAAATTCTTAATGTGTCTCCTCCTCCTCGGCGGGTTCATTGCGGCTTCCCCTGTGTCTCCTTCTCCTCGACGGCCAATACGGATGCTTCTCTTCAAACGGGTCTCAGGACCCGCTTCCTAATTGGCCGGGAGGAGAAACAGGAAGACAATATCGCATATTAATTCACTATTGTCACACAACTGGTTCTAATCATGTGCTTTTGAAAAAAAAAATTGGAATCCATGCGTCTGGTGCCCTGCATATAGATAAAGGGCTGGGGGCCGTGCGACCCTTATGGACAGGCCGCCACTGTTCCCAAAAAATAAAATTCTTTAATGTAGCCAGCCATCCAATCTGAAATATCGATAAGATTATAGGTACACCTATTGCAAAGAAACCCAGCATTTTAAGAGAAACAATTTAAATGTGTACTTCGTATCTATTGGTAAAATTGACAATTGAAGAAGCAAATGGTTTCAAAGAGGAAAAGCAGCCTCATTTTAAATACTGTTCTCTATATACAGCTCCTTATATCTCCTTATATATATCTATACACAGTATATACCTTGTCCTAGCTTTTTAGTGCCACCTTGTGTCAGAAGAAGGACATGTCTACTTACTTTGCAGCAGTATATTCAACAATAAGTCCAGTTATGTAGAGTGCAAAGCTAGGAAGCTGATGATCTTTCCTTAACATTTAATTCATATTTAATAGTAGCTCGCTATAACTATTAAACCTGATTTTGCCAAGCAATTAGGGAAGAGATTCAGGTTATTTTTGTTTAACCACTTCAGCCCCGGACCATTTTGCTGGTCAATGACTGGGCCACTTTTTGTGATTCGGCACTGCGTTGCTTTAACTTACAATTGCGCGGTCGTGCGACGTGGCTCCCAAACAAAATTGGCGTACTTTTTTCCCACAAATAGAGATTTCTTTTGGTGGTATTTGATCACCTCTGCGGTTTTTATTTTTTGCGCTATAAACAAAAATAGAGCGACAATTTTGAAAAAAATGCAAGATTTTTAAATTTTTGCTGTAATAAATATCCCCTAAAAATATATAACATTTTTGATTATGTTTTTATGTTGAGAACTGCAACTGATTCTGCTTTCTCATAATATCATCTCACAGTTCTCATGTGACTACATGCCCTTAGGAATTTAGCTTTATTCTTTTATTTTTATTTTTTTACAGCTTTGGAGAAATGCTTTCTTACACTTTGACAGCATTCGTTGAGCTGATGGATCATGGAATCGTATCATGGGATACTTTCTCAGTGACATTTATTAAAAAAGTAAGTTTATATTGGACACCCATCCTCTGGTTAACATTGTTGCTTATTACTAAGTCACTATGTGTATTGTCCTTCATGTAAGTGCCGGTTCACACTACCACGACTTGGGATCCAACTTGTGTCGCCCCAAGTCGCGCGACATGAGAAATTCAATTATAGTGAATGAGAGCCGTCTTAATGTAGACTACTGAAGTCGCTTTGATTTCAGAAAAGGTTCCTGTACTACTTCAAGGCGACTACTAGGCAACTTTGTATCCATAGATTTCAGTGGTGTTCTAAAGCACTGTCTCTGCTACACTTGCTAACGTGAGTTTTCTACACGGTGTTGTTATCTTTGCCTATTTCTCTTCTGTTGGACTACAGGACACCCCATCTTATTTTATGATAAGGAGAGGGCAGTGCTGGGACATGGTCATGTAGAGCCCAGATTGAACGTGCCAAACTGTGCCCCCCCCCCCTCCTAACAAAAAATCACATAAGTGCTAATCTGCAAATTTTTCCCCTAAGCATAAATCCCCCCCCTGCCCAGTACAAATCTGCCCCCTTCTGAAACCCCCCCTAAAAAAATGCCCCTCTAGCATAGATCCTCTACCCCTCAAATTTCCCCTCCTAGCACAAATCTTCCCCCACCCCAAATTCACCCTCCTAGCACAAATATCCCCCCTCCACAATTCTTTTTCCCCCTCCTAGCACATCCCCCCCCCCACCATTTTGCCTCTTCTAGCACAAGCACCCCAACAATACCACATCTGAGCACAAATCCTCTTTCCTATCCCCTTTTCAACAAAACCCCCCCCTAAATCACCACTCCTACCACCCCAATTCCCCAAACTTTTTCCTCCTAAAATAATTCTTACCCCCCTGCCGCCCAACACAATCCCCCTCCCAACACAAACCCCCCCCGCCTCACACGATGCCACAGTGCCCAGTGCAGCTGGTACTGTTGCCCACCTCTTGTCCCCGCCCTGAAAGAAGGGCAGTGTTCTGTGTATATGTATAATTTATAGAAATATAGATATATATATATATAGGGAAAGAAAAAGAAAAAAAGTTATGAATCTCTTACTCACAATCTATATATATATATATATATATATATATATATATATATATATATATATATATATATATATATATATATATATATATAGTGACAGTATGGTTCCCTGTCCTGGTAATTGTCAAGTTGCTACAGCAGTAAAGTAGTAATCAACGGAAAAAAGCACAACTGGCGTGGACTCTGCTCACTGGTATGCTCTACATAAAAGCTAAATAACCCCCAATACCACATGTGGTGGAGAATGCGGGCATGGACTAAAGATCCTCGCAAGTACCAGTGAGCTATTGCCATTGTCTTAAAGAGACAGTGCTCCAATTTTTCTGAACTGTGCAAAATTGTTCTGGATTGAGTATGGGGCGATCAAAATGCCTAAAAGAAGCAAGTATGGCTGAGATGATAGAGCTCTGTGGCTGGAGGGGTTACTGCCTGTTTGAACCCCTTACATGCTTGAACAGAGTTTTTCAAGGAGTAAAAGGGCTGGTGTTGTCCCTAGCAACACTGCTGCAATGGAAAGTGGAAAGTCCACCAGCGTTTAAATCGGCAGTGTATTGGTGCGCGCGGCACCTGGCAGGATTGGACCAAGCTAAGTTGGAAGGCAAAGCAACCTTCAATACAAAGAGATAGCTGTCGGATGTCCATGCCTGGGAGAGGGGTGTTGTTGCCCCTGGCAACACTGCTGCAGTTAAACCAGCAGCTGTTGCGAAAAGTGTGAAAGTAACACGGCATAAGACAAGGTCCAGCGGAGGGAAGCCTGTGCTATGTGCCAGAAGAGAGGCTGAACAAAGGCCAGGAAAGAGAGTGGTTGCCCATAACAACACAGAGGAGGCCAGTTGGCATGGACCATGGGGTGGGCCTACAAAGGGTCATTGCAAGTGGATTCCAGAGGAGCCAATACGGCATGTTGGAGAGAGCCAGCAAAGCTCTGCTGGGTGACTGCGATCTCCCAGGCAACCCAGGCAACGAGAGTGTAAGTTGTGCCTGTTTTTTTGCTATTTTAAACTGAAAGGGTTTAAGGTAAGGGTTTATATATACTTTTAAAAAGTAAAAAATTGCAGCCACCACATTTAAAGTGGACTTAACTGTCCTGGAATCCAGCGCCGCAGGGGAGGGGGGGGGAGTGGTGGAGCAGATAAGTGGAGCTTTCACTTTTGGAAGCTCTTTGGGAAGGACTTGTAAACTGCAATATTTTACAAGGTACTGTTTGCTGTGTAGATTTTTTATAACAATTGGTATAGTTATCTTTTGGGTGTGAAAAACAAGAATAAGCTTAGGGTAACACTGTTATGCCGCGGGTGGAATCCCTGACAACAAATGTTCGATGGGAGCTTGTTGTTGGAAATTCCGACCGTGTGTAGGCTACATCGTACATTTGCTGTCGGAATTGCTATTGAACTTCATTTTTCTTGGCTCTTCGTACGTGTTGTACGTCACCGAGTTCTTGACGTTCTAAATTTCCGACAACATTTGTGTGACCGTGTGTATGCAAGACAAGTTTGAGCCAACATCCGTCGGGGAAAAAAATCCACGGTTTTGGTGTCGGAATGTCCGATCGTCTGTATGCGGCATTAATCTCTAAATATAACAGAACTGGTACAAGATAAAATGCCTCGCTGGAATAAAAAACACGCAGCGAGATGATTATTTTTATTGTAGTTAACTACTGAAGGTTTTGCCCTAACTGTTTTTGTCGTATTAACCCACAAGTATGCCAGTTTATTTTATTTTATGCTTTAGCTTGAAATACCTCCATCTGTTTGGTGTCTGGTCTGACTTTTCTCCAAAAGCAAAAGAGGAGTGGAGTTTTTTTTCCTAACTTCTTGGCAGCAGTAGTTACTGTTATTTCGAGTCATTCTTTCTGATCAGTTGGGAAGACGTAGCAGAGCAGTAATCCAACACCAGGGGAGCCCCTCGGAGTTGCCTCGGGCCTTCTGCATAACTTTGACGCCACCACTGCCCCCTGGTCATACAAAAAATGTGATACGCGTGTCTTCACTGTCTGATTACGACTCTACATTTCCTGGCATAGACAGTTTAATAGTTGATTTTACAGCTCCAGGGGAACCTTTGCAAGCATTGCCTCCATTTGCTAGTATATATATAGTTTTAGTTATCAGTCTTGGAAAGCTGTTCTATAAAGAATATCCATATTTTTACATTGTTAATACAGTAAAACTTTGGATTGCGAGCATAATCCGTTGGAAACCTGCTTGTAATGCAAAGCACTCGTATATCAAAGCGAATTTCCCCATAAGAAATAATGGAAACTCGAGCCCTGTACACACGACTGGATATCTGATGGAATCTAATCCGATCGATGGATATTCGATGAAGCTGACTTTCATCAGATTTGCCTACACACCATCGGTTAAATATCTGATCGCGTCCAACGCAGTGACAAAAAAACACTACGACGTGCTAAGAAAAATGAAGTTCAATGCCTCTGAGCATGCGTCGACTTGATTCTGAACATGCGTGGATTTTTGACCGATGGATTTCCCCACAGACGATCGTTTTTTTCTATCGTTTTTTTTTAACCATAAGAAAAATTTAAAACCGGTTCTATTTTTTTTCACCGATGGATAAAAAAATGATGGGGCCCACACACGATCGGTTTGTTCGATTAAAATGGTCCATCAGTCCGTTTTCATCAGATGAATCGATCGTGAGTACAGGGCTTTAGATGATTTGTTCCACAACCGTTTCCTTCAGTCTATAGTCCATATAAAAAGATCATAGCATTGTGACTTCAAGGCAACTTTGAGGCAACTTCAGGGAATGCCTGGGTAATCTTCCTGTAATGTCGGATCCAAATCACATCAATTAAGATGAGGATCTGACTTAGGGGTCATGCACACTGCAGTTCAAAAAAAAAGTTGCTTTTACAGGCATTTGAGCTTTTATTTCAGCGTGAAGAAGATTTTCATTTTTTTGTGCTCTTGTGCATATTTTTATTGAGATTCTTAAAGCTTCTTTGAGCTCCTTTGAGCTTTTTTGAGCATAGGCGTTTTTTTTATTTTTTATAAACCCTCCTTAACCACTCCAATACCAGGCACTTTCACCCCCTTCCTGCCCAAGCCATTTTTTCAGCTTTCAGCGCTGTCACACTTTGAATGACAATTGCGCGGTCATGCAACACTGCACCCAAATGACATTTTAATATTTTTTTCCCCACAAATAGAGCATTATTTTGATGGTATTTGATCACCACTGCGTTTTTTTGCGCTATAAACAAAGAAGAGCAACAATTTAAAAAAAACAATATTTTTTGCTATAATAAATATCCCCCAATAATATATATAAAAAAATATTTTTTCCCCTCAGTTTTGGTCGATACATATTCTTCTACATATTTTTGGTAAGAAAATCGTAATAAGCGTATATTAATTGGTTTGCGCAAAAGTAATAGCAGCTACAAAATAGGGGATAGATTTATAGCATTTTTTTTTTTTTACTAGTAATGGCGGCGATCAGTGAGTGCGACATTATGGAGGACACTTTTGACACTTTTTTGGGACCATTCACATTTAGACAGCGAACAGTGCCATAAATATGCACTGATTACTGTGTTAATGTGACTGGCAGGGAAGGGGTTAACACCAGGGGGCGATCAAGGGGTTACATGTGTAACCTAGTGAGTGATTCTAACTGTAGGGGGAGGGAGTGACTGGGGGAGGTGACCGATCAGTGTGCCTATGAACAAGGGACACACCATTGATCTTTTCTCCCTGACAGGACGTGGATCTCTGTGTTTACACACAGAGATCCACGGTCCTGCTCAGTTACTGGGCAATCACGGGTGCCCGACGGCCATCGCGACCACCGGGCACGTGCCTCGGGTTCCCAGTGACGCAGCAGGTGCGTACCGCCAGCAGGGCGCGCGCCCCCTAGTGGCTCGGGAAGGTGAGGACGTCATATGACGTCTTTCCAGAACCAGAGGCTTATCGCCATGCCACGGTAGCCTATTGGTTAAAGTCTATGGTCACAAGTTGGAAAGAAGTCGCCTTAGGCAAGGTTCACACTGGATGCCAATGCGGTTCCCAGCAGGGGCCCTGTGCATCTTGATTCATAATTTCAGGTCTGAATTCAGCCCAAAAGAGGCACAGGGCTCCTGTGTAAATTTTCACCAGAACTGCATCGGAGATATGTGAAGTGGCTCCATAGAGAGGCAGTCACATTCTCCTGCTATTGCGAATTGGATGCTTTTTACGCATCCAATTCGTAATAGTGTGAACTCAGCCTCAAAGTAGTACAGGAAACTTTTCTAAAGTTGGAGCGACTTCAGTAGTGCTAATTAAGACAATTCTCATTGACTAAAATGGGACGTGACTCTACTCGTTTCGCAAGACTTTGCTTGTTTATCAAGTTATCGTTTTGTAAAATACTCGCAATCCAAGTTTTTACTGTATTGGTTTTTCTCTTTTTTATTTTTGTTGAATACGTAGGGTTGTTGTGGGTAACCGCACCTTGCACATTACCAGTGGAATATCCTTGCTTCATTAGTTAAAATATATTTTTATATATGTTTCTAGCAATCTTGTGTTGATGGTTATAGTAAGTAATATATTCTAACCATTTTTTATTTTTTTTTAGATTGCCAGTTATGTGAACAAATCTGCATTGGACGTGTCTACTTTGCAGAGATCTCTAGCCATTCTTGAATCTATGGTCCTAAACAGTCATGATTTGTATCAGAAAGTGGCACAGGAGATAACTATTGGACAGTTAATTCCACACCTTCAGGGGTAATCATGTTACATATGTGTAGACCTTGCTGCTTCTAGCTGTTTTTCTCTTTTCTTCATATGCATATCAGGTCTTTAAAAAAAAATGTAACCACTTCTACGTCATATGACGTCCTCGACTTTTTGCGGTGATATCTAAATGATGACTGCAGCTACAGGTATCATTCAGATATCACTGTTTTCTGGCGGTGATTCTGTGCACGATAAGAATGATCATAGCGGCAGTTCCACTGCTTGATCGTTCTTATAGGCGGCAGGAGGGGACGTTCCCCCAACTCCCACCGCCATCCAGTGCTTCTCCGGGCTCTACCGTGCCATCAGGGGCCCCGGAGAACTAATCGGACGGTGCCGTCTCACGATGGTCACCAGTCATCTCTATGACTGCTGGAAGCCCGGGCGCAACGTTGTGACGTCATGCCCCGGTACCCGGAAGTAAACAAAGCCGCAGTCATGGCTGTCAGCATGAGATTGTGATTTTTTTTTCCCGATCTCATGCTTTCCAGCCTGGAGTATAGATATGGAGTCTTATTGACCCCGCATTTCTCCATAAAGAGGACCCGTCAAAATATATTCCTATTACAAGGGATGTTTACATTCCTTGTAATGGGAATAAAAGTGATCATAAAAAAAAAAAGTGTAAAAAAAAAAATTAAGTAAAACAATTTTTTTTTTAAATACCCCCTGGTAGCTCAGAAGCGAACACGCATGTAAGTCTCGCCCACATATGTAAACACCGTTCAAACCCCACATGTGATGTATCGCCGCATGAGTTACAGCGTGTGCAATAATTCTAGCACTAGACCTCCTCTGTTACTCGAATATAGTAACCTGTAAAAAAAAATTAAAGCGTCGCCTATGGAGATTTTTAAGTATCGCAGTTTGGCACCTTTCCATGAGTGTGCGCAATTTTAAAGCGTGACATGTTAAGTATCTATTTACTCGACGTAATATTATCTTTCACATTATACAAAAAAAATTGGGCTAACTTTACTGTTTTGTTATTTTTTAATTATTTCCCCCCCCCCCAAAAAACGTGTTTGAAAAATGATTGTGCTAATAGCGTGTGAGATAAAAAGTTACAATGACCGCCATTTTATTCCCTAGGGTGTCTGCTAAAGAATATATATAGTGTTTGGGGGTTCTGACTAATTTTCGAGAAAAAAATTATGATTTTTACACGAAGGAGAGAAGTGCCAGAATAGGCCCGATGCTGAAGTGGTTAAAAGTCCTTTAAAAAATTGTAGGTCTTTTTTTTTTAACTTTTTAACTAGAGGCCAGGGGTCATGACTACTCTGACCCCTGTTCCTTGGCCAGTAGAATGAGTAATATGCAGAATGATCAATGTTGACCAGATTTTTGATCAGATCTGTTGCCACTCGAACAGAGGGATTACTTCTTGGGTATGTTTAATCCCTTTGGTCCATCTTCTTGATGTCATTTTTAGTTTTACCCATCTAGTTTATAACTTATTTTATTTATTCTTTAGCAAAGGTCAGGGTTTTACAAACACGAACACAGACGCAGCTAAGGCAAGGCACGGTTCATGTGACAACACAATAACTCGTATAATGCTCAAAAGGCCGAGGACCTGTAGCGGTAGCATTATGACAAGGGTCTTATGAGAACTACCCAAACTACATGACAGAGGTCTCTGTAGCCCAGAGTGTAAAGCCTCATACACATGATCGGATTATCCAACAGGAATAGTGTGATGACAGGCTGTTGCCGAAAAAGCAGACCGTTTGTATGCTCCATCGGACAATTGTTGTCGGATTTTCTGCCAACAAATGTTGGATAGCATGCTTTAAAATTGTCCGCTAACAAATGTGTGTTGTCGGATTATCCAAAATTCAAACATGCATGCTCAGAAGCAATACTCACCATAAGACATTAGCAGAAGTTGGCCAAAGGGGGGCACTAAAGAGCTGAAAATAATTTTGTGTCTGTTGGCCGAAAATTCTTTGCCTTTTGTATGCAATACAAATTCCTGGCAAACGCTCTTCGGACAAAAGACCTACGCTTTGTCCGCAGAAAATCCGATTGTGTGTATGAGGCTTAATGCCTCATACACACGATCAGTTTTCCTGACAGAAAAACTGTGAGGAGAGCATTTGGCCGGGAATTCCCGGCCGTGTGTATTCTCCTCACAGTTTTTTTTGACGGGAAAACTGCCCAAAAACCGCTGGGAAAACTGGCTGATTTTTTGCCCGGCGGGTTTTGGCAGTTTTACTATTGGAAAAACTGCGATGGAGCATACACACGGCCAGGATTCCCAGCCAAAGTCGGGAAAACCCGAAGTGTGTAGGGCAACGACTGAACCAAGCAGGTTCTCTGGATTTCCGACCGGAAGCTATTTAGGGAAAAAAATGTATCTTTACCACCCCTTTAACATTCGTGCACGTCCTCCAATCCAGACAGTGCGAGTTTGGGGACACACATCCACACAGATGTCAAATTGGGAGCAGGGGCTGTGTCCGTTCAGCCGCTGCATCCTATGAATGGCACTTATCACCTGTGTATCCCATGCAGGTAAAGCACAGCGTTAGGTATATGATTGAGACCTAATTGTTATATTTTTTTCTTTTTTTTTTACTTAAGGACAGATCAAGAGATTCAGACATACACTATCGCAGTAATCAATGCACTTTTCCTCAAAGCCCCAGATGATAAAAGACAGGTATGTGTTCATACATTGTAAGCTATAATGTAATCGGAATTGGTGTGCAAAAAATGATATACAATATGCAGTATCTGATGTTATTTTAGATTACTGTAATTATAGAAAAGGAGGTAGTCACTGGTGCATGCGTTTTAAATTATAGCCAATGGCTAACCATCTGTGAATGTTTGATAATAGGAAGACATATTTTCATTGATTATATATTTTGAGCGCGTTTCATGTTTCTAGATGTTGACTTCTGTATATTTTTTATGCCTGTGTTTCCTATACAGATTTATTGATTCTACCTCTAGGGCAGGGATCTCCAAACATTTTAAACAAAGGACCGGTTTACTGTTCTTTAGGCCTAAGAGGGGCCAGACTGTAGGCATTGGGAGTAGAAAAGGTCCTGACGGAATAAACGATGCCCCATCTTTGTTTTTAGTGGGAGGAACAACGTCCCATTGTTGGTGTCATTGGGTCCCATTGTTGGTGTCATTGGGTCCCATTGTTGGTGTCATTGGGAGAAATTCTGCCCCTTCATTGGTGTCAGTGGGAGGTGGGATTATGCGCCATTGTTGGTGTCACATCTGGCTCCCGGGCCACAGTTTGGCAAACACTAAGGGCAGCACAGTGGTGTAGTGGGTAGCACTCACCTGTCTAGAGTTTACATGTTCTCCCTGTGCCTGCGTGGGTTTCCTCCGGGTACTCCGGACGTTGAATCACTGCCTACGATGTGAATGTAACCTACGCCCAGCCCTATTCACGTACAGCGTAAACTACGTAAAATTCAATGGCATTCGTTCCCTGGTCCATACTTTTGCATGAGTTGCGCCTCCTATATGGGAAAAAACTTTACGCCGGACGTACGACTTACGCAAACCGCGTATATTATGCGCCGGGAGCAAGTACGTTCTTGAATCGCCGTATTTGCCTCAATTGCATATTTGAATCGAAAATCAATGGGAGCGCAACATGTGTCCAGCGTAAATATGCGCCCACTATACGCCAGGGTAGGAAAGTTACATCGGGCGGCTGAAGCCTATTTTTCAACGTATCTTGGTTTGTGGGTCGGCGCATAGATACGACGGCGCACATTTGTACTTACGTTGGCGTATCTGGAGATACCTCGGCGTAAGTGCTTTGTGAATCCGGCCTATAATGTTTGGGGGTTCTAATTAGAGGGAAGGAGATAGCCGTGAAAACAGACAGGGGAAGCTCCATTAGCATTGCTGGTTGTCTTGTCATACCAACGGCCACCACAAGATGGGCCAAGATCACAAAAGGAAGCATAGGCCTGCAGAAGGCCGCAAAGCTGTGGCCCCAATTACCGGTCATCACGGCCCGACGCGATCGCAGGGTGGGGAAAGTGGGAGTGCACGGAGACACGTGATACCCCAGCTGTGCTGCGCCAGGTCGCTAATTCTAGTCGCAATTGCAACCTGGCGCCCGAGTTTAGTCGAACCCTGCCTTAATTAATAATAGGGGCTATCTGCATATCAGACAGTCAGGTCAACATCACTGGTATATAGTTACTGAGATCATACAATATCACATAGAGAGTGAATTGTTTTTAGTTTGAGTATACTGAAGGAGACGAGCAGTAAAATGCATTTTCAGTATTCATAAGCAGGAGGCAGAGATTGCATATGTTATGAGAAACTATACCTATCCCCATGAACATATACTGTATATGTACTGATTACACTGAAACAGTTTTTTTGTTTTTTTATGTTATACATAGAAAAAAAAACTTTTAGATAATAATATATATCATGATTTAAAGTTGTCATCAGTCAATAAAGCACAGGTTAGTATTACCGAAGAAAATTACACTTTCTCTATTCTTCCTTGAGAAACATTGCTGAAATTGTTAGAATTGTGGGTTTATACTGCCACCTGCAGGAGCGGTGTGCCTCAAACTTAGAGAAAATAAATTCACAGTGTGCACATTGGTTGTTTTTTCACTGTCTTTTTACCAAGACACACTGTGGCATTCACACACATCTTACTGAACCTTAAAGGTAAAACATTTTTTATTTAAATAGCTTTCTTTACCTTAGTGCAGTCCTCCTTCACTTACCTCATCCTTCCATTTTGCTTTTAAACGTCCTTATTTCTTCTCCTCACTTCCTGTTCTTCTGTCTGTAACTACACACCGGTATGCAAGGCTTTCTACCTGAAATCTGGGCACATTTTTTTAAAGGGTACATTTTAATTTTTTTTGTTAGAAGCAGGTAGAGCTCAGAAAAGTACAGAATATCAAACGAAAAAAAAAAAAAATGATGTCCATGATTTATGATACAGCAATAGACCTTTAAGACAAAATATCTGTACGGCAGGGCTATCAACACATAAGGCTCATGGCCGCAAAATTGACTAATTTACCTAATGACCAATGACGGCATATAAAATGAGCCTTTAGACACACAACATTAATCTGGTGTAACCGTATCTTGGGAGTCAAGCCAAGGGGACCAGACCTGGGCACAAAAATGTTAACTGACATATATTCCTCTAAGTGCCGGTTCACACAGGGGCGACTTGTCAGGCGCCTGACAAGTCGCGCTCTGTTTTGTAATATGGAAACAACTCAGAAAAAGGTTTCTGTACTACTTTGGGATGACTTCAGGGCGACTTGCATTGAATTCAATACAGAAGTCATTTTGCAAGTCGCTTCTGAAGTCATGTGCAGATCGCCTTGCAGAGTCGTGCTGCCCCAGTGTAAACCGGCACTCAATCCACTTTGTAAACCCAAAGTCTTTGCAAATCCAAATATTTTATTGTAAAAGTAGCGGTAACATAATGACTGTACATAGCCTGTGCTGTACAAAGCCCATGCAGAGAGCAGAGCTGCAGGAGGGACCCAGCAGCTCCACACACTAAAGTAGGGAGCAGAGAGAAGACCAGTCAACCTGCACAAGGAGAGAGAGCAGCAGTGACTGTTTTTTTTAATACATTTATTTACATTTATTCTATCTCCTCACAGTACATGAAAGCAGCAGGGGCCATTATCTTCTGTTGCTGTTAATCAAATCCTCTGAGAAGGAAGCAGTGGGTAGGACCCAGCTGCACTGTGTGTGTGTCAATAGATGCACGCAGTCTGTCTCAGGGTTGAGCCCGCATGAGTACCCCTATAACAAGCGGCTTGCTATGGGGGAACTCAGAAGGGAGGAGGAGACATGAGTGCCACTAGGGACCCCTGAGGAGGGGGTGTGGGGCAGCTCTGTGCAAAATAATTGCACAGAGCAGGTACGTATTCCATGTTTATTATTTTAATGAAAAAAAAATAAACATAAAAAAATAAACATTTACAATCTTTCAGTAGGGACTGAGCCTGTTGGAAACAATTCTTTTCAGCTTATTTTTGTACTTGGCATTATTGCAATGCAGCCCACTAGACATAGTGTTAAAATCGCAATAAGCGTATATTGATTGGTTTGCGCAAAATTTATAGCGTCTACAAAATAGGGGATAGATTTATTTCATTTTTATTTTTTTTATTTTTTTTACTAGTAATGGCGGCAATCTGCGATTTTTATTGTGACCGTGACATTGCGACGGACATTATTGACACATTTTTGGGACCACATTTATACAGCGATTAGTGCTATAAAACTGCACTGATTAGTGTATAAATGTGACTTCCAGGGAAGGGGTAAACACTAGGGGGTGCTGAAGGGGTTATATATGTTCCCTAGTGAGTGATTCTAATTGTAGGGGGAGGGGACTCACAAGGGGAGGAGATCGATCTGTGTTACTCTGTACTGGGAACACACATCTGCCTCCTCATCTCTGACAGGGCATGGATCTGTATGTTTACACACACAGATCCACGGACCTGCCGTAATTGCGGGGCAATGCGTGGGCCGTAATTGCGTGGACATCGATGTGCCGTAATTGCGTGGACATCGCGGCCGCCGGGCA
Organism: Rana kukunoris; assembly: GCA_029574335.1. Taxonomy (NCBI): domain Eukaryota; kingdom Metazoa; phylum Chordata; class Amphibia; order Anura; family Ranidae; genus Rana; species Rana kukunoris. Next base: position 160,833,181 of record CM056053.1, read on the forward strand.
CACTCACTGGGTCCCGAACAATGCCGTGCGCGTGCCCCCTAGATGGCCGACAAGCCTAGGACGTCATATGACGTCCACACCAGGATGGGAGATCCCATCTGTGGACGTCATATTATTATGGGTGGGTAGGGAAGTGGCTAATAGGATACATCGCTTACAAAAAAAAAATTTGGAAATGTACAAAGATATCTTATTATGCAGTGATTAGGACAAAGAAGCATTCCTAGGTAGTTTCATATGCCAGTAATAGTTATCTAACTGACTGACTTATTTACTGGTTCCTTTTCTATGGTAGTTTATAGTGCTAATGACTGCTGAATTTAGAATATTGTAAAATATGTTTAAAATATATATGCAATCACACTATTGCACAACATGCGCATCATTTTCATGAACATACTGTACACATTATATAAGGTACTATATTAAATGTTGAATGTGTAAGTTGTATGAACATATGATGTGATGGCTCATTTCAAAATATTCTGATCACTAGTTGCTGTTTTGTGACCTTTGATGTGTTATGCCGCGTACACACGATCATTTCTTTATCGTACATCACGGGACACAGAGCGCATAGCCATTACACTTGGGTTATATGGGTACCTTCAGGTGTGGACACTGGTGTAATCAATTTCACAGGAAGTTTCCTCCCTATATAACCCCCTCCCACTGGGAGTGCTTCAGTTTTTTCGCCAGTGTCTTAGGTGTTGGTCACGTCTAGCTGTCCCTCGGAGGTCTCGGGACCCAGGATAGCTAGCCGGATCCGTCCGAAGTGCTTCAAAGCCAAGGTGTACGGTACCCGGGCCCTGCTGGAGTGGGGTTTTGCCTATAATGCCTCTCCTTGGAGGGCTGGATTCTGGGCTCCAGTGCCTTAGTCTCTTCCAAGAACTAAACGCTACTGATGCCAGGATGCTATATAGGTCCAGGGGTGTGGGTTCCTTAACACAGGACCCCGGTCCCTGAAGGTCCAAGACAATACCCACGGAGATGGGGGAAGGCTGGGCCTCTTGCATTTTGCAATACCCTGCAGCGTGGAGCAGGTAAGAGGGAACCTGCGGGACTTGGTTCGACAGTAGGTATCCCCCTGGGGGTTCTGGGTTGGCTAATGGTATGCTTGTGCATCAGCCACTATCTCCACTATGTCTTTTGAGGCAGGATGGGATGTACTAATGTTTACCCAGATAACATGTAGAGATATATATGCTTTTAAAGATATGTATTTTGCTACTCCCCCCAGATTTGCCTGTTAGCATGATACTGCAGCCCTACGTGTATAGAGAGGAAGTGCTGACAAAACTCCTGTTTCCTAGGAAGCCTAGGGGGACAGCTTCCTCTATGTGTGCACTACAAAGATTAGTGACTTACCTGGTGTCTGTTGGGTTGCTAGCGCTGGTCCAGGCTTCTCCTCTGCTCTCTGCTTCCTCCATGTTGGTTTCAGCGTGGGGGGGGGGGGGCGGTCCAGCAGCGTCAGGTCTCAGATAAAGCAAAAAAAGCATTTCCTGGCTGGTCATTCCCTCCTGAGAGCAGTGGAGAGTGAGGACACAGAGCGCGCAGCTGAGCCATTTCTGGCTAACAGTGACACCCAGTGGTGGTTTGTGGATCTTCAGGTCTGGACTTAGTCCACACTGACCAGAAAAAAAAAAAAGAAGATTTTTTTCTTAAAGGGACTCAGCCTTAGATCTGGCAGTATCTGAGTCGGTGCAACCTTGGACTCCAGCTAACGGGCATTGGTGTGGCAATACTCACAGGACTCTCCTCGGTATTGCCGCCTTCTCAGGCGTATGAAAATTTAAAATTTTTTTTTTTTTTTTTTTTTTTACCATAGTCTGTCCTTATTAATGTTTCACTTCTAGCTACAACAGTTGGGTGTTGGCTGTAGGGGTGTCTCAAGGTTGTGCAATGGCTCCCAAGGGATCAGGACCAGCTAAGGCTGCAAAAGGTGCCAAAAAAGTAAAGGGGTCTCCAACGGGGTCAGAGGATTTGGGCCAGGCTCCAGTGGTCCCACCCTCACCAGATAGACCACCGAACAGCATCATGCAGGAGCCATTGAGGGTGCTAGGGGCAGAGGCGGCCCCCAATCAACCCATTCTCGTTTATGTTACGGAAGAAATGCTAGAATCCACCCTGGGTGGGCTAGAGAAAAGGTTAACTGCTTTAATTGCCCGCTCTTTGCCGGGTGGCAAACGGGCTAGATCCCCGTCACCTAGAACGGTGTGTTCGGATGCAGAGGTCCTCTCTTCGGAGGAATTGGACCCACAGGGGGATCAAGCGGACCTGAGTCCTGACGGGTCAGACATTGAAGATTCCACTATAGATGAATTTTTTTTCGGCTTCTCAAGCAGAGAGTCTGTGGATCCAGTCTCTGACGGCTATGGTTCGCACTGCTTTTAAACTTCCAGTGTCAGAACAATTAGCCCCCGCGGTATCCTCTTTAGGTTCCTTGAAGGCACCATTGAGTGGTGCGTCTTTCCCGGTTCACCCCCTTCTGGAGAGCGTGATTTTTCAGGATTGGGCTCGACCTGATAGCATTTTTATCCCTCCTAAAAGGGTCACCATTCTCTATCCTATGGAAGAAGAATTTGCAAAGAAATGGGCACTCCCTACCGTGGACGCAGCCATTTCCTTGCGTAAATAAATTCCTGACCTGTCCGGTGGAAAATGTCCAGGTGTTTAAAGATCCAGTCGACAAAAAATTGGAGACCCTACTGAAGGCTTCTTTTACCACAGCAGGTGCCGTGGTTCAGCCAGCAGTGGCAGCCATTGGCGTTTGTCAGGCTTTAAAGGATCAGACTAAACAGATATTAAGGGACATACCGGCTCAGCAAGCTCGTGAATTGGCTGACCTCCCAAGGGCTCTCTGCTTTGCAGTAGATGCTATTAAGGACTCCGTTCAACAGGCGTCCCGTTTATCTCTGCTGTTGGTTCATATGCGTCGCCTTTTGTGGCTAAAAAACTGGTCAGCAGAGGCACCCTGCAAAAAGCTTTTAGCAGGATTTCCCTTTCATGGTGGGAGACTATTCGGTGAAGACCTAGATAAATATATCCAGACCATATCAAGTGGTAAAAGTTCTTTCTTGCCTATCAAGAAAAGATCGCGTGGGCCCGCATTTAAGCGACAGGCCTTCACAGGCTCGGCCCCTTCAACTTCCCGTCAGTATCGACGGCCTCCCGGGCGTTCAGCATTTAATAGCCGCCCACAAGGACAAGCCACAACAGGCAAGAGGCCATGGCCTCGCAAGCCGGTTAAACCAGTCCTCAAGTCAGATTCATGAAGGGGCGCCCCCACTCTCTTGGGTGGGGGGAAGGCTTCGGTTTTTCTCCGAAGTGTGGAAGGCCAGAATTCCCGACTCTTGGGTAAGATCCGTGGTAACCACGGACTACAAGCTAGAGTTTCGGGAAGTCCCCCCTCCTCATCTTCAGGGGTCAAGTCTTCCAAGCGACCCATTAAAGAGGGCCTCTCTTGTAAAAGCATTGGATCGTCTCTGGCTCCAGGGAGTAATTGTAGAAGTACCAACCCAGGAATGGAGTCTGGCATTCTACTCCAACCTTTTCATAATACCAAAGCCCAATGGCGACGTCAGGCCTATCTTGGACCTCAAACGCCTAAATCGTTTTCTAAACATTCAGACCTTTCGTATGGAGTCCATACGTTCGGTGGCAGCCAGCCTACATCAAGACGACTTTCTAGCATCTATAGACATAAAAGATGCGTATCTGCACGTGTCGATCTACCCGGCACATCACAGGTTTTTTCGTTGTATGATAGATCACCGCCATTACCAGTTCGTAGTCCTCCCTTTCGGGTTGGCAACAGCTCCGCGGGTATTCACAAAGGTGTTAGCCCCGGTGCTAGCCGTCCTAAGGACAGAAGGCTTTTTAGTCTTGGCATACTTGGACGATCTTCTGGTTATCGACAGCTCAGCTTCCAACCTCAATCAGGCAGTAGGTCGCACAGTTCAACATCTAGAGGAATTCGGGTGGATTGTAAACCTAGAAAAATCGGTATTGAAACCCACAAAGCAGTTGGAATATCTTGGCCTTCGGCTAGATACAGACTGCCAGAGGATAAGTTTACCTCAAGCAAAGATCAGATCAATAGCTCAAGCAGTTCAAGTGATCTTAGGCAAGAAGAGGCCGACTATTCGCCTATGTATGCGACTGCTGGGGAAGATGGTGGCCGCCTTCGAGGCTGTGCCCTACGCCCAGATCCATACCAGATATCTTCAGGCAGCCATTTTCTCTGCTTGGAACAAATCCATTCAGGCGTTAGATCGTCCGTTAGTGCTCTCCCCAAAGGTCCGGCGCAGCCTGTCTTGGTGGCTGGTCTCTCAAAATTTGTCAAAAGGGAAATCCTTTTGCCCCATCACGTGGAAGATAGTATCCACGGATGCCAGCCTGTTAGGTTGGGGGGCAGTTCTAGAAGAACAGACCCAGCAAGGGCTGTGGTCGGGGGCAGAAAAACTGCTTCCCATCAATATCTTGAAGATCAGAGCTGCTCGACTGGCCCTGATCGCCTGGACTCTCCCCCTTCAGGGTCTGCCAGTAAGGATACAGTCCGACAACGCCACTGCGGTGGCATACATAAACCACCAGGGGGGCACGAAGAGCCCAGCAGCCCAAAGAGAAGTAAACCTGATTTTCTCATGGGCCGAAGCCCATGTACCCTGCATCTCGGCGGTGTTCATCCCAGGGATAGACAATTCTCAAGCAGATTTTTTGAGTCGTCAACAGTTGCTCCCGGGGGAATGGTCTCTTCACCCCCAGGTATTCCAAGAGATTTGCCAAAGATTCGGAGTCCCAGATGTGGACATTATGGCAACGAGATCCAACAAAAAATTGGACAAATTCATATCCCGAGCCAGGGATCCCTCGGCCTACGGGACCGATGCGTTGGTTTGCCCTTGGCACCAGTTTTCTCTTCTGTATGCGTTCCCTCCACTGCAGATGATGCCCCGCGTTCTACGGAGGATCCGGGTGGAGCGCAGGCCTGTGATCCTGGTGGCCCCAGCCTGGCCCAGGAGGGCTTGGTACGCACTCATCGTGAAGATGTCAGTCGGGGCGCCGGGGCCGCTCCCCCTGCGCCCAGATCTGCTGTCTCAGGGCCCAATCTGCCATCCTGCTTCACAGCAGCTAAATTTGACGGCTTGGTAGCTGAATCCCTAATTCTTAAGGGCAGAGGCCTCTCAGATCAGGTCATATCTACGTTGATTCAGGCTAGGAAACCGGTCTCCAGAAATATTTATTACAGAGTCTGGAGTGGTGCAAGTCTCAAAGATGGCATCCTCGAAAGTTTTTTATTGACAGGATCTTGCGATTCCTCCAGGTTGGCGTTGACAAAGGGTTGGCTCTTAGTACTCTAAAGGGGCAGGTGTCGGCTTTATCAATATGGTTTCAAAGACCCTTGGCCACCCATTCGCTTATGAAAACCTTCTTGCAGGGGGTCTTGCATGTGAATCCCCCTATTAGAGCTCCCCTCTGCCCCTGGAATTTAAATCTGGTCTTGTCAGCTTTACAAAGGCAGCCGTTTGAACCTCTGACAGAAATCCCTCTTGTGCTACTAACCCGAAAGTTGGTTTTCTTGGTGGCTATGGCTTCAGCCAGAAGGGTTTCCGAGCTGGCAGCCTTGTCATGCAGGGAGCCATACCTTAATTTGCATAAGGACAGAGTGGTTCTGCGGCCTCAACCTTCTTTCCTTCCTAAGGTCATATCCAGTTTTCACTTGAATCAGGACCTAGTCCTACCATCCTTCTTTCCTACTCCCCAGTCCAGAGAGGAAAGACGGCTTCATACTTTGGACGTGGTTCGAGCCATGTGGGTCTATCTCAAGGCTACAGAGAAGATTCGGAAAACAGATGTGCTTTTTGTTCTTCCGGATGGCCCCAAGAAGGGTCAGCCGGCTGCCAAGTCTTCCTTGGCTAGGTGGATTAAGCAGCTGATTTTTCAGGCATATGGTCTGAAGCGCGTTCCACCTCCCTTATCAGTTAACCACTTCCATACCAGGCACTTAGGCCCCTTTCACATTGAGGCGTGGAGCCGCGGTGACGGTATAGCCGCGCTATTTGTAGCGCCGCTATACCGTCGTGTTTACCGCGATATTCGGGCGCTAGCGGTAAGGTTTTAACCCCCGCTAGCGGCCGAAAAAGGGTTAATACCGCCCGCGTTGCGGGCGGTATTACCGCGGTTTCCCATTGATTCCAATGGGAAGGCGCGCTATAGGAGCGGTGAACACACCGCTCCTATACCGCGGTAAAGATGCGGCTAGCAGGACTTTTGGAGCGTTCCTGCTAGCGCACCGCTTCAGTGTGAAAGCCTTCGGGCTTTCACATTGAACACTACAGGGCATGATTTTTCATGCGGTATAGCAGCGCTATTTTTAGCGCTGTACCGCATGAAAAACGCCTCAATGTGAAAGGGGCCTTACGCACCTTCCCGCCCAAGCCAATTTTCAGCTTTCAGCACTGTCGCAATTTGAATGACAATTGCGCGGTCATGCTACACTGCACCCAAACAAAATTGGCGTCCTTTTTTCCCCACAAATAGAGCTTTCTTTTGGTGGTATTTGATCACCTCTGCGTTTTTTTTTTTTTGCGCAACAACTAAAAATAGAGCGAAGATTTTGAAAAAAAAATAAAGTTTTTATTTTTTTCTGTTAATTTTTGTGTAAATGAGTATGTTTTCTCTTTCAATTACGGGCACTGATATGGTGGCACTGATGGGCACCGATGAGGTGGCACTGATGGGCACCGATGAGGTGGCACTGATGGGCACCGATGAGGTAGCACTGATGGGCACTGATAGGCGGCGCTGGTATGGGGCACTGATGGGCACTCATGGGCGGCACTGATGGGCACTCATGGGCGGCACTGATGGGCACTCATAGGCGGCACAGGTGGGCACTCATAGGCGGCACAGGTGGGCACTCATAGGCGGCACAGGTGGGCACTCATAGGCGGCACAGGTGGGCACTCATAGGCAGCACAGGTGGGCACAGGTGGGCACTGATAGGCGGCACAGGTGGGCACTGATAGGCAGCATAGGTGGGCACTGATAGGCGGCACAAGTGGGCACTGATAGGTGGCACAGGTGGGCACTGATAGGTGGGCACTGGGCATGGATTGGCACTGTGGGGTGGCACTGACAGACACTGGGGTGGCACTGATGATCACTGAGGGGTGGCACTGATGGATCAATGTTGCCAATCTGATTGGCATCATTTTTTTTTTTACTGCACCCCTTTTTTTTTTGCTGACTTTTTTTTTTTTGCCCCTTTTTTTGGTATTTTTTTATTTCCCTGGTGGTCTAGTGTGGCGATCCGAGGGGGGGCTGCGCTGATAAACAATCAGCGCGAACCCCCCCTGTCAGGAGAGCCGCTGATCGGCTCTCCTCTACTCGCGTCTGTCAGACGCGAGTGAGGAAGAGCCGTCGGCGGCTCTTCCTGTTTACATCGTGATCAGCCGTGATTGGACACGGCTGATCACGTGGTAACGAGGCTCCGCCGGAGACTCGTTACCGAGATCGGAGGTGCAGGGTGTCAGACTGACACCCCGCATCACCGATCGCCGCGCTGCGCGCCCGCACGGGCACGTGCGGCATGAAATCGTGCAGGCCGTTTGAGAACGGCCTGTCACGATTTCATAACCACTTCCCGGCCGTAAATCGGCTATTGGCCGGGCGGGAAGTGGCTAAAGCCCATTCTACCTCCTGGGCGGCACACCATCAGATCTCTATGGCACAGGTTTGCAAGGCGGCAACCTGGTCTTCCGTACATACGTTTACTAAATTTTATAAGTTTGGACGTTGCAAAGGGTACGGACGCAGCTTTTGGGCAGGCGGTCCTACAGGCAGCAGTATAGAATCCTCTGGCCCGGTTCACGCCCCCTTGTTTTTCTGTTGGTGGAGCCATGTTTTCTCCTGACAATGTTTTTATTTGGCTATTCTTGGCCTTACGGTCTCCCTCCCTTCATAGAGCATTGCTTTAGGACATCCCAAGTGTAATGGCTATGCGCTCTGTGTCCCGTGATGTACGATAAAGAAAAAAGGATTTTTAATAAACAGCTTACCTGTAAAATCCTTTTCTTGAAGTACATCACGGGACACAGAGCTCCCACCCCTCTTTTGGGGAACATTGTGTAACCTCGGGAGAATTGCTTGCTACAAAACTGAAGCACTCTCAGTGGGAGGGGGTTATATAGGGAGGAAACTTCCTGTGAAATTGATTACACCAGTGTCCACACCTGAAGGTACCCATATAACCCAAGTGTAATGGCTATGCGCTCTGTGTCCCGTGATGTACTTCAAGAAAAGGATTTTACAGGTAAGCTGTTTATTAAAAATCCTTTTTTTTCGGCATGAAGAAACTTCCAACTTCACCATTAAAACAACCTTGCCCACACACCATCATTTAAAAAAAATGCTCTAGCAAAGCGCAGTGACGTACAACACGTACAACGGCACTATAAAGGGGAAGTTACATGCGGATGACGCCACCCTTGGGGCTGCTTTAGCTGATTCCGTGTTAGTAAAAGACGATTCGCGCTTTTCTGTCTGTTACAGCGTGATGAATGTGCTTACTCCATTATGAACGGTAGTTTTACCAGAACGAGCGCTCCCGTATCATAACTTGCTTCTGAGCATGCGCGGGTTTTTAACGTTGTTTTAGCCCACACACGATCATTTTTTTACAACCCAAAAAACGACATAGTTTAAAACGTCGTTAAAAAATGCAGCATGTTCGGAATTTTTTTTTTTTTACGTTTTTCAGAACCTGAAAAACTATGTGAAGCCCACACATGATAATTTTAAATTACATTTTTTAAAAACAACGTTTTTTTCATGCCGAAAAATGATTGTGTGTATGCGGCATTAGATTAGATATGAGGAGGTGAATTATGTGAAATTAGAGCAATGTCTTTTTACCCAGAGAGTTCCAGATTTTAGCCTTATGATCGAAATGTTATATCAGATTAGTAGAGTAATAAATGTGTACATTTTATTGGCTTGAAAGATATATGCTTGTTATGAAATGTTGCACTCAGTTTTGATTTCTCCTCTTAATGCTGCCTTTGGCTGTGATTCCCTAAGCATTACATTGAGGACAGCATTGACATTCTAGATTTCCCTCTAAGCGTGAGTCTTGAACTTTTTAATGGTCTTGAAGGGCAGTCAAAGCATGCCTTAGAAAATGTGATAAGTGCTTGTTACATGATTGCTGCATGACAGTTTACCATTGTAATAAGGCTGGCATTTAACAATACACGTGTGCTGTGTTTTTTTTTTTTTTTTTTTAATTGGCTAATTTGAAGCCTTGCTATAACCATATCTGTCTACAGTGGTGTATTTAGGTTTTGTGCTGCCCTAGGCCTGACGAAACTTGTGCACCCCCTAATTTTAATATGACCCACCCCTTCCCACCCTCTCCTGTCAAGGCCACACACCCATTTAAGTCCCGCCCTGACATTTTCCAGCGGTGACCCTTAATTTGCAGGGATTTACTCGGACTTCCTGTTTTGCTTTGGAGCCTGTCAGCTGACTTTTTTTTTTTTTTACCGTTTTTAGCCTCCCTACATGGCATCTGTCTCTCTCTCTAGCTCAGAACTCAAGTGGGAGGTCTACTGTTATGATAGGAGAGTCAAAACTAGAAGCGACGCAAAGCCCCCCAGTTGTGGAACGCCGTCCGCCCACACAACAACTCATTGGTTGGGGTCTGCCGCCCTAGCCTCCTCCATGTGTATGGGCTTCCCCCCCTGATGGTGGTCTAGGCCAAAATACAGCATTGCCTTTCAACTACCCTGCTGTTATTTTATTTAGACCTTAAACGTTGTTTGAGTTTTTCTTCTCTAGGGATAAAACAAGAAACAAATATGCATTTAATCTAATGGGCGGGTTTCTAATTGGAACACATTTATGCACATTTCATATGTTTTTTTTGCAATGGGCTTCTTGGACCAAAAGGCCAAAGTCCAACATGAGGAGGTTTTATCATTAGACCGCAGTTGTGATACAGTTACTTCTTTTTAGTCCAGAAGGGTTCAAAATAGAGATTTCTATCTACTGGGACCCAGAATAATAATGCTTGCGCAAATGTAACTTAAATTTGTCTTTGTGGTATGTTTTACGTTTGTATTTTTAGTGCCATAACATTACTGATTCAGAAGTACTAAAATTGTAATTATTTCAAAAATAACATGTTTGATATTAAGTATTATTTGAATGTGTTTTTCTTTTTTTTTTGTAAAACAGGAGATGGCAAACATACTGGCACAAAAACAGCTCCGTTCCATTATCCTCACAGTAAGCAATGATTTTTTAATGTTTATTGTGCTTTAAGTACAACATACTGTAATTTGCGATCGTTGGAGGTTTCACTGTACCTAAGCTTTGTCTTGTAGCAGTTTTTAAATGTACTTATTTTTTCATAAGAATGGTTTTCATAAAAATTATGCTGCTTCATGAATTATTGCCGTGCATTACTAAAGAAATACTAGAGGAGCTTGTAAAATTCAATTTATTTAAAATATAACTAAAGGCATTTTTTTTAAGTTTCAGATGGAGTGGAGAGGATTTAATTTCTCTCTCTGTCCCTGTTAGTGAGATTCATCCTATTTTTGTCATGTCTACCATTTTCACCAAAGGAGAAAGAAAATCCCTAATTGTGGGTTGTCCACACAACAGTAATAAAGGCAAAACCTTCTAATTAGTTCTTGTGACAACCAGGCATTTCCTCGCTTGGATGGATTTTCTCTCACTTCCTGTTTTTTTTTTTTTTTCAATTCTTTATTTTGAAGTTTTCACGGAGATGCAAATATATCTTTACAAATAAATCATCACATGCATATATGCTGCTTATTTTACTCTTCATCATATTTAATTTCTTCTATCTCCTGTCCCAACTTTATCTTTAAACTTGTGTTATTTTAGCTCTGTCCTTGGTTATATCCTTGAGATTTGGATATCCTTCTAGCCCTTCCACTTCATACTTCCCTCCCCCCAAGAAAGAAATAAACCGAGACTCCCGGTTTAATCTTTAGATTAGCAATTTATACAAAAAAGAAAAAGAGAAAAAAGAATATGGCAAATTAAAAATTCCCTCCCCTTCTCTCTCCGTCTCCTCCCCTCCCCCCTTCCTATTGGTCTCTTCCTTCCCCCTCTCTCCTCATCCGCTCTCTGTATACAACATAAGGAGCCCATATCTGCCGGTGCTTGTCCTCCTGCTCCTTCATATTCATAGTAAGGTTTTCCATTATTTGTACTTCCGCTAATTTTGCCATCCATTGTGCTTTACTTGGAGAAATATTACTTTTCCAATGAGCTGGAATGCATGCTTTTGCCGTTGACAATAAATGTCTCAGCAAAGAGTTTTTATATTTTTCCGCTGATAACGGGATATCAAAGAGCAGGGAAGCTGCTGGATTGTCTCCAAGTGACACATCTATAATTTCTTCTATTGTTTCTGAAACCATTTGCCAGAAATGTCTTACTTTTGAGCATTCCCAAAAGATATGTATCATAGTGCCCACAGTCTCTTGACACCGCCAGCATAAATTTGAAGTCTGTGGGTATATCCGCTTCAGTACTTCTGGAGTTCTATACCACCTACTCAGGATTTTATAGCTTCCTTCTTGGTACCTAGTTGCTATTGACACCTTGTGTGTGAACCTAAATATCTTATTTTTTTGTGCCTCTGAGAAAGTGATCCCCATCTCTCTTTCCCATGCCTGTATAAAACCAAGGTTCTGTGGAGCTTTCGACTCGATCATCATAGAATATAATGTCGAAATTGCATGTCTCACTGACTCTCCTTTCAGGCATAGGTTTTCAAACTTGGATGGTATGGATATTTCTCTAGTACGCATCGAGATTGATCTGAGAAATGCGTTTAGCTGCATTCTCCTGAGAAAATCTAGACTTTCTCCAAACTCACTGTCCAGCTCCTCTCTAGACATTACTTGATTGTCTACAGTGAAGTGTATAAGTCTATTTTTCCCCTGTCGATTTAGGGTCATGAAATTTTTATCTTTTAGGCCCATCTCAAATTCTGGATTGCCCAGGATAGGGATCACTTCTTGTTTTGACTATGGGGCAGGAAGTGAGGAGAAATTTCCCCAATGGGACACAGATTGCAAAAAAATAAAAAAACTTGACTGAGATAAACCCTCCCTTTATGCAAATGAAAAGAAAAATTATGTCTCTAGTTTTAGTTGAATTTTTTCCAGTTTTATTTCAGTGCCCACTTCAGTGTTTTGTTGAAAAATAACCTGTTTAGGAAATAATCCCAGTGTTTGTCTTGGGACCTTGAATCTACAAACCACACTCTGCAACCAAGTAACTGCATGGCTTGGTAGAAGGTTGGAGGAATGGCATCAGATATAAAATCAGCTGGTTTTAGTTGTTTGTTTTAGCATTCTGCCTAAAATACTTTATATATAGGCTTTCTTAAATATGCAAAGCCAATAGTAGTTGGTGTCCCTATGAATTCATCTACACTGAGATGTGAATACACTAAAATACACACTATAAATGAGCAACCTAAAAGTTACTTTTACAGATTTTTGAATTGCCAGCAAAGTATAGAATCAACTCTTTGGAGCCCTTTGGTTCTTATCTGTGTTGCCATGGCTATGAATCTAGGCTAAATTATGTCTATGCCCTGTGAAAGTAAAAAAAAAAAGGTTGCCAGGCTATGACCAAATGTTAATGGGTAGAGCTCTATTCCTGCCAAAGATATTTTGTGTTTTGTTTTTGATGGAGCAAGGAAAGTTACAACCTCCGTCCAGTTTATATTGCTGTTTGAGCCTATAATAGGGGAGATTTCCTGTCACTTCTTGTTAGGAACACAGACAAAAACAAAACCATGTTATGGGTGGGGAAGGGTTAAAACTTCAGTAGTGTTTTCGTTGATGTCAATGTCTTTCTTTCCAGGTGAGAGCCGTATCCTCCATTTTTTGTACGGGACTCACAGGAAGTAAGAGCCTCTGAAGACTGATCATGTCTTTCTTGTTTTTCACAGCATGTCATCAGAGCCCAGAGAACCATTAATAATGAGATGGCACACCAGCTCTATGTATTGCAAGTTTTAACTTTCAATCTCTTGGAGGATAGAATGATGACCAAAATGGATCCTCAAGACCAAGTAAGTAATTCAATTGAAATATTTTCTGAGTTATGTTTTGGTAATTTATGGCGATAAAGTGATTTCCAAAATAAATGTATTTAGTGGCAATGTATTTATAAAAATTGTGGTTCACCCTTGGAACCATTGAAACCCTTGGAAAGGACATAGTCTCCAAACTTTATAAACAAAGGGCCAGTTTACTGTCCTTCAAGCTTTAGGGAGACCTGCGGCTAGTGGGAGTAGAAAATGCCCTAGCATCAGGCCATCACTGGTTTTAATGAGAGGAATAATGCCCCATTGTTATCAATGAGAAGACCAGTTGATGTTGTTAGTAGGGGGAATGGTGCCCCATCATTGGTTTCAGTTGGTGGAATAGTGCCCCAAGGGCCAAATAAAGTCAAGCAAAGGGCCACACCTGGCCCGGTCTGCATTTCCGAGACCACTGAGAATAAGCAAATACTAACCATGTCTAGTCATTAATTTACCTTTGTTATTTTTTAGTGAAGGTCAGGTAGTTCTCCTGTGGTGAATGTAGTTATCAGTTGTAGAATGTGTGGGACTGATGGTAGACTTTTGTTGAGTGAATAGTTAAGACAGAAAAAAGCAGTAGAGTGGTAAGGAAAGGGTCTTATGTTTTTTCAAGAATGGCCTGGGTGAATAAAAGTGAATTTATCTACAGGTAGGCTAAGTTTTTGTGGGTAAGGCAATACTGTATTAAGTTGCCTATCCTTTTAAACATGTTTCCTGTCTATGAAATTAATGCAAGTGTATGTCACCTAGTCCATGTGCAAATGATGTACTGCCACCTAAAAATATACATCTTGTGCAAAATCTCCAATGTCCAAAGCCATTTTAACGGTAAAATGTGTTAGATGATAACACTTTAAAACATTACAGTATCTTTCTCTATACTCCACAATATGGACCACTTCATCTTAAATAATATTTTAAATACATTTTGCAGATCCGTGAAGGGGTTTTTGGTTGTAAACGAATACAGACCACTTTAACCTACAGGTAAGCCTAGATTAAAGCTTACCTGTAGGTGCAACAAATATCTCATAAACCTGCAGAAAAGACTGCACCGATGTCTACGGCACATGTGCGCCGTAGACAATGGCGCAGGCGCACTGAGGAGTGACGTCATCGCAGCTTTGGCCAATCACCGCGCCGGAGCTGCGATACCCGGAAGTAACTCGGGTATTAATGGCGGAGGTTAGGAACAAGAGTCGCTTCGATCTCAGGTAAGTAATTCATAATGAGCTAGTATGCTGCTTTTTTAAAAGAAATGCTTTAGAGGGTTTACTTCCTCTTTAAAGCTTGCAATGTGTTATCCAAATCTATGCACCACCATAGTGCACAGTATGGGCCCATTTACACCAGAAACTGCATTTGTTACATGGTTTTTATGCGCATTTGCATGTATTTGTGGTGCATTTTTCATAAGCTTGAATTTCCTTTGAAGGTATTTCTGTCTCATTTCTTCTTTGGGCTTTTATGTGCACTGCATTTTTGTGCTTTTTTAGTGCAGAAAAATGCAGCTTGCTGTACTTTATTTTTCAAAGCACTGCATTTAACTGCAATAGTGTGAACCATACCTATAACTTAACCTGGATTTCAGGCTGTGTATGCAGTTGGAGTGCAGTCAAAAATGCATCCATCTGCATCTGATGGAAATGGGCCCTAATCAAAGTTTACATTTTTTTTTTTTTTACAGACAATTAAAGCTTAAAGTTGATGTCACAATGTAGAATATAAGATTCCCTATCATCTGTGCCCAGTCTTGCCACACTGAGTTAATCCAGCTCTGAGCAATGCTCTTTTATTGTTTAGTGAACATTAACAGACTTCCAGATAAAAAACCTGTCTAAATAAAAAGTCCTTTCCCCCCTCCTTGCTTTGAGTGACAGGTTATTTTTATATCTAGCTTGGACATGTTTTTCATATATTATGCTCTGTTTATCATAATATGAGGTGATCCACAGTATAAAAAAGTGAGAAATCCTACCCTCCCCCACATAACACATCCTGGTAATATACAATGAATTGTAGATCACCTCATATTATGATTAACATAACATATGATAAACATGTCAAAGCTAGATATGTAAATAACCTGTCACTCAAAGCAAGGAGGGAGGAAAGGACTTTTTATTTAGACAGGTTTTTATCTGGAAGTCTGTTCATTTTCACTGAACAATAAAAGAGGATTGCTCAGAGCTGGATTAACTATGTATGGCAAGACTGGGCACAGATGATGGGAAATCTTATACTCTACATTGTTTACAACCACTTTAAAGCATGATATTCTGCCTTTAGCTGTACTGTACATGCTTTTGTTCACAAAGGATCTCTACTGCACATACAATGGTCTCTATTGAGTTGCGCTCTAGTCCATTAATGTCTTCTTTCCTCTGCTTGTCCCCAGGCCCAAAGGGATATTATATTTGAGTTACGTAGAATTGCTTTTGATGTAGAGCCAGACCAAAACACTCTTGGTGGGAGCATTGAGAAAAGAAAGTCTATGTACACTCGGGACTATAAAAAGCTTGGATTCACTGTAAGTACGCCTAAAATTGTTGATCGTTTTTATTGTTTATATAGTATTCAAATCAGCTGATCCTAAGGCTACAGTCCTTGATTTGACTTTACTTTATGTGGTTTTATTTTTTTTTGTTTTAAAAAAATGTGAACTAAGCATTAATTTAAATACATAGATTGTGGCCTAATGAAATAGGTTTACTATGCATCATTTATAAGAACTAATTTAAATTGGCTATTATATATATATATATATATATATATATATATATATATATATATATATATATATATATATATATATATATATATATATATATATATATATATATATATATATATTTTCATTTTCAAGCTCACTAAAAAAATGACTGTGCTCAATAGGTGGTGTGGGTATCATTGCCACTTTCCCTGTACTAACCAACGCTTATTCAGTGACTATGCAAATAGCATTGATGGTGTGGAAAGTGCATTAAAGCTCTTGTAAAGGTTGTAAAGGTTTCATAAAATTTTTCAAATAACAAACATGTCATACTTACCTCCACTGTGTAGTTCGTTTTGCACAGAGTGAATGATAACTTATATAGAGCGACACATGCAAACTAAATCGCCTCTGGGCGAGTGGCCTGATCCTGCTGTTCTGGGGTCCCTTGGTGGCTGTCTCAGCTCTTCCCCGCAATAGCTAACCCCCTCTGGGAAGCTCTCTCCCGAGGGGATTAGCTTCCGGGCTCGCTCCCGTGTGATACAGTCGGTGCCCATAGATGCTGAGTTTATGACTCGGTCCTGCCCCCCCCCCGTGGCTGCATCATTGCATTTGATTGACAGCAGTGCAGCCATTGGCTCCCGCTGCTGTTAATCTATCCAATCAATGCTGAGACTCCGTGGAGACGCAGGATAGGATGCATTAAGGTGAAAAAAAACATGAACCTTTGCAACCCATTTAACCTATGATCACTAGTCAAATTTTGGTTGGACCAGAAAGAAAGAAATGGCACAGATTTTATTCGCTTTTGTGGATTACTGACACTAGTTTTACTATTACCTTTGGCTACTGGCCAGATCAGGCTAGTTATTTGTCTTATTCATATAAAGAAAAAAGGTTAATTTAATGGAAAAGAAAATTGATTTGCAATTTTTATCCTTATGTTGTGAGTGTATTTTCGGAATTAAACAATGTACAGGACTGTATGTATCTAGTTAAATCAATATATACAAATGTTGGTTACAATACCTATATGAAGAACATATGATATAAATGGCTGTCTATATAACAAAAACTTCTGCATGAAAAAAATAAAGCATGTAAACAGCCTAAAATGAATTTACAATAGCAATGTGTAAGTAGACGAAACACAATATTCTGGCCTTCTTTTACTTTTTCACATTCCCGAACACAAGGCAGCTACCAGACACTCCAACCAGCCGTATAAGACCCCATACGAATAATTCTCCCCCAAATACGAGACAACGCTCTGTATGAGGTTCAAGCAGGAATCACAAATCTTTATTGAAAGACTACAGGCTTTTATATACACCAAAAGAGGAGGTTCCTACAACCTGCTCATATTACTCATATTACTCAAAAAAAAAACACCTGTGACCAGACCCAATTAACATGAGCTAATTAACTAATCCCGTAGACTGCATCTGATGATTCAGAGACATGACCTTTAGGCTAGACACAATCAACATTATCACAAATACACCTTCACACAATTGCAGGGTCAATTAGCACAAGCAATGAGATCTAATGACTCTTAAATTGAACTTCCTCGAATGCCCAAATAAGGGGGGGAATACTTCCTGGGCATAGTCCTCACAGCGTACAAGGAATAACATCTTCATATTTCTTGAGAGATATTGTTAATAAATATTCCTGTCCCGTTTGAAGTAGTCCAAGAAATATTTTCTCAGTTACCCTATGCCCCTAATAGACATAGGGTGAATTAGACAAAAGAGGTATATGGGGAGCTGAAGCAAAGGGTATCTCCATACTTTCTAAGAGATTCTGGGTTCCCTGGGCCCTTCCGTTACAGAGGGTAGTAGGCTGCATCCTTTCCCAGAACAAATGAGGGCTTATCACATCATCAAGCTAGCTTGTTTAAAATGTTTTACAATGTGGTACACAACCTTACTAGACTGTTCACACTTGATCAGTGCCCACATCTAGCTGATCAGCGGATTTTCCTGTTTCCACCTATCATTATCACCTATTGCTTAGGCAACAGGGCCGGTGCAAGAATTTTTGACACCTCAGACGAAACCTAATTTTGCTGCACCCATTAGCCCCACCCCTGACTCCACCCCCTTTGTCCTGCCCATGTATACTCCACCTTTTTAATGAAGCGCCCATCAAATGCAGCCTCACCAGCGCCCATCAAATGCAGCCTCACCAGCGCCCATCAAATGCAGCCTCACCAGCGCCCATCAAATGCAGCCTCACCAGCGCCCATCAAATGCAGCCTCACCAGCGCCCATCAAATGCAGCCTCACCAGCGCCCATCAAATGCAGCCTCACCAGCGCCCATCAAATGCAGCCTCACCAGCGCCCATCAAATGCAGCCTCACCAGCGCCCATCAAATGCTGCCTCACCAGCGCCCATCAAATGCTGCCTCACCAGCGCCCATCAAATGCTGCCTCACCAGCGCCCATCAATGCAGCCTACTAGTGCCCATAAATGAATGTTTGCTTGCTTCCATTCATTCAGGAGTCGGGACACAGCCCTCTGCCGCCACTGCACCTCTGACACTATATACAAACAGAGTGGCGGCTGCCTGCTGATGCTGAGACTTGGTTGCTTGTTGCAGAGAGAAGAGAGTAGGAACACCAGTGGCTGGGTGCCCCTAGGCAGCAGTGCCCCCTAGGCAGCTGCCTAGTGTAGCATTGGCCCTGCTTCGTAATTGTCATTTCTCACTGAAGACTTACTTGCAATGTTACATTTTTGTCTGCCTAGTTTGTAATTTGGTGATGTATTCCTCCCAGGCTATTTTAAAGAGGTTAACACAACCATTTGAAACAATGAATTACTCTTGATTAAATATTGCATTTCTAAACTGAACTAAACATTTTGGAATTCCTCCAGCGGTGTTAGGAAAAAAAGGGTTTCTCAATACAGAGATCAGGTTGCACGCTGATGTACTACAGCTGAGAGGAGGTTGAAACTGTGATATTAGGCATGCACACAGGGAGATATAATGCATGGTTTCTTTGAACAATTATGTGGCTGTCATAGGGCTATATCCCAGGAGCCAGACTTCCAGTATGTAAATACATCTCCTAGCTTAGACAGTCTGTCTTCTCAACTCTTTAGTAATTTGTCCACAGCTGGGTTATCATATTGTATTTGTCAGGCTAGTCCTGGGAGGTTAACAGGCCTTTATAATCAGGCAGGAAGGAGATGGTTTACTCCGTTCTCTGCAGGCAAATTGAATTTCTACAAGTAGTTTTTATCTATCCAGGAGCACCTTTGGGCAGGAAAGAGACCATTTACTCATTACTCTCTGCATGCACATTTTGACATTTCCTTATGGTCTCAGTTCCCATCTGTATCTCAGTAACTATGTACTAGACTGAAGGTTTTCAGCCAGTACTTCCTAGGAACTTCTCAAAAGCTGAAAGGGAAGGAAGGTGACTATTTACTTACTACTTTGTACATGCAAATTGTGAAAACAATCTGAGTTTCCAGTTCTTGTTTTATAAGTAACTTTATACTAGACTGAAGTTTTTCAACAAGTGGTGCCTATACCTCCAGGGGCACATTTACAAGTCTAAAGCCTCGTACACACGCCCGGTTTTCTCGGCAAGAACCCAGCGCACAGGTGTGTAATCAGCATACCTTCCTGTGAACAAATCAGACGGAAAATTGCCAAAACACAGAATGACAAGGGGTCACATCTCCACAGAAGACAATACAATTTAATACAGTAGGAATCCGAGGGCCATGCTTGTTAGAGCTTAAAATCTAAGAGGGAGGGTCAAGAGATACAAAAGGTCATAACTGTGGTAGGTGAGCTGCTGGAGATAGTAAAAATACAGTTGTTAGGTGGGGGCAGGGAAGGCCTCTCTGAAGAGAAGGGTTTTCAGGGGTCATCTGAAAGTGGATAGAGTAGGAGATAGTTGGACAGATTGGAGTAGGGAGTTCCAGAGGATGAGAGAGGCTCTGGAGAAGTCCTGGAGGTGAGCATGGTAGGAGGTGACAAGGGAGATAGAGAGCAGGAGGCCTTGTGAGGAATTAAGCGAAAGATTAGTTTGGTATTTTGAGTTGTGAATGGCTTTGTAAGTTGTTGTTGGTATTTTAACCACTTAATACCCGGACCATTATGCAGGTAAAGGACCTGGCCCCTTTTTGCGATTCGGCATTGCGTTACTTTAACTGACAATTGCGCTGTCTTGCCACGTGGCTCCCAAACAAAATTGGCGTCCTTTTTTTTCCACAAATAGAGCTTTCTTTTGGTGGTATTTAATCATCTCTGCGGTTTTTATTTTTTGCACTATAAACAAAAATAGAGCGACAATTTTGAAAAAAATTCAATATTTTTTAACTTTTTGCTATAATAAATATCCCCTAAAAAAATAAAAAAACATTTTGTTTCCTCAGTTTAGGCCAATACATATTCCTCTACCTATTTTTGTTAAAAAAAAAAAAAAAAAAAAGCAATAAGCGTTTATCGATTGTTTTGCCCAAAATGTATAGCATTTACTAAATAGGGGATAGTTTTAGGGCATTTTTATTAATATTTTATTTTTTGTTTTACTAGTAATGGCGCCGATCAGTGATTTTTTTCTTGACTGCGACATTATGGCGGACACATTGGACACTTTTGACACATTTTTGGGACCATTGTCATTTTCACAGCGAAAAGTGCTATAAAAATGCACGGATTACTGTGAAAAAGGCAAATGGCCGTGAAGGGGTTAACCACTAGAGGGTGCTAAGGGGTTAAGTGTGCCCTAAGGGATTGAGTCTTACTGTAGGGGGGCGTGGCTGTAGTTGTGACGTCACTGATAGTCTTTCCCTATAACAGGGAACAAATGATCAGTGACACTGCCACACAGTAGAACGGGGAAGGTGTGGTTACACTCGCCTCTCCCAGTTCTTCAGCTCCTGTGACCGATCGTGGGACACGGTGGCACGCTCGCGACCCATGGCTGGGCTCTTAAAGGGGACGTATATATACGTCTATGTTCCCAGCCGTGCCATTCTGCCGACATATATCGGCGTTCGGAGGTCCTTAAGTGGTTAAATTTAATTTGTTGGGTGAGTGGAAGCCAGTGGAGGGATTGGAAGCATCGGCAGAGTAGGGTAGCAGATCAAGATAGTAAAGTGGATGAGTCTTGCAGCAGCATTCGTGATGGACTGAAGAGGGGATAGCCTATGTAAAGGTAAGCCATTGAGAAGGAAGTTGCAGTAGTTGAGGTGAAATATGACCAGGGAGTGGATTAACTAAAATGAGCAAACACTAAATATATAAAACAAACTAGATGATGTAATGTTTTAAAAAGCACAAAGACTTTAAAATGCATTGATACACATTTGGAGGGTGTGAAGTGTGTTTTAGAAGGTAATTTAGAAAAAAATTAGTTCCTAGTTCGGCAGTTAAAAAACTCGTTGAGCCAAATTTTCCCATTGCCCAACGAGGAAATAGAGAACATGCTCTCTTTTTGGCTCGACGAGTTTCCCGACGGGTTTCTCGGCGAAAAGTGTACACACGACCGGTTTTCCTCGGCAGAATACGTCTCCCATCGAGTTTCTTGCTGAATTCTGCCGAATAAACCGGTCGTGTGTACGCCGCCTTAAGGGTCCCCACAACATGGGAAATTTTATCAAGGAGTCACAGCATACTTCATTGGAATCTGTATTTCTACTCGAGGTTACAAATAAGCAGTATTTCCTGTTGATTTCAGAATGGGAGAACGAGGCATCCAGGTATCGGGATCATCATTTGGGCTAATTACCCATGTCATAATTCTATTAGTTCACTTTTCATATTGTCCTTTGTTGAGTAAGCCTGCAATTGTTTTAGAGGTTCACTTTGTCAAGTACAGTAAAATCTTGGTTTGCGAGCATAATTCGTTCCAGAAACATGCTTGTAATCCAAAGCACTTGTATATCAAAGCATTTTTTTTACAGGGTATAAACGAGAAGAGAGGCGCCTCTAAGGCCACGTACACACGATCGGACTGGTCCGATGAAACTGGTCCGACGGACCGTTTTCATCGCACCAGGCTGAAGTGGTCTGATGTGTGTACACACCATCGGACCCAAAATCCGATCAGACCAGAACGCGGTGACGTAAAACACAACGACGTGCAGAAAAAAGGAAGTTCAATGCTTCTAAACATGCGTCGACTTGATTCTGAGCATGCACGGGTTTATGGTCCGAAGCTTTGGCGTACTAACCATCGAATCTGTCCGTCGGACAGATTTTAAAGCAAGTTTTAAAACTTTCGTCCGACGGACAACGATCCGATAAGCCGTACACACCATCAAATTGGTCCAATGAAGCTGGTCTGCAGACCAGTTTCATCAGACCGGTCTGATTGTGTGTACGCGGCCTAAGTGAAGCAATAAGTTGCTAAATGTTGTACCTTCATTAAATGTAACCATATTGCTACACTTAGAGGCTCCTCTCTTCTTTTTTATACTCCGTTGTGACATGATGCTACTCTTTAATCAAGGCAAAATGTATTGAAACATTTTGCTTGTCTTGCAAAACGCTCTCAAACCAAGTTACTCTCAAACCAAGGTTTTACTGTATCTCCTTGTTCATAATCGTAAAGTTATATGTTTGAAATTTACAGGTTAGCTGTAGTAATCCTACATTTCTAATTTGTGATGTAACAAACCATAAAAAATATTTTAATTTCTTTTGTCCAAAAAGAGGTCCATATACATTCCTCAGTGATGAAGTCAAACAAACCTGACTCTCAGGAAAGGGAGTGACACGCACAATGAATTATGAGTCTGTTTTTGTCAGTAATTCAGGGAAATCTTTTACACAGACACAGCAGCACAGTATCACATGCTTAGCACTTTGAAATATGTGTTATATCATGTCAATAACATGGAAATACCAACAATGTTATAATATTATGTTGCAGGCCTACAGATACAGGATGTTAATGGGTTACTTCTGGAGACGTTGGTAGCCTGTACATTGCCAAATGTAACTCTCTCGGGCTTAGCTCAATTTAACATGCCAAAAAATTGAACTATTTCAAGTCTATAAAAGTCTATTATTTCATAAACAGCTGCAGGAGCATCCTTGTTGGTGAGACTTCTAATTGCCAGCTGGACAGATAAAGTGGCACTAGTTATTTTGGCCCTAGTTTCTGAGTGTGAACAGCTGAATATATGTGAGAACACAAGTACTTGTTAATCTTTTTTTTTTTCTGCTTCAGGATTTCAGTTGCAGGGTTGAGTCTCAATGTTATGTTTTTAGTATTTTAATGTGTTACAGGTGAACAGATATCTGATTGGTGGTTTGTGTACTTAGTGGGTTGATTTACTTGTCGCATCTTCTACCATCTGTAGGTGCTAGAGATGTAGTGTTTGTAGGTTCAGGTAAATTTAAGCAGGCTTATGCTGCAAACTAGGCCTGTTTGTTTTTGATTTGGGGGCAGGGAGTGGCTAGTGTAGCAGTGGATGTGACTGACCATGTACTACAGCTTTTGGGCGCCTCCCCTGCTTTCAGTGAGAATGTTCTGGAAGAGTGGCAGGGCTGAGAGTTGGAGTGGCATGGAGTACATATGAGAAGCCCTGACTAATCTCCAACAAGGATTAGCAGGGGGCAGGCTTTCTACTTTCTATATACTCACAGTCAGCCTGCTGGGGGAGTTGTCGGCTGGGTGAACTGAAGGATGGAGTGCTAGACTGCGTGCAGGAGAAACACCGACATATGGGGGTGTGGATCTGGCAGAGGAGCTCGTGAACTGGGATGGAGCCTCTTCTTACATGGTCATGGAGAGGTGTTCTGGAGCAGGAGCTGGAAAAGCAGTTGGTCTGCACAGTCCGGGTAAATCCTTCAGGAAAGGCTCAGAACAGGAGTCGGTGAGTGATGCACAGTGAAGATCTGGAAGAGGGAGCTAGGTGCAGAGCCAGAAGAGAGACTGTGGGGTTTTGTGCCAAATTGTTGCAGCCTGAGGGTGCAGGATTTGCAAGTCAGGCTTGCTGGGATCAGTAGTCCACTATCAAATATTCTTTCTAACTAAGTGTTCAGGGCCATCAAGAAATGGTACTACAAGCCCCTGGCCTTATAATCTTTAAGTGAAACTATTTCTAGGACTTATTCAGAGTGAGGCCTAGTCAGCTGAAGATGGTGGGACAGGATGTCTAATGCTGTGACAGGAAAGTGGTCTGCAGGAGGAGAAGTGTCCTGGATGTAAAAGTCTGCAGGGAAAGTGCAGAGGCAGAAGAAGTTCTGAGGTGAAAAGTCTGTCAATATTATAGTCCATCATTTTCGTTCTATTCAAGATAATGCAAAGATGAATGAATGAATGAATGAATGACTTATATAGCGCAGCACATGCGAACTGAATCGCCTCTGGGCGCTTGATAATGAGTAAACCATTTGTCAATGTAAAGCTGGATCCGCTCTAACGTTGTCAATACCAATTTGTTCCATGGGCATCCCAAATCCCTTCCCCCAACCAAGTTCAATCCCCCAAATAAAACAACACAACAAAGCAAAATACTTTTCATTGTCTACAAGAAACTCGTAGCAACACACCGCTACATACTATTTTTTTGGTGCGAATGGGCACTAAGCGCACATCATAGGTAAAGATTTGCATACGTTTCATTGGATATCAAGTTGCATGTGTTTCTCTAGCTTAAAGTCAAACTCTGGGCAAGAGTGTTCTAGCACTCGGCAATATTTTACAAGCACTACTGGGTGGAGTGATATCTTGCCACGTGGGGCCTGCATAGCCCCAGCCTTGATGTCACAACAATGAGCATCATAGGACATGGAACCCCCATCCATGTGCTCTTTTGTTATCCCACCCAACTGATACAAATGCCCCCAGAGAGTAAGAGGGTCTTTTATTACTCTCACTGAAACAGGATTTTTTTTATTTCTCAAGATGCATGTGGCATTTATTTTACTTTTCTCTGACAACCGACCAAACTATATATTTTATTCCCACTAACATCATTGCATTTATTTTTTATTTGTTACCACTGACCACCAGTGGAAGTGGCATTTCTTTCTCCTACCGATTAACCACATAGTGGAATTTTTACTCCCACTGACATAGGAATATTTTTAAAAATTATTTTACTCCAGCTGGCTTCTTGGGTAGGGACACCGGCATGGGCCATTATGTACTCACAGTGATCACTGACTTTGGTGCATATTTTATTCCCAGTGGCCACTGGCATCGGGGCCTTTTGTGTACTCGCATTGACCACCGACGTAGGGGCATTTTGTACTGTCACTGACCACCAATTAAAAGTAAGGGCATTGTTATTTTCACTAACCTTCAATGCCAAGGCATTTAAAAAAATAAATGGGGGGCAGGACTGTGGTAAAACTCCTACTGACCACAGTCCTGCCCCCAAACAGGGTGATGGATAGAGAACTGGTCCTTTTTTTAAATGGTTTGGGGACCCCTGGTATGTACATTGCACTAAAATAAATGCATACATTTTTTAATTAATGTTTTATGCCATTATTAATTTGTAATCATAAAAGAAGAGAGGACAATTACATTTCAATTTTTACTTTTATTAAACACCATTGTGTATCCATGCCAAAGTGAACTCTTAAAAACCTAAAATTCTGATTACTTACACCAGAGGGCAGCACATGCCTATCACATTTCTAAGCTGTAATTTCACACACATCCAAGTGGCTGCAGTTATAATAATTTAGGCAGTGCTTTCCTTGGATTCTGGGTATGCTTTATACATCCTAAGAATCGCAGTTCAACTTCCTCCTAATTTAACTGGTTATTAGATGCAAACACAAGTTTGTTTTTCTGGTTATTCCACTCCTTGGTGCTTTGTACAAAATTGAAGGAGGAACTGATAATAAATAAAGATGCAGAGTATATAATATTGTAACTGTGCACATAAATGAAAGTAATTAAGTGAATGCACATAATTGTGTAGATTGCACTGTTAACAACTGATCAGTTCTTATTTAAAGTGTTGCTAAACCCACAACAGTAAAGTCTGTATATACAGTAAAGCATGCTTGTTATACTCACTGTGGAACCTACGGGGTTAATCCTCTGCATTGTGTAAAAAGTCTGTTTGATGCTGTATGCACAGAGCAGATCCAGATAAGACAGAGCCTTTGGAGTCAGGCTGCACATGCTCAGTTTGGCGTGTATTGCTAGAGTTTTTTTATTTGGGAGAGTACATGTTGGACACAGGGCCAATCTGCACTGTCCAGTCATAGGGTCAGGATCCTGATTGGACAGCTCAGTGCAGTATTAAAACTCCTCCTACAAGCTTTACTCTTAGCTGATAAAAGTCACAAGACTGCTATATACTGCAGATAAGAAAAGGTATTTAGCTGTTTATATTTACTAAAACTATTACAATTCCATGTCCTGTGGGAGACCAGATATAGTGAATGCAGGGTCCTAGGTTTAGTAACCCATTAATGACCGCTATCATTAATCCTTACTCCAGAGATAATATATGTTCAGATGGTCATAATGTGAATTTTACAAGCTTTATTTAACAAATAGGTTTTAAGTGGTCAACCATGCTTATAGGTGTTAGAAAAAATAAATCTTTATATCAGTTAACCATGTTTGCAGTGATTTTTACACAGGAAAAATGATAGCAGTCTATAACTCTTGGCATCAACCTTGCCTCCAACAGTAACCCTAAAGTCAAATTTACACTGACATGGTAGTAAATTCTGTGAATGGAGTAGTAGCAGTTATTACATTATGTCATGTGAGGCAAGTGCTGGCACCTACATGTCTGCTGCCAAAAACCTGCACCAAAATGTATGTGCTAAAATTCAATAATCCTCAGGCAATTTTAAGAAAGTGAATCAAGTCCTGTTTTGTTAAATCTGCAGTTTAGGCTTTTTGCACTAGATGGTGCTGTGTGGCAGTTTAACAGCAGTGTCCAGTGGCAATGGAAAGAGAACAATATTTTGTTATACATCTGTCATTAAACCACACAAAGGATATACCACAAGGCTATTATTTCTTCTACTCATGCATTGTGTGTTATTTAAAATCCCCATTACACAACACAATTATAATAAAATAAATATAGTGTAAATAAATGAAATATATATATATATATATATATATATATATATATATATATATATATATATATATATATATATACACACACAGTGGGGATCGAAAGTTTGGGCACCCCAGATACAAATTTGTATTAATGTGCATAATGAAGCCAAGGGAAGATGGAAAAATCTCCAAAAGACATCAAATTACAGATTAGACATTCTTATAATATGTCAAAAAAAGTTAGATTTTTTTTCCATCATTTACACTTTTGAAATTACAGAAAACAAAAAAATGGTGTCTGCAAAAGTTTGGGCACCCTGCAGAGTTAATATCTTGCCCCTGCCCCCTTTGGCAAGTATCACAGCTTGTAAACACTTTTTGTAGCCAACCAAGAGTCTTTCAATTCTTGTTTGAGGTATCTGCCCATTCTTCCTTACAAAAGTCTTCCAGTTCTTTGAGATTTCTGGGCTGTCTGTCACGCACTGCTCGTTTTAAGGTCTATCCATAGATTTTCAATTATGTTGAGGTCAGGAGATTGTGAAGGCCATGCATGGCAAAACCTTCAGTTTACGCCTCTTGATGTAATCCCCCATGGATTTTGAGGTGTGTTTAGGATCATTATCCATTTGTAGAGCCATCCTCTCTTTAACTTCAGCTTTTTCACAGATGGCATCAAGTTACCATCCAAAATGTGCTGAAATGTTATTGAATCCATTTTTCCTTCTACTCGTGAAATGTTCCCTGTGCTACTCTCTGAAATACAACCCCAAAGCATGATTGATCCACCCCCATGCTTAACAGTTGGACAGAGGCTTTTTTATTAAATTCTGTGCCCTTTGTTCTCCAAACGTACCTTTGCTCATTCTGGCCAAAAAGTTCTATTTTAACCTGATCGGTCCACAGAACTTGTTTCCAAAATACATCAGGCTTGTCTATCTGTTCATTTGCAAAGTTCAAACTCTGATTTTTGTGGTAAGGATGTAGAAGAGGTTTTCTTCTAATGACTCTTCCATGAAGTGTACCACAACTCCAGTGTCTGCCAGATCTTTCTGGAGGGATCGTGCAGTCAAACGTGGGTTTTGAATTGCTTTTCTCACAATCCTGCGAGCTGTTCTGTCTGATATTTTTCTTGGTCTTCCAGATCTTGCTTTAACTTCCACTGTTCCTGATGACTGCCATTTCTTTCCATTACATTCCGAACAGAGGATATTGACATCTGAAAGCGCTTTGCTATCTTCTTATAGCCTTCTCCAGCTTTGTGAGCGTCAACTATTTTCAGTTTCAGTTTTCTAGACAACTGCTTAGAAGAACCCATGGTGCTGATTGTTGGGTCAAGGTCAGATTAATCTGGGCATTTAAAACCTTTGAGATTAACATCACCTGGCCTTCCCAGACGATGATTGAGAACAATCCATGACACTGGCAGGTCTCAGCTTTGTCCATGCATTGCTAAGATTTACACAGACCTGGTAGACAGAACAGCCAAGCAGGAGACACCACTTTCTCTGTTACAGTTATAGGCTGTAGAAGAAATACAATGGTATTTTCTCTCAACCCCCAAATGACTAACCAGACATTGACAGGGCACAATAAGACTGAAGAAGAGCTCACACTCTCCACTAACTATGCCCTCTCCTCCTATCATCATGTTGTCAGCACATTTGAATGCAGCATACCTGATTGGCTTTCTGGCCTGCTCCTCCCTTTCACAGTCTGACTGCTTCTATGCATCAGATTGCAGAAGATCTGAAATCAAACTCAGATACTTAATCTAGCTGCATTACAAATACAATACTTTTTCACTAAATTCATAGCTGAATTAATATGTGTTTTTTGTGCCAGATGCAGAGGCGGACTGACAACTCGTGGGGCCCCGGGCAATAGGAGATTTTGGTGCCCCCAGGCAATAGATTATGGGACCACACAGTATACACACAATATACACACACAGTATATATATATATATATATATATATACAGTCAGGTCCATAAATATTGAGACACAATTCTAATCTTTTTGGCTCTGTACACCACCACAATGCATTTGAAATTAAATGTGCTTTAACTGCAGACTTTCAGCTTTAATTTGAGGGTATTTACATCCAAATCAGGTGAACGGTGTAGGAATTACAACAGTTTGCATATGTCCCTCCCACTTCTTAAGGGACCAAAAGTAATGGGACAATTGGCTGCTCAGCTGTTCCATGACCAGGTGTGTGTTATTCCCTCATTATCCCATTTATAAGGAGCAGATAAAAGGTCTAGAGTTGATTTCAAGTGTGCTATTTGCTTTTGGAATCTGTTGTTGTCAACTCTCAATATGAGATCCAAAGAGCTGTCACTATCAGTGAAGCAAGCTATCATTAGGATGAAAAAATAAAACAAACCCATCAGAGAGATGGCAAAAACATTAGGTATGACCAAATCAACTGTTTAGAACATCCTTAAAAAGAAATAATGCAACAGTGAGCTCAGCAACACCAAAAGACCCGGAAGACCACGGAAAACAACTGTGGTGGATGACCGAAGAATTCTTTCCCTGGTGAAGAAAACACCCTTCACAACAGTTGGCCAGACCAAAAACACTCTCCAAGAGGTAGGTGTATGTGTGTCAAAGTCAACAATCAAAAGAAGACTTCACCAGAGTGAATACAAAGTGTTCACCACATGATGTAAAAACCATTGGTGAGCCTCAAAAACAGGATGGCCAGATTAGAGTTTGCCAAACAACATCCTAAAAAGCCTTCACAGTTCTGGAACAACATCCTATGGACAGATGAGACCAAGATCAATTTGTACCAGACTGATGGGAAGAGAAACGTATGGAGAAGGAAAGGAACTGCTTGTGATCCTAAGCATGCCACCTCATCAGTTAAGCATGGTGGTGGTAGTGTCATGGCGTGGGCATGTATGGCTACCAATGGAACTGGTTTTCTTGTATTTATTGATGATGTGGCTGCTGACAAAAGCAGCAGGAATAATTCTAAAGTGTTTCGGGCAATATTATCTGCTCATATTCAGCCAAATGCTTCAGAACTTATTGGACCGCACTTCACAGTGCAGATGGACAATGACCCGAAGCATACTGCGAAAGCAACCAAAGAGTTTTTTAAGGGAAAGAAGTGGAATGTTATGCAATGGCCAAGTCAATCACCTGACCTGAATCCGATTGAGCATGCATTTCATTGCTGAAGACAAAATTGAAGAGAAAATGCCCCAAGAACGAGCAGGAACTGAAGACATTTGCAGTAGAGGCCTGGCAGAGCATCACCAGGGATGAAACCCAGTGTCTAGTGATGTCTATGCGTTCCAGGCTGTAATTGACTGCAAAGGATTTGCAACCAAGTATTAAAAAGTGAAAGTTTGATTTATTGATTGTTAATCTGTCCCATTACTTTTGGTCCCTTTAAAAATTGGAGGGACATATACAAACTGTTGTAATTCCTACAAATTAAAGCTGAAAGTCTGCAGTTAAAGCACATCTTGTTTGTTTCATTTCAAATCCATTGTGGTGGTGTATAGTGCCAAAAAGATTAGAATTGTGTCGATGTCCCAATATTTATGGACCTGACTGTATATATACACACACACAGTATACATACACACACTGAGAAGGTATTGGAGAGGCATGGTAGCTATAATCTTGGGATTTTTAGACCAAAAGGATGTCGGTAAGGGACATTTCAGGGACAGATGTCCCTGATTTTACAAAGGTTGGCAACCCTGATTGGGCCCCTTAGTGACATGGGCCCTCGGGCAGTGCCCGAGTGCCCGAATGGTCAGTCCGCCCCTGGCCAGGGGTTTAGCTTTTAGTATAGGATATGACATTTTCAGATGTAAAAGTGCTTATACATATTGGATCATCTGTACTCCGTATATAAACAAGCATGCTCAGAAGATCCAAGCATATTTAGGCCCCTTTCACATGAGCGTCCGTTTGTCCGCTTATTACAAGTCCGTTTACGGACTTGTAATGGGCCCCTATGGGATCGCGTCCGTTAGCGGATGATGCATCCGCTAACGTCCGCAAGATCCGAATGCGTTTTTTCGGACGGAAGAAAACCCTATTTTTCTTCCGTCCATCGGATCGGATGCAAACGGACAGACGGTCCGTTTTCATCCGATTCCCCATAGGGGATAGCGGAGGAGAGACAGGGCGGTCCCTGCACAGTGTGCGGGGACCGCCCTGTCCGCCGCCAGCTCAGCGGGACCCCCCGCTGAGCCGACGGACACACACGGAGAGGACCAAAAAACGGACCGCTCAGTGTGAAAGAGGCCTTATACACAATTCATATTGGTAGGCGATTGTTGGCTTACTTTGACTGTTTTTGAAAAACTATGTTTATTTTTCCTGATATGCCTGCCTAAACTGCACAGACGAAATGCTAGTCATGTAATTCCATTTACTGGCTGATTTTGCCTAACATTGAGCAATTAATTTAGCCGCTCCAAAACCGGGCTACATGGAGGTTTCACATAAAGTACAAATGCCCTTTACTGATGAGTAAACAAAAAGTAGATATTTTTTAAGCCATGAAATTTGAGTGGGAGTGTGAAATGTTGAATCCTGCCATTCCTAATACCTGTGTCATTTGCTCTAGATTAGGTCATTTGTATAAATATAATTCTAATTTAACACACAGCTACTGTAAAAGTGTGTTCTATATTTTAAATCTGAACTCCAGGCAGATACAACAAAGGCACACATTAAAGACATAATGAAATCATATACAGGCACATCTCATAAAATTAGAATATCATCAAAAAGTTAACTTATTTCAGTAGTTTGATTCAAAAAGTAAAACTCTTATATTTTATATATATATATATATATATATATATATATATATATATGCTTTGCACACAGAGTGATATATTTCAAGCATTTTTTTTCTTTTCATGATTATGGCTTACAGCTAATGAATACCCAAAATTCTGTATCTCAGGAAATTTGAATATTACATAAGACCAATAAAAAAGGATTATTAATACAGAAATGTTGGCTTACTGAAAAGTATGTCCAGATACAGTATAGCATGCACTCAATACTTGGCCAGGGCCCGTTTTGCATGAATTAATGCATCAATGTGGCGTGGCATTCAGCCTGTGGCACTCCTGAGCTGTTATGGAAGCCAAGGTTTTTTTGATAGTGGTTGTTGGGTCTGTTGTTTCTCATCTTGCTCTTGACAATACCCCACATATTCTCTATGGGGTTTAGGTCCGGCCAGTTTGCTGGACAATCGAGCACAGTGATTCCATGATCATTAAACCAGGTATTGGTACTTTTAGCAGTGTGGGCAGGTGCCACGTCCTGCTGGAAAATTAAATTGACATCTCCATAAATCTAGTCCGCATATGGAAGCATGAAGTGCTCTAGAATTTACTGGTAGAGGGCTGCGCTGACTTTGGACTTAATAAAACACAGTGGACAAACAGCAGATGACATGGCTCCCCAAATCATCACTGACTGCGGAAACTTCACACTGAACCTCATAAAACTTGGATTCTGTGCCTCTCCACACCTCCTCTGGACTCTGGGACCATGATTTCCAAATGAAATGCAACATTTTGCACAGTCCGTGATGAGGGGCCAATGCACGGGGCCATGCATTGTAAAATCTTGGATGAGAACCTTCTACCCTCAGACAAAACACTGAAGATGCGAGATGCGTCATGGATGGGTCTTTCAGCATAACAATGACCCAAAACATACTGCCAAGGCAAGAAACAAGTGGCTTTAAGAAGAAGCACATTAAGGTCACCAGACCTTAACCCTATAGGAAATGGATGAAGGAAACAAACTCTAAGTTGCCAAGAGACAGCCATGAAACCTTTGGAGAAAATCTGTAAGGAGTGCAAACCTGGTCACCAACTACAAGAAACATCTTGCCTCTGTGCTTGCCAACAAGGGTCTCTCCACCAAGTACTAAGTCATGTTTTGCTTGGGGGTCAAATACGTATTTTACTCAATGAACTGCAACTCAATTTTTAAGGTTTGTATAGTGTTTTTTCTGGATTTTTGGTTGATATCCTGTCTCTTATTTAAAATACACCTATGATAAAAAAATTATAGACCCTTCATTTCTTTGTAAGTGGGCAAATTACAAAATCTGCAGGGGATCAAATAATTATTTTTCCCACCCAATTTTTTGGTAAAATAAAAAAGATAATGTTACGGAGAGTAAAAAGATACCCAATGCTTTAAAATTGTGCACACTTATGGAATGACACCAGACTTCGTAATGTATTTCTCTCTGCGGTACTTAAAAATCTCTATAGGTGACGCTTTAAATGTTTTAACAAGTTACCAATTTAGAGTCACAGTGGATGACTAGTAATATAATTATTGCTTACGCATTAACGTTCACAGTGATACCTCACGTGTGGTGTGTGTTCACACTACACGTGAGGTATCGCCACATATATAAACAGTGTTCTGTTTACATATGCAGGTATGACCTAGGTAGGCATTTGCTTCTGTGTGTGACTGTCCCTTTAATTTTTTTTATCACTTTTATTCCTATCACATTACATGTAAACATCCCATGTGATAGAAAAAAGGCATGACAGGTCCTCTAACCTGAAAAGCATGAGATTAAAGAAAAAATCCTATTGATCTCTGCCTTCCTGGAAAAAAAAAATCACTGCTTGTGTCTGCCAGAGCCGGAAAAAAACGTCATGACATCACTTTCAGCCTCCCAGGCTCTCCAATCACACAAGAGAGCCTGGAGAGATGCAGGTGGGCGGCAAGAGGGAGGGATGTCCTCTCCCACTGCCTGTAAGAAACCATTCAGTGGCTAGTTAGATGCTAGGATGGTTTTTACATAACAGGGATTACCCTACTGAAGAGTAAGATACCAGGATGATGCCTATAGCTGCAGGCATTATCCCGATATCTCCAGTACAAGTCCAGGACGTCATATGATGTCCCACAGGTGGTAAGTGGTTAATACCACTTTAGGCTTATCTCAAGGCTCCGGACATTAGAAAGTTATAGAAAAATGGATGATAGTTTATTTTTGACTTTTGAGTTTTCATTTTAGTTCAGACTTCAACTTTAAGAAATAATTAGTACTGTATAATGAAAGGCACCATGTTATTTTGTCACTTTTGACTAGATGTTACAAATGAGTTGCGATTTCGGCTTCTTTTCTAATAATGATCCATTAAATATGTGGAATGCCTGGGACATAAATTTCACTTTCTTTCTTGAATTATTCATGACGTTTATTGATTATGCTACTGGAAACCCTCACAGGTCAGACTTCTTAATGTATTTCTCTCTGGGGGCCACTCTTGCTGTTTTAACATTCTACATTTGGTCCAAGAGGCCAAGATAGACTCTAAGCAGTCATGTCAACCCATACAGATGAGCTTATGCTGTGCGCTGCTAAACCTGGAATGATAAACAGTTTCTGATATTTCACTGCTTTCAAGAAGATGACAACTAGATGAAAGTAGATTTGCCACAAGCTGTAGTTAATATTAAATCACAAACTTGTCAATAAAAAGATTGTTAGTAGGAAACATAGCAGAAAAAGTCTGCTTATTGGACTAGAGGTCAAGACACAAGCCTGTGCAAATGCAGAACATCCCCTTGGAAACTCATTATTAGTGATTATGGGTCAGTTTTTTTTATCTTTTTTTTCCAAGTTTATGCTTTTTTAAACAACTTTTACATTTATTTTGTATTCTTAATCCATATACAAATATTTTCCAGAGAACTATTAGCTAAAGAGCACACCCGTTTTTGCCTGCTTTG
Source organism: Rana kukunoris (assembly GCA_029574335.1). Lineage (NCBI taxonomy): Eukaryota > Metazoa > Chordata > Amphibia > Anura > Ranidae > Rana > Rana kukunoris. Next base: position 160,867,822 of record CM056053.1, read on the forward strand.
AGGCTCAAATTATCTGATTTAGTCAAAGGTGAGATGTTGCAATGAGTTTTTGCCTGGTGTATACATTTCTGGTTAAGCTAATGAGTTTTGTAAACAGCAAAGGGAAAGCATGCGAAATGTCAAATGGTGCCTAAAGCCTCGCCTGCAATATTTTAGGTTTAGTCAGCTAAAAAAAAAAAAAAAAAAATACTATTTTTAAACATTTTCCTTTTCTAGCCATAATAAATTATGTACGAAACCGCTATACATTCTCCTTAAAGCGGAGCTCCAGCCGCGAAAATTTTTTTTTTTAAAGTCAGCAGCTACTAACAGTGTAGCTGCTGACTTTAAATAAGGACACTTACCTGTCCTAGGCACCCGCGCTGATGGCCCCCCCGATGCCGGTCCCGCGATCGCTCCGAGTCCCGCGCCGCCATTCACACTATGGGAAACAGGCAGTGAAGCCGTACGGCTTCACTGCCCGTTTCCTACTGTGCCTGCGCGAGTCTCACGCTGGCTTGTGAATGGGCGCGCTGCTCTCTGAGAACACACACAGTTCCCAGAAAGCAGCGCGCCCATTCACAAGGAGAAGGAGAAGAAGAAATCAAACCGCGGAGTGGAAGAGGCAGATTACGGACTTCCGCATAGCAACAGCTATCTCGGGCGAGTATTTTTTTTTTTTTTTTTTCAGGTTTTTATTTTTTTTATTTTTTTAAACAACATGGCAAAATGTTGTTTATATGGGTGGAGCTCCGCTTTAAAAGAAACCTGTTTTACTTTTTATTGGGTTTCCTCAGGAGACACACGGGTCAGTTCACTAAAATGTTTAACCAATTCGTTATTTTTTTGTTACAATAATTTTCATGTGAAAATGTTCACTTGACAAATGTACTTTGTAAAGGAAAGTTGTAAGTTCTGTATATAATTGTATTCTATTTTATATGTATTGCATACGGCACTAATAATGTTTTCATTACATGTTTGCATTCTTTTGAGTCCTGATAAGAATTGTTCTGCCTATGTTACGCCCCTTGTTTCCATAAACGTACAATTGTAATATTAATGTGATACCTACGTAATCATGTGTATAAAAACCTACAATTGCGTCATAATAAAGCAGAACAGTTATTTGGAACGATGCAGAGTGTATCTTTTGTGTCTGTTCCCTACTGGAGTAGATCTTATTAATTTGGAACCACTAATCAATATATAATATAAAATGTCCAGGTCACACTTGAGATGCATTTTAATGGCAAACTTCAGGTAGATAAAAACACATATTTTTTTTAATGTATGTTTTATTGAACGAGTTTAAGTCCTTTATCTTAATTTGGGATTAAACTTTTGAAATCCCCTTTTACAGTAGCACTCAGACTGGAGGAAGGAACAGCAGCAAGGAACATACTGACATAAAGAAAGCAGAATTGAGGTAGGGTTTATTGGGACCCCAGAGGCCCACAGAAACACCTAAAGGATAATTGAGGGCAGGGGGACTATAGCGGTACTAAATACAAGAATTTAGAAATGGAGAAGGTAGTAAAGATCTTGACTTGTATGACCCCCTGCGCCTCACCACCACCCTCTGATTAGGGTCCTTTACCATCTTGGTGATGAATTGGCTGGTCGTATAATTTGTCTATTTTAGAACACTGATTGATGTATTTTTATTATTGTGTATTTCTGTTTTTTTTATGTTATTTTGAATAAATGTATCTATTTTGTACCTTCTCCGTTTCTAAATTCTTGTATTTAGTACCGCTATAGTCCCCTGCCCTCAATTATCCTTTAGGTGTTTCTGTGGGCCTCTGGGGACCCAATAAACCCTACCTCTATTCAAAATTATGTTTGGGATGATGGTACTATATTAACTCTATGTTTTATCTTGATCTGTATATTGAGAGGCTTACTTATAATCGTAAAGAAAGCAGAGTTAAAAGTTCCAATTCTGCTCCTTATCAGACCAGTCACAGGCAGGGGGCAGGTATATGGCAGGAGTCGAAAACCAGGGACGGTGGAAGGATTTTTATCTACTTAGGCATAGGTGTATTTTGCCGCCCCACCATCTATTCACTACCCCACTCCCCTCAACAACGTCAGTGTGCATTTCCTGCTTAGCCGGTAGAAGAGAGAACACTGTGTACACATGATCTGTTCGTCTGATGAAATGGACCGATCGTGTGTGGGCCCCATTGGTTTTTTATTGGTCAAAAATCCACGCATGCTCAGAATCAAGTCGACGCATGCTCGGAAGCTATGAACTTAATTTTTCTCAGCACGTCGTAGTGTTTTACGTCACCGCGTTGGACACGATCGGATTTATAACCGATGGTGTGTAGGCAAGACTGATGAAAGTCAGTTTCATCGAATATCTGATGAAAAAATCCATCGGATTAGATTCCATCAGATATCACATCATGTGTACAGAGCTAGGTATTTTACCACTGCAGTGCCAAAACCTTTTTATAAAATGTAATAATCATTTTAGACCTGAGGATTACTTAAATCCAACAAAAAATCACATACAGTGCCTCGTAAAAGTATTCACACTCCTAAAGTTTTCCACATTTTGTCATTACAACCAAAAAAGTGTGGTGTGCATTTGTATTCAGCCCCCTTATGCTGATACCCCTAACTAAAATCGAATGGAACCAAATGCCTTCAGAAGTCACTAATTAGTAAATTGAGTTCACCTTTGTGTAATTTAATACTGTTCTGTGAAGCCCTCAGAGGTTTGTTAGAGAAAATGTGTGGCTGAAAACTGACAATGCACATCACCCTGAACACACCATTCTTACCGTGAAACATGGTGGTGGCAGCATCATGTTGTGGGGATGCTTTTCTTCAGCAGGGACAGGGAAGCTGGTCAAAGTTGATGGGAAGATGAATGGAGCCAAATACAGGGCAATCCTAGAAGAAAACCTTTTAGAGTCTGCCACAGACTTGAGACAGGACAGAGGTTCCCCTTTCAGCACGAAAATTATCCTAAGCAAGAGCTACAATGGAATGGTTTAGATCAAAGTATATTCATGTGTTAGAATGGCACAGACCTCAATCCAATTTAGAATCTGTGGCAAGACTTGAAAATTGCTCTTCACAGATGCTCTACAGTCTGACAGAGCTTGAGCTATTTTGCAAAGACGAATGGACAGAAATGTCACTCTAGTTGTAGAAAGCTGGTAGAGACAGATCAAAAATAGACCTGCAGCTGTAATTGCAGCGAAAGGTGGTTCCACAAAGTTCTGACTGAATACAAATGCACACTTTTTACATATTTATTTGTAAGAAAAGTTGAACACCATTTATCATTTACCTTCCACTTCACAATTATGTGCCACTTTGTGTTGGTCCATAATATAAAATCCCAATAAAATACATTTAATTTTTAATTGTAACATTACAAATTGTGGAAACTTTCAAGGGGTATGAATACTTTTTCAAGGCACTGTATTGTCTGAAAGCAGACAACCTACAGAATAAAATTATGTTTCCAATTTTTTGTGTTACATGTTATCACCACATCAGTTATTTTTTGGGCACATAAAATTTATTACCCAATTTTGTGGTAAAATATGAGATTGTCTCAAGTAAATAGATATCCAGCTCTCCTGTAGCATGCAATGTTTTTTTTATATCACGTATTGTTGTGTAACTACCTTACCACATATATTGTATGTACCGCTGTACTGTGTCGGCCTGTGCGTCCCTGTTACAAATAAAAAATAAAAATAAAATAGATATCCAGCATGTCATACGTTAAAATTGTGTGTGCCCATGAAACGGCAAAAAACATCAGTACCATATATTTTTTCATAGACAATGCTTCAAAAAAATCAGTTTTGAGTTGGACAGAAGCCTTGGTGCTAAAATGATTGCCCTTAATCCAATGCGCGTGTTGATATATAACATGTTTAGGGCAATCTGTTTTTCTCCGTAGGTAATCTAACATGATTTTGTATGTGTGTGTATGGGGGGGGGGGGTGGGGGGCGGCAGGGTTCTACATAAAAAAAATTGTGTGTGTCTATTTAAATGTTTAAATGTTTTTAAATATATTCATTCATTTTTTTACTTGACTTTATTGCTATCTTTATAAGGCATCCTGGGTCTCTTCTCTGTATACCACTGCTGATAGGACACTATGGGGGTTATTTACTAAAGGCAAATTCACTTTGCACTATAAGTACACTTGAAAGTGCACTGAATGTGCTCTTGGAAGTAAAGTTGTTGTAGATCGAGAGGAACATGCAAGGAAAATAAAAAAATGCATTTTAGCTTGCACATGATTGGATGATAAAATCAGCAGAGCTTCCCCTCATTTTAGATCTTCCCCTTAGATTTAGAGCGACTTTCAAGTGCACTTGTAGTGCAAAGTGGATTTGCCTTTCGTAAATTACCCCCTATGTGCTCTCTCAGCTGCTTCACCAGGCACTAATCCTGGTGATTGACAGCTCAGGACCAGGAAGTGACATCATTCATGTCACTTCCTGGTCAGTGTACAGCCCGGGTCAACAACCCATCAATCGATATCTACCTGTTGATCGCAGAAAGCTGGCACATAGATCACCATCAGGACTGTGCCAATGCTTCACTGGTTTTGCTCTCTCTTCACTAGCAGAGAGGAGTAAGAGGCAAAACCGAGCTGGATGGAGGGCAGTACTGGGAGCTGCATTAGTTGGGTAACTTTGCATGTTAACTAGCAGATGAATCATTGGCTTGTTAGCATAAAAAGTTAACTAAAGCAGCTCCAGGTCCCGCCCTCCATTCAGCACTGTGTTGCCTCTCACTCTTCTGTGATGTACAAGCGCTGTAAGGTAGTTAAAAGCACATGCATGCAGCGGTTAAAAAGATTTTACCCCCCCCCCCCCATTCTGGCGCCGGCCCTGGAGGAAAGTCAGTGTGGCTGGTTTGTATATCTGTATAGCTGGTGTGAACTTTGGGGGTTCTTTAGCTCCGCGAGATAAGTGCTTAAACCGTAGTAGTAGACAAAACAGACTTTTTTTTTCATTTGTGCTATAGACAAGCAGGACTTTTGTTTTAAGGGGTTTCCCTATGCTGAAGAAAGCATTGTTTTGTTTGGTTTGGTTTGCAAATAAAACCCCTTTTTTCCTTTAGCACTTCCTTACTTTGGTAAGTATTCCAGTCCTTCTCAGCAGCATACAACTTCTGCAGACACCTTCACTTCCACACTCCTCCACCCTCTGTCAGCACTTCCTCTCCCTTTAGATGACTTCCTGGAAGTTGTTAACCCCCTGTGTGCCTGAAACCAGGGGTCAGAAGGGGAGGCTCTTTTCCCTCCCAAATGTCGCTTTAGAGCCTCCGAAATTCCAGGCCCCCAAATAGCATTAGAAAGACAGAGAGGACTATAAGCCGTCCTCTCTGCATCCCCTTTTAACTTCTTGGAATCTCTCACCCCCTCTGGGTGACCTCCTGAACCAGTGTTTTAAAGAGTCTAGACTCCGAAAATTGGCACTATGTAGCGTGCATCCAGGACCCAACCCTGGCATCCTGTACACTGGATGGGCAGAAATGCTAATCTTTTTGCAGATAAAAACAATTGTTGTAAATGTGTTTCAACTGTATATTTAGCCGTTTACCTGAAGTTCAAATCTTTTGGCCATTGAAACTTCTATTTTAAACAGATCTGTATTTTATCAGTTCTTTAAATGTACTGTATTCTTTTACTGCATTCTGCAATGCACACCCCATAAAAACGCACAATTTTTTTCTAATTTGAAGCAATTCATAGTTAAGTATAACCTGTGTGATGTTGTTTGGGAATTTATTTATACAAATTGATTCATGTAGCCAATGTTTAGTCCTCACAGTATGTATATATAATAATATAATTTAGTAAATTAGCAAATGCAACACGTGACGGTGAAAGTGATGCATAGTAAAGCACTTTATAGTGTTTTTTTCACTATAAGTTAATATAGCCGCTGACTCAACTGTCATCAGAAACATGCTTAGAAAAATGAATGAAAAGGATTGTGTGTGTATACTAAAATATTTGTAAGAAATTTCTTAATTTACTGTGTAAAAAGCATTGGATAGCTGCTTAATAATGAATGATGGTCCATTGTGTGGACCCTGGAGACCATGCTTTGCTGTCAGGCAATGGATGACATTCAGAACTGATTTACAAGTGCAGAGTTTTGACAGCTGCTGTTTATGTCTCCCAGGCTAGATGATTAATCTAGATGGATGACAAATTCTCAGCTGGAGTAGTCGCAAATCCAGGCTGATTATACATTCGCCGGCTTTTGTTTGGATGGATGTAATCTAACGTATGATTTTCATTTAAGGGCACTTTTCCAAGACAGACTTTTTTTTAAGATTTGTTTTAAGATGTCAATGTGGTTACCTTTTAGATCATGTTCATTCCTACATCAATTAGGAAAATTCAAGTACTGAAGTGAACACATTTTTTTTAAAGCTTTTATGGGTATCTATAATAAAGATATAATTCATGGTTTGGATCAGTTCCTTTAGTCCCCGGTTTTCTGGTTTTTATATAATAAGATTCTTGAGTTAACTTTGGGCACCAGATTTGGGCAATAGTTAGTGGTCGACACGAAAGACTGTCCCAAGTACAGGCACTAGGCACTTGTAATTCATCTCTGTGTTATGCAGGCACTCTTAGCTCCAGGTTTAAATTTGGGGGAACAAGAGCATTTATGAAATATCAACCCAACAGGTTGTATTGTATACAAGTGATTTTATCTTAACTCTAGACATCCTTTAGGAAACTTTGCGTGTCATTACTAAGAATGATTTAAATTAGAAGTTTTCATTTTTAGAAATTTCAGCTAAAATCAGGTGATTTCAGTGAAATCTTGCCATATTGGTGCAATGATTTGGAATTAACATAAAGGTGTTAATTTTTCGTATGGCTTCAAATGATGCATTTAGATTGTATTGGCTTCTGAAGGTTACAAGCACTGCTTGCAACCATTCTGGGCCTGTTATTGTGCCAAACAGTGGCCCTGCATTATTTAACTTTTTTTTTCATCAAACAGAGAAAGCAAAAAAGTCAAAGACAAACAATTAACCTGTCCCCGCCCGGCGTATAGTCGTATGATGTCCGCAGGAACCCTTTGTCCACCTTGGCGGACGTCATATGACTTCCAGGGATTCCCTGCAGTGTGGAGAGCGTGCGCACGCCACCGGCGGCACGCGCGCACTCGCCGCATCACTGGGGACCCTATGTGCACGCCCAGCCAGCGTCCGCAATGTCCACCGGGCACCTGCGATTGTTCGTCACAGAGCAGGAACGTGGATCTCTGTGTGTAAACACAGAAATCCACGTCCTGTCAGGGAGAGGAGACTGATGATGTGTCCCTTGTACATAGGGACACTGAACGGTCACCTCCCCTAGTCAGTCTCCTCCCCCCCACAGTTAGAATCACTCCCCAGGGAACACATTTAACCCCTTGATTGCCCCCTACAGTAATCGGTGCATATTTATAGCACTGTTCGCTGTATAAATGTGAATGGTCCCAAAATAGTGTCAAAAGTGTCTGATTTGTCCGCCGCAATATCACAGTCTTGACAAAAATCACAACCGCCGCCATTACTAGTAAAAAATAATGCTATAACTTTTGTGCAATCCAATCAATATACAGTGCAGAAAATAAGTATTTGAACACCCTGCTATTTTGCAAGTTCTCCCACTTGGAAATCATGGAGGGGTCTGAAATTGTCGTCGTAGGTGCATCTCCACTGTGAGAGACATAATCAAAAAAAAAAATTCCAGAAATCACAATGTATGATTTTTTTTAACTATTTATTTGTATGATACAGCTGCAAAGAAGTATTTGAACACCTGTCTATCAGCTAGAATTCTGACCCTCAAAGACCTGTTAGTCTGCCTTTAAAATGTCCACCTCCACTCCATTTATTATCCTAAATTAGATGCACCTGTTTGAGGTCATTAGCTGCATAAAGACACCTGTCCACCCCATACAATCAGTAAGAATCCAACTACTAACATGGCCAAGACCAAAGAGCTGTCCAAAGACACTAGAGACAAAATTGTACACCTCCACAAGGCTGGAAAGAGCTATGGGGAAATTGCCAAGCAGCTTGGTGAAAAAAGGTCCACTGTTGGAGCAATCATTAGAAAATGGAAGAAGCTAAACATGACTGTCAATCTCCCTCGGACTGGGGCTCCATGCAAAATCTCACCTCGTGGGGTCTCAATGATCCTAAGAAAGGTGAGAAATCAGCCCAGGACTACACGGGAGGAGCTGGTCAATGACCTGAAAAGAGCTGGGACCACCGTTTCCAAGGTTACTGTTGGTAATACACTAAGACGTCATGGTTTGAAATCATGCATGGCACGGAAGGTTCCCCTGCTTAAACCAGCACATGTCAAGGCCCGTCTTAAGTTTGCCAATGACCATTTGGATGATCCAGAGGAGTCATGGGAGAAAGTCATGTGGTCAGATGAGACCAAAATAGAACTTTTTGGTCATAATTCCACTAACCGTGTTTGGAGGAAGAAGAATGATGAGTACCATCCCAAGAACACCATCCCTACTGTGAAGCATGGGGGTGGTAGCATCATGCTTTGGGGGTGTTTTTCTGCACATGGGACAGGGCGACTGCACTGTATTAAGGAGAGGATGACCGGGGCCATGTATTGCGAGATTTTGGGCAACAACCTCCTTCCCTCAGTTAGAGCTTTGAAGATGGGTCGAGGCTGGGTCTTCCAACATGACAATGACCCGAAGCACACAGCCAGGATAACCAAGGAGTGGCTCTGTAAGAAGCATATCAAGGTTCTGGCGTGGCCTAGCCAGTCTCCAGACCTAAACCCAATAGAGAATCCTTGGAGGGAGCTCAAACTCTGTGTTTCTCAGCGACAGCCCAGAAACCTGACTGATCTAGAGAAGATCTGTGTGGAGGAGTGGGCCAAAATCCCTCCTCCAGTGTGTGCAAACCTGGTGAAAAACTACAAGAAACGTTTGACCTCTGTAATTGCAAACAAAGGCTACTGTACCAAATATTAACATTGATTTTCTCAGGTGTTCAAATACTTCTTTGCAACTGTAACATACAAATAAATAGTTAAAAAAATCATACATTGTGATTTCTGGAATTTTTTTTTTGATTATGTCTCTCACAGTGGACATGCACCTACGATAACAATTTCAGACCCCTCCATGATTTCCAAGTGGGAGAACTTGCAAAATAGCAGGGTGTTCAAATACTTATTTTCTGCACTGTATGTTTATTGTGATTTTTTTTTACCAAAAATATGTAGAAGAATACTTATCGGCCTAAACTGAGGAAAAAATTTTTTAATTTTTTTTTTTCAAAATTGGGATTTTTATTATAGTAAAAAGTAATAAATATTGTGGGTTTTTTTTTTCCAAATTTTTCGTTCTTTTTTTTGTTTTGTTTATAGTGCAAAAAATAAAAACCACAGAGGTGATCAGATACCGCCAAAAGAAAGCACTATTTATGGGGAAAAAAATGATCAAAATTAATTTGGGTACAACGTCGCATGACCATACAATTCTCATTCAAAATGTGACAGCACTGAAAGCTGAAAATTGGCCTGGGCAGGAAGGGGGTGAAAATGCCCGGTATGGAAGTGGTTAAATACACACAATCAAGAGTAAAAGTAAATAAAAGGAGTTTAAAGGAGGGTTGACGAGCTGAATATACAGTATTAACTTGAAATTTTCTGATGGTAAATCTTAGTATATCAGTAGTATCTTTTATAGGACAATTTTATTTTGTGTTAAGAAGCTTCACAACCTCATTCAGGTTTTCTTTGCTGTATGTATCCCAAGATTCACCCACTCTGTTCCTCTTGATGATCCTTGTCACTGGGACTGAAAGTTATGTAAAGTCTCATTGAACAAGGAGCAGAGATAAAATATTCCAATGGAGACTTTCAGGATTGTTCACTTTGCTGCCTTTTTTGATGAGAATAGTATCTGAATTAAAGTGAATGTAAACCCACTCTCATCCTTTCTTTTTTTTTTCATTTAAATTTAAGTTTATTATAATAAAATAAAAAGCATACAGAGTAATAAACGTAATACAATAAATACATCAGGAAACATTGTGTTGACAATTATAGTAGTAAACAATAGATTACATTTCTTAACTAGATTTCCCCCTCTCCTCCCCCCCCCCCCCCCCCCAATGTCCCAACTATATACCTGGTAAGTTTAACATGGGAGTGTAAACGTGTATAATCAGGAGGGATGGGAATCAGTAGAGGTAGCGACAACATTTTAGGGCTAAAATTCCCTGTTTACTAAGCAATCTATAAAACTTTTGTTATAAGCTGAGATCATAAAACTAAAATATATGTAAGGAATAAATCATACCGAACCGTGGAGAGGATAGGTTTCCGGGGACATCCCCTCCCCCCGACACCCCCACCGGGAGCAATCTGTGTCGAGGAGGGGGGCAGCCCCCCCCACCCAGCCCCCCCTTGATGACAAAAAAATTGGATCCAAATGTTGTCCAGAGAAACATCTCTCAATCAACTCTTAACTTATAAACCTAAAAGGAGACAAGGAATTTAATACATACATCCAGTTAAACTAAATCAGCACTACCTGAGACCAGTGGAGAATGATATGTAATGAATATCTCCTGTTCAAGAGAAAAAATAAGAATAAAGAAAAGAGAGGGGGAGAAGGAGGAAAGAGGAAGGAGAGGAAAGGGAAAGGGAGGGCGGGCCTACCTGCCATAGGATTACATCAGTCTGAGTCCAGAGCCAAAACTAAACTTACATGTTGTGGGAGATTCCCATGTAAATCAACCAAGGTTCCCAAATTTCAGTGAACTGGGTAGAGGTATCTAACATAGAGTTAATTCTTTTTTCCTGTTCCATAATCCATGTAACCTTTCTCTTCATGTGTAAAATGGAAACAGACGGTTTCTTCCATGCAGCCGCTAAAGTGATTCTGGCGCCAGTCAGTATAAATAGAATCAGCTGTCTAATGGCCTTGGAACTCTGTGGTATTAGTCCATTCAATAAGGCTATTGCAGGAGATTGATGGAGGTTACAACCGGTAACTCTCCTGATAATCTGGAATACCCTGTTCCAGAATCCCCGTATCCTAGGGCACTCCCACCAAGTATGGATCATGGTGCCTATTCCTTGACAACCTCTAAAGCATAGTGGTGAGGATGACGGATACATGTTGGCCAATTTGAATGGGACCAAGTACCATCTAGTGAAATTTTTTATATTAGCTTCAATGAGGGATGGACTCTTAAAACCCTTAAGAGATCTAGAGTAGTTTTTTTGCCAGTCCACCAAGTCCCAGTCCTCTTGAAGCTCTCTTTCCCAAGCTAGCATATGAGGTAATTTTATGTTATTTGATGCAAGAGATTTGTAGATGATAGAGATAATACCTTTCCTATTCTGAGCTTGTTCGCATTTGTGTTCATATGGGGTCAAAAGGCCAGAAATTGTTTTATCGTTCCAAAGTTTCTGAGCAAAGGTATGTATTTGGTGTAATCTGGATCTTTCAGAGGGGGGGGGGGGGCAAAGGTTGTCTATAAGGAATTGCTCAGGAAGAGGACCTGTGTGTTGAAAGAAACGACCAATGCGGTACACCCCCCTATCAAGCCACCATTTGAAGGAGTCCACTTCCGTTTTGGGGCAAAAATATGGGTCGAGAAAGATACTTGACAAAGGTTTGCCTCTAGAAATTAAGAGTGGATTGCTTTTAAGTGAATCCCATAATACCAATGCTTGTGATAGGGTGGGGGATAGTATAGGGGGTCTACTTTTAGGAGCGCGCCACATGAGTTCTTCGATTGTGGATAATGGGGAAGCCTGTTCTTCTATTTCTATCCAATCTGGGCGATCATTTCCAAGGTAAACCTCCGATAATTGCGCTAACCTCGCGGATTGATAATACCATAACAAGTTTGGCACTCCTAGACCTCCCTGTTCAGGTAAGTTAAACAGACTACGAGAGGGAAGACGGGGTCCCTTTTTGTTCCAGATAAACTTGGTGATTTTACCTTGAAAGGATTTTAGATGGCTTTTTATTATCGGGATCGGAAGGGATCGAAAAAGATATAGAAGTTTCGGGAGGAGAGTCATCTTGGTAGAATTAATTCTGCCGATCCAGCCTATTTTCTGCGCTCCCCATTCGGTAAGGTCCTTCTCGAGTTTCCTATACATAGGAGGGTAATTGGCTAAGTATAAATTCTGGAAATTTGGGGTCAGGTTGATACCTAAATAGTTAGTAGACGTAGAGTCCCATTTGAAAATATATTTGTTTCTCAAGAGGGACACTGTGGGTTCTGAAAGAGAAATATTAAGGGCCCTAGATTTAGGCATGTTTACCGTGAGACCCGAGACTTTAGAGAACTCGTCTAGCAGGGAGAAAATTTCCGGAAGGGAGGCGATGGGAGAGGTCACGAAGAGTAGCAAATCATCTGCGAATAATGCGCATTTGTGTTCTTTTTTATTACAATGAACTCCCCTGATATTCGCGTTATCTTGGATGGCTATGGCCAGAGATTCAATAACAATAGCGAATATCAGAGGAGATAGAGGGCAGCCCTGTCTTGTGCCTCTTTGGATATTTATAGATTCCGAGAATATGCCTTGTAACCGGATTTTAGCTTCAGGGGAGGAATAGAGAGCGGAGATGATTCCTAAAAATCTCTCATCCTTTCTAAACTACTGCCATAGTGCTGATCTATAAGGATATACATGCCTCCTGCATGTATCCTTACCTGTCAAATGTCTCCCCCTCTGTCTGTTATAAGAACTGAAAAAGTGCAGATTCTGTGGGTGAATCTGTTGTTTGGAGCTCGGTGGGTGGAGTCGTGATGTCAGTAGACTCCACACCCACCTCTACACTCCCCTTACACTAAATTCTGCTATGATCACTAACATCCAGTCAAAATCCAGAAAAGTAACCACATGACTTCAGAAAAGGAGTGGGGGTGGGAATTAAAAAATAATGCCTGTCTCCAGGCTAGTGCATGAGATATGTATTTCACTGAACAATAAAAGAGGATTACTCAGAGCTGGATTAACTCTGTGTGGCAAGACTGAGCACAGATGATAGGAAATCTTATACTCTACTTTGTGACAGCAAAAAAATAAAAAATACATTTCGGATTTACATCGACTTTAACTATATTATGACTGCACTTAAAGCTATTGGCTAGTTTGGTGCAACTTTTTTATCTATAGGCTTTAGTGGATTCAGTAGGATAGTGGTTTGGATATGAGCCCATTAACAGTTGAAAGAGGGCATAATCCAACCCATCCTGAAGAAACCGACCCTAGACCCCAAGGATCCTCTCCACCGGCGTCCCATAACAGGCCTCAATGTCCTCTCAAAGGTAATGGAAAAAGTAGTGGTAAAACAGCTGCAACAGCATCTGGATACCTATAAGCTACTGGATCCATTTCAATCGGGTTTCCGGCCCGGACACGGGACCGAAACAGCATTGCTCAAAATATGGGACGACGTTCTCGAGGCCGCAGACGAGGGAGAATCTTGTCTTCTGGTTCTGTTGGACCTAAGCGCTGCTTTCGACACTGTTGAGCACAAATTATTATTGACACGGCTAGCTGAAGTAGCCAGAGTCGCAGAAGGCGATTTATCTTGGTTCTCCTCTTTTTTGGAAAATCGATCGCAAACAGTGAAGTTAGGACCTTTCACTTCTGAGAAATGCACGGTATCATGCGGAGTCCCTCAAGGATCACCTCTGTCGCCGGTGCTGTTTAACATCTATCTCCGTCCTCTCTTTGAGATTATCAGCAGCCAAAAACTGCTCTACCACTCATATGCAGACGACACGCAACTTTATTTCCGCATTAGCAATAAAAACGAAGACCACCTCAGTCTAGAGACATGCCTCTCTTTGATAGAGGACTGGATGACAAAGAGTTATCTTAAACTCAACGGAGCGAAAACAGAACTTCTCCTGTTTCACGCCAAGCGCATGAATCAATCTGCAACAATTTGGATACCCCCCCGCCCATTCTGGGCAAAATCATCACCCCTAGCGCCAAAGTCAAAAGTCTGGGGGTCATTTTTGACTCCTATATGACAATGGACGCACAAATAGGATCAGTAGTCAGCGGATCTCACCATCTGCTATGCCTACTACGCAGACTTACTCCTTTCATCCCCAAAGAAGACTTTGTGGTCGTGGTGGGAGCAATTGTAAACTCCAGACTGGACTATGCAAATGCCCTTTACCTCGGACTCCCCAAGTACCAAATCGCTCGCCTGCAAGTCGTTCAGAACACGGCCGCCAGACTTGTGACAGGGAAAAAACCCTGGGAATCAATCTCCCCTTCATTGAGAGCCCTGCACTGGCTTCCAGTGAAAGACAGAATTACTTTTAAAGCACTGTGTCTAACGTACAGATGCATCTATGGGAATGCTCCCCAGTATTTATGCGATAAAATAAAAGCTCACAATCCCAAATGCGTCCTGCGATCCACCAATCAAAACCTGCTCCAGATTTCGACAGCCAACTACAAGTCCAAAGGAGACAGGAACAACAAGCGCCCAGAGGCGATTCAGTTCGCATGTGCCGCGCTATATACGTTTTTCATTCATTAATTGGCAGATTAAGAAAGCAATGTAAACTGTATAAATTCAGTTCCCAAAGAATGAACCATGCATTTCTTGTCAATACGTTAACCCCTAGAAATGTATTTCAATAATTTTTTTTATATATTTTAATTTTATAATCCCCTTACTTGTCATTAATTAAAAACATCAACAAAATATTCACTTTAGTAACACCTGAGCAACTTTATGCAGTACTAACAGAGAATCGCAGTAAATGTCCCTGCTCTAATTTTATAGCCTTTTAAACATTCCACTGCTTTTATTAGTCATTATATTTATATACTGATTTTTTTTGCATGTTATTTATAGACCTGCCATAATACTTTTACAAGATATACTAATTCTGTAAAGTAATTTCTATTATAATAAATTGAACATAGGACTACACAAATGCCATTTGCCTTATTAATATATTTATGCATAGCTTTGGAAAATGACCCGTGTCATGCTGCCCAGAGCTTTTAAAAGAAAAAAATAATCATGAACAGATAGGAAGGCATGTGCTTAGAAAATAAATTGAGAATTCTTTCTCATCCTGCTCAATATTCTGGAAATAATCATCTATCATCTTTATTATTCTGAACTGGGATTGACCCGTGCCTTTTCTGAGCTACATTTGCTACTGTATATGGTTCTATGTTTTTTAAAGATCTTAAAAGGTATAACAAAGGATATATATGTAGAACCTACAATCTATTAAAACACAATATTGTTTTGGGAGACTACTTCTAATTATTAACATTAATCTGTGGTAAAACATTTTTTTTTTTAAATATTGATAAAGCTAGATATGTGAGTTATTTGGAGTATCGCCTCATGTAAGGAAAAATAATAATTCATAACAACGTACCATCATCCAGATTACTATAGACTAGGAACAGGAGGGGGTGGGGCAAGGGAGTAGTTGCTAAAGCTAACCCTGTAGCATACCCGCCCAATTGGTTAATGGACTATCTCGGTACTGATAGAAAACAATGTGCACTGTTGTATAAAAAGGTTTATTACAAATAAAACAGATTTATACAGATAACATTTTAAAGAGAGAAAAAAATACGGATTCTCAGGGTTCCCCCAAGGGGTATCTGTGATTTATAGATTGGTCAGGGTCTCTACTAGTTTTGCGGTGTTGTACCGCTTCCTGAGAGCCAATCTAAAAGACAAATAATACAGTAAGATACACAAAATATGGTTCAAAAATAATAAGATTACAGCATTAGATACGTAAGCAACAATCATAGCTTACCCAATGAATAAATGGTCGTATGCGGACCCAGGCCACCAAACTAAATTCCCCTCACAGCAGACACGGGGGATAGTGTGTAGATCTCTAAATAAAAGGCATAATGTTGGTAAATTCTAAAGCTAGATGGAATAAAAAACAATATTTTTTTTGGTGGTAGTTGATAATTTTTGATCGCTATAAACAAAAAAAGCAACAATTTGTGATTTTTTTTTTACTTTTTTGCTATAATAAATATCCCCATAACTATATATACTGATATACGGTGTGCGTGTGTGTATATATATATATATATATATATATATATATATATATATATATGTATATATAATATATATATATATATATATTTCTCAGTTTAGGCCGATATGTATTTATTTTAAATTTTTTACACATTTTTGGTAAAAAAAAAGCGCAATAAGCGTACATTCATTGGTTTGCGCAAAAGTTATAGCGTCTACAAAATAGGGGATAGATTTATGGCATTTAAAAAAAACATTTTTTATTACTAATGGCAGCGATCTGCGATTTTTATCATGACTGCGACAATATGGCGGACACATCAGACACTTTTGACATTATTTTGGGACCATTGGCATTTATACAGCGATCAGTGCTATAAACACTGATTACTGTGTAAATGACACTGGCAGGGAAGGGGTTAAACACCAGGGGCGATCAAGGGATTCAGTGTGTTCTAGGGAGTGACTCTAACTGTGGGGGGATGGGCTTCCACTGACATGACAGTAGATCCCTGTCATGTCACTAGGCAGATCAGGGAAATGCCCTGTTTACATAAGCAGCTCCGTTTGATGAGCGCAGCTCCGTTTGATGAGCGCGGGACACTGGCAGACATAGAGTCCACAGGTCCCACGGACACGGTCATGGAGTACCCTGCGGGTGCACGTGCGCTTACTAAGCCACGATTTAAAGGGGATGTACCTGTACGCCCATTTGCGCAGCCGAGCCATTGTGCTGACGTACATCGTTGTGTGCTGGTCGGCAAGCGGTTAAAGGTTTGTTTTTTTGTATTTTTTTAAATATATAACAAACATGTTAAACTTAGCCCCTCTTTTTTTAAATTTTGCACAGAGCAGCCCTGATCCTCCTGTTCTCTTGACCTCTCCCTCCTGCCTAGTTTCCCCAAGCAGCTTGTTATGGGGGCACCCGAACAGTCTCGCTCCCATGCCACTTCTCTATGTGTCCATTTACACACTGAGCATGGCTCATCCCCTCCTCTGTTCTCTCCTCATTGGCTTACTGCCCATTGGCTTACCAATGGTTACCACCGCTGTCTCAGCCAATGAGGAGCCAGATCGAGATGGGGTTCAGGTACGTTTTAGGGGAGCTGAGGGTGCTGATCCACACAGATGCATGAAGGTAAAAACTTTGAGCCTTTACATCCACTTTAACTGCTTCACATTGTTTGATGAAATAAATGCTAGTTGTGTTATCTTTTACTTTATCTAGTTTGTTTGCATTTTCACATTTGCTTATTTTCCTCATTTGCAATCATTTTATTATCTAAGACTATTTGGTTTTCACTTCAAGCAATTTGCATGATAATTGCAAAAAGTAAATGCAATTTATAGCAGCTGTACTCTGTTTATTATTCTGAACTGGGATACATTTAGTTTTCAGATTTAATGAAAAACTGTGTCAGCAGACTAGGACGGCCACAGAAAGTTTTAATTAACAGAGCAGAATCTTCATTTACTCTGAGATGTATTTACAAAGCAGTATTTTATTGAGAGTTTACTGACAGTAGTAAAATACTTCCACGCATGCTTTGAATCCATTCGACGCATGCAGGAGATTTCGGTCCGCTGGTTAGGCGTACTAACCAGCGGACATATCCGACAGCCGGATTTCCAGCAGACAAGTTTTTTAAAGCATGCTTTAAAACTTTTGTCTGCTGGAAACCTGTCTGCTAGCCCGTACAGACGATCAAATCTGTCCGCTGAAACTGGTCTGCGGACCAGTTTCAGCAGATATATTTGATCGCGTGTATGCGGCCTAAGATTTAAAAATTTCCCATAGAAGTTGACTTTAAATAGACGCTTTTAAATGTGCTTAAATTATTTCCTTCTTGACTTTTTTTTCTTTCAAGGCAAGTTGTCCATACACTGGTATATTGAGCTTCTGAATGCAATTTGGCCCCGAGAGGGTCCTGCTCTATAATAACATGGTAGCTCACAGTGGTAGCAAGATCAAATCATGCAGAAGGTTATACAATAAGCATCTAGTTCATGCAGAGGACAAATGATCAGCCAACATCTAGTTGGAATTCTTCAGGTCTTAAATATTGGATATAGCCTAATTTTCTGCTGATTAAGACTGAGGCCTCGTACACACGACCGAGAATCTCATCGTAAAAGAAACGTTGTTTTCCTCGACTAGGTTCTTGTCAAGCTTGACGAGAATCTTGTAAATGTTTCCTTGCATACACACTGTCAAGACAAAAAGTTGTTGTTCTCAAACGTGGTGACTAACAACACATACGACGGCACTATAAAGGGGAAGTTCGATTCCACTGGTGCCACCCTTGGGGCTGCATTTGCTAATCTTGTGTTACCGCGTGTAAGTAAAAGTTTGGTGAGAGACGATTCACGCTTTTCAGTCTGTTACAGCGTGATGAATGTGATATCTCCATTACGAACGCTACTTTTACCGAAGGTGCGCTCCCGTCTCATACTTCATTCTGAGCATGCGCGGGTTTCTAAGCATACACACGAACGTGTTTCTCGTCGTAAACCAGCCCGACGAGAAACACGACGAGGAAAATTAAACTCCCGATGAGAGAAAAGAGCGCATGTTCTCTTTTTTTTTTCTCGTCGAAAGCAAAACAGTTATCTCGACGAAAAACACATGCCTAATGCAGCGTACACATGGTAAAAAAACGATGTTTTTTCTCATGAAAAAAAAACAAACAAGGTTTTTCAAACTTCATTTTAAAAAACGACGTTGCCTATACACCATCGTTTTCTGAAAATGCTCTTGCAAAGTGCGGTTACGTACAACGCGTACGATGGCGTTCCATTGAAGCTCCCGTCTCATAACTTGCTTCTGAGCATGCGCAGGTTTAAAAACTTAGTTTTAAACGTCGTTTTGCCCACACATGATCATTTTTTATGACACAAAAAACGACATTCTGAAAAACGACATAAAAAATTTAAGCATGTTCGAATTTTGTTTTTGTCGTTTTTCAGAAGACATAAAACGACGTTTTGCCCACACACGATCATTTTAAATTATCAAATATAGATTTATCAACCAGTGGTATAGTGGTTAAAAAACAATTATTTTGTTTACATTTTTGTGTTTTATATGAAGAGAAGGAAACAAAAAACAACCACTATTAAAATGCCAGTTTATACTCCACCAGCCTTGAGCACCACCTATAAAGCAACCAGTGCTCTGACTGTCTTAGGGATGTCACCCTTTGAGCTGCAAATGCAGTTGAGTTTTGATATCAGTTTAAAAAGCTGTTGAGGTCATTCAGAATTGATGGACAGATCATTTGGCCTGCAGTCCTTCACTGATCTGACTCAAGCTGATATTGCATTCCAATTGATTAGTATGGTGAGAGAAGCCATTCTGACACAGGAAGGTCCATATACACTGGTCTTTACTGTGTTTGACTCCCTTTTCCGTTAGGTGTGGTGTATGTACTTCTTTTATCATTAGCAATGTTGGATTGCCATTCTATAACTAACAATAAACTGTATGGCTGGCCATACACAGAGAAAATGTATTTCCTGCTCAATTTACACAATCCCTCCTGCCAGGCCATTGTCTTCTCCCAGCGGGGATGGTTTAGACCGTAATTATTGGTAGAGACTATAGTAGGTACTAGCGATAATCGAAGCTGGTTGTACCCAAGTTGATTGATTGATCAATTTGGTACATTTAGCCTGCCCATACACGGTTCTCGAATCTCTGCCGGTTTCTGCTGAAACAGCTGAAATTTTAACCGTGTATGGCCTGTCAAAGTGTAAGCAAACCTTTTATGAAAAGAATATGTGAGCCCCCAATGCTTCATGCTTCAGTACTGTCTGAGTCAGATACTTGGATCAAGTGTGTAGCCATCCACACAGGCAGCATGGCCACTGCTGCAAAGTCTCTAGGCAGATATTGTCTTCTATTCATGTGTGGAAATTCTCCATTTGTTTTTACAGGGAGTCTGTCTGTAACGCTGCCCAATGGCAGAGAGCCTTTTTAGGGATGGTAATAGACTTTTCCATGTACGAACATTGCCAGATGGTGCCTGGCAGACTTTAAGCAGTGGTTGTGCATTATTGTGCTTCTACTATATCTTGCCTACTGTACATCTAGCAGGAGCTTGAACAGGTTGGTAAAAGGCTTTAGGGGTGCTTGGGAGACGGGAAAGGTTAAAGTGGTGACTAGAAACTGTAGTGTCAAATTACAGCCATAACCAAGTCCATTAAAATGTTGCAACTTTAATTGCAGTCTTAGTAGCAGGGATGAGTGTTAAACATTGTTGAAGTTGGTTTTGCCTTCCAATTGATTCTACTGTATTTCACAGAAATTGTAATGTTTGAAGTGAAAACACTCATCACCAGAGGAATAAGTGAATGTGAAATGTTGCCAATAGCTAAATCAATTTTGCACAGTTTCGCCGCTCATCCCTACCCAACTGAAACTCAGCTGAAACTGTACATTTAAATAAGAATTTCTAGTAACTGTGTTTGATCAAATCGTTATTTTAATAATCATATGTCTGCCTTATTGTTTACAGAACAATGTCAACCCAGCATTAGATTTTACCCATACTCCTCCAGGAATGCTGGCTCTCGACAATATGTTGTACTTCGCTAAACACCACCAAGATGCCTACATACGGGTAAGGTATTTTTCTGTAATATTTTATGTAGTTGGCTGCTTCTAGGAACTGCATTCTAAATAAACCAAATTTACTGTGTATGTGTGTGAGTGTGCTACGTATATGGACACTGGACTTAATACTTCAGCTTGTGACATTTACATCAATCCCAGTCTCCAAGATAAAAGCAGAAGTTCAACACATTATGACTAGAGTTGGTGCTGCACAGCCCCCGGTTCAGTTTGTGGCAGAACTCTCGAACATCGCAAAATTTCGATCTCCAAAATTTGGAACTCTGAACCCGATTAAAGTCTGTGGGACCAAATTGGAAAAATAAAAAAAGTGGCCATATTGAAGGCTTATGTGCTATTCACTGTGCCCTGATTGGGAAAAGCTTTGCCCATTCAGGGCTTACAATGCCCAGTGCACCATGCAGTGCATTGTGGGGTGCTCGGCGGGTGGACATCCCGCTGAGCGCCCTGCAAATTCAGGTGTGCGCTGAACGGGTGAACAGGCGATGTTCAGGCTGAACTTTTGCTGAACTGCCCAACTCTAATTGTGACATGGCATCAGAGTTCCCCTTTACATCATGGTCCCTATAAGGCCTCGTACACACGAGGGGATATGTCCGCTGAAAACGGTCCGATGGACCGTTTCAGCAGACATCTCCGCTCGTGTGTATGGGCTAGCGGACAGATTTCTCCACCCGACAGATTTCAAAGCATGCTTTGAAATCTATCCGGTGGAATCTGTCCGCCCGACATGTCTGCTGGTTAGTACACTTACCAGCAGACATGTCGTCCCCCACCGCCGCCGCGCCGCCGCCGAATGGATTCGGCGCATGCGCGGAAGTGTTTAACTTCCTGGTGCGGTGACGTGGCGGTGACGTGGCGGCGTCAACGTCACCGCCACGTCACCGCGCCGTCCGGCGGCAGGGAATTTGATCCGATGGTGTGTACACGCCATCGGATCAAACTCCCGATCGGACATATCCGATGGAAATGGTACGCGGACCGTTTTCATCGGATATGTCCGATGGTGTGTACGAGGCCTAAGAGTCCACATATAACACTGTTTACTGCCAAACAGTCTTAACATATCTTAATCTAGACACCAGAGGGCAGGGGTGGGGGGCAGTGCCACAATTCCACTGTCACCGATGTCCCCAGTTTGCATTTCAACAGCTTTTTAGCTGCTTTCAGCACACCTGTTGGCAGTGCCAACTTTTGCAGCATGAAATCTTGTTGATTTCTGCTCCTAGAGTCTGTTCTGTCTTTGAAATTCTCTTTAGCCATTGGGTGTGGTTGAGTCAGCTACCCTCACAGCTGGAGTGTTTACTACAGTCATTCAATACTTTATAGCCCAGATCACCCAGTTGTTTGCTGACTTTGACTGCATAGGTCACAGGTGTACTCCTGTGTCTTTCTATATCTACTTCAGATTGTATATGTGATTGCACTCTTGCAAGATTACTAATCCAACAGCTCAGATCCAACCTCCATTTCTTAATTCAATTTTCAGCACTAGTCCAATCATAGCCATGGCTTCAGCCCTAAAGAAGGGGGTGGCCGTTCCTCCTGAACCCATTGACTTTCCTTGAGTCCTGAGCACCCTGTCTGTGCAACTATCTTGGTTCGTCAGAGGAATCCCCTCTTCTGATTAACATTCTGGAGTTTTCTGTGATTTGGCTGCCTCTGTCACAGTGGACCATCCTGATGGAAGGTCACTTCATGGTTGCTGGTTTAGCAGCATGGATTATGAAGCCCATGTTATGAGAGACAAGGTTATACCCAGAATCTTTGATTTCTATGATGCTATAAATGAAGAAGGCTACTTCTTGCTGGGTCTATCATTGGATGTGGATGGCAAACTGAACTTGGTGCATTTCTTGGGGCTCCCATCTTAGGAGTTTCTCCTTGGGACAAATCTATCCTTACTACAGCTGGGTCTGGACCAGTCTGGCTCCTAGCATTATTAAGGGACGGGTTTCTGCCTTTCTATTCTATTCAGAGACTGTTGGCCTCTCACAAAGACCTTTTGTATAGGGGGTCGCTTATGTAAGTTAGTAAAAATGGTGGTGCTGCACTGTTGGTGATAGTGAAAAATAGTAAATGTCCTGTTTAAAGTGCAAGTGCAAATATTGATCAATGTATGCAAATGTGTAGACATTCCCACAGTAAAGCAATTAATTAAATTACAATATGAATGAACTGCACAATAAATAAGTGAACAGCTTGATATGCAACCAAACAATGAAGTAAAAAAATAGTCCCATATGCCACCTTAAGCACAGATAGCAATCAAAAAGTGATAGAAAGTAGGACAATCAAAAGATGACAGATGAGTGATGATGCCCTTCACCATAACCAGAGAATAAATTGTCGATGCCTGGCCAATCCAATATGGTGACCCATCAGTATGCACTAGCCTCCCAGGGCTTCTCTGGGGATCCTTCTCCAGTGGGTCTGGCTGGTGGTGCCTTATGATGGGTACAGCCTCCTATGTGGTTTATTGGTGCCAGTACAAAAGTGGAAGGAAGATCCCAGATAGTGTAGTAACGTTTGGTAAAAAATGTATCAAAATATAGGATGTGGCTGATGCACTCACTTTTAAAATTGTCTCAAAAGCGGACAATCCGCGAGTGGCGAGCTCGTACTCCTGCATCACTCTCGGTTTTGCCTATCCCTCAATCCCAACGTGCAGTGTCACGCCCACATGACTTCATCATGATGAGCATTTGAAGATGAATGGACAAGCCTGTTCATTCATAAACTGAAGTAGAGTAACACACACTCTGCTCTGTTATTACAGGACATAGAGAACGTTCAGTAGCAATCGCTCTTTGTCCAATTAAAAAATGACAGGTAAATTACATATTTACCAGACCCTTCCTCCGCTCTTTACCCTGACAAATCCCCCACAGCTGCCGGGAGAGGAGAGGAGGAGGGAGCCGGCTGCGGAGGAAGAGGACAGGGGGCCCAGAGTACACGGGGCTGGAGCTGGAGGACACATCAGACTTTGGGGGATGATTGGTGCAGTGGGGAAAAGTTGCGAGCACTGGAGGAGGAGGAGAAGCAGCTGTCTGAAAAGCCATGCAGGGAGATCGGTTCCTGCAAATGTCCCCCCGCTGCACTGATCATCGTCTCGCTCAGGGGACAATAATCCATGTGTGCAGTGTGGGTCTCCCCCCCCCCCCCTCTCGGGGACCCATGTACAGTGAACACCCTGCCACGAGTCTGCTTTTTTTTTTTTTTTACTTGTAACCAATCCCACTGTAGGTGGCATTATATTACAAATGTTAAATAATTCTTATATCCCTTAATGCAGTGGTCATCAACCATGTCCTCAGGGCTCACTAACAGGCCAGGTTTGCAAGATAACTGAAATACATCACAGGTGATACTATTTGCTGCTCAGTGATTGCAGTATTCTAGTCTGCGTCTCCCCAAGGTAATACATAAAATCTGGTCTGTTAGCGGGTCCTAAGAACAGGGTTAATGACCACTGTATTAACGAACTCCAAAAAAAAAGATTTTACGTCAAGTACAAAAATCTTATTTTTGTTGCATAATTATAATTTTTATGTCTACTGGCACATTATTTTGTGTGCTTGGAATTTTAGTACTATTCAGAGGTTGGAATCTTTATTCCTTTGACTTTTATTTACAAGGTACTACTAGTCTTTGAAAACATACATAAATTTTAAATGCTATATTTTTGGTGCAAATAATTTACATTCTTACATTGTCCCTTTTGTCAATGCATATTTATGCTGATGTGTTGTAACTTTCCTCATTATACAAGTGAATCGTGAAAGTTACTGTCCTGTTGCAGCAATGACAGACACGCAGGGTTTCTGCAACTTCCAGTGAAGTCAGTATGAGATTATGTTGTGTCCCTGGATGGTTATAAAAGCTGAATCTGAAAAATGGCTGCTGCACTTGGCAGCCACCTTGTGAACTATCCCATATGCCAGGACCTAAATTTTGTACTGTTTGACATTGGTACTGTGTTTTGTTTCACTATATTCTCTCTAGAGTATATGCAGCATACATAAAATGATTTAATATTGTTACACAATTTAAGTTCCTAATTATATTTCTACAATAAATCAGAATAAAAATATTTTACGTTCTTGTCTTATTAAAATGTTTTCTCTGTTTAAATTAATGCATAACTGTACAATACAGTTTAATCTATTTTGCCTGTCTCCTTTAAAGTGGAAGTAAAGTCCACTTTTTAACTTGTACCCTTAGGTAAGCCTATAATAAGGCTCACCTAAAGGTACTCCTAAACTTGCACTATTTAGGAGAGATTTACACAGGATTCAGCTGGTGACATTACTGGCACATGCATTCTAAAAGGCTGGCATACCTGTGCCGTTCCTTCAGAGCTCCGTGTCGGGGTCGGGTTCTTTGGCGCATGCATGGGAGCAACGTAATTGCAGCCCTGGCCATTCATAGACCTGGAGCCTCCAAACCCAGGAGGGAGACCAGTTACAGATGAAAGCAACTGGGAGCCATGACAGTGCTGTGTTGGAGGGCACTGTGTGCAGGTACGTTTGTCATAATGTGCTAGTATTATGTGCATACTAGCACAATATGACATAACAGTGCATGGGGTCCAATTTTGTTTTTGTTTTTTTAGAGCGGTTTACTACCGCGCTAACAAAGACCCCTACCCCTTTCCTGTTGTAATCGCAGCTGTTTTTTTTTTTTGTCCATATCTGCTGATTAAATCCCTATAAACTATGGGATCATCTCCCTACACTTGGAAGGCAGCTCCGTAGAAGTCAGTGGGAATGGTCATGCAGGCAGAGCCAGTATCAGTAAGACACTGGCAATTTTGGAGACTGCTCCAAAAAAAACTATAATGATCAACTGCATTGTCATAACTAGTGCAAAAAAGATTGCCGCAGTCTAGAATAAGGCTCCCTAGAAGACTGTTGGGACCAACTTCACATGGTTAGCGCCAATAGGATTTCTGATGGAGAATTTGGAGATTTGCAGCAGGGCTTAAAAATCAGATTCAGATGTATGAAATGGCAGGGTGCAGCATGGTGTGTCAGCAAGCAGAGATCACAGAGGCTAAGGTGAATGAGAACAATTAATTGAAGTCCCAACTCCGCACAATTAGGCCCGGCGGGTAGGAACAGCCGACAAGAGCCACTTACAAAGGGGTAGCTGAAGAACGTGAACTTGAGATGATGCCAACAGCTTTTGCAACATGGAGTGGGAATGTGGCCTGGTCAATCCATGCCCAAATGGGAGGCTTCCTGAGAAGGGATAATGTAGTCCCTGCTCTTTCCCTACTCCTCTGAAATCTCTTCCTGCCACTATGCACTGTTCCTGACAGGGAACCTATCCCTACAGTAACCACTTGCATATTTGCATGCCAAATCGGGGGTTCACGGCCTTTAATAAGCTCTGTCCTTACCCAAGATGCCCACAGAGGTCATGTGGGTCTCCAGTGTCCAGTTGGACAGCTGTTCTCCTGGTGTTCGCAGGAAGTCATAGAGGAACTTCCCACAACTTCCTTCCTCTGCTGTTGTTGGTGGTTCAGCGGGAGTACAGACTGCACCTGCCTACATATGTATCTAAGGAAGGGTGGGGAACTTTCATTAAGGGGCTGTGGAAAAAGAATAATTGTAGTTTATTTGATGATACAGTTATCCATTAAAGAAAATATTTCCTGAAATAATCTACCCATTACACACTTTTTTACAGATCATATTTGGCAAATTACAAGAATAAACTGTCATACAAAATAAAATGTGCCACCAGTCTTTCTCTTGCTTTTTCTCTTCCTTCTCTCTGTTCTCTGTCTTCTCTCTCCTTTCTTTCTCTCCCCTTTCTTTTCTCCTTAGCCCTTTCCCCTCTTTCTCTCTCTTTCCTTTTTCTTTTTTTTTTTATCCTTCTCCCCCTCACTTTTCTCTCTTTCTCTCCTCTCTCATCCCTCTTTATCGCTCTCCATTTGACCAAGCCCTATGGCAACAATTAGAATTTGAACTCAGTCAGTCTGAAAGACTCAGCAGGCACAGCAGAACTAAATGATAACTGCTCAGATTGAAGTTTCCAAGATGTACATAAAGAGTTTTACTTTTAAAGATTTACTAACTTGTTTTTATTAACAATTTTTAGTTTATCGCACATTTCAGTGTCAGCAGTTTTCATTTATTTATCTGCTCAGTAAGCAGAAAAAGACAGACACACGAGACTAGTGCAATACATCATTCTTGTCTTTGGAGACCAGGTATATATTTTGTTTTACGCAGAAGCCAGTAAGGAAGCACCATTGCCAGCAGCATTTGTATAGATAATGTACACTTTACCTAATCAGTTTGCCTGATTCATTTCTGATTCATTTTATAAATGAATGGGGCTGTCCAGAGTTTGTATGTGTCTGACTCACCAGTCCGCATTGACGGTGGGTGATGTATATGCAGGTCACCTACTGCCTGAAAATGGATCAGCATTCACCCACATCATGCACATTCATTTCTTTTCCCTGAAGATCTATTTTTAAGCAAGTGAGCCGCAGGGTGAAAATTCACATCATTGTTCCTGGAATACCTGGTGTGTGCACCATATAAAGAACACCGACATGCTATATTATATATTTTTTTCTATCTTTAACTGGCATTGAACCCCTGCTGTTACCTTTCAATCAATGCAGAGCTTTTTGAATGGCACAAAACCTTAAGAATGCATTTCTAGCTGAAGAGCATCAGTAGAAATAGGACACATTCTGCTTTCTGAGGATGACTGAACACACAAAAAATGCCTTTTTATAATCTAATAATAGCAAGTCAGTGTGCTGCATCAGAACACACATTTACATGGGGGTGGATATTCTGCACAGTATATTTTATACTATCATCAGATTCCTTTAGCATTTACAAGAGTCACAAGTTCAGTAAATCTATACTATTCATTTATAGTGTTTATAACATTTTCTGCTTATCTCTCCTTAGACAGGCAGTCATTATCACTGAAAACAGAGCAGCGCAATGATGTCAAATTGTATGATTTTTAATAGCATATCTTGGTAATATTGGTAATTTAACACACAAGCATAGATTTCATCTCTGGAAATGAGGTCAAGGTGTCAAATGGTCTAGATTAGTGCAAACACATGTGCAGATATAATAAATGTAAGACTCAGCTGCAAAAAACAATGCTTTTATATAGGCTGGGTATAATGTATTATGAAACATGTCTTCTTTTTGCTGTCAGTCAAGCCGCTTTATATAATCTGTTGTTTCCTTAAATACGTACCTTGTCTGAACCCTGTAATGTTTTGTTGTTAAAAGATGCTGCAATTTTATTAGTATAGCCGAACGTATTTATTATGTAGCACAACGGTTCATTATACAGTGCTCAAAAAAAACTAGAAATCCAATACAATTAATTAAGTGGGTAAGGGTTACAACTGTTTCTTTCTTTTTTTTTTCTTGCCGTTTTTTGTTTCTTTTGGAAAGATCATAAGGTATGTCACTACCACACCTTTGTTGTCATCTGTTGAAAAAACATTTTTGTTGGTTTACATCCATGACCATCATTGTTACTTTAGTGAAGGGATTCTTAAAGGTCCCTTAATGTTGCATAAGGCACTTCTATGTAAACTAATAAAAAATGAATTTACAAAAGATGGCAAAGGTGCGAAGACAATACACGATGTAGTTATCAATGGCAACATCCATTTTGCATTATAATACCCACATACAACTGGTCCAGTTGACACGCCCACTTCCATTGCCTCTCCATTGATGGTGCTGCCTCCAATCTAATGTAGCAGCCACTCACTGACACAGGGGAGCTGCTGCTCTTGGATCATGTGACCAGAGGTACTATTTACACTACTTTCTTTTATAAGCATAAAATAGGGGAGGAATTAGGGCCTCATGCTTTCTTGAGCTGTTTTTATAGGCATTTGAGCTTTAAACTCCCCTCTATGTAACCTATGTATCCATGCAGACTATAGGCATTTACAGGAGTCTGGAGGCAGAAAAAATACATCACTTGTTCATTCTGGAGAGGAGCTTTTAAGTATACAAAAATGCCTGACGTGTCTAAACGTTGGTAAAAGCATCTAAATGCGCGTTAATGCTAGGCGCTTTTAGCGTGCAAGTGTTTTTTCATTTCAGTTACCAGAATAAATTGATATTCTGGCCAAAGAAACTAATAAATACCCAAGCGCTTGACATGCCTAAACCCGCTTAAAAAAATGTGGCTTAGGAATGTTTTTGCAGCAGTTTTTTCTCCTGCCAGGAGAAAAGCTTTTAGAAAAGCTCCCGGCGTGCATGAGGGCTTAACCACATCCAGTCCTGGCCAATTCTAACATTCATTTCCTACACGTAAAAAAACACAATTTGTTTGCTAGAAAACAAATAAAAACCGCCAAACATTATCTATTATTTTAAGCAGAGGCCCTAGAGCTGTGATGGCAAACCTTGGCACCCCAGATGTTTTGGAACTACATTTCCCATGTTGATCAACTACACTGCAGAGTGCATGAGCATCATGGGAAATGTAGTTCTAAAACATCTGGGGTGCCAAGGTTCCCCTAGAGAATAAAATGTTGGGTGTTGCATATTTGCATATTTTTATGTTACATGGTATTTGCTCAGCAGTTTTTCAAATGCATATGTCTGTGGAATGGCGCTAAACTACTCCATATGCAACGCTTTTAAAGCCTTTACAGGATTAGACCCCATATTTCTCCTCTGGCTTTCAAAGCATGAGGTTATACCAAGATCAGTTTGATCTGATGCTTGTTTATTGAGCCGAAAACTTGAAGTCAGGAACAGGATGCCTCTAGGCACATCCTTAACGGGCTCCCCAATCACACAGAAGAGCCTGGTAAAGGCAGCGGACACGATAGGAGGGGGCCTCCTGTGCCACTTGTAAAAGTTATCCAGTGGTACTCTAGTAGTCCACTCTGACTACTTTTACAAGACACAGAATCACCAGCCCTATAAAAATGATATCTCCTCATCGCTACAGCTGTAGCAATGATCAAGATATTACCCTATTCATCCAAGGACATTCAGGTATGTCCTATGGACTGGAAGTGGTTAAGCAGACTTTTGTTAATCTATTCTTCTACTTTAGCAGAATTGTTTTTATGACTTGTACATGCTTATGGTTCCATCAGGAAAGCACAACCATTCTCTAGTGCTGCAAAGGATGAAATCTGCATTTGTAAAGAGCAAATATGGCTTCCTTTATGTGTATATATATTCTAAAACAAGGTTTTTGGAAACATGAACACATATTGTTAAAATTTAAAATAACTTGATACGATTATACGTTCCCTTTTAACCCCTTGCCGACCAGCCGCCGTCATTATACTGCGGCAGGTTGGCTTTATCCCGCGAGCCGCTGTAGCTGTATGTCGGCTCCTTTAAGTGGGATAGCAGGCGGCGTCGGAGGTGCGCGCGACCACTGCACTGCCGGGGGGGGGGGGTGAAAGCTTGCAATCGCGGGCCTCGCAGAACTGGGATGTGTGCGTGTGTATACATACACATCCCAATTCTATGAGGAGAGGAGAGAGAGATTGTGAGTTCCTACTGGCTGGGATCCATGATCTGTCATCTATAGTCAGTCACCTCCCCCCCACAGTTAGAACACGCACTAGGAAACACAGTTAACACCTTCGTTAACCCCTTCCCTGCCAGTGACATTTACACAGTAATCGGTGTATTTATATTCCACGATCGCTGTATAATTGTCAATGGTCCCAAAAATGTGTCAAAAGTGTCTGATCTGTCTGCCATAATGTTGCAGTCCTGATAAAAATCGCAGATCTCTGCCATTACTAGTAAAAAAAAAAATGATAAAAATGCCATAAACCTATGCCCTATTTTGTAGACGCTAAAACTTTTGCGCAAACCAATCAATATACGCTTGTTTGGCGATTTTTATTACCAAAAATATGTAGAAGAATACATATTGGCCTAAACTTTTACAAAAGAAAGCTCTATTTGTGGTGGGAAAAAAAGGACGTACATTTTGTTTGGGTACAGCAACCCCCAACCGCGCAATTGTCAGTTAAATCGATGCAGTGCCGTATGGCAAAAAATGGCCTGGTCATTGAGCAGCCAGATCTTCCGGGGTTGAAGTGGTTAAATTAAGTTGATAAAAATAAATCATATTTCTATGTAATTCAGGTCTTTAAAGTAAATAAGATCTTTGATTGAAACTAACCTGCATATTGGCCTCACATCTCACTAGAATTATCGATTGGACTTGCAATTCAGATAACAAGTACTGGGTGGCATTGGAAAATACTGTAGGCCCCATATCCATGACATATTCACCGTGGATACCATGGGACCTGTGTCCTAGACAGCTGAAACATCACCCCCTGATAGGGGCGACACTTAAAAACCTACAAACTGTAGCCCAAGTCACAGACTTAACTACAGAGATAGGTCCACTTTCTCCACTGATTGATAACCCGGCTTTTAATCCAGGAATGAACAGATCATCTCCGTTGTTTAACAATGGACTCACACCACTTTGGTTACACATTGTTACACATTGTCTAACGGGCAAAAAAATTAAATCTATCTCAGAAATACAATTCGACAGAGGTCTGTCATTCTTAAACCATTAGGAATACCGTCAAATCCATAACTATGTTATGAATCACCAGAGACACAAACGCTTCACAAGACCCTTAACGCCATTCGAAAAGGTTTGCTACATGGTCAACACATCCACAAAAAAACATTTAATTGACTTATACTTGGTTGCAGGCCTCATATTTCAAGGAACCCAGTAGACGCAAACGGTTTTGAGAAACAGCATTAAAACATATCCTTCACTAAGGATCAATGGCTACAAGCCTGTGTGTTTTCCCACAAGTGTGCAGCTAGCACACGATTACAAGAAACCTTGTTTAAGCTATTGACAAACTGGTACAACATACTGATTAAAATACATAAGTGGTTCCCTACAGTTTCTGACCTCTGTTGGCGCTGCAATCAGGATAAGGGCAACTTAAAGCGTATATTGTGGGAGTGCACCCTGATTCAGCTATTCTGAAAGAGGGTTAAACGAAACCATAAAACGCATAACAGAAACAGATTCAGCTAAATGCAGCGTGTTGCCTATTGCATATCACTAGTTGTTCAATGAGCAAATATATCTTTGACAAGATTCCTACTCACAGCCGCAAAGGCAGTGATACCAGACATTTGAGAAATACCACCACCCCTCAATTAAAGAATGGTTGGAAGAGGTGCATTTCCGCTATAAAATGGAGAAGATTAGGGCAACAGCCCACAAATTGACGAAAAACTTCAACAAAATTTGGCAACCTTGGGTCATCTTCAAATATTCTAAATCATTTGAATCCTTAATGCAATAATAATATCTGGATATACTCAGGACATACTCTTATACCTCCATCTTCTTAATGCCTTTCCTCTTTCACTTTTTTTCTTTCCTAACTGGCACCCTTCCTTGGGTCCTGCTTCTTTTTCCCTTCTTTCCACTTTGCTTTTCTGAACTTGTATACATGTATTTACCATGTATGTACTACATAGATAAATTTCTAGAATACTGATCGATTGATCACCACATCTGCCTGTGGATACCGCATTTGGTTCTTAAGCTGAGCGTAGAGAAGTTATGGTTTGAGTGATAATTGTTGCAGAATAGCTCTAATGTTATGACTTGTTATACTCACATTTAAATATACTATGCTCCAGTACATGTACATATGTTATTATGATTGTACAAATGTTTTATTTTACAATAAAAACGATATTGTTAAAAAATAAAACAGGCATATTGGTGGTAACGTGTTACAACTAAATTCATTTTTTCAGATTGTATTGGAAAACAGCAGTCGAGAAGATAAGCATGAGTGCCCTTTTGGTCGCAGTAGTATAGAACTAACCAAGATGCTCTGTGAAATCCTCAAAGTGGGAGAGCTACGTGAGTACCTGAATTGCTTTTTCACAGATTGTGGCTTCAAATGTTACTTCCACCCTTTCACACGGGCATACCAGAGCATTTTAAAAACCCTTGCAGAGCACCATTCGATGTGTTGGCACATTTGGTTTTATTTTATCTTTGTCCTTGCCTATTTTGGTAAAATGTTACCTACAGAAGTCAGATAGTATATGATGTGAAGGCATGATGCATTGAAAACTCTTTCTGTAGCATTTATACTTAGATTTCACACCAGTGAAGCGGAGAGGGAAGCACTGCTACCCATTAATGGTGGTAAATTTTCTTGGAAGGGGGAACAAAAGGGATCGTTTGGGAAGAAATGACTTAGCAAATCAATTCTATTGCTAAGGACCATAAACCCGAGGATGTCTGGAGATAACTTGCTGTGCATACAAATTTATGATAGGTTTCCACATGCAACTTATATATTAAGGCATGTTTAAAAGACCTTTGTAAGTTATTTCAGTTCCTTTCACATAGATTGATCGTTGTATATTGTAATTGTCTTATACATGTTAAAAGGAGCCTGACAGGGTAGAAGTAAGGTGGCTGGCATTACTGCCCTTTTTGAAAGTGCATAGGGCTGTCATCCTTCAGTCTCAAGCTAGTCACTTACCTAAACCAAGTATGTGCATATCAGGTTTTAGGACTCAGCTGGGGCTGTCATGCTACTTATATGTTGGCTAACACCCCCCATATCAGTTTAAAATTTCAGGACGTGTAAAAAACGAATCAAAAGCCAAAATGACTGTATTTATCGGCATATAACACCCACAGGCGTATAACGCGCACCCTAATTTTATAAGGGAGGTTTCAGGAAAAAAAATAAAAAAATTAAATACTGAACTTTGAAGCAAAATAAGGGTAGCTCAGGAAGTGGGTAAATCCTTCAGGGGCTGAAGTGGTTAAGACCAGTGCACACTGATGCCTGACAAGGGAGGGCAAAGAGACACAAACTATTTGCAGGAAGGGGGGCCTTTCAGCCAGTGTGTATTGTGTGTCTCTCTTAGCTCCCCCTCCTTCTGTCAGGCAGTGTCATTCATTGCCCCCCCCCCCCTCGCTGGCATAATTTATTGCTCTCCGACGACCAAGTCAGTTTTTTAGTCAGCATACATTCAAATGATTTGTACCTGCCTGGTACAAGCTCTGTCAGATTCAGCAGACATTCTCCTGCTGCTCTGCACACAGAAGCCAGTCTAACTCTCACGGCTGTCGGCCTCAACTCCCGCGAGCAGTGCAGAGCGTTATCATGGCTACTCTATGACAACCACGAGAGTTGGACTGGCTTCTGTATTCAGAGCAGCAGGAGGATGTCTGCCGCCGGATCTAAGTGTACAGGGAACCCCCTGTCTCTGGTGTCTGCTCGCCTGATATCGCACCTCCCAAGGCAGTCACTATATGCGGTATGTACAATGCCGTTTTTAAACTATATTGGCGTAAAACACGCACATGCTATTTTCACTCTGTTTTCAGGGTGAAAAAGTGCGTGTTATACGCCGATAAATACGGTAATATAGAATTTGTATAATTGATAATTCGATAAAAGTGCAGCAAATAAAATAAAAAAGTGCAGTATCTGTCCCATAGAAAATAATATTTCAGTTTTCTGAAGTTCAGTTGTGTTAAGTGCATTTTGTATATATTTTCATATATTTGTGAAAGCGAATATAAGCTCAATAGTGTTTTCAAATATCTTTGTTCATGGAACAGCTACAGTTAAAACTCTTGGCCAATTATATAAAGTACATTTGACAATAAACAACTTTTCCACTCAATGGATAATTGGGGAAGACTTTCTGGTATAGCCATTAGCCAGGGACTTCAGCATCCCGCTGGATATCCCAGTGACAATTTCTAACCTGTCCTGGGAATGAAAGAGAAATAAATGGTAATGCAATGTTTTCATTTAGATTTGATAAATCAAGGATTCTGTGTAAGATATATTTTACATCCAAACCAGTCTTTTATGAGTTTAGCGTTTATCTTGCCTTCATGCATTGCCATTTCTTCTACTTGTGCTGAAAAGTATTGAAGACTCAAATTTAATCAGCCTTAGCACATTATTAGCCAAGCCCATGGATTAGCCATCACTTTCTGGATTTATCTTCTGTAAAATGTCACTGTTGTAATGTGTATTGATTTATTAGGATGTAAAAGATAACCAAAAACAACAGTATGCATACAAATTGTGTGCTGTTCTTTAAAGGCCTTCATAGACTTAAAATGATTCCAATTACGTTTATGGCTTTTTAGCACAGTGTCAGAAAGAACTATGATCTGATGTGCTATGATTTCAGTTCTGTTATTCTCACTGGTAATTTGTATACAGCATACTCCAGTAACTCATATTTATTGCTGCATTGTGTGTCCTCAGATTTCATTCTGCCTAATGATGCTCCAGTGTAAATCAGGGAATAGTTGTGGCTGCTTTTGTTTTATTTTTTAACTGTC
This sequence comes from Rana kukunoris, assembly GCA_029574335.1. Taxonomy (NCBI): domain Eukaryota; kingdom Metazoa; phylum Chordata; class Amphibia; order Anura; family Ranidae; genus Rana; species Rana kukunoris. The sequence continues at coordinate 160,902,893 of CM056053.1, forward strand.
AGCCATTAAAGCTGAACTATACTATCACAGAACTCTTGCTGTCTGTATATGGGGCCCCTGGAAGGCTCTATGTAAGGATGCAGACTGTCTCTTTTTATTTTAACTTATTTAGTCAAATGAAAAAAGAATAAATTGCATTATAAGTGCTATCGACATACTTGCTCATTATGCTCTGGTACAGCATAGGGGGACACATGGTTACATTTCATTACAGCATGAAGCATAGGAGAAAAAGTCTACGTTAAAGCTTATTACAGAAGAACAAAAATGTAATGTATTGCTGTATATCAGCAGCAGTTATCAGGCCTTAGATTTGTTTGAGAAAACACACATATAAAATACCTCCATGTATATAATCCAATATCCATAGTTGATCCAGAGGAAGGCAAAACAAAAGCACATCCTGTAACTTCCTGCGTCTTCAACTGAAATCTCGAACAATGTTCTTAGCCATACAGCTATCTTCTGTGAACTGCACAACCTCTCCTCCCATGTAATAAAGATGAAGATAAGGGGAGGCGTTTGTAGTCCAAATCAGGACAGCCTATGGTGACAATACTGTTCTTCCATAGATACAGTACAGTGACTAAGGCCTGATTCACACCTATGCAGGTTGAAGTTTTCAAATTCCAAGTGCATTTTGCGTTTTTCAGTACACGTTTCTGATCCATTGAAGTCTATGGAACCAAAAACCAGATACAAGTCCCTGGCCCTTTCCATAAAATGCACATATGTGAACTGCATTCATAGGAAACCATGTTAAATTGACTGTAGTGTATTTCTGCAAAAGGAACCAGGCATCACTCTAGCATTGGTAGGATTGGCGGGTCAAATAAAGGGAGAAAAGCCTTTAGGCCCCCTTCACACTGAGGAGTTTTTCTGGTGATTTGGCGCTAAAAATAGCAACTAAATACTGCCTGAAAATCTCCTGCCCTGCTGTCTCAATGTGAAAGCCTGAGGGTTTTCACAATGAGGCAATGCGCTGACGGGACCGGTGTGTTTACCGCTCCTTGCCATTCAAAGTAATGGGAAACCGCGGTGATAGCGCCAGCAATGCACCACTGCGGGCGGTATTAACCCTTTTTCGGCCGTTAACGAAGGTTAATACCACACCGATAGCTGCCGAACACCGACGCAATTCCGCACATTCCGCCCAGTGTGAAAAGGGCCTTAAAAAGAAAACGGTTACAGAAACCATATCTAAGGACTGGTACATTTTTATTTTTGGGTTTAGATGTGCACTTGTTGTGTTTCAGCATAAAGCGGTCATATGATTTTACAGGTCATGGTGTACACACTGCCAGCCTAAGGGTTAATTAGCTTATTTTGCCAAACAAAGATAATTTAGCTAGTACTAAATTATGCATAATTTAACTTTCATTATAGAGAGAGACAATGATATTGTAGTTCTGCCTGGAAAAAAGTCATTTTGGACCTAATTATATTGCAGCCAGTTATTTAATTTAATGGAAAAGACCATTGCTAAAATGAGGTTAAAAAAAATACTCCTCATGATTGATCCCGTTCTAGATTGGAGACAAGCAGCCATTTGTACAGGCACATCAATGAGGTGTCCTAGGACTTTATTTATGCCAGTCACATTTTATCATTTAACTGTCTGCCATGTGCTGCGAGACTCCCAGATTCAAATAAGTTGTACGGAAATATACAAAGCGCACTCTTGACCTTCTCGCTGAGCCCTACCCCTATGTCATGGCTGGTACGAAGTGATCCCAAGAGGAGCATAAGCACAAATTGTAACATTCTAGGCAAAAATAATAAAACAAGGTCTTTGGTAATTAGACTAATAAGAATGAGAGATACCTGTTGAAATGGTTTTAATGTTCTGTTTTATCTTGTTCTGTTGACCATCTTCAAGAGATGATGTCAAAGCAAGGGCATATTTAGAGTACAGATCAGTTAACAACCAAAACTATGTCTGCTACTGTTTCAAATGCAAACTGAATAAAAGGGACTTATTGCATTAAAATACTATGATTGTAAAATTAAATGGAGTAATGCAGTAATGTATAATACTTGTGTGTTTCACACTACACTTTCCTGGTCTAGTTAGACATAAACATTCCATTGTGAAGGAAACGCTTGAAGCAGATGCACAAAATGCACACATGGGCAGATGCGGTACATAAAAACATTTGTCTGATTTTACTGTCCCATGCATCACATGATCTGTGTCCTATGCCTAGCCATGTTAATTTCTCAACAGGTGTAACACAATTATAAATGCCTCATAATGATAAAATGCAGTGTCAAAGAATAACTAAACCCAAGAACAAAATGGATTACATTGCAGGCTAGGCCTTGGGTGTGGTAACTGCATTTGTTTTCTTTTCTTCCAACTCTGATCAAATTTTGCAGGTACAAAAAATACATGATGACCCTGCCAGTCCAGTGAGCCCCTAACTTCCTGTGAACTGAAATCTTGAACAGTGTTTATCAACCTTTCCAGTTCACATATGTGAACTACAGAACATCTGTTTCACTTTCTATGTTATAGGAATGAGGCTGGAAAAAGTTGTTCTGTAGTCCTGTCATAGGGTGACAACCAGGGCAGGACTTAGGGTGGTGGGGGCCCCTGGGCTTGAGTGTTGATTGAAGAGGCCCCCTGGAGCTGAGAAGTGGGGGATTGAAGTAGTTGAGCAGGGGAACAATCTAAGTTTCTAAATTGATGAGCGGGGGGGGGGGCGTTGATCAACGACCAATCATAGTTTTTGGGGGTTCGATCGAAGTTGTTGAGCGGAGGGGGGGCAATCGAAGTTGTTAAGCGGTGGGAGGCGATCAGAGCAAGGGTGCCGCGGCACGATTGTAGTAGCTGAGTGGGGGGGTGGCGATTGTAGTTGTTGAGCGGGGGGGGTGCTACCGATGGACGGACTTCTTACCTCTTCATCCTCTGCATGGCTTATCCTGCTTCCTCCTCCAGTGCTGCAGGGCTCTTCCTGCTTCCTCCTCCGGGGGCCCCCTATCAGTGCAGGGCCCATGGGCTTCAGCCCAGTCAAGCCCAATGGTAAGTCCGGCCCTGGTGACAACTATGGTCTTCCATAGATATAGTATGATGAGTGAAAGATGTCACTGTATATTAGGAAGTATGTTTTCTAAACTGAATAATGGAAGTATCCTGGAAAAAGAAAACAAATTAAGCCATCACATATTATATTGAGTGGTAACCTAAAATATGGCATATTTTTCATCTTGGGTTTAACTATGCTTTGCTTTGAAGAATGCCACTTTAAATGTAGCCCAATATAGAATTTGGAACTTACCTGGTTTTCGGCTAATTTCTTCTAATAAACGTGCTTTAAAGGGTAACTCCACTTTCTGGAGGGGGGGGGGGAATTGGCAAAAAAAGTAAATAAAAATTATGTATGTATGTATATATACATATAGCGTATACAATTGTGACTCAAGTCATATTGTAATTGAATGTTATTAAAAAATATCTTCCCTTTTAATATGCAGCCACTGTTTTTTTCTGTAAAATGCAATTCAGTATGGCTACATGGAGGCATTCTGTACACAGAAGTAAACACTGATGCCGCGTACACATGGTCGTTTTTTGCGATGAAAAAAAAAACGACGTTTTTTGTGAAGTAAAAAACAACGTTTTTGAAACGTCACTTTCAAAGACGATGTTGCATACACACCATCGTTTTTTTCACAAAAAACGAGGTTACGTTCACCACACTTTTCCATTGAAGCTCGCTTCATAACTAGCTTCTGGGCATGCGCGGGTTGAAAAACGTCGTTTTAAACGACGTTTTTGCTACACACGGTGACTTTTTGTGAAACAAAAAACGACGTTTTGAAAAACGACACAAAAAATTCAAGCATGTTGGAATTTTTTTTTGGTCGTTTTTTTTTAAGACAAAAAACTACGTTTTGCCCACACACGATCAATTTAAATGACGTTTTAAAAAACGTCGTTTTTTTTCATTGCAAAAAACGACCGTGTGTACGCGGCATAAAGGTCATCTCCCTCCTCTCCTCACCATTGCAGCGTGAGAGAGACGCTGCAATGGAGGAGAGAGATTAGTGCCCACCATTGCCCCTCCAGTGCCACCTGTGCCCCACCAGTGCCACCTGTGCCCCACCAGTGCACAACACTGCCACATCAGTGCCACCTGTGCCCATCAGTGCCCACGAGTGCCGTCTGTGCCCACGAGTGCCGTCTGTGCCCACGAGTGCCGCATGTGCCCATCAGTTTCCCGCCTGTGCCCATGAGTGCCGCCTGTGCCCATGAGTGCCGCCTGTGCCCACGAGTGCCGCCTGTGCCCACGAGTGCCGCCTGTGCCCATCAGTGCCACCTGTGCTAATCAGTGCTCATCTGCACACCACCAGTGCTGCCTGTGCCCCACCAGTGCCATATGTGCCCACCAGTGCCATCTGTTCTTACCAGTGCCATCTGTGCCCACCAGTGCCACACCAGTTCCACCTGCACCACTGCAGTGCCGCCTGTTGGCTTGAAATGAGAGAAGCTGTCAGTACTTAAGGTGTGATCAAATGGATCAATTTTCAGAAATTAGTACCATAGCTTGTAGACCCTATAACTTTCACCCAGACTAAATAATATCCAACATTTTTATTTATTTTTTACCAAAAATATGTAGCAGTATACATTTTAGGCAAAATTTATGAGGAAAAATTACTTTTTTACAAAATGTTATGATAGAAATGAAGAAAAATTCATATTTTTAAAAAAAAATCGTTCTTTTTTCATTAATAGCGCAAAAGATAAAAACCGCAGAGGTGATCAAATACCACCAAAAGAAAGCTCTATTTGTGGGGAAAAAAGGACAACAATTTCATTTGGCTACAGTGTTGTATGACCAAGTTATTGTCATTCAAACTGTGAGAGCACCGAAAGCTGAAAATTGGTCTGGTTATTAAGGGGGTTTAAGTGCCCAGTGGTCAAGTGGTTAACTTTAATCCTGAAGAAGGTACATGTTGGGAAACACACTAAACAATTCCAGTATGTGTATAAATTATGAATGTACTGTAGTTTTGAGTATTCAACCATGGCTATCGCTTCTAATTAGACTGCATTTCCCAACTTGCTTTTCATTTCTTCTTTTTAGTTGATGATAAAGCCTGTTTTATCAGTGTAACCAAGCTGTAAAACATCATTACATGGACAGTGTGTAGCTAGTCAGTTTTATCTTTTGCGCATCCCACTTTCTTTGAAAAGCTATGAAAGTGGATTGCATGTCAGCAGAATGTGCATAATTAGAAAATCTTTAATTCTTTTCATAATAGGGAAACTGCAAATTTCTAGTGTTCACATGCTATATTTGATTATTTTACTGTCAATTGATAAAAAAAGGTTGCAAGATATACAACTCTGATTTCGCTTAGATGTGATCAGTTAGATTTGAAAAACTGACCATCAGCTGTACAATGTCGACCTGACTGAATTAAATTAAATGCATGGGCAATTTTCTTAATTATATCCAACTGTTATTGAAAATGATGCGCAACTGTAAAATTGTAAAGATAAAATAGCACACGCAAAGTGTGATAACGGCCCTGAAATGCATAGGAAAGTTTGTGTTTACTGCCAGATTTTCACATATTCTAGATTAGCTTTTCTGAACCTTGGGTTCCTCCAGAGGTTGCTAGAGGTTCCTTCTGAAATTTCTGCCTCGTATATAAAAAACCTATGGCAGCATTGATCGTTTTACAGTAGCTATATTTAAGATGAGATTCTTTAACTACTTGCCGACCGCCCGCCGTCATATTACTGCGGGACGGTGGCACTGTTTCGCGAGAGCACGTAGCTCTACGTCCTCTCTTTAGCGGCCGGTAGGGGGCCCGTGCACGGCCGGCGCGTGCGCCCCCCGCTCGCCCCTGAGTCCCGCGCGCGCCCGGCGGGTACGATCGCCGCCGGGCAGACGCGATCGCTCGTTACAGAGCGGGGAACGGGAGCTTTGTGTGTAAACACAAAGCTCTCGTTCCTGTCAGCGGGGGAAACGCTGATTTTCTGTTCATACAATGTATGAACAGAAGATCAGTGATTTCCCCTAGTGAGGCCACCCCCCCATACAGTTAGAACACACCCAGGAACACACTTAACCCCTTCCCCGCCCCCTAGTGTTAACCCCTTCACTGCCAATGCCATTTTTATAGTAATACAATGCATTTTTATAGCATTTATCGCTATAAAAATGCCAATGGTCCCAAAAATGTGTCCAAAGTGCCCGCCATAATGTCGCAGTACTGAAAAAAAATGCTGATCACCGCCATTACTAGTAAAAAAAAAATATTAATAAAAATGCCATAAAACTACCCCCTATTTTGTAAACGCTATAACTTTTGCGCAAACCAATCAATATTGCGATTTTTTTTTTACGAAAAATATGTAGAAGAATACGTATCGGCCTAAACTGAGGAAAAAAAAGTTTTGTTATATATTTTTGGGGGATATTTATTATAGCAAAAAGTAAAAAATATTGCATTTTTTTCAAAATAGTAGCTCTATTTTTGTTTATAGCGCAAAAAATAAAAACCGCAGAGATGATCAAATACCACCAAAAGAAAGCTCTATTTGTGGGAAAAAAAGGACGCCAATTTTGTTTTGGGAGCCACGCCGCACGACGGCGCAATTGTCAGTTAAAGCGACGCAGTGCCGAATCACAAAAAGTGCTCTGGTCATTGGACAGCACTATGGTCCGGGGCTAAAGTGGTTAAAAATGTAAAGAGCATCCTTCCCAGTTACCATTGCTGTAATGTATAATGAGCTTTAGATACTTGTAGATGTAGATTACTAGCAGGGGTTCTGTGAGTCCAGAAAGGGTTCCTCTGTTTTAAAAAAAAAAAATTGATAGAGGCTGTTGTAGATCATCGTACTGATATAGACTATATGAAGGTACACATACTGGCAGTTTTAAGTCCACTTGAGCACAGTTCACTCCCTTGGTCTGGTTCATTGTCTAGTGTGAGTGCTCTGAACCATGCCCTGGTACGGTTAAGCATACAGTACAGTACTGTGCCCAAGGCCACTTGGAAGAGGTAGTCTGGAGCGTAGTTCGATTGAAGTCCAGCTTGTTTAAGTGTGAGTTCAAACCATGCCTGAGCACAGGACTTTTCATAGACCACTGAGGACTGAAGCATGGATCATTGTGCTTTGGCTGGCAGAGGTGATTGGAGTACGGTGTAAGTGCAAACCAGAATGGGAGTGGGGAGGGACTTCTTTTGGACACGGTTTGGTTCAATAATTCCCTGTGTGAGCACACCCTATGAGAAAAGTGTGATAAACGTACCTGTAGCTATGCCATTCATGCACAGGTTAACTCCTCTATATCTGCTTTCTTCTTTCTGTTCTCGTGTTTAGTGAACAATTACTGAACCAAAAAATGTATTAAAAATCGCCCAACAATCCCATCTTTGGAAATGTGTTTTCCTGATTGGTAGTTTATAGCAAATGCTAGACTACAGGTTACAATTTTAATAAATGTTATAATGCTGTACTTTTTGGCAGCACAGTTTGGGCAGGACATTAGACATAAGCTGTTCAGCAGAGACTAATGTGAACAGTGCTGTGTAGTCTTAAAAGCCCTGCATATTGTATGTAGTAGGCATGATAAAAACAATATAAATATGAATAAAAATTCACCAGATGTTCTTTTGTTCTTAAAGTTAGAGCAATGGAGTACAATAGTTTATAATGACCAGTTATATTTTAGCACAGTATACACCGATCAGATTGAGCTTTGTACTGCTTTATTGAATTAGCTAAGCTTGTATATCATCATCAAGGTCAGTGTGAACATTTAATAGTCAGTATGAGGAAAATTGGTAATTTAACCATATAAACTACTCGGATATGTCAGAGAGAGTGACTCACTGAATAAATTAGGCAAGTTTTCATTTTTTGATATATAATTGACAATGTAAATTACTATTTAATGTGCAAAGTGAGAGCATGAAGGTAACAAGCAGGAACATTTTTCATTTCAGAATAAGAGATATTTCATACTGTAACCAAAATAATTCTCTGAAAATGTGGGACTTTAACCACTTAAGACCCGGACCATATTGCAGGTTAAGGACCTTGCCCCTTTTTGCGATTGGGCACTGCGTCGCTTTAACTAACAATTGCTCGTTTGTACGTTGTGGCTCCCAAACAAAGTTGGCGTCCCTTTTTCCCACAAATAGAGCTTTCTTTTGGTGGTATTTAATCACCTCTGCGGTTTTTATTTTTTGCGCTATAAACAAAAATAGAGTGACAATTTTGAAAAAAATGCAATATTTTTGACGTTTTGCTATAATAAATATCCCCATAAAAGATATAAAAAAAAAGTCCTCAGTTTAGGCTGATACGTATTATTCTACATATTTTTGGTAAAAAAAAAACGCAATAAACGTTTATCGATTGGTTTGCGCAAAATTTATAGCGCTTACAAAATAGGGGATACTTTTATGGCATTTTTATTAATAATCTTTTTTTTTTTTTTACTAATGGTGGCGATCAGCGTTTTTTTTCATGACTGCGACATTATGGTGGACACATCGAACAATTTTGACACATTTTTGGGACCATTGTCATTTTCACAGTGAAAAGTGCTATAAAAATGCACTGATTACTGTGAAAATTTCAATGCAGTGAAGGAGTTAACCACCAGGGGGCGCTGTAAGTGTGACCTCATATGTGTTTCTTACTGTAGGGGGCGCGGCTGGACGTGTGACGTCAGTGATAGTCTTTCCCTATATCAGGGACATTGCCACAATGAAGAACGGGAAGGTGTTTACACACACCTCTCCCCATTCTTCAGCTCCTGTGACCAATCGCGGGATACAGGCGGCGAATCGGGTCCATGGGTGCGGTCACGGAGCTTCAAACCGGCGGCCCGCTCGCGACCCCAAGTCTGGGCTCTTAAAGAGGATTTACAAGTACGTGCTTGTGCCCAGCCGTGCCGTTCTGCCGATGTATATCGGCATGAAGGGGTCCTTAAGTGGTTAAAGATGGCTAATAATACAAAACCTGTACAATACTGTTAAAATACATCCAATTATTCTAAAATAGCATGGCAGTGCATTAATTGTATTTATTATAAATGGCAAATGTTGCCTAACAACACTTGTATTTTAACTACTGTATTTTAACCACTTGCCCACTGGGCACTAAAACCCCTTTCTAATCAGACCAATTTTCAGCTTTCAGTGCTCAAACATTGTACCCATATGAAATTTTTGTATTTTTTTCACACAAATAGTGCTTTTTTTTTGGTGGTATTTAATCACCACTAGCGCTATACATGAAAAAATATAATTTTGTAAAAAAAAATGATTTTTTTTAATTTCTGTTATAAAATTTAAGAAGTTTGTAATTTTTCTTCATAAATGTTGGCCAAAATGTATATTGCTACATAACCCTAAATAACCCAAATAAGTGCATATTATTTGGTCTTTGTGAAAGTGAGAGTCTACAAGCTATGGTGCCAATCATTGAAAATGTATCGCACCTTATGTACTGACATGTTCTTGAGACACTAACAAATCAGGAAAGTACGACGACACCCTTTTTGGAAAGTAGACTGTCAAAGGTATTTACTAAGAGGCATGGTGAGTTTTATGAAGTGGTGTTTTTTTCCCCACAATCCTTTACAAAATTAAGATTTTTAGTTTTTATTTATTTTTCTCACCCATAGCATATGCATACCACAAATTACACCCTAAAATACATTCTACTACTTCTACCAAATATGGCGATACCACATCTAGGATGGAAAAGGACCAGGAAGTCCTAGTAGTAGATAGACTCAGCAATGGCATGCAATACCAAGCTGCTGCTAACAAATAAAACAGAATATTGGAATGCATTAAAAAGGGGAGGGATCAATTCCAGAGATAACATGATAATTCTCTTGCTCTACAAGACTCTGGTCCGGGGGCACCTAGAGTATCATTTCCAGTTCTGGGCACCAGTTCTTAGGAAGGATGTACTGGAAATGGAGCGAGTAAAAAGAAGGGCAACAAAGCTAATAAAGGGTCTGGAGGATATTCGTTATGAGGAAAGGTTGCGAGCATGGAACTTATTCTCTCTGGAGAAGAGACGCTAGAGAGGGGATATGATTTCAATTTACATATACTGTACTAGTGACCCCACAATAGGGATACAACTTTTTCCTGGAAGGGAGTTTAACAAGACATGTGGCCATTCATTGAAATTAGAAGAAAAGAGATTTAACCCTAAACTATGTAGATAGTTCTTTACTGTAAGAGCGGCAAGCATGTGAACTTTCCTTCCACAGGTGGTGGTCTCAGCCAGGAGCATCGATAGTTTCAAAAAACTATTAGATAAGCACCTAAACGACCACAACATACAGGGATATACAATGTAATAGTGACATATAATCACACACATAGGTTGGACTTGTGTCTTTTTTCAACCTCACCTACTATGTAACTATTTAACATGTGTGAAGACTTTTACACAGCCTGGCCACATACAGAGGCCCAACATGCAAGGAGCACCATCAGGATGAGTCGGGGATGGAGCATGGATAAGCCAGAGATTGAGCATTAATGTGGATGGATGAGTCAGGGATGGAGCATGATTGTGGATGGATGACCCAGGGATGGGAGCATGGATGAGCATGAATGTGGATGCATAAGCCAGTGATGGAGCATTAATGAGGATGGATGAGCCAGAGGTGGAGCATGTCTGAGCATCAATGTGGATGGATGAGCCAGAGATGTAGCATGGATGTAGATGGATGAGCCAGGGATGGAGCATGACTGAGCATCAATGTGGATGGATGAGCCAGGGATGGAGCATGAATGAGGATGGATGAGCCAGGGATGGAGCATGGCTGAGCATGAATATGGATGGATGAGCCAAGGATGAATGGATGATACAGGGATGGGCACAGATCCGGGAGCTGGGCACTTCAGATCCAGCCCACAGTGCTGCTTCACTGGCTCTTTACATGCTTTACCGATCGGTGGGAGGAGAGGGTAGGAGCCAAACTGGACATGCTCTGGTTTGTTTACAAGTGATCACTGCATCATTGAACAGAATAATCACGTAGTAAAGGGCTGCTGTCATTGGCCCTTTACCCCGCTCCATGGTCTGCTGGGTATGGGAGACTCAACGGTCACGGACATTCCTGGGTGCACACCTGAGTGCGATTCTGGGAGGACGTTAAGTATACAAACATACATTACATGAAGTTTATACATAAAGATCCCTTACATACAGTATGTTTCACAGCAAATTGTTATTCACCCCCTCCACTTAAAGGGGTGGTTCCCCTAAAAAGAAACTTTTAACATTGCATTTCTCTTCTTAATTACATGTAGAATCGGCTGTTAGTTTAAAAAAATCCGTCCGTACATACCATTTTGTTAAAAAAACAGTTAAACAAAAACACTTGTACATTTGTTTTGTTTTTTCCCTAGGAGCCTGCAGAGAAGTGCACCCACAATCAGCAGATCGCTAGTGCAATGTCAAACACCTGCAGACACTCAGTATAGTTGTCTGCCTGAATATTCAAAACGTGCAGACAGTTACTAAATTCCAAGAAGATCAATGAACTATGAGAGCGCTCACCAACGCCCTCACATTTTATTGAGAACTACAAGCTATCTACCCTGGTGGAAGACCATACTTGTAATTCATTATTTCGGAGGATGACCGGATGTAGGAGTGTCTGCGCTGTGTGAGTGAGAGCGTGTGTCCTCCCGCTCGGCTCTCCTCCCCCCCCTGGAGCTTATGTGTTGATGGATCGCCTGGAGACATGAACAAACTTCCCCGGTGCTGTATCACTGCCTCACTGCCTTACTTTCGTTACTACCATTGGAGGCTGACACAAAAACTCACCGCCGCAAGCCAGGAGAGCTGCCCAGCGCCAATAGCACCCAGGAAGGAAAAATTCCTTCGCTCCCCTGTCCACTTCAATCCGGGGGCTGTCGGAGAGGAGCGGGGACGCGTGGAGCCGCGAGTCAAGCCCTCCCAGGAGCAGGGCGCACAGTTCCATCCAAAGGCTCCCCCTCGCTGGTACAGATCTAGCGGGAGCCGCGGGAGTCTCGCGAGACTTCGGGCACTGTCTTCCACCACGGCCTCAATCTGAGAGATGCCGAGTGACGCCGGGAGTCGCTGCTACAGTGGATGCTCTTAAAGGAGGCTAGCCCAGGACTAGCCCAGGACCTTCTGAACCCTTCCGACGGTGTGGTACTTCTTCTCTCACTACTCCCCAGTGTTCCTCGGTGCTGACACGCCTGGGGTTGGCTACAAACCCCCCCCTCGCTTCCTCACTCAAGACAGGCCCTTGGTTCCTTATCACACACAGCCATAAACAGGGTGTTTTAAAGGTGAAGTCCTGAAGTGCTGCGTGCCAGGAGGTAGATCTTTTAGCTACCTCAGAGGTCTAGCTAAAGCTACGGCACTGCTAGCCAGGGCCATCCTTACAGGCCTTTACAGGGACACCTAAGCTAGGTGACCAGCCACCTAGTTAACCCCATCTCAAAACCTATTATTGGAGGACTGTCTCAACTTCACCCAAATTCTTCTTTTTCCTTTTTTTTATTTTTTATTTATCCTAGCAAGGAATGTTCTCTACTAGATCTACTAAGAGCAATCAGGCAGCCGCCGCCAAGTTGGAGCGCTTTGTACACACCCCTGCCACTTCGCCCGCTAAAGGCCATCTACCTGCAGCAGCATTGCAAGTTAAGGCGCAGACGGGTCTATCCCAGGATAGAAGGAGCTACGGACAAGCAACCGCTAAGTCATCTAGCACGCACAATTCAAATAACGTCAAAACCGTGAGTACCAAAGGGCTGGGATCAAAACCTGCTGGAACTGCAACTATGCCCGCAACCCCGGGGGTGCTCGCTGCCCCGGACTCTTTAATAGCTGGTCCGACTCCAGAGGGAGAACCAACCCTTAGGGATGTACTTAGCGCGGTTAACTCATGTAGAGATTTTATGGCCAACTTTGATATTCAGCTGACAGGCCTAAAAGAAGAACTGTTATCTATGAGGCAGGAGCTGCACAGGACTGTGTTGAGAACTAACGATTTAGAGGGGAGGCTGAGTGTAGTTGAAGATACTCTATTTCCACTACAAGGAGAACTAAGGGGGTTACAGGAGTTAACAGACTTCCAAGCGGCTAAACTAGACGCAATGGAAAATAGATTGCGCAGGAACAACGTGAGAGTGGTTGGCCTACCTGAAGGATGCGAAGGCACAAATCCCATTTCTTTTATGGAAAGCTGGTGCAGGGAAATTTTTGGTCCTAATAGTCTTTCAGCATTTTTTTCTATTGAGAGGGCCCATAGGGTCCCCTTTAAAGCACCCCAACAGGGGAAACACCAAAGACCATTCTTACTCAAACTTCTCAACTACACTGACAAGGTGACTCTGCTTCAAAAAGCTAGAGAGCTGGGAGAGATTACATATAAGGGTGCAAGAATATCAATATATCCCGATTTTTCACCTGACTTACAGAAACGTAGAGCTGAGTTTACCCCCATCAAAAAGTCCTTACAGAAACACAAAATTACATATGCTCTTCTGTATCCGGCCCGCCTTAGAGTGGTAGCTCTGGGCAGGACTTTCTTCTTCAATGACCCGAGCGAAGTAGTTAAATGGCTGGAGGAAAATAAATCTGCGCTATAGCTCCTCAGGGACAGGAGAGGGGTCTAGGCCCCACTTGAGTTTACATAACAAACTCAATTGTCGATTGCTTGTTTCTGGACTTGGGGGGAAAGGTATCAAAAGTAGCAAAACGCAGCATGTTAAGCTCTTACTTGTCAAGGTTCCTTTCTAGAGATACAGAGGGAAGGAAGGGAAAAGAAAAAGAGAGTACATTTTTTTTTTTTGAGACACGTACACTTTCAATGTTACCGAGGCAAAGACGGTAACCAGATACTTGGCACTACTAAAAGGGACTGACATATAAAAGGCGTATTTAAATCCCGGCTATGCCCTGTTAAGTACATTAACTATATTTACAAGTACATATTCACAAGTACATTCACAAGTATATTTACAAAAGTACTCTTAGGACACTACTTAATGAAATGTTAGTATCAACTTGATTATTTAGATAAAGCACATACTTAGGTGTTTAATAGCGTATGCCTTGTTTATCACGAGTGTATACCCAGGTATGATGCTACTGACTCACATATACACAGTTCATGCTTTCAATATCGGTGTGGCTTGTGGGGGCGTATTGGTATGTTTACTGGAGTGTGCCTTGTGTGTTCAGGAGCACATGCCAACTCTGTGTTTTTTGATACGGGTGAGGTCTGTGGGTTTTTTCCCCCTTTTTTTTGTAAATATACATGTATGTATATTTGTATGTGCATATGTGTATATATGTATATGTATAGATATGTACACTTTCAAGGTTGCCGAGGCATAGACGGTAACCAGGCACTTGGTAGCACAAAAAGGACTGGCATATAAAAGGCGCATTCAAATCCCGACTATGCCACACTAAGCATATTCACAAGTATTTTCACAAGTATATTCACAAAAGTACTTATAGGACACTGCGCAAGCGGATGTTAGCACTGGCTTGATTGGTTGGATGGAGTACAAAACAGGGCGTATTGGTATGTTTACTGGAGTGTGCCTTGTGTGTTCAGGAGCGCATGCCAACTCTGTGTTTTTGATACGGATGAGGTCTGTGGGGTGGGAGGTCAACAGGGGAGGGATCAGAGAGCATACATCGGGGTTATTACAAGCCGTGTCACTACAGGTAGGGGAGGGAGGGACTATGCAGGTGGGCCGTCTATCCATCCATCGAGCCTTCCAAGGCACACGAACAACGACTCCATTCTTTACTTATCCAAGTATTGCCAAATATCTGACTACTAGCCAAAGGCCTTTTGATGCAGGATAAGTTATTGGCAATCACCTCCTGGAACGTACAAGGTATGGGCGATCCAACTAAAAGAACTGCAGTTATGTCACTCCTGGAGGACAGAATGCCAGGGTTAATATGCCTCCAGGAGACACATTTGACTAAGGATACAGTTTCGCAGTTGCATAGTCGCAAATTTCAAGCTCAATATCATTCAGTGCACTCCTCTTACTCAAGAGGAGTGAGCATAATGATTGGGAAGGGAATGACTTTCTCTTGCTGTAATTCGTGGATAGATGACCAAGGCCGATTTATATTTTTGTTTTGCTCTATCGAGAATAGGCCATATGTTCTGGCTAACCTGTATATTCCCCCCCCCCCCCCTTTAAGCTTGATATCCTAAATAGCCTTATTAAGTTTATACTTGATAAACCAGATGTCCCCATTATAGCTGTTGGCGATTATAATGAGGTCCTGGACAACAGCATTGATAGATTTCCTCCGAGGACCGGGCCCACGGGGGGGCGATTGGCTGGTTTTATAGAAGAAGCCGGGATGAGAGACATTTGGAGATCCTCCTTCCCACAGGCTCGCCAATTCTCATGTTACTCCAGTTCCCATCGCACTTTATCCAGAATTGATATGGCCCTATGCAGTGAGGGAGTTTTGGCCTCAGTCAAGGAGATACACTATGGCCCTAGGGGGATCTCAGATCACTCCCCATTGATGCTAACAATAAGGATTGGCACTAAGGCTCCACACAAAGAATGGCAGATCAACCCAGGTTGGCTGGAGCTGATCAGCGAATTTCGAACCATGTTGTCGCAACTAGCTGAGTTTATACTCATTAACAAAGGGACGGCGCCGACGGGGGTAGTCTGGGTCTCCCTGAAAGCCTTTGTGAGGGGCCTACTTATTCAACAGGTTGCCAGGATAAAAAAGGCATCAAGAGTGGAGGAGGCTAGGTTGTCTAGCGAGACTGTCCAAGCTGAACTGAGATTTATTGGGGAGCCAACTCCAGAGATGCGGACAGTATGGCTGGCAAAACAAGATGAATATAGGACGCATATCCTAAAAATAGCTGAGAACAAGAGAACACTACAGAGGCAGAGTCAGTTTGGTGAGGGAGAGAAGGTAGGGCGTATGCTTGCTCTTCTGAGTAGAACGAATTCTCCCCCCTCAAATGTCCCAGCAATAAGAACAACGACGGGCGTAATCTCAACTGAAGGCCATGTGATCTTAAAAACATTTTGCGAATATTATAAAGAACTCTATAAGTCCAGGAGGGGGGCGGCGAGTGGTGCCATGGAAATTTTCTTTCAGAAAATAGCAGTCCCTACGCTGCCTTACAGAGATAAACAAAAGCTAGACGCACCAATTACCCTAAAAGAAATCCAACAAGCAGTAAGTGATATGCCCAATCAGAAATCCCCGGGTCCAGATGGGCTCCCTATTGAAATATATAAGAAGCTTGGGGAGATATTGCTTCCAGAACTATTGAGGACTTTTGAAGGGGCGGTGAGCGGGGGGACACTCCCCCCCTCAATGTCGGAAGCAACTATTATTGTAATCCTCAAGGAAGGGAAAGACCCTCTGGAACCCTCATCTTACCGCCCAATCTCCTTACTATCCTCTGATATAAAGATCCTCGCCAAAATTCTTGCAACTCGCCTAAATAGATTCATTTCTAATCTTATCCATCCAGACCAGTCTGGTTTTTATACCAGGGAGAGCAACGAGTACCAATATCAGGCGAACCTTCTTAAATATACATACACCAACAGATAGTAAAGGACCCAGGGCAGTGTTGTCACTCGATGCTGCCAAAGCTTTAGATAGCCTTGAGTGGGCATACCTCTGGAAAGTACTTGATAGTTTCGGCTTTGGCCCTTGTTATATTAATTGGGTCAAACTGTTGTACACTGAACCAAGAGCTAAGATTAGAGTTAACAACGAGACGTCTGAGACCTTTCGGCTGGAGCGGGGGACGAGGCAGGGGTGTCCGCTGTCCCCCCTTCTGTTCGCCCTTGCAATGGAACCATTAGCAATCATGGCCAGGGCAAGGTCGGACATAACGGGGTTCAGAAGACATCATGGAGAAGATAAGATCGCACTTTTTGCAGATGACGTCTTGTTTTTCCTGGGGGATACTGGGGACGCACTGGATAAAGTGATGCAATTGATGGAGGAATTTGGCCAATTTTCAGGCCTTACTATCAATTGGACAAAGTCAGCTTTGCTGCTGCTGGACCCGGTGGATCTTCTGATGTCGCCAAGTCTTTCCCAAATAACAGTAAGCACCAAAATTAAGTATTTGGGGATCTGGATCACTAAGGATCCTACCCAGTACATCGATTTAAATCTTGCTCCACTCTTATTGAAGTGGAAAAACAAGTGCGATATCTGGAAGAGATTGCCCTTATCTGTTGCAGGGCGGTGCAACTTAATAAAAATGATCTGGCAGCCGCAGTTATTATATTTGCTACATAATTCTCCATTATGGATAGGATATAAATGGTTTAAAAAAATAGACTCACTGTTCAGGGAACTTATATGGAAGGGAGGCCAACCCAGGATAAGCTTACAAACCCTACAACTTCCAGTAAAAGAGGGGGGTATGGCGGTTCCACACCCAAGGCTATACTTTTTAGCAGCACAACTGCAACATTTGGTGGGATGTGGAACCGCCGAAGGAGGTAGTGTTAACAATCGACTCCTGCTAACAGATAACCCACACAAATTACTAGTCGAAGCCCTAGAAGCAGATTTTTTCTGCCATAAACATGCGATCACTAAACTAGCCATTAAAACATGGCATACAATTAAAACAATCCTGGGGTACGATGGGCCAACAGAATTTTCCCCCCTCTGGAACAACATTAATCTACAAGAGGTACTCGGCATTGAGGTATCAAAAGACTGGGTGAGTAAAGACATATTTCGCCTAAAGCACCTGTTCAAGGGCAATATTATGAAGTCTTTTCAACTAGCTAGTGAGTTTAAAATTTCAAATAAAACCTTTTTTAAATATTTACAAGTTAGACACACCATACAGGCGCAATTTGGCTCACAGACGGTTACGTGGACACAAATGCCCGCCTTGACCACGGTAATCGAGGCAACTATATCCAAGGGCTTAATATCCGGTATGTACAACAACCTGGGTGCTAGGGCACTAAGCAAAGAAGGTCCGCGAAAGAGCAAAATGGCGTGGGAGAGTGATTTGGGCACAATATCCTTAGAGCAGTGGGATAGGATTCTTCATCAGGGTGCTTGGGTGTCTATCGCTCCGGCCCAAAGGCTGTCTCACCTATTCCTACTACATCGGGTTTATCACACCCCCCATAAAATGTTCAAACTAGGGTGGAGGCAAAACAATGAATGCCCAAGATGTAATGCCGCGTACACACGGTCGTTTTTTGTGATGAAATAAAACGACGTTTTAAAAAACGTCATTTAAATTGATGGTGTGTGGGCAAAACGTCGTTTTTTGTCTTCAAAAAAACGACCAAAAAAAAATTCCAACATGCTTGAATTTTTTGTGTCGTTTTTCAAAACGTCGTTTTTTGTTTCACAAAAAGTCACCGTGTGTGGCAAAATTGTCGTTTAAAACGACGTTTTTCAACCCGCGCATGCCCAGAAGCTAGTTATGAAGCGAGCTTCAATGGAAAAGTGTGGTGAACGTAACCTCGTTTTTTGTGAAAAAAACGATGGTGTGTATGCAACATTGTCTTTGAAAGTGACGTTTCAAAAACGTCGTTTTTTACTTCACAAAAAACGTCGTTTTTTTTCATCGCAAAAAACGACCGTGTGTATGCGGCATAATGATAAAGGAGATCTTATCCATATGGTTTGGAAGTGCCCAAAACTCTACAGTTTCTGGGAGGGAATTGTAGAACGAATTAACGGGATATTCGGGTCTGCACTCGACCCAATAGCTAGGACCTGCCTCTTAGGTTGTATGGACGAGACTAGGGTACCACACGGCACCCTTGAAGCTATTGTGAGATGCCTATTCCAGGCGCGTAAGATAATTGCCCAAAAATGGCAAGCACAGGCCCCCCCGACTATAGACAATTGGCTGACAGCAATGAAACAAACAATTTCAAATGAAAAGGTGTACTACACCACCCAGGGGAACTATGGCAAATTTGTTAAAATATGGGGGCCATGGCAGCAGGCAGCTGTATCCCTTAGCTAGCGTGACGCTAACAATTGGAAACTATCGAGTCCTCGTATAACAAATCTTAAATTTGGCCCCTCCTCCTCTGTGCCTTTTTTTTTGTTTTTCCCTCTTTGTCTCTCTGAGGGTGAAACAAAACAACGGGACCCCGCGGCAAGATGGCACAATCTGTTTCATCTCCTACCCCGATTGTATGCTCTCAAGGGAAGGGTAAGGGTGGGGGGAGTAGGGGGGTGGGGGGATTAAAAAAAAGTAATTCATTATTTCAGACTTCTGTAATTTAATGATGTAGCTCTGTGGGTAAAGCCCCACACAGCTGCCCTGTTTTTGAATTGTGACAGCGGGTATGGGGAGGTGCATTAGTAACATGTTACACACTGAATATGAATTTTACTTGTTACTAAAAGTTGTTGGTACTTGTTACTAAACAGAACTTATCCTTTAACATGACTTGACTCCTTGATGTAAACCAGTGGTCAGTGAAAGTATTACAATAAATCACAATGTGTTTCATGGGTCTCCAATCCCACTTCCTCGGAGTCTGTGAAACTATAAATGACAATCCAAATACGTTCAGCAATATCCTATATGATTTTTTGTAAAATAAAATTAACCAAGACTGTAACCAGGAGCCTGGGGACCACTATCGACATTAAGCTTCTGTCAGGGATGAATACATAGGCATCTAATACTGATTAACAGATCAGTGGGCTGCACTAAAGGAAATAGGCACAGAGATAAGTGAAAAAAATTATATTTATTTAAGATTAACCAATTAACGCCCGCCGCACGCCTATGTACGTCCACAGAATGTCACATACAGGCAGATGGGCATATATACTGTATACGTCCCTGCCTTCTAGCGGGTCGGGGGTCCGGTCGGGACCCCCTTCCGCTGCGTGCGGTGGGCGACTTACCTTGGGGAGCGCTCCGTGCTGAGGGGGCGGCTGCTCGATTCTGTCCGTCCCCCTCGTGATCACTCCCAGCCAATCCCGTGAGCCTCCGCCGTGTCCTCTGCCTGTAAAATGTAAACACTGGCAGAGGAAGTGATGCAACTCTCCTCTTAGCTGTATTTTCAAACCGCCGAGAGGAGAGAAGACTCACAGTAAGTCGCACCAACACTACACTGACACCAGTACACATAGGCACATTTAACCCCTTGCGATCACCCCCCCCCCACCCCCCTGTCACACTGTCACTGAATGCAGTGATCATATATTTTCTGATCACTGCATTTAGTGTCAGTGTGACAGTTAATGTGACAGACAGTTAATGTTAGGTCCAGGGTAGCCCCGTACCCCCCCTAATACAGTTTTAACCCCTTGATCACCGCCCTAGTTAACCCTTTCACCCCTTATTACCAGCGTCACTAAGCGATCATTTTTCTGATCGCTGTATTAGTGTCGCTGTTGCCGCTAGGTAGCTAATTTTATATTTATTGCGATTTTTTTTTTACTAAATACATGTGGCTGAATACATTTTGCCCTAAATGTTTGACTAAAATTTAGTTTATTCAATTTTTCTTATACCAAAAAGTAAAAAATATAGATTTTTTTTCAAAAATGTCGCTCTATTTTTGTTTATAGCGCAAAAATTGCAGAGGCAATCAAATACCATCAAAAGAAAGCTCTATTTGTGGGAAGAAAAGGACGCAAATTTTGTTTGGGAGCCACGTCGCAGGGCCGCGCAATTGTCTGTTAAAGCGACGCAGTGCCGAATTGTAAAAACGCCTCTGGGCATTTAGCAGCATATTGGTCTGGGGCTTAAGTGGTTAAGGCACACGTGAAAAACAATAACGGAAAACCCCCAAGACAAGCAAGCATACTATAAACCCAGCAACCCTCAACACCATCTAAACTAATTAACACATATATACAAGAAATAAGAGCATATATAGCAAGTCAAGCAGGGATGTGAGACAAGAAGGAAGCAGAGTCCAGGACAGGGCGGGGAGCATATCAGGAACAAGCTGGCTACAGGTATCTGGTCAGGCAGGGACACAGCTGACATGGAAATACTGAAGCCCTGGACCACAATGAAGGGCAGGCTTATATACCTGTAGCAGTTTACCTTAAAGGATCACTAAGGCTGGGTTCACACTTGTGCGGTGTGTATTTCAGCTTATTTATCTCTGCAGATAGATAAGGGAAGTGTTTAGCACATTAGCTCCATTTTTGCTGTGAATTTGGAGACCTGGGAGAAGTTCCGAGTGAGAGGAGAGTGGGGGAGAAATGTATTGAGCTGAATGAGAGAAATTCCTGAAGAGAACTGAACACATCTGCGAATCAGCTGCGTACCCATAGGGCCAGATTCAGGTAGAGTTAACGCCGGGTTGGAGTTACTATACGAGCGGCGTAATTGTATTTTGCCGTCGTATCGGAACTGCAATTTTAAAAATGGTGCCGGGGGCGTTCCCGCTGATTAACGCAGAGAATATGTTAATCAGCGAGAATCGGCAATTCACGATCGTATTCGGGCCCGACGCAGTGACTTTCCCACATTTCCGTAAGAGATACGCGGCGTAAAGATAAAGCAGCCCCCTAGTGGAGTATCCTATGTTAAGTATGGCCGTCGTCATCGCGTCAAAAAAAAAAAATTTGAGTCGTTTGCGTAAAACGTCCGTGAATGGGGATTGACGTCATTGACGTTCACTGACAGAATTTGGAGCTTGCGCACTGACAGTCGACGCATGCGTTAGTTATAATAATACACGCCCCCTACCCGCCCAATTTGAATTCCGCCGGCTCATTTTCGCTACGCCGCCGCAACTTTAGGAGCAAGTGCTTTGTGAATAACAGTACTTGCTCCTAAAGTTTCGGCGGAGTAACGTAAATGAGAAACGTTACTCCAAATTAAAGATTCGCCCATCTACCTGAATCTGGCCCATTGAAGATAATGGGACTGAATTCGCACCTGAGCCGCACCGCAAGGCCTCCACAACACATACGGATTTCCAGCAATGCGCAGTGCGAATGCATTGCACATATGTGAACCAGCCTCATTGAAAACAATGTATTTAGAAATGTTCTGCGTTTTGAATGCGGTTGAAACCGCAACCAATTCTCATAGGTGTGAACCCAGCCTAAAGGATTTTTTTTTTTAGCTAAATAGCTTTCTTTACCTTACTGCAGTACTGGTTTCATGTCCTTATTGTTTGTTTTTGCTTTGAAGTTGCTGTAATTCTGCTCTGTTCTCCACACTTCCTGCTTGTCTGTTTTCTTATAACCACAGTGCTGGGAGCTTTCTCACGGTGGTCTGAGCTGTCATTAATGTGTGTCTAAAACTTCCCAGAACCAATCAGATTCATTTTAAAAACAAAACACTGCCCTGGATTTGTTTGTTTTTGTTCTGTGTGTCTATTTCTATCTCACAGAAACATGAAGCCAGTTCAAAAGTCAAACTAACCTGCAGGCACATTATATGATTGATTTTTATCTATTTTTAATCATTTTGAAAGGGAATCAGATAACTTTTATGTCTCTATACCCTGTAAACAGTCATTTCAGCAAAACATTTTTTTTCCTTTAGTGACCGTTTAAGTCTATCCCATGGGAGACACCCGCTGGTGGCCACCAGAACTGCACCCCTGTTACTGGGAGGCACAGTGCCACCAGCAGGTGACCAAAGCCATAACACAGATCCTGACAGCTTCCCCCTGGGAGAGGGTGCTGTTAAAAAGTCCTTATATTAATCCCTATGTTTTTTAGGTAAGGGTAGTCCTAATATAGGACTGAGATGGTACTTCCAAACAACCCCCAGTTGCAATAAAAAGAAAACCCGCCTTCCACTCTGATTTCAACAGATGGCCCTCCAGACTTCTCAGAGGAAGAGGCCTCTCCACGCTCCCAATGCCTAAAACACTGAACAAAGTTTACATGTAGTAGTCCACAGAGTTATCAATAGGGGTTTAATGTTAAACAAACTATACATGATTTACAATATATTTCCCAATAAGTAAATGATCTCCAAAATTGATTCTATGCCTTCTCCCCTTCTCTTATTTTTTATTTTTATTTGGGGGGGGGGGGGTTAGAGAAGGATTTAGTATATGATCTATATGTAATACCTATCCAAGGGGGATGTGAGGACTGGATGGGGTCCACCTAACGGAGAGATCTCACATTGGTCTGTCTTTCCTCCATACCCTCAACATGTCCCTCATCCCCCTATCTTTTCCCTTCCCTTCTATTAATTCCTACAAACCCAAGAAGCCTCCACCCCCTCCGCCATAGTTTTATTTTTTTCCTGTTTTGCCTTCCCCCTTTACATTAGTTGATACAGATCTAGATGGAAGGGCTCCATTGGCCATTGTATTTTGTCTCCTTTTTTAATTTTGTATATCCCTGAGAAACACTCCTACCTTGACAAAACCTGTTTAGTAATTATCCTTCAACGTCTGTCCCCCCCCCATTTTTTTTTAATTCTTCAAGTGCCCTCTTGCGTATCTACGTGTTTTGGCTTTGGCCAGTTATTTGATGTGCATTGTCAGATGATTGATACATGTTGCCTTGCTCAATTTCATGTAATGACGGCCTCCCAACTTGATTTACCTGTGTTACGCCAAATCAGTACTATTGTAGCTTCATATAACTAAACCTTTCCCTTCAGACACTTCTCCAGTTGTGGCAGTCTCTAAGCCTTCTGTTACAAATAGACTGTGGGATGAGGAGTGTCAAAAATTTGTTCTGGATGAGTTTGTCCTGGAGGAGCCACAATCGGCTGATATAGCTCCCAAGCCTAAAGATACCGTTTTGGACTTCACTGATGTGGTGTGAACATGTTTAACACTGGAGCATACCTTTACTACTATTACTAGTCTGGGCTCTCCAAAAGGCCCAGAGACGATCAAAACCTTTCCAGTACACTCCTTACTTAAAGTATTTCTGTATATAAACTGGTCTAATAATTAATAATTGATGCACTCCTCCAATTGTTTTTCTGATCCATATCCATTTGAGGAGGCAATTATTAAAAAGTAAATTAAACTTCATGATTCGCCCCTATGGACTTGATAAAGTCCTTAGGCATTAAAATAATTCGCACAGAGCCTGGCACTGTTTGCTGTGTTAAGCAATATCTCTCGTGGGATTGTTGTAAGGATGGGGAGCTTAGAAGCATGCAGCCAACATGTGAGGTCTTTTTTTCTGTGGTGCATATATACTCTGTAAGCAAAGAAATGGGTGCACACCCAGGAATTCCGATTACCTTTTGTTGTTCAAAGTGATAACACCAAAGACACCAACATGAGATCACGTAGATGCGTTTCACACAAACATCTTGTGCTTAATCATTACCTAATGGCATCGTTTTTTGTGAATCCGGTAAATTAACTCTTGGAGTGTCTGGAAGGAGCTGTGCTAGAGTATTTGCTTTTTATGCTGCTTATCATCGTTCTGTTTTTGCGGGTCATCGTGTTCTAGTAAGCAATTGTGGATTCAGCAATTTAATGCATTAAGAAATCACTGACTGCTCCTATTGAGGATGAATGAATGAATGAATGAAAAACTTATATAGCCCGGCACATGCCAACTAAATCGCCTCTGGGCGCCCAAGTGTTTAGGGATCAGGTTGATGAATGTCTGGAAGCCGTTTCCAAATCTTTGATTTCACTAGCAGGTCCTGCTATGCAACCTGCCATAGCTGTCATATTAATTTGTTGAACCTTAGGGGAATTGGATTAAAAATGTGTCTGAGGAACCTGTTGATATCGTTATTGATTATTATTTTATGAAGCTCTTTATAGCTTCTAACGGTTGGATTTGTGTAACTGAAGATTTGTGTAAAACACTTAGTTGATACTGTCCATCTTATTTCCCACATGAATCTCCTGCCTGTGAATATACAGTAAATTATTTTGCTCAAATATTGGTCTGTGGAACAACAATGCATAAAATACCAGTAGTTACTGCACATGCCTTTGAGGAAGAGAGTCTTTTTGGTGCTGCTGTAGAAAACTTTATTAAGGTCACTGACAGAAAGAATACTCATTTGTTTCTTCAACAAAAAAGTCTGGATCTCATACTGGAAAAAATCCCCTGCCTCAGAAACTGGGAAAGGTTGCTTTTGTTTCTCCCAGGGGCTGAATTCAGCCATGAGCATTGGTACCTTAGAACTTCTAAGCCTGCAGTCAAGCTTTCATAAGCATGACTAGACTCCCCACTTTCTAAAAGGGGATGTCTGTTGGTCTTGGTGGACACCTGGTTAGTAAGTGTCTTGAATGTCTTGGTAAAATATGTGGTGTTCAGGGGCTGCAAAATAGAGCTGATTTTTTTTTTTTACCTCAGTCCCATGACATGTTGTCCAACATGCCTGAGTCTCCAAACGGACTAGCAGACCTTCATGCTGCTCTGGAAGATCTGTTAGATCAAGTTGCCATTGCAATTGTTGCAGATTTGAAAAAGTTTCAAGGTTTTCACTCAAGCTTTAAATGCTTTCATTTGCTTCCAAAAATTTCCAGAATAGCATTTTTCAGTCTGGAAGACTTTACAGCCTCTGTGGACATCAAACATATGGAGACATGTCCGCTGACATCCAAACCGATCCGTCCGCCAAAAACAGACGGATGGCGCTATGTCCCTATCCATCCATAGCGGATCGGTTAAGATCTGCTGAAAACGGACATGGTGTCTGTTTTCGGCAGATCTCTCCATAGGAGACAGCGGCGCTGCACAAGCCCCTCCTCTCTCAGTGACCAGAGAGGGACTTGTCATCTCCTGGCTCAGCGGAGATCTTTGAAGAGATCTCCCGCTGAGCCGGCAGGAGCTATCCGACTCCGTAGCGACGAAGTCTGCCTCGTGTGGAAGAGGGCTAAATGCTCCAAAATAACGTTTGGTTACAAAACAAAGTAGATATAGGAAAACAGCTAAATACGCAGTTGTAATACTCATTTTCAAACTACCTTAGCTACTGAAAGAAATTGGTAATCTGCTAATTTCCTTATCCAGACACCCCCTGCCATACAAAATCACTTTGGTCAAGGCTATGATTGGATAATGAAGGAGCAGTAACCTCCTGGTGAGGTCATTTCTTTGATTTGATTCACATTTGCAAATACTTCATTTGCAGTGAAGTAAATCCTGATTGCATTACAGTGCTGCCCTTTCCTATACCTGCCTGAATGCAGATGTGCAGAGGAGGTCAATGCAAAGAGAGATCGAGGTACTATTTAAAATGGTTTAAGATATTTTAATGAATATATATGTGTGTTCAATTGTAGCTTACAGCTATACTTCAATTGAAAGAATAAATAGTTTTCCTATTGTTCATACTGCAAATCTGCTGCCTGTTTATTAAAAGTACAGTAATTTATGTACCTTAATACGTTTCTAATTGTTTTACTTGTTTGCTAAGGCTTTTGGTTTAGTTAATTTTTTTTTTTTTTTAAATTACCCATTAATAAGGTTTTATTACATTTTAAGATGTGTTCATAAGTGTTTTTGTTATCACCTAATATCTATAGATGTATTGGTGAAAACTGCATTATTTTAGTGGGTATGTTACCACTGTGGTTCCTGCTACTTAACCGCTTGAGCCCCGGACCATTTTGCTGGTCAATGACGGGCCACTTTTTGCAATTCGGCACTGCGTCGCTTTAACTGACAATTGCGTGGTCGTGCGACGTGGCTCCCTAACAAAATTGGCGTCCTTTTTTTCCCACAAATAGAGCTTTCTTTTGGTGGTATTTGATTACCTCTGTGGTTTTTATTTTTTGCGCTATAAACAAAAACAGAGCGAAAAATTTTTGTTGTAATAAATATACCCCAAAAATATATAAAAAAAATGTTTTTCCTCAGTTTAGACCGATACGTATTCTTCTACATATTTTTTGTAAAAAAAATCGCAATAAGCGTTTATTGATTGGTTTGAGCAAAATTTATAGCTTCTACAAAATAGGGGATAGTTTTATGGCATTTTTATTAGTAATGGCGGCGATCAGCGATTTTTATCAGTACTGCGACCTTATGGCGGACACTTTTGACACATTTTTGGGACCATTGGCATTTTTATAGCGATCAGTGCTATAAAAATAACAACAAAAGCAAGCCCAAAGGGGGCTGACGCTGCGCTAATCTAAATTAATTACCAATGATTGGGTTGATGGTAAGCAGCTGGCACAAAAATCGTGTACAACAATCAAATATAGCATAAAAAATAAAAAGGGTGCAGCGCTAGAGACACTTGATATTAGAAAATTGTTATGATACAACATTTGTGTATAAAAATGGAGACTCTAAGATCCAATAAGGAAATAAAAATAAAACGCACCTTGCTTTGAACCTAAAATTCTCCAGCATGAATAGTGAAAAAAATAATAATAAAGGCCAGTTGTAATCTTAATAGTGAAAAAAGATCAACAGAACTAAACAATAACACCAATCATATGTGATATATAGCTGGAGGAGAAAAAACACCCTATATCCGTGAAGTAAGAATGCCTGCTTACCGCAAGGAAAGACTGATTTGCACCAGTCTTATGAAGCACAGGGATGTCCGGTCTCCCTAAGACCAAGCAGCATGAATCCCTACTGACACTCAGCGAAGGCTCCAAGGCGGGTGCATGGATAATAAACAATAGAAAGGGAGACTCTCATAGCGTATTACGCATAAAACACATGGGCTTTAATAAGTCTTGCACTTACATATATTCGATGCAAAAACGGCATGTAACAATTGCGATCTTTTCGATCCAAAATCCGATACCTCTCGCTATTTGACTGGAAAACTCTGCCTGCGTACAGGACGGAACACGATGACGTCACGGCACCCTACGATCGTTTCGTCTCAATAGGACTTCAACGGGGGATTAGCCGGATGTTGACGGCAGCGCGTGTGAGAGTTTAAATAGCCATAGACTCCATTTTGAAAGAGGGAAAGGCCAGGAAAGACTCCTATAATAACTTAGGGCAAATAGAACGGATAGCGAAAGAGGTAAAAATGCATATGTAACGGCGAATCATTCAAATAGAACTGAATTCAACTCACAATAGATATTTAAAACACAGCAAAGTTTAAATTTTAAGTTTTGCTTTTGTTGTTTCTTGTCTCTGTACCCAGACGTTGCTGCTTACCATTTTATTATGGATATTTTTGATTTTAGATCTCAATATAATATTAACCTGGATGGTGTTTTTGATGGCAACACAGAAAACACTGATGCCTTAGGAGGCCTGTTCCTGAGGCTAAAAAATCTCTTGATTTCTGAACTTCACACCTATTGGGACATAGCCTATTTAGAACATTATGTTGTGAAGAAAATGGGGTTACGTTTTTGCAGTTCCTCATTGAAAAAAAGCATGCCAAACTTCACTCTCTCAATGAAAAAATTGGACTGGTTAGAGCAAAACTTAATATATTTAAGGATCAAGATCTTTACTTATCTAAATCGGACCATCTGAGGGAACTTATTGAAAAGGAAGGATTAGACCAAAAAAACACTGAAAGTAATAAAACTGATAATACAGCATTGCTTTCACAACCACCGGCTACTTCCTCAAATGCCAACCCCCCACCTTCACGTTCATTACCACAGGGTCCACCTAACAATAGGCATTTACCCACTGGCAATGCCCCTTTCCCTCCTAAATCTTCCAAAGCACCTAAAAAGACTCATCCTCATATTCCTCCTACTGGAATTCGCTCTAAAGGAGTCCCTCCCGGAAGAGACCCCCCTTATCGGGATAATGTTTATAACAATCACTATAATCGGAGAGAACCTCAGCCACTTATGAATTTCTCTGAACATAGGGGAGACGTTAGAGGTACATGGCATTTTAGACCACATTTTCCTAACCCTATGAATTATGCCACTGATTTCAGGGATTTACGTAGTAACCCTCGAGATCGTTGGAATCAGAATACCAATGACTCGTGATTTTCACAGTGATCCACGTGACCGTTGGAACGTTAAATCAACAACACAAGGACATTGGGGTCAAGGGGGCGAGTCGCGAAGTAGGACTCCCGGCCGTATTCCTCTGGAGAATCGCTTTGCTCCATTGTCTGGCTGCCAAGCTGATACTTATGAGGATAGTTATGTTATTACACAACACCCTAATTATCCAAATACTCTACCACCTCAAAGTGACTACTATACAGACTCTCCTTGTGACATTAGCCCTCCGCGTTTTTTTCCCTTAACACGCAGCAAAAGCAAGAAAGATCACGACGACAGAGAGGCACCAGAGGGGGGAGGCGAGCTAGGACCAAAATTAAGAAAAACACGGACCTAACAGGCATTTTTAATCTCAGCTCAGTTTTTTTAACTGTAGGAGAACAGAATGTCTTAAGCCAAGGTCTTAAGTTTGCCCCTCCACGTCAACTTAATAAATTTAAAAACCTTCATTGATATTAACAAATTTGTTCGGTAGATGAACATCAAACGACATTTTATTTTGAATCCTATAGGTAATGGAACCCAGATCATACATAGGATTCCTCCATCCTCCATACGTCGATCTGGAGCTACCATAGAGATTAATTCTCTAACTAATGTTGCTCCCATTCAACATACTAGTTTAAGGAATGCCTCGCTATTTAACCCTCCGGGGTTATAAACTCCCGCCATTCAGGTATTTAAGGAACTGGTCATAAAAGACCTTTTATCCTTAAAAACTACTAAGCCTAGAGGCTCCTTCCCAATTCAAACCAATGTTAAGATGATTTGCCAACGGAAGGAAATAGTAATCCGGCCAGCAGATAAAGGGGGGTGGTATTGTCATTTTAGATAAAGCCCATTATGTGGAGGAAATGAATCGACAGTTATCAGATCTAACCACTGTGAAGGACTTTTATGCAATTGCCTATATACTTCAGTGTAATTCTCTCCCTGCTATTTTTAATGTCTGTGTGTTATGGGTAAAAGGTGACTTTTTGTATTCTAAAGGGTTTCATGACTTTTTTGCAACCATGTGCTCTATGGGGTCTGCCTCTAGCCCTGGATAATTGGATTACTTTCCCCTTTGTAGAGGCATCTGTAAAACCTGTTTAAACCAGATTGCCATGCTGCCAGTAAGGGACAATGACCTTTCAATGCTAAGTGGCTTGTGAAATACCTTTCCATTGTGTTCTGCAGATGAATAGCCATGTCAGAGACGAGACGCCTAGCCACCCGATTAGATAATTGACTCATGTTAATTGTTGTTCTGATTGCTTCATTGTAGTAATTACCCCGTGGGGCTTTTGTCTGAATACACATCAGTCTTTCCATTCAAACCGTTCTGACCAATCTCTGCTGTGTCATTTTCAAGTCCTCATTTGCATGGAAGAGGACCTGAGTGAAACCACAAATGTACTTTACAATTGACCAATAGAAAAGCGGTTGTTGGGGGAGGGATGTTCCAAATTCTGTATAAAAGTGTGCTGTGTACTTTCAATAAAGTGTGTCCTGTTTACATTCAGCATTAAGCCTTGGCTCATGTATGGATTATTCGGCGATTCCAGGGATATTCCTACTCATGGAATATTGGGTGATTTCTTTTATGGGAGAAGAAGGGAAGGCTTGACGGGGATATGTTCTACCACCGTCACAACCACCTATACAGTTTTACCTTCCAACCCTACAGTTAAATATAAGAAGCTACTCTCCACCCTGGTTGATCAAGGTTTACAAAAAGGGATATTAAATAAAAAAGAACATGCCCACCTCATACCTATTACACCACGGGTACCGGTGATTTATTACCTACCCAAACTACATAAGAGTTTGACTAAACCACCAGGCCGCCCTATTATTAGCGGGATCGACTCCGTTACTGCTAGGATTGGAAAGTACGTAGACAATTTTTTGCAACCTTTAGTTTCCTCTACCCCAGCTTTTTTGCGTGACACTACGGAGGTTTTAAATTTATTAAGAGATTTTCAGTGGAAGGAAGGGTTCATTCTCGCGACGGCAGATGTGGCCTTGTTATACACTGTAATTTCCCATCAACATGGTTTACAGGCAGTTGATTTCTATCTTCAACAAAATCCTGATCTATCTCTCTTGCAAAGAGAATTTATTTTGGAGTTATTAAAATTTGCCACAACACATAATTACTTCTGGTTTGGAGGCACCTTTTTCTTGCAAGTCTGCGGAGTGGCTATGTGGGCTAAATTTGCCCCCAGTTTAGGACAATTTGTTCATGGCATATTGGGAACGAGAAGTAATTGATACCCATCCACCAGCTGAATTGCGATTATGGAAACGTTATATTGATGACGTGTTATTGATATGGGAGGGAGATATCACATCATTGGAGACATTTTTTCCCAAACGTAATGACAATACGAGAGGCATTTCATTACAATACAAGACCAGTACCTCTCAGATCCATTTCTTGGACCTTAATATATTTGTCAAAGATGGAAGATTGATTACCAACACGTTTTTTAAAGAAACAGATAAATGCCTTTATCCCTATCACAAGCTGTCACCATAGTTCTTGGTTAACAGCAGTACCTAAGGGCCAATTTCAACGGATAAGGTGTAATTGCTCAGAATTAACAGACTTCCATGAGCAATCTAACACTTTAAAACAAAGGTTTCTTAACAAAGGCTACCGGGAGGATACTATTAATGAAACGATAAACGTCGCATCTTCTGAGAAATTCAGTTGGTCCATGACTACAAGATACTCTAACCAACATTTCTCCATTAAGAAAATCCTTAAAAAACATTGGCAGGTTTTAAGAAGCGACAAAATTCTAGGAGCACACATTCCTGTTGACCCAGTCCTGATTTTTAAAGGAGCACCGTCCTTGCGACACAATGTGGCTCCGAATGTTATCGATCCGCCCAAATCCTTAATATTTTTTCAATCTCTCAAAGGTTTTTTTCCCTGCCGTAAGTGCAGTATTTGTAAAATTAATTCATTTAAGGATCGTAAATGTACCACGTTTCAATCCTCGGTTACTACTAAAACCTTTGAGATAGAATCATTTATTACTTGCTCAAGCAAGTATGTGGTGTATATGATTCAGTGCCCATGTTCGAAACAATATATCGGCCGCACTAAAAGGTAATTACATATCCGGCTGAGTGAGCATGTTGGCAGGATCAAGAGTGGTTTCCCAAAACATAACCTCTCCAGACACTATGACAAGTATCATGGTAGACAAATTAAAGGGACTAGTTTTTTTGCTATAGACAACATTCGTCCACACTGGAGAGGTACCAACATGGTCCGAGCCATTTCCAGACTCGAAACTCGTTGGATTTTTTGTTTAAAATCTTTTATTCCGTTCGGTCTTAACGTTAATTGGGATATCAATTGTTTTTTTAAATAATTCTTAATATAGTCTAATCAGCCCTTAGGCTGGCTTTTTTACATATTTTTCATTTATATTTTAATTCAATCCTAATAATTATCTATATCTTGTTTTGAACAAGATTTTTATTCATTTGTCTATTAATTTTAAGATTATTTTTTCTTAATTTAGTTTTATTCATATAATGATGCACTTGTCTATTGACCCATGTAACTACATGATGATTCAATTATGTGCTGAGTTATGTAGTCGTTCGTCAATTTAATTGAGGTATTCATGTGCTGATTTATGTGGCTGTTCATCGATCCAATTGTTTGTACAATCCAATGCCTCCCCTGTCACTGCTAAACTTTGCTGCGTTTTAAATATCTATTGTGAGTTGAATTCAGTTCTATTTGAATGATTCGCCGTTACATATGCATTTTTACCTCTTTCGCTATCCGTTCTATTTGCCCTTAGTTATTATAGGAGTCTTTCCTGGCCTTTCCCTCTTTCAAAATGGAGTCTATGGCTATTTAAACTCTCACACGCGCTGCCCTCAACATCCGGCTAATCCCCCGTTGAAGTCCTATTGAGACGAAACGATTGTAGGGTGCCGTGACGTCATCGCATTCCGTCCTGTACGCAGGCCGAGTTTTCAAGTCGAATAGCGAGAGGTATCGGATTTTGGATCGAAAAGATCGCAATTGTTACATGCCGTTTTTGCATCGAATATATGTAAGTGCAAGACTTATTAAAGCCCATTTGTTTTATGCGTAATACACTATGAGAGTCTCCCTTTCTATTGTTTATTATCCATGCACCCGCCTTGGAGCCTTCGCTGAGTGTCAGTAGGGATTCATGCTGCTTGATTTTGGGGAGACCGGACGTCCCTGTGCTTCATAAGACTGGTGCAAAACAGTCTTTCCTTGCGGTAAGCAGGCATTCTTACTTCACGGATATAGGGTGTTTTTTCTCCTTCTCCAATTTATGAGTATTGGAATTCACCTGGCTTTTTTCCTCACATCTTTTTCATCACAAAGATTAACATCGGACTTTACTACTAGATCTCTCAACAATTTATTATTAGAGACTTTAAACTTTTTTATTTTTTTTCCTTCTTTTTTTCTTTCTTCACTAATATATACCTCCAGCTATATATCACATATGATTGGTGTTATTGTTTAGTTCTGTTGATCTTTTTTCACTATTAAGATTACAACTGGCCTTTATTATTAGTTTTTTCACTATTCATGCTGGAGAATTTTAGGTTCCCAGCAAGGTGTGTTTTTTATTTTTATTTTTATTTCCTTATTGGATCTTAGAGTCTCTAATTTATACACGAATGTTGTATCATAACAATTTTCTAATATCAAGTGTCTCTAGCGCTGCACCCTTTTTATTTTTTAGTGCTATAAAAATGCATTGATTACTGTAAACATGCCACTGGCAGGGAAGGGGTTAACACTAAGGGGCGAGGAAGGGGTTAATTATGTTCCCTAGGTGTGTTCTAACTGAAGGGGGTGGGACTGACTAGGAGAAATGACAGATCGCTGTTCATACATTGTATAAACAGACAAAGTGTCATTTCTCCCCCTGACAGGAATGGGAGCTGTGTGTTTACACACACAGCTCCCGGTTCTTGCTCTGTAATGAGCGATCGCGGGTGCCCGGCGATGATCGTGCAGGGGTCACGCGCCTCCGGCGGCGTGTACACGTCCCTAATGGCTGAAATGCAAAATGACGTATACCTACGTCATTTCGCGCAGCCGAGCCGACCTGCCGCTGTATAACTGCAGCTACTTGTCGGCTAGTGGTTAAACACTGGTGAATGACTGTGTCAGCTGCTGCATCATACTAGTTAAGATTGTTGCTCTTTGTTTAGAACAAGCTATACTGTACACGTTTGTAAGAAAGTTTTAGGCAGGTTTTAAAAAAAAATCAGTCAATTAAGAATACTTTTAAAAATATAAGTGATAATAGTATATATTTATTAATGAACAAAATGGAAAATAAATCCCAGAAGAGAAATCCAAATCAAATCAATATGTGATGTCACCACCCTTTGCCTTTTAAACCAGCATTGATTCTTTTAGGTACACTTACACAGAGTTTTTGAAGGAACTTGGCAGGGAAGTTGTTCCAAACATCTTGGAGAACTAACCACAGATCATCTGTGGATGTAAGTTGCCTCAAATCCTTATGTAATCCCACAGAGATTTGATAATGTTGAGATCAGTGGTCTGTGGGGGCCAAACCATAACTTCCAGGAATCCTTGTTGTTCTTTACACTGAAGATAGTTCCTAATGATAATGGCGGTATGTTTGGGGTCACTGTCCTCCTGCAGAACAAATCTGGGGCCAATATCATGCCTTCCCATTGGTCTGGCATGTTGGTTAAGTTTCTGCCTGTATTTCTCAGCAATTTGCAGTAATGCAGCCCTGCAAGGAACCTCCACCATGCTTCACAGTTGACCGCAGACACTCATTATTGTACATTTTTTTATAGCCCTATGGTATACAAACTACCTCCTGCTATAGCCAAATATTTAGAATTTGGCTCATCAGTCCAGAGCACCTGCTGCCATTTTTCTGCAGCCCGGTTCCTATGTTTCTGTGGAGGCATGTTTTTGTTTTTTTGCAATTTTTCTATGAAGACCATTTCTGGGCAGATTTCTCTATAAAGTAGATGGATGTACCAGGGTCCCACTGGTCTTTCACCAGTTCCTCGCCAGTTCTGTCCAGATGGCAATGCTGGACATCTTCCAATGTTGAAGGGAAGTCTTTCATCTGCTGCATTAAAGTGGTTCTAAAGGCGGAAGGTTTTGTAATCTATACACTTAATATTTATGTTGTAGATGTATAGTGAATTACTTTTGATTTAATTTATGCCGATCTCAAAAGTTTTTGATAATATAAGTGGTAATAGGTTTGACAGTAGGTCAGATTGTTTCCCTAATGTGTTTTGCAATCAATAGGGTTAATTATCATTTGTTCCTTGGCAAACCCATCACAGTGGGGTGTGTCATTTTTATGGTCTTAGATTTATTATGCTCATGTTTTGTTTTAATATGTATCAACTCCTGAAGAGGGAGCAATGTATTCTCCTAAACATGTTGTGTTTCATGGATTTTAATAAATGTGGGACTTTTGTTTATCTAAAACTTGTGTGACTCTTCACCATGTGGACTCCCATTATCCAACAGCATTGTTGTTGAGCGGCGTACAGCCAACCTTGGGATGTGTTGTTAAAGACCTGTTTAGGACATTTACTGTATATTCCTGCTATGTTGGCTTGCCGGCTTGTCAAATTGGTGTTTTATTGGCCACTCCTCAAGCTGAGCTATTTACATTCATTTAGGTTTTCCTGTTTACCTACAGATACAATTAGATGCGCTCTGCATTTGGTTTGTTTTTCATTATACTGTACATTCTCTTGGTGGTCAGCTGCTGGAAGAGAAAACTATGTATGCCAGAACTTAATGCTAGATCACCAAGTGTGGGGTATTGGACTTTGGATTGTTTATTAGCATGCCACCTCAATGAAGGCATTGCCCTTTCATCCTTATGCCCTGCTCCTAAGCATCCTAAGGAAATCTCTTTGCCTTAACTTAGTCAGAGCCATTACAATATACATGGAGGCTTATTCTCCAGTCAGACAGATGGATTATTTTTGTCTTTTCTCTATACCTTGCAAGAGACAGCCTGTTTCAAAGTCCACCGTTGCACGAATGATATGAAATCTAATTGCAGAAACTTATATTCTCAAATAGAAGGCTTCCCCTGTGCTTCTATGCACCTGTTCCACTAGATCAGTGGATGTTTATTTCTTTTGCACCAAACCTTGGTAGTGAAGTTGTGTAAGTCCACCATCTGGTCTTCTGTTGATATTTTTTCTAAGTTTTACTAGGTGGACATCCAATCTTCTACTGAGCAACTTTTGGCTGCAACATTCTCACTGTGGTTCTCTGAGGTTGGATCTTTTTACCCTTTACATTGTAAACACTTTCTATTCACTGCTTGCTGGAGGAATAATCTTCCTTAGTTCTTTACTGTACGATTAAGATACAAAGAATTACCTGCAAATTTCATATCTTGGAGTATAGTGCAGGACATAAGCCATCCTCCCTTACATTCTTTGCATTTTTCTACCATTGTTGGCTACAAAACTGAGGATTCACGGAGTATGGTAGGGTTTTAGGGGAGATGCCCAGAGTAACTGTTCTCTAAAGTTTTGCCAGTGTCCACTCACCCGAAGGGACACACCTATAACCATATGTGAATATTCTTTCTGTGTCCTGTACTGTACTCCAAGATATGGAATTTACAGGTCAAAATTTCTCTCTTAATCCATTTTGTTGACTTCCACCCTTAACACAACTCTTAACATGACCCTATCACTTAATCATAGTCTGCACACAGCCTAAAAGGTAACCTATCCCCAGATAAACATTAACATTTTACATTTATACTGTGCCCAGGCTATGCACACTAAGGCACATATTCTGAACAAGCAGTAAAATCACTTTGAAACACGTACTTGGTAACCTCTATAGCTTCATTTCTGTAGCTATAGTCAGCATGGAGAAATATATCTTCAAAACTGACAACATAAGCACTAAAATCTCAGTTATTATTTATTGAGATAAGAACAGCAGTGTGTAATCTGAGTGTAGTATAGTCACAGATTTATTGTGGTGAAAAGACAAATGGTAACTCGCCTTGTAACAGTTAATCAGGCTCATCACATAGTAATAGCTTCCGATGCACAGTCTCACAACAACAGGGGACCTTAGACCAAGATAGGAGAACTGAGTGGATAGATACACCTGGAGGACAAGGGAGTAAGAGATGGCACTTTTTGTTTGTAATCCGTGAGCACTCGGCTCATGCATCTGGGATGGGGAGCCTCTTCTTACGACTTGCAGCCTGATCAATGACCATCTGCAGCCATGCCCATCTGCAGCTTTGCCCATCATTGCAGCCTAATCAGTGCCCATCATTGCAGCCTTGCCCATCATTGCAGCCTTGCCCATCATTGCAGCCTGATTAGTGTCCATCTGCAGCCTTGCCCCTCATTGTAGCCTAGTCAGTGCCCATCTGCAGCCTTGCCCCTCATTGCAGCCTAGTCAGTGCCCATCTGCAGCCTTGCCCATCATTGCAGCCTAATCAGTGCCCATCTGCAGCCTTGCCCATCATTGCAGCCTAATCAGTGCACATCTGCAGCCTTGCCCAATATTTCAGCCTGATCAGTGCCCATCTGCAGCCTTGCCCACCATTGCAGCCTAATCCGTGCTCATCTGCAGCCTTGCCCACCTTTGCAGCCTAACCAGTGCCCATCTGCAGCCTTGCCCATCATTACAGCCTAATCAGTGCCCATCTTCCCATCATTGCAGACTAAGCAGTGCCCATCTGCAGCCTTACCCATCTGCAGCCTTGCCCATCATTACAGCCTTATCAGTGCTCATTTGCAGCCTTGTCCATACTTGCAGGCTAATCTGTGCCCATCTGCAGCCATTTCATTGATAGAAAAGACAGAGCCAGATCTCCTGTGTACTCTGCTTATCTCGTAGTCACGCCCAGTCCCGCCCCTTGACTCGGCTCCTATGATGGACATAGGCTATGTTAGGACGTCAACACTAGGAGCCGTCCAGGGGGCGGGACTGGACGTGATTGCGAGCCAAGACGAGTACACAGGAGATTGTGGTTCTGTATTTTGGTGGCGCTCATTCCCTCCTTCCCCTCTGAGGCAGCCCTATATCGGCGTATAACACGCACACACCATTTTCCCCTGATTTTAAGGGGAAAAAAAGTATGCAGATAAATACAGTAACTTGTCAGGGTGATCTGGTCTTCCTCTGGAGGTGTTGCTATTTCCTGTGACTTTCAACAGTGGTCAGTGGATATTGTCAACATGAAGCTTCCCAGCTGGAATAGGTGCACTGACTCCTTTGGGATCTGCCTGCCTACCCTCCGAGGTTGGTGTTGAGTATATTAATCTTCAACACCACTCACATCCACAATTGCAGCTGATCGGGATTGCAGTGGTAACCACAACTGTCATCTTTGTTGATGTATAAAATTATTTTTCATTTTCTGCACAGATGGCAGGATAAATATCACTATAATATGCTTTTAAATTTGCACATGCAGGTTAAATAGTTGCAGAAGTAGCAAGATTTTGGATTTAATTATATTACTCGAAAATTTGCATGCTAATCAGGATAAAGTATTATGCAAATTGCATCGGCAGCTGAATGTAATAATAATTTAAGCAGCCTACTGGCATAATTACAGGAAGCTGCAAAGTAAACTAGGAAGGTGTGATTTCTGATGATTTAAAGGTCCATCATTTTCATACATAACATGTCTGAGCTCAATTGCAGAGTAATTGGAGGATTTTTTTAAACAAAGTCTCTGGGGTCTTTTCTTAAGCCTGTAGTAAATTAACTAGTAAACATTTGGTATCGAGTTGCATTTTTTTCACTTTGATCTATTAATAGTACTTAATATAATTTCTTCTAATGGAGCATGTGCCAGAAAAGATTTGGAAGCACAGTAGTATTGTTTTGAGCTTTGCATTATCAGATATGAAAGTTTTATTAAAAATAGAATAAAAGCAATAGCCCTTCTCACAAACAAGCTTTAGGTAAAGGTTTTTCCGACAGTTTGGGGTACCGTCTGATCTCCTCTTGTCATCAAATCCTGCTTGCAGGTGTCAAGTGATCAAGCTGGACTGTCAGAAAAAACCTTTACCTAAAGCTTGTTTGTGAGTAGGACTATTGCTTTTATTCTATTTTTAATAAAACTTTCATATCTGATAATGCACTAGGTCGGTGCGCCCTCCTTATTTCTCTTCTATTTAGTTTTCTTTTTCTTTTTTTTTTCTTTTGATTATGAAACAGATCTTTTTGTTATAAAAAAAAAATCACTGCAAAAATCAACAAAATCTGTTAACTTCTGAACATAATTAAACATAATTAATGTGTATAAAGCCAACCGGTTGTTCAAAATCTTTAACTCCTTTATTAACAAAGATAGTAATATGTATTTTAGGAAATCTTTAAACCACTGAAGGCAATTATAGCAATGTTCATTCTGCAGGTAATATCAGAGAAAACATTACTTTCATCCTGTAGTTTTAAATAAATGTTCTTTTTTTGTGATGATCTTTCTTTTATCATTGTTTGGCGGTACATTGAGACAGATCTCCTCCTTACAGTCTTTCCTTACTCTTATCTGCTGAATACCTCTATTCTTCAATGCATTTTCTTTCTATGTGATTTTGTTGCATGAATCTTTTTTATCTTCTGGCTTCTCATTTCAAGATACATGTTGAAATGTGTTATTGAAAATTTCTTTGTATATTAACTTTAAAGTTTTTTAAAAGGATCTTTCACTGTTAAGCATGTAACTGAAAATTCAGTTTGGCAGGCTGTCCTTTGACACTTGACACAAGCTCTTTCCCTTTACTGCTCATTTAGTTGCATGACTCTACCTTGTGTTGAAAGTTCAATAAGACTCTAATGGCACTATATGTCAATGTGAGAGAAGGCAGAAAAATATACTTGACAATAACTGTGAAATGTTTTTAGCATTTGTTTCTTAATGAGTTGCATTGTGCTGCCTTTGTTTTGTGCATGGCCTGTACCATGGGCGTCGGGAGGGCCGGGCTTGGGGGGCTGGACCCCCGAATGGGACCCCAAAAAGCCCAGAGTCTATGAAATTATGCATTTTATTGTTGGCCCTGGGCCCGGGACCGATCTGACCGCAGCTGCGGCCGAAAGTGGCCAAGTGCGGCTGCGGCCGAGTGTTGTCGAGTGCGGCTGCGGCCGAGTGTCATA
Source organism: Rana kukunoris (assembly GCA_029574335.1). NCBI lineage: Eukaryota > Metazoa > Chordata > Amphibia > Anura > Ranidae > Rana > Rana kukunoris. The sequence continues at coordinate 160,942,971 of CM056053.1, forward strand.
GGTCCTGCCTTTTGGAGCCTGCAGCCCCAATGCCAGGACCATGGGATGTGTGACGTGATGTCAATCATAGCCTGTAGTCTCTAGAAGGTGGGAATTTCAAATGCAGCCGCCGAACAATATCCCTGCTCGAGCAATATCCTCTCTTCTCCTCCTCGGCTAGGCAGCTCCTCTCCTCTCTGACAGTGATAAGTGACTGACTGCCTGCTCCCCGCTGTGACCGCACACCACGACTGAGCTCAGGTAAGTCCGTGTGTGTATCTATGCTATTGTCAGTAGGTCAGTGGGTGTAGGTCATGCAGGTCACTGGTCAGTGTATGTTGGTCGGTGTAGGTAGGTTAGATATGTCAGTGTATGTAGGTCAGGTAGGTCAGTGTATGTAGGTCCCTACCGTCAGTGTATGTAGGTCAGGCAGGTCAGGGGTCAGCATTGATGGGCACTGGTAAGTCACACAACCCCACCGCCCAGCCCCAAAAAAACACTGCGCCACATACAACATGGCCTTGGACTTAGGATTGAAGCCCCTGGTCTCTTTGCCACCTAGCAATGCCCCTGGCCTGTACAGTCATCACAATCTCTAATTTAGGTTTAGCGATTGATAGTGGTGGAACATCTTTTAAGCTCTTAGAAGGAAAGTCATTGGCTTGAGCAGCAACCAATGGAACTCTTTTTAGCTCTGAGCCATCTGATCATCATGTGCACAATAATGAATTAGTCACAACTAGGAATGAGCAGAATTATTTGGGGAAAATCTGCGCATTTTTGCCAATCCCCAACCAAACGTCTAAATTAAGCTTTAGGAGCCATTTAAAGCCCATTGCACCTCTGAAAATAACACTTTAATTTCTCCATGCCAAACCCAATCCGCTTTGCTGAAATGTCAAAATTTCACCAAAAGCTTCTGAGTTTACCCAAAATTTCAGGAAAGCTAAAGCTCTCAATTTCGACCCTTCCTAGTCACAGTTCAAATATAAAAATAGTCCTAATTTCGTTCTCCTCTGTACACTAACATATTATATCGTGACCAATAGATATTTAAGCCATAATTATGATTACTATACTAGTATAACATTATCAATAAGAATGAAAATTACAAGTACATATGAGTGAGGTGAGGAGAATCAAACAATAAATAAATGTAAACCAGAGAATGAAATAAGTTGCATGCATACCAATGTGGAGCAGAAGAGACAAAATCATACTATTCACTGAGGACCGTCTGTAAATTTTCTTCCAACAGAGGTCCAAATCTCACATCACAGACCCCTATCACATCACAGCCCACCTTTTACATCAGTGATCTCAGCCCCCTTGCCATCACAGCCCCACCCCCCCTTCACACCATAGAAGGCAGGAGTTGCAGAAGATCTGGACTGCCCTGCATCCTACCAACCAATCACCTGCTTGTCATCAAGAAAAGTTGGGCAGCTCCTTCCCTTGGCCAGACCTTCTGCAAGGATGATAGACAAGAGAACCCACTCAATGTGACTGTTCCGAAATATCACCTCCCTCGCCAATTGAGGCTCAGTATGCAAGATACATGTGTTCAAAAATAATACGGATGGCCGTACTCCATACCTTTATTGAAGACATCAGAATCAAATGCACAGCCACTAACGCGTTTCACGCCATTATTACTGGTGCTTGATCATAGCATCTTTTTGTCATTGTCTTTTCACTCTGGTCTTCAATCCATCCATTCATTTCTTTATGGTTTTGTATCTATATGTAATCTTCATTAACATTTATTGTCCTACAGATTTACAAATTTCTGCTTGGCCTTCTCAATTTGCCTAAACGATGCAATTGACACACTCTTGCTTTTTAAAAGGAAACTGTCAGAACTTGGGAGTGTATTTATTTATAAAATATTATTGTAAGACTGTTTTGTATCTCTTGATCTTTTTGTTTTGCAAAAATGTAACACAACTTTCACCCATCCTAGGATTTAAAGAGCCTTACAGGGATTCCACAGTAAGAGCACTGCAGATACTGTTCATACTATATTGAGGATTTCTCTGACTAAATCTGTATAAAGAGGGGGCAGACATTGGGTGATGAGTAACGCTTCTGTCTCATTTGGTTCTGTGTGTAAATTTCAGCTAGCATTATTAAGCTCTTTAACCTCTTGCCGACGACTGGACATCTAAAAATGTCCTCGGTATTGGGGGGCTATATCTGAATGATGCCTGTAGCAATAGGCATCATTCAGATATTGCAGTTTTCAGCCAGCGATTCTCTACATAAGGACGATCATAGCGGCTGTTCCACCGCTTGTTTGTTCTTACGGGTGGCAAGAGGGGAAATCCCGCCCTCCAGTGCTTCTACCGACTCACCTGAGCAATCGGAGAGTTGGAGAACTGATCCGCTGGCCCCTATTCTTAAAAAAAGAGATTTCCGGCAGACAAGATGGTCGCCAGAGGCTCTATGATCGTCGGAGGCTGGGCGTTATGTTATGACGTCACCCCCGGTCTTTGCATTATTGACCCCATATCTCACTGTAAAGAGGTCTGATCATGTCATATTATTATTAAAAGGGATTACATTACAAGGGGGTTTACATTCCTTGTAATAGGAATAAAAGTGATCAACATTTTTATTTTTATTTTTTAAAGTGTAAAGAAAATAAAAATAATTAACAATAAAAAAATATATTTTTCAACCACTTAAGACCCGGACCATTATGCAGGTAAAGACCTTGCCCCTTTTTGCAATTCGTCACTGCGTTGCTTTAACTGACAATTGCGCGGTCGTGCGACATGGTTCCTAAACAAAATTAGCGTCCTTTTTTTCCCCACAAATAGAGCATTCTTTTGGTGGTATTTGATCACCTACCAAAAATAGGTAGAAAAATACGTATCGGCCTAAACTGAGGAACATTTATATATATATATATATATATATATATATATATATATATATATATATATATATATATATATATATATATATATGTATATAAATCTTTTTTGGGGATATTTATTATAGCAAAAAGTAAAAAAAAGTAAAAAATATTGTTTTTTTTTCAAAATTGTTGCTCTATTTTTGTTTATAGCCCATTTATACGGCTGGGCTCTTAAAGAGGACATACAGGTACGTACTTGTGCCCAGCAATGCCATTCTGCCGACGTATATCGGCATGAAGGGGTTCTTAAGTGGTTAAAGTGCCCCTGTCCCTGTGTGCTCGCACGCAGAAGCGAACGCATACGTAAGTCCCACCCACATATGAAAATGGTGTTTAAACCACACATGTGAGGTGTCACTGTGAATGTTGGAGCGAGAGCAAAAATTCTAGCCCTAGACCTAGACCTCCAAAACATGCAACCTGTAAAACCTGTAAAAAAAATTAAAGCGTCGTCTCTGGGGATTTTTAAGTAACGAAGTTTGGCACTATTCCACGAGCATGTGCAATTTTGAAGTGTGACATGTTAGGTATCTATTTACTCAGTGTAATTTCATCTTACACATTATGCAAAAAACTTGGGCTAACTTTACTGTTTTTTTTATAGGCATGAATTTTTTTTTTGTTTTTAACTTGTTTGAAAAATTGCTGCGCAAATACCCGCGCAAGATAAAAAGTCTCTGCTAAAAAAAAAAAAAAAAACATATATAATGTTTGGGGGTTCTGTGTAATTTTCTAGCAAAAAAAAATATGATTTTTACATGCAGGAGCAAAGTGCCAGAATTGGCCTGGTTGTCAAGTGGTTAAACTATAATTTTTTCTCTCTGTTCTCCAGGCAAACTGAACAGAGAGAGGATATATTAAAAATAACATATTGTTCCACCTGCTGGCTGAATATGAAACTACACAATATTTATATATATTACTTATTTACCAGACCTAAAAACTAAACCACTATGGGCTAGATTCAGGTAGGAGAGCCTATCTTTAATTTGGCCTAACGTATCTCATTTACGTTAGGCCGCGGCAACTTTTTCAGGCAATTGCTTTATTCACAAAGCACTTGCCTGTAAAGTTGAGGCGGCGTAGCGTAAATCACCCGGCAGAATTTAAATTTGGCGGGTAGGGGGCGTGTATCATTTAAATGAAGCGCGTCCCCGCGCCGAACGTACTGCGCATGCGCCGACCGTGATTGATTCCCAGTGCGCATGCTCCAAATCACATCGCTACTTGTCAATGAAAGCGACGTCAGCGTAACTGACGCCCAGCTCAATTGTGAATGGACTTACGCAAACAGCGTAAATTACGTCGGTTCCGACATCCAAATAAATGAATTATTCAGCGCTAGAAGGTAAACACACAATGAAAAAACTAATGCAAGCCAGCACTGAAGGTAAATTCAAATAAAACACCCCAGCAGAAATGATGAAAAAAATAGTGCAGCGCAGAACAAATTAATAAATAATATCAAACAACATATATAAGAAAAATCAAACAGAATGTCCATATGTGTACAGATCATCCAAAGTGAATATGAGGAGCCATATTCACTTTGGATGATCTGTACACATATGGACATTCTGGTTCCGACATCCATACTTAACATTGGCTGCGCCAGCTATAGCAGGGATAACTTTAGGCCGTGCGTAAGTCTTACGTAAACGACGTAACCAGATACGCCGGCCGGGCGCACGTTCGGGAATCGGCGTATAGGATCATTTGCATATTTTAGAAGGGAACGCCACCTAGCGTCCAGCCTAAAATATGAAAATAAGATACAACGGCGTAAGAGACTTGCGCCAGTTGGATCTTATGGAAATCTATGCATAACTGATTCTATGAATCAGTCGCATAGATAGGAGGGTTCAGACGCAGAAATAAGACGGCTTATCTGGAGATAAGCCGTCTTATTTCTTTCCTGAATCTGGCCCTATATGTTCCATTTCTTTTAATATGATATAATTGCAGTTTTGAAAAACATATTTATTTTAATTTGGGTAAATATTTGAAGAAGTCATACTAAGGATACTTTGTGGTCTAGTATTTTTAAGTGTTCAAACCATTTCAAGTATTTTAATTGTATATATTATTAGTGCAGGTTATTATTAATACAAATATGGTTACATTTTTAATATTCTGATTGCCAAATAAATCACTTAAATAAGGCAGTTATGTGCTAAGTGGAGCAACATTTGAAAAGTCATCTTTCATTTAACTGCCTTAAAATGATAGAAGCTTAATTCTATGTGTTGACATTTCTGCATGCTCTTGCTCTTTGCATTTTCTTTTTAACTATAACCTTTTGGATTTATATATTTCAGTTGTCTTTAACTCCCCAGAAGGATATTGTTGTCATGTGGCATTTAATGATTGCAGCTAACCTTAGCATAAACAGAGCCAATCTTATCTAATTAATAGTAGGAAGCTATATGCTATAATTTTTAGCTCTATATGGAAAAACACACTACAGAGACTTGAATTGAAAGGCTATTGATAGTGAAGAGCCCCAAACAGCCACACCAATTTTCAAAGTGACAGTGACTGCAGGGGAAGAACCCCCATGCACGGTCATGGTTCTGGGGGCGTTCTCAGGGAGTGGGGGTGCTTCGTTATATGTTAAAACCTCAATACGAGAGTAACATTTTGCAAAAGGTGGCATTAGCCTTTAAAGTGTATGTATAGCCATAGTTTAGAGTAGGGATAGGTTACAATCCCTGCTAGTTATGTTAACACTTCGGGAAGCAATACAAATCAGTGGCCAGATGCTGTAATGACTGTATAGATTGAGGCTTGTCATTTTGGAGGGTCTTAGAGGTTTTGGCCCGCATTACAGAAGTTAGACATGTGGTAAATCGAGATTTAGATCAAACACCAAGGGATTGGTATGGAGTGCTTCGTTGCAGTCAGAGGTTGTATCTTGTTTGACAGGATCTGCAGTTCTCCCAATTGCCTTCTTGGCAGTAACAGTGCGTAGACTAAGACATAACCAAGGTTAAGCTTACATCCAAGACAGAATAGGAGACACAAGCCAGAGGCAGTGAGAAAATATACAAAGGAGTGGGTAGTGGGGACACATAATGTGTGGTAAAGGACATGGTTTGTTAATCAAGGGCTCCTAAGAAAATGTGAGAACAGAACAATAACCACACGGGGCATGGAGAAAGTAGACGAAAACATCGAAAATGGTGACGGAAATGACCAACAATCAAGGTTTTACCATTTAACCACTTCAATACCGGGCATTTTTACCCCCTTCCTGCCCAGGCCAATTTTTAGCTTTTAGCACTGTCATGCTTTGAATGACAGTGTGGGGTGGCTCCCAAACAAAATTGACATCCTTTTTTTCCCCACAAATAGAGCTTTCTTTTGGTGGTATTATTGGTCATCTCTGTGGTTTTTATTTTTTTCTCTATAAATCAAAAAAGACTGACAATTTTGAAAAAACACAATATTATTTTTTTTACTTTTTTTTTTTTTAACTATTTGTTTTCTCAGTTTAGGCCAATATGTATTCTTCTACATATTTTTGGTAAAAAAAAATCGCATTAAGCGTATAGTGATTGGTTTGCACAAAAGTTATAGGCCCAGATTCACAGAGCGATTACGCCTGTCTAACTGGTGTTAGACAGGAGTAATTTCAAATTTTGCGCGCCGTATCATTAGTTTGAATCCTCAAACCATGATACGGCGTCTTCGGGATTCGATCCGAGAGGCTTACGTCTTCGTAAGCCTTCGGATCTACGCTGCGATATTTTTGCGGCCGCTGGGAGGAGTCTGCGTCGTTTTCAGCGTCGGGATATGCAAATGACTTTTTACGGCGATCCACGAAGATACGAGTGGTCTTCGCAATCGCTTACGTCATTTTTTTGCTACGTACTGTTAGACCAGCTATTTGCTGGTCTAACAGTGCGTAGCCCATGTTAAGTATGGCCGTCGTTCCCGCGTCAAATTAATTTTTTTTTTTTTTTTACGTAACTCGTTCGGGAATAGGAATGTCCGTAAATGACGCTACTCAAACAACGAATGACGTAACGACGTGATTTCGCGCAATGCATGGCGGGAAATTTCTGAACGGAGCATGCGCAGTTTGAACGCCGCGGGAACGCGCGTATTTTGAATGCTTCATACCCCCTACTCGCGTAGATGGCTTGCGCCGGGAGAAATACACTACGCCGCCGTAGTTTACTGGACAAAATCTACCGGGATTCCACGTAGAGCCAGGTGAAATACGGCAGCGGTGAGTAGAGTATTTCTGATACTCTACGCAAATCTAATTGTATGTGAATCTGGGCCTTAGCGTCTACAAAATAGGGGATAGATTTATGACACTTTTTTATTTATTTTTTACTAGTAATGGTGGTTATCTGCTTGTCAGGACTGAGATATTGTGGCGGAAAGATCGGACACTTTTGACTTTTGGGACCATTCACATTTATACAGCAAACGGTGCTATAAATATGCACTGATTACTGTATAAATGTGACTGTCAGGGAGGGGGTTAACACTAGGGGTGATCAAGGGGTTAAATGTGTGCCCTAGGGAGTGATTCCAACCTTAGGGGGAGGGGACTTACTGGGGGAGGTGACCGATCCGTGTCCCTATGTACAAGGGACACACCATCGGTCTCCTCTCCCTGACAGGATGTGGATCTCTGTGTTTACACAGATCCACGTCCCTGGCTCTGTAACTGACGATCATGGGTACCTGGCGGACAATGAGACCACCAGGCATCAGCACTCGAGTGACGTGGCGGGCACTTGAGCCCCCTATCAGCCGGGGGGCCCGAGGACATCATATGACATCCACCCAGGATGGCAGAGCCACCTTGTGGATGTCATATGTCAATAGGCGGGATGGGAAGTGGTTAACATTGACAAACTTATGGACAGTGTTCCTGCAGTCTCCTGTGGGAATAGCAAAGATATAAATATCCAGAAGGCTACTGAAACAAGTGTTGAAGCAACTTTTACTACAGACGTGGCAACCCATCCGGCTTTACTTTATGTATACTAAGCTTTTCAGCACAGTACAGTTGCTGTTTTGTGGGGCAGGAGTTGAAATGGTATATTTTGAGTATTTGTGTGAACAAAGCTTTGACTAGAATACGTAAGTGCATCACTGTGTTGTTATAGACGGCTTTATTATTTATGTGCAGTATAAAAATCTTAGTTCTTATTGAAAGGAAAGCAGCATAAATGTTCAGTGCCTACTTCAGTTTTCATCAGCTGCATGTTTTCAGTGAACATGAAACAAAAATACAATTTGAATTAAGTCAATTGATAAAATCTATGATTAAATAAAAATTGGAATTGATTTTTGTCGGCTAAAATCTCCAGTATATTTAAGTAGACTAATATAGGATGATAGAATGGGTTTAGTTGCATTGTAATTATTTAAGCATTTCTCTAGAACAGTGGTCTCCAAACTGCGGCCCGAGGGCCGGATGAGGCCCTTTGCCTGCCTTTATCCGGCCCTTGGGGCAGTATCCCTCCCACTGATATAATACACTATTCTGACATCTGACACAGACAGTGGAGTACCATTTCTCCCACTGACACCACTAATGGGGCACTATTCCTTCCTATGATACTAACAATGGGGCACTATTTCTCCCCCTAATACCATATGTTTAGTTCCACTGATGCCAGGAAAATTTTCACCCCCCGCTGGCCAAAGTCCGGCCCTCCAAGAGACTAAAGGACAAAAAAACGGCCCTTTGTTTAGAATGTTTGAGACCCCTGCTCTAGAATATATACTCCTGGAGTAAAAACCTAACAACATGTTATTATTTATGGCATTAAGGATTAAACGTGCACTACCGACACAGATTTAGCCGTTGTGATATGTACCATCTATATACCATTTTATATAAGTAAAACCACGTTTTATATACAAACAAAATATATTGATTTTGAACAAGCAGAAGTGTAACTTTAAATAAAAAGCTGTAAACTGTAAACAAAACTGGAAAATCTATTGGCTGTAATGCCAGGCTGCATGTGGGGATGGGGAAGTGAATGGGAGCGAGGGAGTTCCCAGGCCATGGTGCATTATACAGAGAACTGAACGGTCTGGGGAGGCTGTTTTTTATACAGTGCTAAGCACTGCTACCTTGCTGGGAGGGGAAACACTCACCACATCACATACAGACAGTTATAAATCCAATGGAGGAGTTCCTCTTCTGTGGTTTGAATGGCATTATTCCAAATCTCCCAGGCAGCAGGCAGACAGAGGGAGCCTTGCTGATAGAGCCAGGGGGCTGAGACAGATATTCAGAGCTCCAAGGAAAGTGGAACTTCAGGTGGGTGCTGGAGATTTATTTGACTAAAATGTACTGAAGGTTTTAGTCAACTAAAATATGACTAAAATTTTAAATGTCAAAGTTAACAGTGCTGTTTAATACCCGTAATGACTCTAGATTACAGTCCAGCATTTGTAGCACTTGTTCTTAAAGTGGATGTAAATCCTCTCCTATACCCAGTGAAGTGAACAGCCTCAGATGATACACAGAGATGAAACAAATCTCCCTACATAAGTTTCACATGCATATTTGCTGTCTTCCGCATGCTATATTCTTTACACTATTTCAGGCTGCTTTTATCTCCGGTCTCGGAGAACTTGTCAGAAGTTATCATGCTGATAACAGAGGAACTAAACAGCAGAATGACATGGGACTTAGGGCTTTGGAGAGAGATAAGTAAACACTACAGATATATGTGCCTAGGTCAAATTTCATGAATCAGGTTTACGTCTACTTTAATGACAAAGAGTTAAACCACTATTACTGAGGCCCACTACTTGTCTTCAGGGTAAATCCATACAATGTTGAGTCTGTGTCTATGCTTGCTTGTAAGGTCAAAAAAGCTTGCAATTTCTCTACTGCTTTGAAAAGCTCCAATGGCCTGTTTTCTGCCCAAAGCTTTAAATTGCATTTGTGTTCCTCATCTCTTTGAAGTAGTCAGTACACCAGGTAAAGACCATGGGCCAGATTCAGAAAGAATTAGATTCCCGCAGAGTATCAGATACTCTACGCCGCCGTACTTTACCTGGCTCTAGGAGGAATTCAGAGAGATTTTAGCCCGTAAGGTACGGCGGCGTAGTGTATTTCTCCCGGCGGAATCAAACTACGCGATTAGGGGGCGTGAGGCATTTAAATTAAGCGCGTCCCCGCGGCGATCGAACTGCGCATGCTCCGTTCAGAAATTTCCCGCCGTGCATTGCGCGAAATCACGTCGTTACGTCATTTTTTTTTTGAGTAGCGTCGTTTACGGACATTCCTATTCCCGGAAGACTTACGCAAAAAAAAATAAAAAATTGAAAGTCGACGCGGGAACGACGGCCATACTTAACATGGGCCGCGTAACGTTAGACCAGCTAATAGCTGGTTTAACTTTACGTAGCGAAAAAATGACGTACGCGATTGCGAACGACGCTCGTAACTTCGTGGATCGCTGGAAAAAGCTCATTTGCATACCCCGACGCTGAAAACTACGCGAACTCCACCCAGCGGCCGCAAAAAGATTGCAGCGTAGATCTGAAGGCGTACGAAGACGTAAGCCTGTCAGATCGAAGCCCAACGCCGCCGTATCATGGTTTGAGGATTCAAACTAGTGATATGGCGCGCAAAATTTGAAATTACTCCTGTCTAACACCAGTTAGACAGGCGTAATGGCTCTCTGAATCTGGCCCCATATTATTAGAAGAAAGACAGAAATGGAAGGCGCGCACACCTAGTTCATTACCAGAGATAATTTAATAATAAGACATTTTTGTATAAAAGTGGGTACTTACAAAATGCAACTGAAAAAAGGCCATAAACACAGTGCATTAACATGCGCAGAACACGGGGTACAGCTAATGCGTTTCGGGGGCGTACCCCCTTCCTCAGAGCTAGGCCTTTTGGGATACGATATATACCTTTCACATCACCATTTTATCTGTTTCGCCACACCTTGGAAGACCTATTAGTGCTGGAATTGACCAAGTTTTTTGTATAGACCATATTATTAACGATATTATGTTGGGGAAGGCTACTTTACAGTATTTACTGACAAATAGATTTAATTTTGCAATAAAACTATGTTCTGCAAAGGTCTGTTAATGAACCCATGCAACATGCAAAGGCGTGGAATTGGCACCATAGCATACTTGTGACATTCTTATTGTTGGATAATTAGTATAGTCTTGATGATCTATTTAATCAGTTCCAGATGTTGCATGATAATATAAAACTAGCTTCTTGCAGCACATACCTATTCAGATGTTTCTCATATCAAAGACAAAAATGTGTTTGTAATCTATTTTATTACTGGCTTTTTCTGCCTTACAGCTACGCAGTGAATCATTCTTGGGTGTTATAAATAAATTGCATTACTAATAACATGGTAAATTACTTTGTGGGGGATTTTCATATCCTGTCTCGTCATTATTTATTATCGTGTGGTTTGCATTGACAATGCCAGTCTAAGTTTTGTTTTATCATTGTGAATAGAAGTGTGAGGCCCCTGTAATAACTATATATTATGGTTTCACAGTGAGCGCTTTTTCAGCATCAATTTAAATTGTTCGTAAATATTACTATGCATAGGATTTTCATTATAAAGCATTAAAGGTGCGATGCTTTATGTCATACTAAATTGTTGGCGTAATAATAATTTATTGCCTTTTCACAGACTGGGCTTTTTTCTTCAGTGTAGGAAATTGCAGTTTATATTCCCAATCAATCGATCAATAGGAGATGTTCACACCAAATACACTGTTTTAATGTGTGATACATGCAGATGTTTTACATGCGTGCAACTCATGCGTAGCTTTAGGACATGGGTCCTCAAACTATGGCCCTCCAGCTGTTCAGGAACTACAATTCCCATCATGCCCTAGTCATGTCTGTGAATGTCAGAGTTTTACAATGCCTCATGGGACTTGTAGTTCCGCAACAGCAGGAGGGCCGTAGTTTGAGGATCCCTGCTTTAGGATATGAGTAAAGGGATTAAAGAAAATATTCTATTCTGTGTAAAATCCATACTGTAAAATAGTTAATTAAAAGAAGAGGTAAAGGGTCTAATGATCAGACAGAGAGTAACTGTAACTTACGGTTTACCAAACAGGTGCAAAGGTAATGCAAAACAGGTTCAGGCAAATAAATAAATACCCTGTAGATGAACCACTTTACCCTCCTTCATGACCAGAGCATTTTTTGCTATTCAGCACTGCATTACTTTAACTGGTAATTGCACGGTCATGCAACACTGTACGCAAATTAAATGTATGTCATTTTTTTCATACATATACATCTTTGTTTTGGTGGTATTTGATCACTACTGGATTTTTTTATTATAAAAATGAAAAAAGACCATAAATTTTAAAAGAAAAAACTATATGTTTTCACTTTCTGCTATAAAACATATCCAATAAACAAAATATACAAAATATACTCTGCTACATATCTTTGGTTAAAAAAATCCCAATAAGTGTATATTAATTGGTTTGTGTAAAAGCTATATCATCTACAAATGATGGTATACTGTATATACTGGATATATATATTGGTAATGGCGATAATCAGCAACTTATAGTGGAATTTTGCGGTGGACAATCTGACACTAAGGCCCCGTACACACGAGCAGACAGATTTGTTCAAATCGGTCGGACAGACCGATTTGCACAAATCTGTCTGCTGGGATGTATTGGTTTGATCGTGTACACACGATCAAACCAAAATCCCCGCCGGCAGACGGCGCGCTGACGTGTCGGTGACGTGGCGGTGACATTGACGCCGCCACGTCACCGCACCAGGAAGTCAATTACTTCCGCGCATGCGTCGAATCCATTCGACGCATGTCCGAGAAGATATGTCTGCTGGTTAGCGTACTAACCAGCAGACATATCGGGCCGACGGGTTCCCAGACGACAGATTTCAAAGCATGCTTTGAAATCTGTCGGGTGGCCAAATCCGTCGGCTCGCCTGTACACACGATCGAATCTGTCTGCTGGGACGGTCGGGCCAACCGTTTCCAGCAGATAGATTTGATCGTGTGTACGCGGCCTTACACTGGGCGGGAACTGGCTAACTGACACTAACATCACCAGTGATTCATGCTAATACTATACACTGTTACTGTACTAATGACACTGACTGGGAAGGGGTTAACATCTAGGGGAAATCCAGGGGTTAACTGTGTGCCTAACAATTTTTAAAGTGTACATTATCTCCTGCTTTTACTAATCGACGCAGCTGATTTTTCTCCCTGCAAAAAACTGCAACATCACATGCAGATTTAATGGACCACTTGGTCTTTTTTTCTGTCGTCACTTTTCTATGTATTTTTTTTTTGTTTCTATGACTATTAGACGCTATTACAAATGTCAAAATGAATAGGTTATGAAATCAGAATAATACAATGGTATATACACTATATTACCAAACGTATTGGGATGCCTGCCTTTGGAGGAACTTGACTGGCCTGCACAGAGTTCAGACCTCAACCCAATATAACACTTTTTGGATGAATTAGACTGGATACTACGAGCCAGGCCTTCTCGTCCAACATCAGTGCCTGACCTCACAAATGCGCTTCTGAAAGAATGGTCAAACATTCCCATAGACACACTCCTAAACCTTGGGGACAGCCTTACCCGAAGAGTTGAAGCTGTTATAGCTGCAACGAATGGGTGGGCCAACTCAATGTTGAACCCTACAGACTAAAACTGGGATGCCGTTAAAGTGCATGTAAAGGCAGGTGTCTCAATACTTTTAGTAATATAGTGTATATGCCTTTGTATTATGATTTCATAACCTATTCATTTTGAGATTTTTAATGGCTTCTAATAGTCATAGAAACAAAAAATAAACATAGAAAAGTGACGACAGAAAAAGACCAAGTGGTCCATCGAGTTTGCAGTTTTTTGTTTATTTTTTATTTATACGTTTTTTTGGGTAAACTATTTTTTTTTGAGTATAGATCTGTGTTTCTCCCAACCATTTTTTAAGCCATTTACTGTTGACTGACTCACTACCAATGCTGGAAGTCATGAAATTCTAAAGGTGACTTGGTTATGGCAAGAAGATTAGTTAAAGTGGAGGTTCACCCTCCAAACAAATTTCAGGCATGCCATGAAGCCCACCCACCAATATGCCGGTGTTTTTTTTTTGTTTTCTATACATACCTTTTTACGGGCTCTCGTCCCCTCCGGCGATCCCGCGTGACTGGGCGTTTCCAATCACAGGCTGTGATTGACGTCCCTCAGCCCGGCGCATACAGCACGTCACGAGATGCCGAAGGAACCCGGAAATTTGATATTAAAAATATATATTTTTTCATACATATTTTGTTTGCGGTGAATATTTTATTTGCATTATGAGGGATGGAGGTACATCATCTTGTGAATCAGATCACATAAATATGCTGAAGATAAGGACATATTTGTTTGAAATGTTAACAAGTTGGTTCACAGCATTTCCATTTACATATGCTTAAGGCAACTTGCATTCTATAAAGAGTTAATGCATTCTTAAAGAGGAAGTAAACCCTTATGGGTGTTATGGTACTTCCTCTTTGTTTCCCTGTAAAGGTGAAGCATAATGGGCTACTGTGACTGGCTGGAGTCGCACAGGAGCCGCCTTTAACGGCATGACCCGAGGTAGAAACAGCACAACGGGCCCTTTCTAACTCCGGCACAGGAGAAATCACCCTAGGGTAGTGGTTCTCAACCTTCTAGTGCCGTGACCCCTTGATAACATTTCCCAAGTTGTGGGGACCCCTAACAGTAGTTGGGATGAGTGGCAATGCTGGGGAGAGTTCTGATCGACCAATTTAATTGCTCTTGATCAAGGTCATCTGCTGATCTAAGAACTGTAGTGGAGACTTTTAATGGCAACTCACAGGTAGTGTTACTCTCTGTGTCTCCAGCTTTGTGGTGTCGCGCAGCAGTAACACCTATGCAAAAATCGGGAGGTGGGGTCTCCTCGAGCCCCTCCCACTTCACATTCCTCACCTGTCAGCTGACCTCTAGTCTCTGCCCCCCACCCATGACGGGAACTAAATGGGCGGCTGCGAAGAGGCTGAGTGGCTCCAGAAACAGCCCAGCTGGGCGGCCGCGAAAAAAGGCTGAAAGAGTGGTGTGGGTTTCAGGAACATTCCAGGATTCAGTGACCCCTGGCAAATCATTATTTGACCCCCAGGTTGAGAACCACTGCCTTACGGCAATTTGCAAATATCTCCTAGACTGTACAGGTCTGGGAGATATTTCAAGCACCTACAGGTAAAGCTTAATCTTAATTTACAACCACTTTAAGTAAATTCTTATTATAATAGGTGACTTCACAAAGGAAGATTTTGACCATTGGTTACACTTATGTATTCGTGAGATTTGCAATGTTTTTGCATCCGACTCATAAAATATTGTGCAGCATATCAATCTAGTGAATATTATTACATTCTGCAATTGTTGCAGAGAATGTTTTCAGATACAGTAATGGTTTCTGAGGCAATTATGGCCAAGTTAGTCAATTCCAAACTTCTCAAAAGAAGTACATACCTACATCTATGGCCGTGATTGATGAACCATTTGAAGCCTCATTCAACAGCATTGTTTTTACTTATTAAAAGGTACCTCCAGCATTCTGGTTTTACTGATATGCAGGTCTTCCTTTAATCTCCCCAGTTCGTACTTTTCTTCCGATTTCTTATTTCCCAGTGGATTAAGCAAAAATGCTCTCACACTAGTAATGAGCTGTGTTACACTTTCCGATTGTTATGTCATGAGAATTTTTTTTAGCGTATTACAGTAGATGCTGAGAATTCAAGAAGGTTATGGCTGTCACCCTGGTAATTTATCAAGAACTCATAACCATGTAGGTGTTATTTTATCTGGAGGCTTTTTAATAAAAACAGACTTTGGTGCAAGAAGAAAAGTACACATGACTTGTAAAACTGTTGAGCAAGTGCCCTAGGGGGGTCAGTTCTACTGAAATCCAAAGATCAGAAAGGACAAGTACATATTTATTTTGTTTGTGTTCTCTGGTGAATCATTGAGGCTAGCAAAATCCATGAAATTGAGAAAATCATCAAAGCTGGGCTCTAAAAAAAAAAAAAAAAAAAATAACGAACTGAAAAAATGCAAAATTTAATACATTCATATTTGTTTTGCAAATTGTAATTTTTTTGAAATGCTTATAACTGTAAAATTATTTACCTAAAGTATTGCAATATGTCTGTGCATTCCACTGAAGCACAATAAGGTTCATTGGCACTTTTATTCATGGGACAAAGCAGAATGAAATTGCATTTATGTTTTGTCTTGCAGTTTTTTTTTTTAAATGCCTACATTATGCTTTTCTGCGCTTCAGTTTGCCCATATCTGTTCTAATTTAATAGTTTCACCTTATGGTGTAAAATAAAGTGCAACAAAATCCTTTGTGTGTATGCTGCAGTGTAAGTGTCATGGCCGAAACATGTTCGCTATTTTGTGACGCTTTTTTTTTTTTAATACTTTTTTTTTTCAGCACAAGGTAGACCTTCATTAAGATTGATTCATATTCATCTGTTGGATTGACTTAATAATTAACAATACTTAAGGGGTTTTATACACTATTTTGCTGTTTTGGGGTTTTAGTGCTGAGTTTCACACTGGCTTTATGTGTAACTCTTCTGGGAAGGATGTCCACAAGGTTTAGTCATTTGTCTATGGAATTCCAGAAGCACATTTGTGAGGACTGGCACTGATGGAAGGAAAGGCCTGGCTCACAGTCTCCGCTCTTATTCATCCCAAAGATGTTCTATCATGTTGAAGTCAGTACTCTGTGCAGGCCAGTCAAGTTCCTCCATCCCAAACTCGCTCATCCATGTCTTTATGGACCTTGCTTTGTGCACTGGTCCAAATCATTTGGTGGAGACATTTTGGACAATTTCATGTTTCATGACAATTTTGGGAATGGCCCCTTCCTGTTCCAACATGACTATTGACCTTGCTTTGTGCACTGGTCCGCAAAGACATGGATGAGCGAGTTTGGAGTGCGGGAACTTGACTGGCTTGCATAGAGTTTGGACTTCAACCCAATATAACACCTTTTGGATGAATTAGAGCGGAGACTGCGAGCCAGGCTTTCTCGCCCAACATCAGTGCCTGACCTCACAAATGCATTTCTGGAAGAATGGTCAAACATTTCCATTACACATTACTAAACCCTGGGGACAGCCTTCCCAGAATAGTTGAAGCTGCAAAGGGAAGGCAGGTGTCCCAATACAATTGACAATATAGTGTGTGTGTGTGTGTATATATATATATATATATATATATATATATATATATATATATATATATATATATATATACTGTATATATCACACTGTTGATATTCCTGTGACACATTTATAAATAAATACCATCCTATCTGTGACAAGGAAAGTGGAGGTAAATAAGACTTTTTCCCTTTTGACGCAAATTGTGCCACATCTTTGAGACCATGTTAATTTTTCTGCATGCAACCGGCACATACATGGGTCTGTCGCAGTTTTTTATTGAGCATCTGTGACACTTATTTCACAGATTGTGTTTTAGCCTTCAATTATGGAACCATTATCTTTAAAGAATAATAGCCTTTGCTTGGCAAAAGCCCTTTTTTTTCAAGCATTTGCTTTAGTTGCACACAGATGTAAGAATTTACTGATGTCTATACTCTGAATCTTGTTGCCAAAAAGATCCTGAGTAAAATGTTTCACAAAGACCTTACATAAATGTGCATAAAGGAGCATAAGCGATTATGCAACCATACATTATTCCAAGAGAATAATAGCTTTCATCAGGTAAAGTTCCTTCTGGTTTTCATACATTTGCTTTAAGAGGAGGTTTGCAGAGGGATACTTTACATGATCGTTTTCCAATTTTGGTGAAATCAGGGTCAGGAATCTGGTATTTGTGGGTTCCCTAACTAAAATCAGTTGTTAAAAAAGTTTGCTTTTTTGCATATTTTAGACATACATTTAAGTCTGTCACTAATTAAACCTCAAAATGTTAACCTAAGATTCAGGAATGTTGATTATGGTTTTGTTCTTTCTTTTGTGTTTTCAAATCTTTTATCAAGTCTTCTAAATCCTTTTGATGGTATACATAAAAAATAGTAAAAATAGAAGTAAATCGTTCCTGAGTCTGGGTAAAACTCCATTATAGAACTTTAAACTGATTATACTACATCATAAATTGGAACTTGATAACTGCTAGCCTCCAAAACTGAGCATACCATTTTTATAGGTGGAATTTATGCTTATGTTTTATTTCACTAAGAGCCCAATAAAATACATGGTCAACTGTCTAGGGGAAACACATTATTTTCTACCATCTTGCATCTATTATTCTGAAGGGGAATTTAGAAGTCAGTCTTAGGAAGTAATATAATATTAACCAAAAGTAGCCAAAAGACAATCGATTATAATTAGGGTTTGTCGTATTTTCAGTTCTTAATTATATGGTTGTATTTACATCACCTGTTTACTTAGCCGTTGATTGCAAAAGGTATGTGGTTACGTTTTTAGTGTGTATAATGTTAGAATGTTTCTATAAAAAGTGTTTGGAAGATTAAAAGGTATATTCTAAAGATTAAGGACATCCATACATTGTCATGATAAAAGTTGCCAGTACTTGTGCTGATCTTGGCATAATACACTGGTAAAGTAATCCTGATAAAGTTTAAAAAAAACAGGCACTGGTATTAAACCAGATAATATCGAATAACAATGCATGAAGCATGTAGTGTGGTCAAACATTTGTAAACAGTTAATATCCTCTGGAATCTTTCTTTCATCAAAAGTAAGGGCTCTGGTGGAAGAATTCCCTTGGGCTTTGTACGCAAATCCACACGGCGCCAAAATGTGCACTTCCAGCGTCTCAATGCACACACAGCATCAAACAATTCCTTCATGCTTAAAAGCACGTTTGTATCAAGCTCTTTGTACAAGGAATGTGAAGTACTTCATTGCACCAGGAAGAATCAAACAATGCTGCTTCAAACTGGAATTTCAAGCTTCTGGGCAGAGCACAGGAAACCCAGGTTCTTTTATTCATTGGAAACAAAAGAATAACAAAGCAGGAAGTAATGGCAACAGCCCTTAATACAAAATCACATGACAGGAAATGACAAACAGAAAAGGGGAGGGAACTCAAAAAAAGGCAGGGGGAGGAAGTGCACACACCCCATCTTAGCTAGCATGGATCCCATTCAGACATTGTTCAAAGTAAAACAAAAATCTAAATTAAGATCATTCTACTCGTTCTTACAGGCTTGAGACAATCTGCGGGGACACTGCCACTGCTGTTGTCAATATATACGGTACAAGTACAACGACAAGGCAGATATCAATGTCCTCTCAAACAGCTATGTATCCATAAGGGGATAGCGAAGTCCGCAAGAGAGATATAATAGGTTTCTCTTGTTATGCGGACTTCGCTTCTCTAATGTGTATAGTCATTGGCAAGCAGTCCAGCGCATTGCGCTTGATATCTACAAACCAATAAATGCCCACACACAGAGAACACATTTTAATACCATAAGAAGGTTTTCATACTGACCGTTTTTACCGCTGGTCTCGATTCAACCCAAGTGCGCTCTGCTAGAGCGCTCCTCGATTAAACATCAGACACAGGGAGACAGATGACAATCTATAAAACACACATCCTAGAATAAAATGTGCACATATATAAAAATGTATACCCAAAGCATTGATTTATAGATGGGTCTCTATTTGAGGGTCCCAGTTTTTATTGTCTTGTTGGTGCATTGTATACACCTCATCACTGACATAAATTCTTTCTGTGGTGAATGCAGGTGTTAAAATGTGTCAATAAATTGATATCTTTAAGCCCATAGCTTGAAGCCAAAAGTTAATAGCTTTATGGGAACTTCAAATTTAATATCCATCTAAATGGAGAGAGAGGAGATGCCAAATGTAACCAACAATGATTTCCCTTTTGTATCTTGTTTATTGATGTTGTATAAAGCAAGAGATAAACTGACTCGAGATGTAAAATTTCCAGAATGTTTTAAGCCATGGGGAAAAGTTTTTGTGCCTGTTTCTTTTTTTTTTTTTATCTGTAAATCTTCAGATTTTTTTTTAAACAAATTCATTGTGGAATAGTTTTTCAAATTGAAAATCATTTTGTTACTCTGGGAACATGAAATGCAGTGTATATAAAAGTATTATGCTTGAAATAAAAGAACAGCTTACTCCGTAAATAAACAAAATGTTATTTTTAAAAATGTAATTATTTATTATAAATTAAATAACAAGGACTGTATATGTTAAGAACATTTCAACTATACAGGAGAACAGATAACCACCCCCCGTTCCCTCATAATAATTTAAAAGCTTTCTGCCAGTATGGCATATTGACCAGGGGTCAAGTCCTGGGGAAAAAAGTGTGGGAACTCCCACCCAAGATCCACTCCCCCACAAAAAAATTAAAAATATGATGCGCTCATATGCATAATAACTAAACCACATGTTTTGTTTTTTTCGATCCACTGTACCTTAGTAATCCTTTATGTTACTGGCCGCTTTCTGTATATGGATTCATCGTGTAGTGTGCAGGTATTCCGTCACTTCCTTGATGCCGCAATGTCTCCTGGGAGCTTTTGTCATTATTCCCAGGAGACATTGCGGAGGTTTGCCACGAGTTATCGCTGGATTTATAAAGAACTTTAAGCATGAGCTTTCTAAATTCCGCGATAACTCGCGGCAGACCTCCGCACTGTCTCCTAGGAACAATGACAAAAGCTCCCAGGAGACATTGCGGCATCAAGGAAGTGACGAAATACCCACACACTACCTGATGAATCCATATACAGGAAGCGGTCAGTAACATAAAGGATTACTAAGGTTCACCTGCACCTGACAGTGACTCGAGCTAAGCATCTCTGCTTGGTAAAGGATTGGTTCAGGCTGCTCGGCTGCTCTAGTCCTGCAAAGGGAACTGCGTTCCTGCTTTGAAAAAAGTGCAGGGACTCCGTTCCCACAGCACTTGAGCCCTGATATTGACAATGTTGATTAAGAAGCAAATATTGCTCTTTATGTATTTGTGTGAGGGAGAGTTTTGCAGCACTTCCTTATTTGAAGATGGTGCTGGTGAAGAAACACTTTGTGACCCAGAAGCAGCATAAAGAGTGTTTCTGGAACGATAATTCTGGAGGGAAAAGCTACTTGCACTTTTATTATGGTCCTCATCATTTCATTCCATAAAGTATTTTTTATGTATTTAGGTCACCTCTGGCATGCTAGGATGTGTTCTGTCATCTTTGTAGCATTTGGAAAAGAAGATGTAAAAACCTTATACAGCCCACTTCCTCTTTCTTGTCTGGTAATTTACCTATTCCCTTCAGTGCCCTCTAGTGGCAGAAATGCTTATTTCTCTTTTTTGAGAACTGCATTGAGAAGTACAGTGTATTCCAGGATTTTAAAAAGAACAAAAAATGTCCAAAATGATAAACAGCGCTGAGATGTTGGTTTAAATGTCCAACTTCATGAATGGCAATTGTATGATGGCAGAAGATCTCATCAATAAGTGAAGATAAAAGTAGGAGGATCCTACACCTCTTCCCAGAGAAAAGACACCACAAGTGGGACACACTCCCCTTCGGGGTACTTACTCACCAGAGGATCTAATAATCAAGGCAATAATGGGTATCTTTCACTCGATCTCCCGTCTCTATAGCTGGGCTCAGTAGGTTTGGTGTTCCACATATATTGGATAAAGCACAGAGAATGCTCCAAATAGTGCAATATCGTTTATTGATGTAACATAAAAACCCACATGTAGTAATACTGCCCCCGCTCCAAATGCACGTACCAAATAGTTAATAAACACAGGCACTTAATAGTGTAGCGTTGCCTTCCTACCGGTTCCGATTCCCCAGGAGATAGCGTTTACAGCACGATGTGCAGATCTCCTTCCTCCTTCCTGGATGAACCACCCGTGGAACGCACGCGTCACTTCCGGATCGTCGTATAGATCCGCCCTGACCGGTTTCGTCCAATGACTTCAACTGAGGGCGTGAGCTGATGGCGTGATTGTGCCCTTTACATATTACTTCCTCATTGCTTATTGGACAGAGAAGGCGCTGTGAATCCGCGTCATTTTGTAAATGTCCACAGCACATAGTGCGAATAAAGCTAGATCGGGAATTTAATTGTATGGGCATACACTGTTGTTAGATAAATGTATTTTGTAAACATTCATTATTAATATGTGTATTAAGATCCCGGACTTAAGGTTAATTGCTATGGATGTCACAAATATAAATTTGAAGTTTTTAAAACCGCGCTATATGGTACTACTGGGGTCATAGGATACCGGTTGGAGACACTCCATATATAGTAAATACATATCAAGGTAAAACAAAAGATTGTGATATACAATAAATAGATTGTGATAAATAAAAAATATAATTTTTCTTTTCTATAGTAAAATAGTTAGATAATAGCTTGATATTATACAGACATAGCATCAATGTATGTTCCATTATTCATACATAGGGTCATGTAGTGAGAGTAGATTACAGTACTCATCATAGGGACCATATATTAAGTGTAAATGAACATATTAATCTGTTAATCATTCCAAAAAAATAATAATAACAATAACAAATATTATCATTATTCCAAAATATTTCTGAAATGTTCCAAAAATATTTAATATTTGATAGTTAAAACTCTATAATTAGACGGTCAGTGTATATCAATATTTAATGTAACTAGAGGATCATCAAATTATTAATGATCATCAAGATATAGAATTAATCAAGCACTAATATATATATAAATATAATATATTATGCAATATAACATATAAAATATACCATAAAATTAAGATATAAAATAATGATAAAATATAATGTATAAAATACGTATAAATACAAGGTAGACAAGGTACCGCAGATAAAAAAAGGGGTGCAAACCATATGTAAGAATAAAACCATATAGGACGTATATGGATGGAATGGAAAATACACCTCTAACATTAACATATTAGGAGGTTATTGTCATATACTTATAAAGCTCAATCAGTAATCACTTATGAAACAATTGATATCCAGCTCAACATTTAACCCTCTCGGGGCAAGAGTATCTACAGAATGGATCCATTTTGTTTCAAGTTTGGAAAGCTCTCTTACTCGGTTACATCCCCTCCAGTTGGGGTTCAAATGTTCAACTCCCCAAAATCTCAAACCAGCTGGATTTTCATTGTGGTGCAGTTTGAAATGCAGGGATACATTGTGGTCCTTGTAACCGATTTTTATGTTGGCTATATGTTCTGCGATTCTTTTTCTCAATTTCCTTTTTGTTCGGCCCACATAGAGCAGTTTGCATGGACATTCGAGTACATATACTACATATGTGGTATTACATGTGATGAAATCTTTGATTGGAAATATGGTGTTATTCCGAGATGTGAAGTTATCTAAACCTCTAACTAAATTAGTCACATCGTTACACGGACCACATTTTCTGCATGAGAAAAAACCATCTTTCTGCCAAAAGGTAGCAGGTTTGCTTGGTGGGTTAAGAATTTTTTTAACAATTTTATCCCCATAATTTGGAGCTTTTCTATATAGGAAGCTGGGCTTCGTTGGAATTACATTTCTGAGAACTTTGTCTAAAAACAGAATGTGCCAATGAGAGGAGAAGATTTTTTCTACCTCCTTATATTGCGAATGATAGCCCGAAATGAAACTCCATTCATGATTAGACCGTATTTTGACTGGCTGATTATTGGGAGCATCAGGGGGAAGAGAGGTAACCAAGAGTTCCTCTATAATCACATCTAGTTTACTTTCAATGTAACCCTTTTCCATAAACTTCTTCTTTAGGATTAGAGATTGTGAGATATAATCGTTATCTTTTGAAGAGTTCCGACGTACTCTCATGAACTGGCCCTTTGGTATATTCCTCAACCATGTAGGATGATGTCCGCTCTGTGTCGGTAAAAAGCTGTTAGCATCTGTGGGTTTAAAATAAACCTTTTTACCCAATTTATCACCATCTCTATATATCTGTTATTATTATTAAGTATCCTTAAAAAGGTCTCTAGTGATGCAAGGGTTCCGGTCCAAATGAAGAAAAGATCATCGATATATCTACGATACAGTAATAGTTTGTTTCTCTTGGTATTAAAAATGGTTTTATCTTCCCATTCTGCCATGAATAGGTTGGCTATGCTCGGGGCAAATTTAGCCCCCATGGCAACGCCTCGTCTTTGGGAATAGAATGTATTATCAAACCAAAAGTAGTTGAGGCGTTGCCATGGGGGCTAAATTTGCCCCGAGCATAGCCAACCTATTCATGGCAGAATGGGAAGATAAAACCATTTTTAATACCAAGAGAAACGAACTATTACTGTATCGTAGATATATCGATGATCTTTTCTTCATTTGGACCGGAACCCTTGCATCGCTAGAGACCTTTTTAAGGTCTACACTATTAAGTGCCTGTGTTTATTAACTATTTGGTACGTGCATTTGGAGCGGGGGCAGTATTACTACATGTGGGTTTTTATGTTACATCAATAAACGATATTGCACTATTTGGAGCATTCTCTGTGCTTTATCCAATATATGTGGAACACCAAACCTACTGAGCCCAGCTATAGAGACGGGAGATCGAGTGAAAGATACCCATTATTGCCTTGATTATTAGATCCTCTGGTGAGTGAGTACCCCGAAGGGGAGTGTGTCCCACTTGTGGTGTCTTTTCTCTGGGAAGAGGTGTAGGATCCTCCTACTTTTATCTTCACTTATTGATGAGATCTTCTGCCATCATACAATTGCCATTCATGAAGTTGGACATTTAAACCAACATCTCAGCGCTGTTTATCATTTTGGACATTTTTTGTTCTTTTTATGATCTTTATTTTATATATCTATCTAACTGGCTTTGACTGGTTAGATTTTAAATAGCTGCTTATCTGTTTCCTTTTGATATAAATTGGATTCTAGAAATACAATTTTGCAATTTTCTGCTATCTAATTTTGCTGCATAATTAACAGGTTCTTCTGTGACCAGTTTTTTCTATATTCAGAAGTTAATACGCACTGAGGCGCTGAGCGGTGACACTAGGCCTGGTGTTACTCTTCCTTTTCTATTCCAGGATTTACTTGTCTTCAGCTGAGAGAACATGCAATAAATTAACCACTTACCGCCTGTAGAATGTCCATGGACATCCTTTTGGTTTCAGTGGTTATACCAGATTGATGCCTGCACCTTAAAATGTAAGAGCCCCCTGTCCCACCGTGCTTACACGCAAATGCATGTGTTACTCCCGCATGGATATGTAAACAGTGATCACACCACACATGTGAGATATTGTCGCAAACGTCAGAGCAAGGACAATATTGCCAGTCCTTATGTGCAGCTCTAAACTTGTAACCTGTAAAGGCATTTAAAGTGTTGCCTATGGAGAAGTTTAGGGGTGTAACATCTTTCACATCATACAAAAACAAAAATAATTTGGGCTAACTTTTGTGTATTTTTACTTTATTTATAAAAGTGCTTTTATTTTATTTTTTCGTTTTTTAAAACCACTGTGTGTATACCAATTTATTCTATAGGGCATCTGGTAAAAGAAAAGATATATATATATGTATATATATATATATATATAAATATATATATATTTATAAGTAATTTTCTAGCAAAAAAAGTTGATTTTTAAATGCCGAAAAATTATCGTGTGTACGCGGCATTACTGTTAGAAACTGTTGAGGGAATCAGGACTTGCTTCAGCAAGTGAAAACTTGCTGACATTTATCCTGTCACATTCAGTCAGCTAATTTTTATAAATACTTCAGTTAGAAGGAAATCACAGACTCTGAGTTATTGAAGGTCATTTTGAGGGACAGAACTCGCAGATCTCTTCTTCTACCTCTCAAGCAATTCTGCAGTCTTTCTGGGTTTATCATTTCTGTCACTCAGCAAAGAGTATTAGTTGCTCTTTTTATATAAGATTTTTTTTTATCCAGTTGGAAATTCGCAGTTCAGCTTTAGTATCCAATAATGACTAAAAAAGGAAGTAGGAAAGTAGAAGTGAAATTTAAAGCATATCTCCATACAAACTGCTAATAACACAATTGAAAAACATACATTTAAGCGGTTTTATTTGCCAAAGGATTTTCTACTCTATATAACACTCTGAGTGAGTAAAAAACGTATATAGCGCAGTACATGCGAACTAAATCGCCTCTGGGCGCTCGTTGTTCCTGTCTCTCTTGACATCAAAAGAGATGAGTTTTGATCTGTCTTCTGAAGGCCAGGTGGTTCTCCTCCAACCGAATGCTGGTTGGTAAAGCGTTCCATAGTCTGGGACCTTGGAGTGCAAATCTTCTTTCCCCTTTGGACTTGTATTTGGCTTTGGGTATCTGGAGTAGATTTTGGTCGGTGGATCGCAGAACGCGATTGGAGTTATAAGCTTTTATTTTTTCACATAGATATTGGAGGGCCTTCCCATGGATACACTTATGCATCAGACAGAGTGCTTTAAAAGCAATTCTGTCTTTTACTGGCAACCAGTGAAGGGTTCTCAACGAAGGTGAGATTGATTCCCATGTTTTTTTTCCAGTCGCAAGCCTGACGGCCGTGTTTTCAACGACTTGCAGACGAGAGATTTGGTACTTTGGGAGTCCGAGGTATAGGGCATTTGCATAGTCCAGTCTGGAGTTTACAATTGTTCCCACCACGACTGCTATGTCTTCTTTAGGAATAAAAGGAATTAGTCTTCGTAGTAGGCGCAGCAGATGGTGATATCCGCTGACTACTGACCCTATTTGTGCATCCATTGTCATGTAGGTGTCGAAGATGACCCCGAGACTTTTGACTTTGGCGCTAGTTGATTCTTACGACTGGTGTGAAACAGGGGAAGCTCTGTTTTGGAACTGTTGAGTTTAAGATAACTCGTTGTCATCCAGTTTTCTATCAAAGAGAGTCATGTCTCTAGACTGCGATGATGATCCTTTTTGTAGCAGATGCGAAAATACAATTGTGTGTCATCTGCATATGAGTGATAAAGTAGTTTTTGGCTACTGATGATTTCAAAGAGAGGGCTAGCATAGATGTTGAACAGCATCGGCGACAAAGGGGATCCTTGAGGGACTCCGCATGACGCCCTGCGTTTTTCAGAAGTGAAAGGTCCCAATTTCACTATTTGTGATCGGTTTTCCAGAAAAGAGGAGAACCAGGATAAATCACTTTCTGCGACTCTGGCTACTTCTGCTAGCCGAGTCAGTAATAGTTTGTGATCTACCGTGTCGAAAGCTGCGCTTAGGTCCAACAGGACTAGAAGACAAGATTCTCCTTCGTCTGTGGCCTCTAGAGCGTCATCACATATTTTGAGTAGTGCTGTTTCCGTCCCGTGTCCAGGACGGAAACCTGATTGGAATGGATCGAGTACATTATGGGTATCTAGATGCTGTTGCAGCTGTTGTACCACTGCTTTCTCCATTACCTTGGAGAGGGCGTTCAGGCCTCTTATAGCAGGCCTGTTATGGGATGACGGTGTGTTTGGTCTTTGGGGTCGAGGGTGGGTTTCTTAAGGATGGGTTTGATTATGCCCTGTTTCAATTGGGAGGGCAC
Source organism: Rana kukunoris (assembly GCA_029574335.1). NCBI lineage: Eukaryota > Metazoa > Chordata > Amphibia > Anura > Ranidae > Rana > Rana kukunoris. The sequence goes on from CM056053.1 coordinate 160,970,481, forward strand.
TATGCCTTCCCAACAGGACTGGTTTATCAGCTGCTTGATAGGAGGTGCCAGAATGCCGGCACATTCCTTCAGCAGTTTGGTGGGGATGATATCATTAGGCACTGTGCTATTTCGCAGAGTACCGATGATATTTTTTGTGGCATTGATGGAGATGGGTCTGAGAGTGAACTGTTGATTGCGGTGAATTTGTGTGGGTGTTGGGGGAATGGTTGAGGGGGGATTGAGGGGGGTACTGTTTTGCTGAATGCTTTTTCGGATTCCCTCAATTTTATTAATGAAATAATCCGATAATTCATTGCAGAATTCTTGACTTTGTGAGTTAGGGGCTTCAAGACAGCCTGGATTCATGGCCTGGGTGACAAGCTTGAAGAGTTCGCGGGGGCGGTTTAGGGCATTGGTGATGGCATTGGAAAAGTGATTTTTTTTGGGCTTTGAAGATTTCTTTGTGGTATTTATTTGTTATTACCATGTAGATGGTGTGGTTTTTCCTCTGAAGAGCTTATTTTCCAGGCGGCTTCCGCCCTTCTGCGCTCTTGTTTCAGCAACGACAACTGGTCGTTAAACCAGCTGGAGTTGTTTTTTCGGATGCAGATTTTGCGTTTTGGAGCTACTAAGTCAGCTGACTGTAGTAGAGCCGTGTTGATGACATCCAGGGTTTCTGTGGCTGTTAGGTGTGGTTGGATTGTTTTTATTTTATTCTCTAACGTTGTTTTGAAGTGCTCCGAATGCAGTTTCTTCTAAGGCCGCGTACACACGATCAAATCTGTCTGCTGGAAACGGTCTGCCAGACCGTTTCAGCAGACAGATTCGATCGTGTGTACGGGCAAACAGATGGATTTGGCCAGCCGAGAGATTTGAAAAGTATGCTTTCAAATCTCTCGGCTGGGAACCCGTCCGCCCGACATGTCTGCTGGTTAGTATGCCAACCAGCAGACATATCTGCTCGCACACGCGTCAAATGGTTCCGACGCATGCGCGGAAGTGTTTTACTTCCTGGTGCGGTGACGTGGAGGCGTCAACACACAGCGCTGTCTGCCGGCGGGGATTTTGGTTTGATCGTGTGTACACAGGTTGAAATCCCCAAGCAGCAATTTTTTTTTGCTGTTTAGGGTATAAGTGGAGATGAACTCTGTTAAAGATGAGAAAAACTGCGATTTTGGACCCGGTGGTCTATAGCAGAGTAGAATATGGACGGTCTCCTGGTGATTTGTTTGAAGTTGTAGAGAGAGGGTTTCCATGAATGGAAGAGGGTTTTGAAGGACTGGTTTAGTGATCGTAAGGTGAGTCTTCTGGATCACCGCCAGGCCTCCCCCTCTTTGCCCCACTCTATTTTCTGTTATGATGCGATAGTTATTGTCACTTACCTGATGGGAGGCTGAGATGACGAGGTCGGCCTCTCTTGTATCTCCAGTCCCGGCACCGCGGGAGATGGAACAGAGGACACCAGGGGACTGGAGGAACATGAGTGCCTGTGGTAGGGATATCGACAGCAGGGCGCTGGAGATCCAACAAGGTGTAGTTTCTGAGGGTCTTGGAACAGGACTTATGCTGGAAGCCGCAGGAGCAAGCTGCAGGCGTTCAAGGTTGCTGGATCGCAGGCACCAGAAGTCAAGGCGGGTCATGCGGATAGCTGGGTCAAGAGGCAGGCGGGCAGCGAGGTACCAGGCAGTAGCGGTGTCAGGTGGGAAGCCAGAGTCAGGAACCAGTAATCAGGGAGTAACAGAGCCAGTAGCGGGTCAGAGCAAGCCGGGTTCAGCAACGGGAGATCATCAAGACAACACAGGATTCAGGTAACAGGGTACACGCTGAAGATCAGTCAGCAATAAGTCTAGGCCAGAGCACTTCCTTAAATAGGCAGCGAGTGCTAATTGGCGTTAGGGACGTGCACGGTGTCCGCCGCGCATTGGCGCGCGCGCGTGCGTGCATTGGTATGCCCGTGTGTGCGCGCACATGCGCATTGGTGCTCCTAGGTTTCTCAGGGCGCCCGTGTGCGCGCACATGCGCCAGAGGGCGCCTGGGACAGACGGTTACAGTTCTCTTACAGTTATCTAGCACCAGTTCACTTAGAATGGTGTTACAGTCGGCTGTAAGCCAGCTTTCTGTTATAAAGAGGCAGTCTAAATCGCATTGTAGGATGAGATCATGGATTTATAACCGGTGTCTTACTGACGATCTTGTGTTGACCAGAGCGCATGATATGCGCTTTGGTTGGGATGATAGGAAGTGGTGTTTGACTGTCGGTCGTCAATCGATTCTAAACAGTCGTTCAGTCCTAAGGGCGTTTTCAGTGATGATGGGGGGGGGGAGGATTTGCTGAATCCTGCCTCCCTGTTTGATCCAGAGGAAGGCGAAAAACCCCTGTTCGTGCAATGCCAATATGCCGTGGCAGGGGAAAAAAATTCCTTCCTGACCCCCGGGGGGCGATCAGACGTGTCCCTGGATCAAATGCTTGAGGGAAAAAAAAGAGGTGGTGGGTACACAATTGGCAGTTGTTGCGTTATAGATGGGGTGGGGGGTGCGTGGTAGGGATACCCCAGTTGCAGGGGTATACCTAGATGGATGCCCAGTAAGGATCAGTGCTCCAGCCAGGGGTTGTGCGGCTGGGTGGCACGATCGTGTGGGCTGAAACGGCTCAGGGATGTCAGGTGGTGGATGGGGATCCTGCTGGCGTACGGGGGGATTGTATCCTGTTTGAGGGGTGTTTTTAAGGTTTTTGGGGTTTGCTGGGTGTGAAAACGTGCGGCAAGCCGCTAGGCCGCGGGTGAAGCCGCGGTCTTTCCTAGATTAGCGGCCGCCGATCGTTCCACGAGGTGGCGCTTGCCGCAGCGGCTTGTCCTGAAAAGGACGGCCGCCAAAAGGTGCTCAGGGAGGTGGATAGAATAGCCCTGTGTCAGGGGCTTACCTTTGAGCCTCTGTGGGAAAGGCCATAGCCGGACTGAGGGAGGTCAAGGGGAGAGAGAAATGGCTGGGTTCTAGATGCGATGGTGTGCGCTTTGCCGCAGGGGGCTGGGAGGAGCGCACCTGCCTACTGACTGTCTGCCTGTCTGGCTTGTCCCTGAGTGGAGCAGACTCGTCGGAAGCGTCCTACTCCACCTACCGGCTGCTCTGACTGACTGCATGTAGTTTCCTAACTGGCAAGTTACTGTGTAAGAACTCTGAACTTTCACAGTTGCCTAACCAGGTCAACTCCACTATTGTATTCTATATTTCATGGAGGTCAGAAGGAGGAACCAGTGAGGCCTTGTACACACGATAGGATTTATCCGATGGAAACGGTCCGACGGACCGTTTCCATCGGATATGTCCGCCAGGCTGTTTTCATCCGATGGCTGTACACACCATCGGATCAAATTCCCCGCCGGCGGACAGCGTGGTGACCCGGCGGTAACGTTGACACCGCCGCATCACCGCATCAGGAAGTGAAACACTTCCGCGCGCATGCATCGAATTCATTCACAGGATCCGACGCATGTGCGGACAGATATGTCCGCTGGTTAGGCGTACTAACCAGCGGACATATCCGACGGGCAGCTCTCCGGCGGAAAAGTTTCAAAGCATGCTTTGGAACTTTTCCGCCGGAGAAATCCGTCCAAATCTGTCCGCCGGCCCCTACAGACGAGCGGATTTTTCGGCTGAAATGGTCCGTCGGACCATTTTCAGCGGATAAATTCCCTCGTGTGTACGAGGCCTCAGAGTGTTGAGGGTTCTGGGAGATCAAAATTCTCAGAGGTTTTGGTTTCTCAGTGGACTTTACATGCAGATTTCCCAGGATTGGAGCAGTGTTGAATGGTGCAAGCAGCAGGAAGTTGAGCATGTACACTTGTCTTTTAAAGGTATGGATTAATTTAAAATCTAATATAGTGCTAGGATTACTTTAATCATTATAATATCACATTGTATACCCAGAGTTAGAGGCATAGCTAGATACATACTCACCATAATGTAAAGTTTATTTCAGCGCCCCTCATTTGCATAGTGCCCCACAGTATTAACACTTAGGCAGACCAAGTGGCAGTGGGAATATCCTCAATGGCGGAGCTGTGTATGGTACCTACTAAGCAATGAAAGCATGTGTGCAGCTAAAAATCCATTGCACTTGGTGACATGATATTTCAGATTTTGTGACAATGTTTAGGGGTATGTCTGCAGCTATCTCTGCATTTTGACCTGGCTTTTAGCAGCCTCCCTGCAAAGTTCTGCCATGGCAGATGTTCTGACAAGAGCTATGTGTTAAAATAAGAAATTCACCCTACATACGCAAAATAATTTAAAAGTCCCTAACACTTGACTCTTTAATAAAAAAAAAATTCCATGGAGTGGAGTCCAGCATTCTCTTCCTTGCAGATGAAGTTCATCATATGCCCAGGCACACTGTGAGTCTATGACAGGTCTCCTAGACCTGTCAGACAAAGTCCATATTCCCATCGCACACGTTCCTGGATTGAGCTCTTTAACCACATCAATACTGGGCACTTTCACCCTCTTCCTGCCCAAGCCATTTTTCAGCTTTCAGTGCTGTCACACTTTGAATGACAATTGCGCGGTCATGCAACACTGTACCCATATTACATTTTTATAATCTTACCCCCACAAATAGAGCTTTCTTTGGTGGTATTTGATCATCTCTGCAGTTTTTATTTTGTGCGCTATAAACAAAAGAGCGATAATTTTGAAAAAAAAAGCAATATTTTTTACTTTTTGCTATAATAAATATTCCCTAAAAATATATAAATAAAAAAAAATGTCCTTAGTTTTGGTCGATATGTATTCTACATATTTTTGGTAAAAAGCGCAATAAGCGTATAGTGATTGGTTTGTGCAAAAGTAATAGTGGCTACAAAATAGGGGATAGATTTATAGCATTTACATTTTTTTTTACTAGTAATGGCGGCGATATTGTGGTGGACACATCGGACACTTTTGACACTATTTTGGGACCATTCACATTATTACAGCGAACAGTGCTATAAATATGCACTGTTTACTGTGTAAATGTGACTAACAGGGGAGGGGTTAACACTAGGGCGTGATCAAGGGGTTAGATGTGTACCCTAGTGAGTGATTCTAACTGTAGGGGGAGAGGACTGACTAGTGTTATGGACATAGTAATATCACACTTTAATATTTAAAATAAGCGATTAAAACCCTTTTGTCTATATAAAAATTAAATCAAAGAATAGCGGTGCGAAAAAGAAAAAAGGATTACATTTATTGATACAGAGAAGAAACTTGTATTACTCCAATATTCATGACTATAACATAACAGATACCACCTTTAAAACCATTATGATATCCATGTTACACAATAATACACATAGGTATATTGCTTCAATGGACACAGCAGTATATCAAGACAAGTTGTAGGAAAGGAAAAAATGACAGAGATGGAGAAAATTAATGATTAGAAATTACCAAATATCCCTAGGTGATGTTACAGGTATAGTGTTGCCAAATTACAAGGGTAACTAAGGCCTAACTCAGATATGGTTACAATGGACATCCACAGACTCCTAATATACTCTTAGGCAAAATCTTAAGATAAAGGGAAGTAGGGAGAAGGAGAGAGAGAGGGAGAGAAGGAGGAAGAAAAGGAGAGAGAGAGAGAGATATTACGTCACCATGCTCCTCAGATCAGGTCATCATCTCCAGGGAAAAAAAGGGAGACTATGGGCTGCATTCTGAGATATATATATATACACCTTTGTAAAACCCCACCCCTCCTCAACCCCTCTTCTATATGGTCAGACTTCAAAGGATAGCTGGGTTTGCCTAGTCCTTCACATAAGCCAGGACACCGTTCTTACTGTGCCTTGTCACCCCCCCCCCCCCCATTGAAGTAACATCCCTATACCAACAAATGGTCAGATAAGAACCTTTTGTCAGATGAAATTCCACAGCTGAGTATGCTGTTAATTCTATACATGTTCTGACACTATAGAGTCATTGAAAGATACATTTAAGTCACATTAATAACACATCTTCGTGTTATAAATATGGATTTGAAAAATCTCCACCACACTGGGGGAGGTGACCGATCAGTGTCCCTTTGTACACCAGTCTCCTCTCCCTGACAGAATGTGGATCTCTGTGTTTACACACAGAGATCCACGGTCCTGCTCAGCTACTGGGCAATCGCGGGTGCCCGGCGGACATCGCGAAGGCGAGGACATCATATGACGTCCTCCCAGAATGAGAGGCTTATCGTCCCGCCGTCATTTGATGGTGGGCGGTAGTCTTGTGGTTAAAGTGGTGGATGCTGTAGCGTCCGCCAGCTGGATAATGGAACCTGTGCAATAAGTAGATATTTGCCAGCACACCAAGAATCTTCAATCTCGTAAAAACTATTTTTATTTGAGAAAGCTTGCATCGCAAGAAAATATAATGCAATGCTTCGGAGCCACGCAGGACCTGTGTGGATCCGAAACATTGCACTATACTTTCTTGTGATATGATCTTTCTTGATTAAAAACAGTTTGGACAAGATTGACGATCATTGAGGTGCTGGCGAATATCTACTTATTATAAACCTGGCAGAGATTTATAGCATGTCTGCACCTCCGCAACATGTCACAAAATGCCTCCCAGGATGTGTGATGTAGAAATCTTAGAAGGCAATGAGTGGCAAGATATGCCATTATTGCCTAGGAGAGTATGAAGAAAGTGAGGAAAAATAAAATAAAAAGGTATCTACTTTGAAATAAAAAAAAAATCTGCAATCTTGTAAGAGGGAGCAGTGACCAGGCAGGATAGGATGTAATTTAAATGGATCAAGGTCAGCTTTAATGTGTTCATTCTAATAATCAATTAATTTGTTTCTTAATTGAATTATTAATAGTTAATACTTTTGCTGCAAATTGGTTACACATTAAGTTGAAAGATTAACCATCACCTAAGTTGACCTAGTTGTAGTCTAGAATATATTTTAGATGTGTTTTACCAGTGTATTTTTTTTTCCAAATGTAATTCCCACTCTGCATTCCCTAGTAAAGTGCATACAGGACTTCCCTTATGCTTGCTTGTTGATTTAGGCCAGTCCTAGAGGAGTTGTGATACATCTGTTACAATATTCCCCCTTACTTCACTGATGGCTAGGGAAAGCAGAACTTCCAAGGGCAAGATTGTTTTTTTTTATTTCCTTGGGCCCACCGAATTAGCCTAATTTTCAACAAATTTTCCCAGGCATGGTGGCACCTTATGTAAAGATGGAACCATATATAAGTCCCTTAATTCTTCACCAACTCCCGTCACTGATTTAATGGAGAGATGTACAGCTTGTAACTCCCTCTATGAATTGAAATACACAATTGTCAGGTATTTTTTGCTCTTGGCAGCTTTAAACACTTTGACCTACAGGTATTTGCAATTTCTAAACTGGCATGACAGAACTCAGGAGTCAGTGCCATTTAAATTCCTTCCTTGGCAAAAAATATACTGTGGGCACACATAAAAATTACATCTTCATGTTTTGCCTATAGTATTTAGGATGTAAAACCAAGGTACAGCGCTGTGCATAAATTGATAAATCGGCATACACGTGACATAATTAAATTCATGCGAAGAAGTGAAAAAAGTCCAATAATAAGAATCCACAAAAATAGTTAAAGAATGTCTATGAAGATTGTGAAAGATATATGTACATATAAAAAGTTCATAAACGATGATATGTGACAAAAATGAAGTTCCACGACCAAAAAGGACACCAACTCGTGTGTTGTAGTCTCCTTACCAAAAATGTAACAAGCGCAGGGATGTTTAAAGTCTTCCCGGGCAGACTATCTCCAGATGGGTGTGCTGAAAGGACCAATCCAAAAGTACCTCGTTCCAATGGGTGTAAAACTGGATCAGAATCTCATAAAATAAGAAATAAGGGGAGACCCCCATAGTGTATTAACGTAATAAAAGCGGGTTTGTTAAAATAAAGAATTGCACTTACAATTAAGAGGGCAATAAAGCGCAAAGATTATAAAGGAAGCGGCGTCTCCTCTGAGCCGTCTCCCATCTGCTGAGCTCCGTATAGCATGTCTCCGTCAATGTTGCAGTATTGCATGGGTAATGTGTGATGACGTTTCCAGCTAAGACACACCTACACGTTTCGTCATCGTCGGAGATATCCCTGATGACGTCTTTTTGATGACGAATGGTGTGGGTACCCTGATCACAAAACTGCAAAGACTACCACTAAAGATATATTTTGTATCCTTCAATTCAGGAATTGAGAAAGTACTGAAGGTAGGGTGTCAACAAAACAATCACACATCTAGTTTTTAAAAAATCCAAGCTACCAAACTTCACTCATTACAGGATTCATTGAATGAGAGAATGCACAGTATGTGTTGGATTGCTCTTGGTAAGCTGTGTTTGCTGGTAATCCTACCTATTCTTTTTACTTTTCTGATACAAGGAAAGGCTTTTTTTTAAATGTATTCTTCTGCATTATAGATGTATGGGCCACGTAAATTTCTCCCTATGATACAAAATTCTGAAGTATTTTATTTTAAAGAAAATATAATACATTTGTAATATAATGAAAACCTGGTATTACACTGTGATCTTTAAGTACAACGCATTTCTTTGATTTTTTTGTGCCTTGCATAGTAACCAACTTAAAACCTGGCAACTAGGAAATATCCATTATAGCTCCTTCCTTGGAGCACCACTTCTTGATAGATGTATTGTGACAAATTGCCAACATTAATATCTCAATTTTCATTCTACACTTGGTTTACCAGCAGGCATATTGAAGGTCAGGTGCAAAATACGCTCACATTTTTTTCTTGCCATGTTTCTCTCGTAGGCAATGGAAACATCTTGGTGTACTAGTGTAGGAATGAACTTCTAGCACGGTTTACATGATCTATGGGGCTATATGGACCCATATGTAGTATGTGACAATGATTAAAAAGTCTTTCCCTCAATATTACTATAATGCTAATGTGCCTGCTTTATAATTATGCTTAATAATTATAGCTGTACCCCATAGTACTATAATTAGTTTAGAATAGAAATGTAAAATTAGTAACATTTATAAATAATATTTTAACTTCTTTGCTTTCCTCTTGCTTTGTGTCTTTATGGTCAAAACTTTTTAATATAGCCTAGGGAAGGATTAGAACTCTTGTCAGGATTTAATGCCATCAGAAGCTCTGTTGGGGAGATTTCTTCACTTATTGTCTGATAAAACGGTTGTTCCTAGGACAGGATGTCAGAAGAAAAAATCTAATGGTAACATAACACATACAGAAATGTAATTATTTTATTCAGGTAACTAGGGGATGCTAGAACCTCTGTCACAGAACAAAAAGTGAGTTTCCCTAATGGAGCCCCAGATAGAAGAAAAATCTGTTTTGCCTGTAAGATAATTCATATTTTTGCCTATCCATTCTGGTAATACATATACCGCTGCTAATCAGTGGGATCACTCTAACATCCTACATTTCTTCTTCCTGCATTAGCCCTACTGCTTCATAGGGCACAGGACAGAAATGGCGAGGTTGACCTTTAGTTCAGTTAGGAGGCAGAGAAGAAACCTAGGAAGTTGAATAGTTGATCTATTTAGTTATCTGAAACCATGCAGAACTTATTACTAATTTCATATAAAAACACATCTGGTTAGCTGGTACCACAACATGATTAAATTCAATGTAAGTTGTAAACAACAAGAGCACTGGGAAAATAAAATTACTTCATTTTAAGGAAGAAAAGAAAAGAAAACAAGGCTGAGAGATATTCTCCGAGACTTAGGCCAGGGAAACATGGATGGAAATTCTGCTGCCCTGTACACACGATCGGTTTTCCTGACATGCCAAAACCCAAATATTTTCCCAACGTGATTCCTCTCAAGCCTGCCTTGCATACACACGTTCATTCAAAAACTGCTTGACCAAAGCTTAGTGACGTACAACACGTATGATGGCACTATAAAGGGGACGTTACATTCAAATGGCGCCACTCTTTGGGCTGCTTTTGCTGATCCTCGTGTTAGTAAAAGTTTGATAAGAGATGAGTTGCGCTTTTCAGTCTTCGTGCTTTTCCGTCCGTTACAGCGTGACGAATGTGCCATCTCCATTACGAACGCTAGTTTTACCAGAACGAACGCTCCTGTCTCATACTTGATTTTGAGCATGCACATTTTTTTTCCCCTCGGAAAAGCATACACACACGAACAGTTTTCGCGACGAGAAAAAGACTGACGGGAAACACAACGGTTTGAATTTTTTTCTAGGCAGTTTTCTTGTTGGGAAAACTGCTATGGAGCATACACATGACTGGTTTTCCCAACCAATCTAAAAAATGACAGTTTTCTTGTCGGGAAAACCGGTCGTGTGTATGAGGCATACCAGTTGAGCAGGGACTGGCCTAGTTTGGATATTTGTATTGGCACTGTGGCTGTACAGAAGTCGATCTACTGATCATCTGTTGTACAACCACCCTGTTGGGTTTCCCCTACTCAATCAGCATGGCAGGCTATAGCTTGCAATGCGATTTGTGTATTCTATCCAACTGTTGGTCAACAAGTCTCTCACACCTATGCTTGAGGTCCCACCACTGCGCTCATGCAAATGATCTACCCTGGAGCTGCCACTTAAAGTAATAGTGAAATGTAAAAAGTATTTTAAATGAAAAAATTGTGGAGCTAATGTCACAATATTAAAGTGAAAACAAATCCTAAAACAATTCCTATGACACCATGTGATGGTGAAAATAGCAATTATAAATTGACATACAATACAATTAAATTAACATAAATAAGGGCTGAAAATAGATTTAAATTAAAGTCCATAAAAGTGATAAACTTCAAGTGACCACAATACACCGCCACAGTGTGCTATCCAGAAGTTTGCCTTTTATGCTTTTTGTGGTTGGATTGATGCGAGTTTAATGGTTAAAGATTTTGTTTTCTACAATATTTTTTACGTTATTTCACTATTGGAAGCACTTATTTTCATTTACATGTGGAGTAATCCTCTTCTGTTGTGCACGGTCGGATATCGGAAGTACTTTTAACCCGGGTGGGTTTAAAAGTGTTGATGTCAAGCATGAGAGTGCAAGGCATTTAAATTTGGTGAGTGCGTTTTTTAAGGGGAGCAGAATCACTGTCACAAACGTTGTGGTTGAAGGAAGTTCAGTTTCCGTATTAACCATAGAAGAGTTGTCACTGAGTTAATCACTTAAAGTTTATCACTTTTATGGACTTTAATTGAAATCTCTTCTAAGTCATTGAAATGTGGTGATGGTGACTGTGCTGTGTAAAACCAAACAAAAGGTAATGCAAAACTCACTGGGTGAGTGGGTGAACCACTAGGGACAGTATATCTCCTATATGGTATGGTGTATTATAAGTAGATTAGCTAACAAAGCAACATGAACTAGTCATGCAAGCTCAATAGACACTCAAACAAGCATGTACATAGGCATAATGTGAACAAAACATATATATACAGCACATGAAACACTGCAAGTGTTCACGTTCGAACATGAAATAGTGAACACATATAGTGTAAGGACAAAAATAGAAAATAATAAAGCAGTGATTAAAGTCTTATAAATCGGTGATCCCGAGACAGAGAACCAAGCTTCAGTGTTGAGGGACAGACTTCAGTGCAAACACCTCTTGTGGTTCCTAAATGCTCACCTCACGGCTATGGCATGGACCGCCGAAAAAAACACCACAGGTGTGTACTCAAACAGATGCAGCAAAACTTGTATGTAACTGAAGGACTACAAGTTTTGCTGCATCTGTTTGAGTACACACCTGTGGTGTTTTTTCATAGAATTGTATATATGGTGGTTTTCTATTTATTTACGATTTTTTTTCTGTGAATGAACTAGATGTGAAAATGTGGAATAGACTCCTTTTAAGAACTACTACTACTACTTTTTAGAGGAGATTACATGGTAGTTGATCTAGGGAATATCTAATTGCCTCCTGAGGGATTAAGAAGGATTTTTCCCCACTGGAGCAAATTGGATCATGCTTTAGTGGGGGGTTTGCCTTCCCCTGGATTTGCTATGGCACAGGTATCAAACACAAGGCCGTGGGCTGAATACGGTCCTCCAGGTCATTTCATGTGGCCCTCACATCCCCCACCTGCTCTCAGCAGTCAGCAGCATAGAGAACAGGACTTCTCCACCAGATCCTGCACTTCTCTATCCAGCCCTCCTGGCAGCAGCACAAGGCAAAGGGGTGCACTGATGTAAGGGATAGTGGGGTTGATGCTCGACTTCTGATGGTGGGGGGCTCTTAAAATCTGTAAGGGGGGTGGGGTGCTGATACAACTGGCCCTTTGAGGGCAACCATAATGCTGATGTGGCCCACAAGCAAATTGAGTTTGACATCTCTGTGCTATGGTATATGATTGTGTATATTGAGGTTTTATATTTGCGTTTTTTAATTATTATTATTATTATTGGTTATACTATGGACTAGTATCTTTTTTTCAGCCATGTAACTTAGTTATGCCGCATACACACGATCGGTTCGTCTGATGAAAACTGTCTGATGGACCCCTTTCATCAGACGAACTGATTGTGTGTGGGCCCCATCGTTTTTTTATCCATCGGTGAAAAAACTAGGAGCTTGTTTTAAAATTATCTGATGGTTAAAAAAACGATAGAAAAAGACGATCGTCTGTGGGCACGTCCATCGGTTAAAAATCCACGCATTCTCAGAATCAAGTCGGCGCATGCTTGGAAGCATTGAACTTCATTTTTCTCAGCATGTCGTTGTGTTTTACGTCACCGCGTTCTGACACGATCGTTTTTTTAATTGATGGTGTGTAGGCAAGATTGATGAAAGTCAGCTCCATCGGATACCTGATGAAAAAATCCATCAGACCGTTTTTATCGGATGAACCGATCTTATGTACAGGGCATTAAACTGTCCTTTCAAATATGTGCTACACAACGATTTCGTGAGAAGCAGCAATAGTTTACTGTCGGAGTAAATATGTAAGTGCACACGAGTAATATGGCTTGAATCATTGACAGAAAATTTGTTTTCTGTTAACTTGATGAAAGAGGCCACTGTTATGCTGCTAAGGTATACAATATTTTATGGCATTTTCATTTTACATTAATACAATCCTATTAAGCTCTGTCTGTGAACAATTCTTGAAAACAGAGCATATATAAAGTATTATACTATTCAATATTTCCTCTTGCTCCCATTGTATGATTGTCACTGTAAGTATATATATTATACCTGTCAGTACCTGAAATGCATAAAATTGTTAAACAGAAAAGTAATTTACATATAACTACCTACAGATTTCTGTGTCAAACACTGTAAAAATGTAAGTGACTAGAAATGTCACACTTCAACAGTTTCTCTTTGTTAGTTAGCTAATTTTATTTTATTTTTGGCACAGTTAAATGCTTCTTTGGTTTAAAATCAAATAAATCATTTTAGAAGATAATTTTAAAGTTTCCAGTCAAAACTTATAATGAACTTGAAAAAACAATGCCCCGATACATAACGACACACGTTACATAGGCTGAAAAAAGACACAAGTCCATCTAGTTCAACTATAAAAAAAAAAATATTGTATGAAAGCCTCTCAGTGTAGAAAATAAAATAAACAAAAAGTTATAGTACCATCACATAAGATAGGCTACGACGGCAGAAAGATGCGCCGAGGTACGTGAATCTAGCTGTTAGTGTCAATGTACACATAGGCTTTTAGCATAGTTTAGGAGCTGCTGCGCTTAGGACAGTGTCTACCCCCCTCTCCTGAACTTGGAAGAATCGGATTCAGGATAAGAATGTTTTGACCGCCACCCACAGGAAGATGCAAAATGCGGCAAAAATTCCGCAAAAATAAAAAAATTATTAACATGGCAAGTCTAACTATAGGCCGCAAAAAAGCAGCTTTAACTATATGCCGGAAAAAGCAGACTAGAGACGCCGTAAGAGAATGCGACGGCCGCGCGTACGTTTGTGGATCGTCGGAAATAACTAATTTGCATACTCGACGCGGAAAACGACGAGAACTTCACCCAGCGGACGCCGAAGTATTGCATCTACGATCCGAAGGTGTACGCCTGTCGGATCGAACCCAGATGCCGTCATATCTTGGTTTGAGGATTCAAACTAAAGATACGACGCGGGTAATTTGAAAATACACCAGCGTATCAGTAGATACACCGGCGTACTCTTTCTATGGATCTGGCCTATTGACTTTACCAAAAAGCTGTAATTTGGTTTCATCTGTCCAGAGCACATTCTCCAAAAAGGATTTTGTCTTTCTCAGGAAAGTTTTGGCAAACTGCAATCTAGCTTTTTTATGTTTCTGTGTTGGCAATGGGGTCCTGGATTTCCTACCATAGCGCCCTTTTTCATTCAGATGGCAACGTAAAGTGTGAGCTGACACAGTTGTACCCTATGCCTGAAGGTCAGCTTGAACTTGTCTGGAAGTTGATCAAGGTTTATTATCCACTATTTGAATAGTCCTCCATTGCAATCAATTTTTCTCTTTATTCCATGTCCAGGGAGATTAGCTATAGTGCCATGGGCTGTAAACTTCTTGACAATGTTGTGCACAGTGGACACAGAAACATTAAGATCTCAGGAGATGGACTTTTTGTTTTCAATTCCTCAGACATTCGTTGCTGCTCTTTCTCTTCTCCATGCTACGTGTGGCACACAGGGACAAAACAGAAGGGTTGGGGCAATCTTTCACCATTTTACCAGTTGGATTTCTATATTGTCAGCACCTGTTAATTCATACAAGTGAGTTTAATTACAAATTACAGGAGCATCACAAACTTGGAATGCAATTATTTCTTACAATTTTGAGAAGGTGACAATAATCTTGTCCGGTACATTTTGGGAGTTTTGCATGGAAAGTGTCAGATTTGGCTTTTTGTTTCTCCACCTTGGTGTGTCCTAGCAATACAAACAAAATAAATATACACGAGGATGCCTAAACATTTGTAATTGCAACACATTTCTAGTCAAAGTGGTGGATTATCTGACAGAAATGCAGTGGTGCCAATATTTTTGGCTATGACTGTATACAGTATAATTTTAAAGCTGAACTCTTGGCAGAAATCTTAATGCATCGGTGTAAATATATGTATATGCAATATATATTTTTTTTATAACATTCATTGTTAACCAGATAGTAATAGAGCAGTTAGGACACTGTCCTTTTAACTTCCAATATAGATAAGACTGATGGTCATTATGCCCTCTATTCCCCTGGCCACCAGTCTTGTAACTTCCCTGGTGTAGTTCTTGGGACAGTGAGTGGTGAAATAATTACGTCCCAGCTCTCTGCATTGGGTTGCCCCAGCAGTCTCCGACTCCCTGTATGAGATGCCTGCTGTACCTGCACCTGCTTTTAGCTCTATCTGCACATGCTCACAGCCCTCAGTTGTGCCCTCACCTCCACCTGCACATGCTACTACCACATACTGCATTTCCCTTGGCATCATAGGAAATGTAGTTCTTCCTTGTTTGTAGGTGACTAGATGTAAAATATAGTGCGGCTAGATCTAAAGTAATCCTCCCAGTACCTAAAAAAAAAAACAGATCAATTTTCAGAAGAACAAAATCACAGTGATATAAATTCACTTATACCTCTAAAAGGTAAGTCCATTTATCTTACAGTTTGGCAGAAGTTTAACGAAATCAGCGGTGAGAATCTTGGAAAACTGTTACCAGATTTCTGAAGTTCATCTTTAAATATTGCCATTGGGAGGTTCAACTTCCTCACAAAGGAAATAGGACCAAGGCACTTTGAATGTATTGCACCATATCAACAGTGGTTCATAAGATTTGTATTAAATAAATATTTGCCTTTTGCTTGTATGGTTCTTTTGTTGAGAGCAGCAGTATCAGTAATGTTGCCTGTTATAGATTTCTAATATATGGTTGTTATTTTAAGAATCTGTAAGTCAAGTTACAAAAAAAAATCTTAATTTGTATGCTACTTTGATTACAGTAACTTCCAGTTTGTAGATTGTAATTATTTTCTATAACTGCCAAAAAATCTATTTGTTTTCATTGCAACCATGGAAGGCAATATTTAACTGCCTTGAAGTTGTACTTTACTTTATCCTTAAAATATTTCTCTAGGAAAAACTTTTTATAGGTTGGCGAAGGGCTAGGCCCTCTATTGAGTTTTTTTGCTGTCAGTATCCCTACTGAGGAGACTCCCCACCTTATTTATCACGAGACAGAAAATGAAGGGAACTCCACAATTTACGTTTGTTTTTCAATGGAGTAGCCTGTTTCGGGTACAACTGCCTAAGAGCAAAATCTGTGTGTGATAGCCAATCCGCTTCTAACTTCAGCTTGTTCAATTAAGATAAAAAAAAAAAAAAACTGGAAGCCGTTTCTATGCAGAGCTGCACCAGATTTTGCACTCTCTGGCTTTAGTAAATCAACCCCCAAATGTCTGTTCTTAGACTACAGACAGAGGTCATTCATTAACCACTTTAGTTCCAGAAGGTTTACCACCTTCATGACCAGGCCATTTTTTTGCGATACAGCGCTGCGTTACTTTAATAATTGCACGTGCGATGCTGTACTCAAATAAAATGTATGTAATTTTTTCCCACAAATGAAGCTTTTTTTGGTGGTATTTGATCACCTCTGCAGTTTTTATTTTATGCGCTATAAACAAAACAAATGACAATTAAAAAAAATATATATATTTTTTACATAAAAAATGTAACAAATCTAATTTCTTCATCAATTTAGGCCAATACGTATTCTGCTACATGTTTTTTGGTGAAAAAATCCCAATAAGAGTATATTGATTGGTTTGTAGAAAATTTATAGCATCTACAAACATACAGTATTTTAGGAATTCTATTTATTTAATTTACTAGTAGTGGCAGTGATTAGCGACTTATAGCAGGACTGTGATATTGCAACAGACAAATCAGACACCTAACTAACACTCAACGAACACTTTTGATGCTTTTTTTGAGGACCAGTGACTAATACCACTGTATTCAGTGCTAAAAAATATGCACTGTCCCTGTACTAATGACACTGGCAGGGAAGGGGGTTAACATCAGGGAGTGATCAAAGGGTTACATGTGTTCCTAGGAAGTGCTTGCTAACTGTGTGGGGGTGCTTGTACTGTGAGAAGGCAGAGATCCGTGTTCCTGCTTAGCAAAAACACAGGATCTCTACCTCCCCTTCTCAAAAAATGGTGATCTGCCATGTTTACATAGGCCGATTGCTGTTCTGCCTGTCCCATGGACGATCGACGGGTCCTGGTTAACATTGAGTCTGCTGGACTCGCTGTGTCCTATTACAGTGGAGCGTGCATGCGCACCCCAGACTCAGAAGTGCAAAATCATGTACAGCAGGTGATTCTACTTAGAGTATGTGGGGCGGTCAGCATCTGGTTAACATTTGCAGTTCCATGCTGCATTTCAATCCTACTACAGTCTGTGCGTACAAAGCAACAAATGGCACCGTTAAACTACATGATCAATGCATATAATATGCAGGGGAAAATGCAATGTCAGGTATAAAGGTTTATATAGCCTTTAAGAGATGCTTTAAAGACAGTTTCCATAATGACAGTCCAATAAAAGGATGCTGACCAGCTAATTTATTGCTATGCTATGTTTGCTTAATCTTGTATGGATAATGGGGTTTTAACAAATGGCTAGTGCTATATGGGGTAACTACAATCTGTTTAAAATTTTACTGAAAGTATTACATTTTTCTCTCTCAACCGTACTGAAAAGAGAAACTAGATTACAAATAAGTTAAGGTTAAAAAAGAGATACAACAGCGTTATTATATTTTTGAGCTATCCCGGAACATCCAGTATCCCCCAGGCTTCCAAAAACAAAACAAGTTATGTAAACTGGTTTCATGTATCTCCTAGTCAGGTTTTCACAGTGGAGTGGTGCGCTAGCAGGACGTGAAAAAAAGTACTCCTAGCTGCATCTTTGAAATCAATGGGTCACCGCAACTATACCGCCGGCAACGCAGAGGCTCATTGCGGGCGGTTTTAACCCTTTCTCGGCCACTAGCGGGGAAAACCGCCCCACTAGCAGCCGAATAGTGCACATCCCGCCCCAGTGTGAAAGAGGCCTAACTGTTTGGCAAAAGCATTTTATCCTTTTTTCAGAGTTCCTGTCAAAATTCCAGTACTGTGTTGATTTCCTTAGTGGAGTATAAACCTAAAGCATTGCTAGGCTGCAGTTATACACAGTTCTGATAGGATAAATCCTGTATTGCCAGTATTGTATAGTCAGCTAGTGAAGCTGGCCATACGCTATGCAAATTTTATTCTGTTCCTGATGAACCAGACACAATTAGTTGTGTGGGTGGCCCTGTTGCCATCATCCTGCCCAATATCCTTGGATTGAAAGATCAAAGGAGACAGACAGAAATTTTTCTGCCAAAGCGTGGCTACCTCCAATTAGTTAGAGTGCGTCATCTGCTACAGCTATGTTTTTAACAATCCTAGAGAATTTGAAGTAACTTTCTACATACAATGGCTGACTTTCTTCATTATACTTTGTACTCCCGTTATGTACATGGTCTAGAAAAAATTACACGCTTGCAAAGTTGTCATTTTATGCATTTTTGTGTTTTGGTTAAGCTTGATGCCAACCTAACTAGATACGTTTTGGTATGCCATGATCTGAATTAAGTGTCTAACGACCGAGAACCTCGTCGGGCTAAACCCATCGTTCCGCCCGACGAGGTTCCCGATGAGCGGTCGGAAAAGCTCTTTGAGCCAAAGTCCTCATTGAACAACGAGGTAAAAGAGAGCGTGCTCTCTTTTTGGGCTCGACGAGCTTCCCGACGGGACGCTTGTCAGAAGTGTACACATGACCGAGAACCTCGGCAGAATATGGATCCAAGCGAGCTTCTCGCTGGATTCTGCCGAGAAGCTCGGTCGTGTGTACGCCGCCTAACAGTAATATGGCTGAAAATCCTGTTGTGGATCTGTCTTTTTGTGTTTTCACCCTGTATAAATGATAAATGTAATATGATCGTTTAGCATTGTGACTAACCAGTGAACACCTTTGAACTTACTCCAAGAGAGCTGTCTACATGAATTAATTATGTTCTTGCCATATTTATGGGATCATGTTGCAGGGGACTTTGCTTTAGGAAAACATACTGGTAGATGGTTTATCTTTCATCCAAAATTGGCTTGTGTGACTCCAACTGAGCTTAGACACATTACACTGCAAGCTTTTCACTGGTATGGTACTACTTTAATATGGCTCTGACCCTTAGGATCAGTGTGGAGTCTGTTAGTATTCTATGAATAAATAAAATACATGGTCAATGAATACTCCTATTACCCTTTAAGAAAAATTGCCTTCTTTCCATTAAAACATGTTCATAAAGGGTTAGGGCTCAGATTTAGGTGAGTAATTTATTTTATGCATAGTTTTGTGGTGTTTTGTATGCCTGTGAAGAAACCTGTATTTTTAGCGTAGTTAATATTCTGAAGTAATAATCATCCATCTCTGTACCTGCAGCTGTAATTTGTCACAGAGGGTGCTAAAGCTTTTATTTGTCACATACCTAGAATTTTAATGAAGATGGTAAGAAATGTTTAACAGTAATAATTAACATTTAAAGCAAAAAATGAAAAGATTGTGGTAAAGTATTTCGTACATTACTAAACAGTTATTTTTTTTTTTATACAATCAGCGCTTTGTGAAAATAAAGTAAGAAAAATACATATACATAAAGAAAGATCTACACAATTTTTGCAGACATTATTCATGAATGTTTTGGGTCTGGCGCAGAACCATCTTCCCTGCAGGTGTTGTTGATATAGTCTTCTGCACACAATTCTTTCTTTGCCTTTTTTTTCTGTATAGGCAGAATCAACTCAAAATGCAAGCCATTTACTACATGATCATGTGTACAAACCCTTTAGATGCAGTATTAGAACACTTATTCCATCAAGTTACATTCCTAGACTGTACTCACCGCTCAAGGCACTCAAGTTTTCTCCAACACAACCCAGAAATAAAGAATGACAGCACAACTAGGAATTCACTCAAGCGAGTATTGTTACCAATTACAGGAAAATGTAAAAAATCAATATAGTGGTGTTGTGCTCCAAATAAATTATAGCAGTGCCAGAAGTGACACAAGGTGTATGTGTGATATAAAATACAGTGAATAAAAATTATGAACTCATCATATGTAAACGATAATGGAATTAATTAACAAATAAATAATATAAAAAATGCAATTAAATAAAAGTCCATATAAAGTGGAGACCAATGTGCAAATACTATGAGAAAATTATTAATCTTCAATAGGTGAAAAAGGTGCTGGTGCAGGAATTAAAGTGCTGAGTTGTATCAAGAAGTGACACTGTGACTTCAGTGGTTAAAATCTTTGTGTTTCACACCCGTGGGTGTGCTAACTTCTTACCTTACTGCTGTAAGGTAATCAGCATAATCAAGTAAGGATAGGTGGTCTTACACAGGGGAATCCCTTCAACAATCCTTCCTGATGGTTCCGTTTTAACTACAGCCTGGATTTTGCTTCCTATAGGTTTCTTCCAATGTTAGATCAGCAAGAAATCATCTCAGGTATTACCATATCGGTCACAGAGGAGAGGAGATTAGAAGAAGAAAGATTAACTCCATAGTGTAGTATATATTATATGGTATTTTTTTTTAAAATGCCAAACATAAAATTACTTACATTTAATAAATGTAAACATGCACATAAACAGGAATGATAAAGTCATGTGACTGTGACGACACACATAGGACAGACGGACACCGTAAGTGATGTCCAGGCTCACAAGCTCGCTGCTCGCTTGGCTTAAAAAAAAACAACCTTATACATACTACACTATAAAGGTATCTTTCCTCTTCTAATCTCTCCTCCTCCATGACCGATATGGTAATACCTGAGATGATTTCTTGCTGACCTAACATTGGGAGAAACATATAGGAAGCAAAATCCAGGCTGTATTTAAAATGGAACCATCAGGAAGGAATGTTTAAAGGATTCCCCTGTGTGAGACCACCTATCCTTACTTGTTTATGCTGATTTCCTTACAGCAGTAAGGTAAGAAGTTAGCACACCCACGGGTGTGAAACACATCGAAGATTTCATCCACTGAAGTCAGTGTCACTTCTTGATACAACTCAGCACTTTAATTCCTGCACCAGCACCTTTTTCACCTATTGAAGATTAATATTTATTTCATAGTATTCGCACATTGGTCTGCATTTTATATGGACTTTTAATTAATCGCATGTTTTACATTATTTGTTTATTAATTTCATTATCGTTTACATATGATGAGTTCATAATTTTTATTCACTGTATTTTATATCACACATACCCCGTGGGGATTATTTACGAAAAGGCAAATTGACTTTGCACTAAAAGTGCAAAGTGCACTTGATATTGCACTGAAAGTGCACTTGGAAGTGCAGTTGCTGTAAATCTGAGGGGTAGATCTGAAATGAGGGAAAGCTCTGCTGATTTTATTATCCAATCATGTGCAAGCTAAAATGCTGGGCCAGATTCAGGTACAATTACATTGGCGCAGAGTATCAGAGATACACTACGCCGCCGTATTTTACCTGGCTCTACGAAGAATTCAGTTAGATTACGGCCCGTAAGGTACGGCGGCGTAGTGTATTTCTCGTGGCGGAATCGAAATACGCGATTAGGGGGCGTGAAGCATTTAAATTAGGCGCGTCCCCGCGGCGATCGAACTGCGCATGCTCCGTTCAGAAATTTCCCGCCGTGCATTGCGCGAAATAACGTAATTATTTTCAGGTACAATTACATTGGCGCAGAGTATCAGAGATACACTACGCCGCCGTATTTTACCTGGCTCTACGAAGAATTCAGGTAGATTACGGCCCGTAAGGTACGGCGGCGTAGTGTATTTCTCGTGGCGGAATCGAAATACGCGATTAGGGGGCATGAAGCATTTAAATTAGGCGCGTCCCCGCGGCGATCGAACTGCGCATGCTCCGTTCAGAAATTTCCCGCCGTGCATTGCGCGAAATAACGTAATTATTTTCAGGTACAATTACATTGGCGCAGAGTATCAGAGATACACTACGCCGCCGTATTTTACCTGGCTCTACGAAGAATTCAGGTAGATTACGGCCCGTAAGGTACGGCGGCGTAGTGTATTTCTCGTGGCGGAATCGAAATACGCGATTAGGGGGCGTGAAGCATTTAAATTAGGCGCGTCCCCGCGGCGATCGAACTGCGCATGCTCCGTTCAGACATTTCCCGCCGTGCATTGCGCGAAATAACGTCGTTACGTCATTTTTTGTTTGAGTAGCGTTGTTTATGTACATTCCTATTCCCGGACGACTTACATAAAAAATAAAAAAAGATGTTAAAATTTGGCGCGGGAACGACGGCCATACTTAACATGGGCTGTCTAAAACTAGACCAGATAAAAGCTGGAATAACTTTACGTGGCAAAAAGATGACTACAGATGCCGTAAGAGTTTGCGAACGACGCTCATAACTTCGTGGATCGTCGGAAAATGCTCATTTGCATACCCCGACGCGGAAAACGACGGGAAGTCCACCCAGCGGCCGCACTTGTAGTGCAAAGTGGATTTGCCCTACATGAATAACCCCCATTGTGTCACTTCTGGCACTGTTATAACTTATTTGGAGTGCAACACCACTATATAGATTTTTTACATACTATTAACTGTGGGTAGTGTTTGACCCATACGGTGTCTGCTGCACCAAAGCTCCTCACTCAACCTCATAGTAGCAAGGGAATACACATTCAATCCAAGTACAGGAAAATGTTTCAGTTCCTGGGGACTCTTATCAAACTTTTGGGCTAAAACAGTATGGCAGAACAGTAGCCTGTACTGGGAGAATAATATGCACTTGGAGTGATTCCTATGTTGTGCTGCTGTTATATTTATTATTGTGAACCTATTACAGAAGATGTCGTTTTATTCACTTTAAGGCTCTGTTCACATTTGTGCCATTTTCAGATGTGACTCAGCACATCGTGATTTTGGAAAAGGCTCCTGTACAACTTTTGTGCGATTCCAGCGTGATTTTGGCACCATAGAAAATGCAAACCACATCCAGGTTGCACTACCTAATGGCACTGAAAATTAGATCAAAATTGGACTGCAGCCACGTGAACCTAGCCTAGGTCTACCATGTCCACAAGTTACTCTGCATGAGTTCTGTGCTTTTCAGTCTTCATTACATGGCTTATACAGTTTGCCATAAAATCGTAAACTAAAGATTACTACCAATTGTTTTCTCATTAGTATTATTTTTTTAATTTGCAAGTAAAGTTTGCTATACATCTTAAATATGATGTTTAGCTTAAAAAGAAAAAAAATACCTACAGTTTTAGTACTTTACCTGTAATGAAGTATGTCCCAGACTGTGCTGGCAGCTGGATTCTGGAAAAATCCAGACATCAATGGTTAAGAGCATTGGGTCTTCAGGCAGAACAGCAGTACAGATGGTACAACAGAGACATGTCTGCTGTATTGATAAAAGTTCTTTCATTGATTAAACTGTTAGGCCATCTGTACTGCTGTTCTACCTAAAGCCTGGCATGCACTGTCAACCAAGTAGACTGAAGGGAAAAAAAACTGAGAAGCTTACTGTACTTACGATGCAATGTTAGTACAATGATCTCACGGCAGCAATTGTGTTCTGACAGTAGGGCTGCCATTGGCTGCGAGTACTGATTGGATGCCATTCAGCAGCTCTTTTTCCAGCATGCCTGTTTGACAGATGCCAGACAGGCTGCTGTACACATGGGACAAAAGTTGACCGGTTTCTGTTTAACCGGCTAATACCGGCAGATATGGGGCCCATGTGTGCCAGGCTTAAAGACCCAAAGCTATTGAGATTGCTCCTGCATCCAGCTGCCCACACAATCTAAGACATTTTGGGCCAGATTCACAAAGCACTTCACTGGAGTATCAGGAGATGCGCCTGCGTAATTGGAAATATGCGCCTTTGTCTCTTTGCGCCGTATCCTCAAAACGTTATACGCCAGAAATCTAGACTTTTTCGACCGACGTAATTTCGTTAGACCGACGCATCGTGCGTGCAAAAAATGTGCTAGACACACCATTGATTTGCTAGGCAAATATGCAAATGAGGGAGTTACGGCGATCCACAAAAGTAAGTTTGTGCAGCGCAGGCTACGCGCTGTGCGCATCAGCTGCACGTCCTGTCTAAAATTAAGCAATATAAAAGCAGCCTTAAAATTAGACAATCCGTCTACATGTCAGCTAAAGCAACACCGTTAGGGATGAGCTGAGCAGCCACACTTGCAGGACAACAATCTGTATGCCAACATGCCAGGGGCATCCTTGCTCATAGCTATACTACTGACTTTAGATGAGCGCAGAAGGAGGAGGGCACGGAGGAGGGCACGGACGAGGGAGCGGGAGAGGATATACCACACACGGATAGACATCTTTGGCATGAGCGATTCTGGGGTGTCTCGCATCTTCAGATTCACCCCTCATGCCATCATGGTATTAACCACAACCCTGCAGGAGGACATCACCAGCCCAACACATGACACCACCCATGACACCTACATATACAATCATAGCCCAATCCCAATGGAATTCGAACAGAACATGTATGGGGACAGCTGGCTGGTTGGTGAGTGACATGGGTGGCAGGCATGACTGCCCCCCCCCCCATGATGCAGAAATCACGAGGGGCACATGCACTACTAACATCCTCCTGTCTTTTCCCTTCAAGGTGACTCTGCATATGCACTGGGACCCCATCTCATGACTCCTACCCGGAACCCCCCTGTTGTATTCCCCAAACTTTGTATGTCAGATCATCGGTGCATGTTGCATGCAGCACGACTTCGCAGTGAGAGAGGGCCCCGAACCAGACAATCCCCCCCTAACCGAGGCTACCCCATCTTCTGAGGGAAGAGCAGCCAGGAGACAGCTCACATTAGGCATCTTTGCACGTTAAACACACACATTAATCATGGCACAATGAGAATGCATGCATGCATACCACTGTGGTCCCTAGATCACACACACCACATCCTCATCACATTGGATTAGCACAAGCCCACCATGCAGGACTTGTGAGCAGCAACGCCACACCACGGCTCCAATTATGTCACTGTACATTCATACACCATTCACACGGACCTGGGAATCACTTCTCCCTGGTCCTGGGGAACCCTTCTCCACCACAAATGAGGGTGACACCCCTTTTCCGGCAGGAATGTCACCCCCACATTCCAAAATCATTCACAAACAGGAAAAAAAAAATGCCCAGCAAAAAAAAAAGACCAGCAAAAAAAATAAACACAGCAAAGAAAACACAGAAAAAAAAATCACTCTCAAAACCCCAACCAAAACAGTCACCAAATATCTCAAAGACATGTCACAAACCAACAAACGCTAAGAAACAACAGAACAAAAGCACCTTGCTGTATAGGAAGGGATACACATGGATGTAGTTTTGCAAATGAAGGGCGTTTGTCTCTGTCTATTTAAGCTCTCTGCGTAGCTCACTAAGTTGACCGGGCCTAGTTCCAATTTCACTGATTGCGCCGTGCCGAGTTGTGAGCATGCGCAGAGAGGTGCTAACCATGGTCTGCTTCATGTGCGCATGCGCAATCCGGCCGGCCCTTCATTTGCATGGGGTCACGGCTCATTTAAATGGAACACACCCACCTCCTTCCCAATTTGAAAAACACCGCCTTACGCCTCGGAAATTACGTTGCACTGGTGCAAATTTCTGCACAAATACTACGAGGATACGGTAATTGCGCCTCTACATTGCACCGGTCCAACGTAAAGGAGGTGCGCTACTCCGTTCAATATATGCGCCACTGTACGTGAATCTGGCCCTTTATAGGTAAGTAATGTAAACAAAAAGCGGTTTGTTTTTTAGCTGAACTTCAGCTTTAAAACTCTGCAGGTTAAATGAGAGAAATTAATCTATTCCCCAAATCTGTAGTGGTGGGTATTGTATTAAGATAGCTGAAACCAATCTAATACCTGAACAGTGCCTGCATCTAATTGGATGCAGGCACTGTTTGAAGAAATTATTTTATGCCTGGTTCCTTTGACAAATGCCAATTAAAAAGTCAACTTTTATTGAGCCAGGTGGTGCCTACAGGGTCACACATGTAATGAATTTTGGGCCAATTTAGCAGGATTCTGTGCTTGTGACTTTCAATCTGAGCTTTAGAACCCTTATTACCAACACAAACTGTGCACTTTATTTCTTAAGACTTGCCTTGACTCTTCAGCTTTGTGCCATTTGTTGCTAAATCCGAAGCGAGTGTCGTCATCTCCCTTAGCCCACATCATAACATCAAGGTCACTTTTCCACTTAAGCATTTTATTAATGTATGTCTTGAAATATTCATCCAGACTTCGTAGGAGAACAAAGCGGTGCCTTGCAGTGATTACTGATAAAGTGATTATGGAGATGAAAAGATCAGCCGATCCATTACTATGGAAAAGTGATTGCTTTTACCCGTGCATTACTTATTCAGCTGTGTCATCATGTACTTTTACTTTTAAAACATTACTTAGACATTACCTACAGGAAACCAAAAGAATGATTCAGACAGTCCATACAATATCTTTTTTTTTTTTTTTTTTTGCATTCAACCAGCAGGTTGAACAAAAAAGAATGACCCGATTCCCCCATCCACACACTCAATGTGGATGGGGAAATCCTCCCACTATGCTTTTGTGTTTTGACAGTGGGGAGCCTCCCCATTGTCTGAATACAATGATCAGTGCTATATGATGTATCAGGAAAAACTTGATAGGCTGATTAGAAGATTAGTAGATCAACTTCATGGTGCCCATTTATGGATCAAAATTTGCCTGGCTTCTGCTGAACCAGCCAAATTTCGATCCGTGTATGGCCAGCTTTATTTTGAACTATTTGGCAGCCATAGGTAAAACATTGTTTTTGTCATTATATCTATTGCAGTGCAGTTTAAGAAGACCATTCCTTTTGGCATTCTTTTCCGCATATGAATGCATTTTATGTAAAGGTACAGTATTATATAGATTGTTAACAACTGAGTTGTATGGGTACTTCACATCTCCACAGAATATAAAATTACTACAGAAGTGATTCTGTATTTCAATGTTATTAAAATTACTCCAGTTTGCAGATGCTGTAATTTTCCAAAACTGTGAAAAATGTAATGCAATGTGGCAAACTGGATAAATTATGTACACCATTGGACATAATGCTTTTGTAATTTTCTCAGAAGTCTTCATTGAGATACAAGAAAAAAAATGTAATTGCGGCCGGTGTAGAATATTTAAAGAACTTGTGAATTCTGTTTTTAAAAGAAGACTGTTTAGATACAATGCACTAAAATATACAAAAGCGATTTACAGGAGGGGTGGTGTTATGTCTGTAGCTCCATTTATTATAATGCAGGATTTTATGTGAGATACCTTTTGAAAGGCACCCTGTTGAAAACTACCTCAAAGATGCAAAAAAAAACAATAAAAAAAAAAACACTGTAATGTATAGATGGGAATTACATGTCTTTTCAATGCAAAGGTATAAACGTCCCTGCATAGCAGATCCAAAAGTTTTCTGTCTAGCTAATCTCTATCCTCATGACTATGCCCACTCCAGTAAAAAGAAAAGACAGGTGTAATTGGAAGCTACTACAGTGCTGAAATCCCGAGCATGGTCTATTCAACAAATTGTATCATGGGTGTATGAGATCTTCCTGGCACTAAATAAAATCCAACAACTTTAAATGTATTTATTTCAATGGGTAAAACATCAGTAACAAACCTTAAATGTAGGTTTAAACCATAATGGAGACAAAAACAGCCCATTCAGTCCCTTTAAAGTCAATGCAAAATCTAAAATCACTGCATCTACAGGTGAAACTCGAAAAATTTGAATATCATGCAAAAGTTCATTTTTTTCACTAATGCAACTTAGAAAGTGAAGTGAAAGAGAGAGTGAAACTAATATATGAGATAGACTCATTACATCATTACATGCAAAGCAAGATAGTTCATGCCGTGATTTGTCATAATTGTGATGATTATGGCTTACAGCTCATGAAAACCCCAAATCCACAATCTCAGAAAATTAGAATATTACATGCAATCAATAAAACAAGGATTGTACATAGAATAATATTGGACCTCTGAAAAGTATAAGCATGTATATGTACTAGGTACTTGGATTGGGCCCCTTTTGCAGCAATTACTGCCTCAATGTGGCGTGGCATGGAAGCTATCAGCCTTTGGCACTGCCAAGGTGTTATGAAAGACCATGATGCTTCAATAGTGGCCTTCAACTCTTCTGCATTGTTCGGTCTCATGTCTCTCATGTTTCTCTTAGCAATGCCCCATATATTCTCTACGGGGTTCAGGTCAGGCAAGTTTGCTGGTCAATCAAGCACAGTAATCCCATGGTCATTGAACCAGGTTTTGGTGCTTTTGGCAGTGTGGGCAGGTGGCAAGTTCTGCTGGAAAATGAAGTCAGCATCCCCATAGAGCACGTCTGTGGAAGGAAACACGAAGTGCTCCAAAATCTCTTGGTAGACGACTGTGTTGACCCTGGACTTAATGAAGCACAGTGGACCAGCACCAGCAGATGACGTGGCTCGCCAAATCAACAAATACTGTGGAAACTTCACACTGGACTTCAAGTATCTTGCAGTGTGATCCTCAACATTCTTTCTCCATACTCTGGGTCCTTGGTTTCCAAATGAGATGCAAAATTTGCTCTCATCAGAAAAGAGGGCTTTGGACCACTGAGCAACAATATTCAAATTTTTTGAGTTTCACCTGTATAGACACCAGGGATCTAACACTAACCTCTCTATCTCTGTCGAGAAATAATTAGTATACATATGTTTTTGGAAGCTGATCTGGCCTGTTCTAACCCGATCCCCAGCGCCGGAATCTCTGCAGAGGACACGGTTGGCAACGGCTGTGAAATGAATGGGAAGTGACATCACCCATAGAGTTACTATGGGGTGCCTGTTGTCCTCCATCTCCTCTGCACCCACCTACACCTACTCATCAGTAGCTAACAACTACTTTATCACTCATACGCAGATGACACGCAACTGTATTTTTGCATCTGCAACAAAAAGGATCATCATCTCAGTCTAGAGAATTGTCTCTCTTTGATAGAAAACTGGATGACAAAGAGTTATCTTAAACTCAACAGTTCCAAAACAGAACTTCTTCTGTTTCATGCCAGTTGCAAGAGTCAACTGGCAACAACCTGGGCACCTCTGCCCATTCTGGGCCAAATCATCACCCCTAGCTCCAAAGTCAAAAGTCTCGGGGTCATTTTCGACACCTACATGACAATGGATGCACAAATAGGGTGAGTGAATGAGTGAAAAACTTATAGAGCGCAACGCTTGCAAACGAAATCACTTCTGGGCGCTGTTTCCATTCCTTCAGTAAAGGATGGCTTTGCCTCAGAAGAGATGAGTTTTAATCATTCTCCTGAAGGCCAAGTGGTCCGACTCCAGTCGGATGGTCGTTGGTAATGCATTCCACAGTCGCGGTCCTTGGACAGCAAATCTCCGATCTCCTTTGGATTTGTATCTTGTCTTTGGTATGTGCAGTAGATTTTGATTTGTGGATCGCAGAGTGCAATTGGGGTTATGGGCTTTTATTTTTTCGCATAGATATTGGGGAGCGATTCCTTGAATACACTTGTGTGTAAGGCAGAGTGCCTTAAAAGTGATTCTGTCTTTCACTGGCAGCCAGTGAAGAGATCTAAGCGAAAGGGAGATTGACTCCCATGGTTTTTTACCAGTCACTAATCGAGCAGCCGTATTTTGAACGACTTGCAGACGAGTGATTTGGTATTTGGGAAGACTTAAATAGAGGGCATTTGCATAGTCAAGTCTAGAATTGACGATTGTTCCCACCACGACTGCAATGTCCTCTTTAGGAATAAAAGGGGTGAGTCGCCGTAACTGGCACAGCAGATGATGGGCTCCGCTGACTACCGCCCCTATTTGTGCATCCATTGTCATGTAGGAATCAAAAATGACTCCGAGACTTTTGACTTTGGCGCTCGGGGCGATAATTTTTCCCAGGATGGTTGGTGGGGTCCAAGTTGAGGTGGAGTGACTTTTCCTGTTTGCGTGAAACAGGAGAAGCTCCATTTTTGAACCATTGAGTTTAAGATAGCTGGATGTCATCCAGTTATCTATTAGGGTGAGGGTTCTCTCTAATCCGGGCGAGTGATCCTTTCCATTGCTGATGCGGAGATACAGTTGGGGTGTCCTGGTTGGCCGCGGACGAAGCCGCGGACTTTCCTGAGGCGTCCTCCCGCACTCGTGACCGCAATCCTGGTTCCCGAGGTAATCGTGAACCCCGGGGGTTGCGGTAGTGGGGTGGAGAGCGGGGGATCTCAGATGGGTGAGGGGGGTGGCTGGATGGAGTGTGGATGACGGGGGGGCGTCCCGGTCGTCCGGTCGATCGTTTCCCGGGACCGGTAGTACTGCGGCTATCCTAAGAAGGATGGCAGTGTCCAGTCCCAGGGGGTAGACCAGGGCGTCCAGGGAAGTTCTTACCTTAAGATGGAGGGTGGATGGAGGGTGTCAGGGGGGAGAGGAGGGTTGCTGCTCCTGGGTGCGTTGCTGTGAGGCCGGGCTAGACTGGGCTGGGACTGAGAAACCTGATACATGCCTGCCTGCCTGCCTGGAGCCAAAGCATACACGCCCTACTGCTAGGGAGACGTGTGCCGTAGTGTGCTCCTGTTGCTAATTCAATGCAGTCTGTGTCTCTGTGATGGGGGTCAGTAGTCCGCAGATCTCACTATCTGCTGCGCCTACTACGCAGACTTATTCCATTTATTCCCAAAGAAGACGTAGCAGTCGTGGTGGGAACAATTGTGACTGGACTATGCAAATGCCCTTTACCTCGGACTCCCAAAGTACCAAATCTCTCGTCTGCAAGTCGTTCAGAACACGGCTGCCAGACTTGTGACTGGAAAAAAAACTTGGGAATCAATCTCACCTTTGTTGAGAACCCTTCACTGGCTGCCAGTAAAGGACAGAATTGCTTTTAAAGCACTCTGCCTGACTTATAAGTGCATCCATGGGAAGGCCCCGCAATATCTATGCGAAAAGATAGAAGCCCACAATTCCGATCGCGTTCTGCGATCCACCAACCAAAATTTGGTCAAGGTACCCAAAGCCAGATATAAGTCCAAAGGAGAAAGACGGTTTGCTTTCCAAGGTCCCAGACTATGGAACGCTTTTCCAACCAGCATTCGGTTGGAGGAAAACAACCTGACCTTCAGAAGACTGATTAAAACTCTGCTCTTTTGAGGTCATGAGAGACAGAAAACAACGAGCGCCCAGAGGCGATTTAGTTTGCATGTGCCGCGCTATATAAGTTTTTCATTCATTCATTCATACACAGAAAAGCCTTTTACAGGGATAAAACGGTTAGTGTTAAATTCCTGGTGTCTATAGATGCAGGGATTTTAGATTTTGCATGGACTTATACTTTAAGTTAAAGTACAGCAATTTTGATTAAATGATCTGTTCATGCTGACTCTTCATAAGGGAAATTAGAAGAACCTTACAAGAGTAAGTAGATGTCAGAATACACTAGCTGTACAAACAGAAAATATTGCATAAGAGAGCAATGAAATAATGCACAAGCTCTAGATAAAATGTGAATTCGTAAGCCTATAAATTACCAAATAAAAACAGTAATGATAGTGGTGTAGTGGTGGCTTCCCATGATGATGATAGGTTCTCAACAGGGAAAGGGACAAGCGAAAATGCAGAGATTCCAGATTGCAGCTTACAGACCTATAAAAAGTATAAATTTGTTTTCTCTGATTTCAAGAATGACCCACTACTGAATAAAACAGGGAAGATAAATAACAAGTACATAAACTGACCTTAAACAAAATTACTTATGAGTGGGTCCATCCCGAGGCATGGCTACACACTGATAAAAAATTAGCTCTGATCATGAAGGTGTTATAAAACCTCAGTTCATGAAGGGGTTACATTTTACATTAATTATAGTCAATGTTAATGAGTTTTTCAATCATAGTTATACCTAAAGGAGTGGAGCAGTGAAGTGGAAACACCTGTGGAGTAGGAGCAGGGGAGAAAAAACTGATGTTACCTAGCTAATAAAACACCTCCTAATGTCTTCCCAACTATAAAATGGGAAGCTGGATCAGTAGTTCTACATCCTATAACATGCATTAATACTTAAGAAAATGGACCACATTGTATAGATGTGAGCTAGCACCATTTTAAAACCATGACTTAAATGTACACATGTTGACGTGCTAAAATGCATTGGTGGGATTGGCCACTGAAAACAAAATCTCTATAGTCTTTGAACGTCAGAATGGCTTTTGAACAGGTAGGAGAATAAAACCAACAAGGTATGTGATGGAAATATTTTATTTTCTTAAACATGGATGTAGTAATGAAATTTGAATCATCTTTGTCCAGTTTTGTCTTTCTAAGGATGAAAACAAAGTTACTGCCTGTCTATTTTCTGTCTGTGTTTTTTTTTCTGTACAGTGAAAACAGGATAATTCACGACCCTTGTGTCTAATTGCTCTTTTTTTTTCCTTATAAAGGCAAAACTTTTTTTTCGTTTTGGATAGAGTAGGGAGGGATTAGAACACTTGTCAGTTTTTATTGCTGTCTGTGTACTGTTATTATTGAAAGTAAAAGAAAATCTCAAATCTTGGGTTGACACCAGAACAGTAATAGAAGGTAAATCTTTCAATGGGGACGCTAGTTCTGGTGACGCCCCCCCTTTGGGGGATCTCTTCTCACTTTGTGTTTTGTCTTTGGGAAGCAGATGACAAAAAAAAAACAGTTATAACCCTCCCTTACTCTATCCAAGATGAAAAAAAAACTGCCTTTTAGCTGCACTTTGATTTTGCGCCTACCCTTAAAACGACACTATATCTAATACTAAAAAAAATTGCCTCTATAGTCATCTTCCCATTTACATCTACATTTACAATAGGAATAAGATCGGACTTAAGATCTTATTTTGATTTATTTATCTTCAAAGCGCCAACAGCATCACTAGTAAACTAAACTCTAGAGATAAAAAACACAAATCAATGTTGATCCAATGCTGAAAAAAAATAACAAAAAAAAAATTACTCCTTTATTAAAAAATATAAAAAAGCATTGTCCCCCGACGTAAATCCATTGTCAATCACGATGCCACTGGAACCCTTGTTATGCACCGCCCCCCTTGTGATGTCACTGAGAGGGGGAGGGGAGGCCTTAGCAGCCAGTCATGTGTATATCACGTGCAAGTTTGTTAAAAAGTAACATGTTGAGGGGAGGTTAAATCAGCGTAAGCAGAGGAAAGCAGAGTTTGTTGCGGCTGCTGCTTCTTGTTTTTCTTTGTTCAGTCACTGGACTGGACTAGGGTTTTATATATTTCTGCTGCAAAAAAACTGGTCACCAACATGGCTTTGTTATCAGCTTTGAAAGTCTTATCTGTTTAGAATTTAGCTTTAATGGGAAGTACTCAATTCTACAATTAAATCCACAGATGCTACTCAACGTTTATAACCATTGCATCTCTTCAACATCATCATTAATTTGTGGTAGTAAATCATAAGGCTTGTACTTTTCTGATCATTTTCTATTTACAATTCCGTGCTCTTTTTCAAGTATTTTAAATATAGTTTCTTAATAAAATGATTTTGCTGATCATTTATATATATTCATGTTAATGACTTGCATGTATATTTCTGTTCTTTGCCAATTATGTTCTTTTGGTCATCATCGATGCAACCACAGTACGTTAGCTGGTGCCTAAACTGTGTGTAATTGTATGTTTGTGCAGTAAGAGCTTGATTCAATCATGGCTGTTTGGAAAGCTGAATTAGCATGCCCCTAATCTGATGCTGAAGGTAGATTGAGGACTTCTATATATAGATGTAAATATAAAAGCCTGAGGTTTTTTGACTAATGCATGCTCAAAATGCTTCCGCTAATAAATCGCTTTGGGCCACATGGAAGCCTAACAGATTGCACTTTATTGCCTGCAGGTCTTTGCTCTTCTCATGTTTATTCAATTTTGACATGTCGTTAAAGGATGGATTTCTGTTCTGGAAAGATTACAGTTTAAAGCTGTACCACAGTTTTGTATTAAAAGCTAATGAGGATAAGTCAAAAATGTTTTTTTTTTTTTTTTTTACTTTATTTTTCAGGAAAATAAAATAATTGCTGTCTTCTTCTGAGTACAAGTCTATCTTTACATATATATGTGTGTGTGTGTGTGTGTGTGTGTGTGTGTGTGTGTGTATATATATATATATATATATATATATATATATTGGGTAGTTAATGTAGTATTATAGAGCACATTGTTTCTCTTTTAACAAGCATTGTGGAGTAAGATTTTATTTATTTTATTTAAAAAAAAGTTTTCTTTCTTTAGTAAGCACCTTCAAGGAAAGTTGGGCTTATTTGAACACCTGTTGACTCCAAGCATAACATAATATTTTAGAAGCAGTAAAACCTTTGGTCAGTGTGTAGAGGGTGTCAGAGTTCAGTGGACTCATTGGGGTTGATTTACTAAAACTGAAGAGTGCCAAATTTACTACAGCTCAGCATAGAAACCAATCGGCATGATTGAGCAAGCTGCATTTAGAAGCTAATTGGCTACCATGCACAGCTGCACTAGCATTCTCCAATTTTAGTAAAATAATAATTTGGTCACCAAGAGTACCAGCTGACTGAAGGCAGGACAGAAGCCGGAGTGATTTAAAACCTCATACAGATGGCTAGGGCAAACAGCAGACCATAGCAGATTCATCCAGTTGATGAACCACTCCTCAGCAGAGTTCAGGTTCCAGACAGGTAGATGGAATGATGATTGACCATACATAACAGGCCAATAGCTGAGTATAGACAAGGTCTAATCAATAAACACACGAATAATCCAGGGAATGAGTACTCATACAGACCTTAATCAAAGGCATAAGTAGACAGACTAACCTGTTGATAAGGCATAGGTTGAATTTCAAGCATTCTATTTAAGCATTTTTGATTAGGGTAAGTGTGCACAGCAGACATTTAGAGATGGTAAGGACTTGGTACTGTTTACTCAAGTGTTTTCTGCTGACCATCTTAGCTGAATGCCTGATTTGAAATAAATGACTATATAGTCGCTTGTGATTTTATATACCCCCAATGAACCTGGTAACCACATATTATGACATATTTGCTTAGTTTGTAAGTTATATGGTTGAGCTCATATGGTGCTTCTGTGTTTATAACATGAAAGCGACTTTGCATTCTTCATAGTATTGAACAATAATATTTTCAAAATTGACCCCCTTTGAAAGGACTTCCTCTGGAAGCCAACTAATTTCATAGCAGACAAACAATTCATTCATTTTATTTTGCTGTAGTCATTGACTCTGTACCTTGTAATGTGCCTGTTATCCTCTTCATATTGCCTGCTAAGACAGTGCGTCAATAAATGCATCTTTATCTTATTTTGATTGACAACAGGCTTGTAGCTGCATTAATTTCAGCCTGGTGTCAGTCTGCCCAGGGTCAAAATGTCTGCTAAGTGCCTTTAAAAAGAAGCATATCTGCTTACATTAACAGGAGCTTTTCAATTATATGGACATTAGTTCTTTGCATTGTTTTTAATGGCTTACTGGAAGAGACTTGATACAGAAAAGGAGATTTTACCTCTAAGTAAAATGACGGTATGAATCTAAGGAAACATTTACAGCATAGTGGCTTCAGTATAAACTGTTGTAAGTAATTAGCAAATTGGTATTAAAAATGCTGCCCTGTAACCTAATTTATTAGGAAAGATGTGCGAAATGTAGCCAATTCCAGCTACTTGCGCACAAACAGCCCCTGCAGTGTGTCACATAGCTTGGTTTGGGTTCTGAAGTTCAAAGACAGTATTGTTACAATTACTATGATTGATCCATTTTTGTAGATCTAAAGTACACAAGTACCAAATATGGCCACAGAAAAGTCATGTAAAAGTAAATTGGCAGTAAAAGGCACTTGTACGTAATGTACTACTAGATGTTACTGTGTTTCCCCAAAAATAAGACCGGGTCTTATATTAATTTTGGCTACAAAAAAAAAACACACTAGGGCTTATTTTCAGGGGATGTCTTAATTATTTACGGTATTAAAGTAGTTGTGTCATTTACCCCTCTCCATGTTTTAAAAATCAATCTGGAATACATCAATAAAAAAAAAAGTTCCTGTGTCACCCGTCCCCCACCCTCCCACTGTCAGGTCAGGAGTCAGTTTAATCATTTAAAAAAAATTGTTTTGCTTAAAATCCTTATGAAATACGTTTAATAAAAATATTATACTGGTACATTAGTGTGTCCACAGTTGTATACAGTAGAAATGCCTTTGCAACTCCCCTGGGCATTCATGTGATCTGCTCTTCTTCTCTGAGAGAACGTCAGCTCGACGTCAGCAGGGAGGAGAGGATGAGAGAGAAGAGCCGAGATCACGCTGACGTCAGCCCGCTCCATACACTCCATACACTGAAGAAGAAGGGGCTGCAGAGGTCATCTAGGATGAGAGAAGAGGACCTCTGGCGGCTGTAAAACATTGTATTATTTAATACAGTAATAAATGGAGACACTGCACCAGTACACAGTAATGGATTACAGTTTTTTTTAACTGAACTTTGATAGGGCTCATTTTTGGGGTAGGGCTTACATGACGCTGACAATAGCAACCTGTGGTTGAATGTGCCTAACCTTAACTCTATTAGTCCAAGATTATTCTACATAGAGAGGAAAGATTCAACATTATAGAGACAGTGTTGGGGTAGACCATTCGACATGAAGGACGAAGATTCGACAAAGCAGAGAAAAACATACAAACAATGAATGCTTATGGTGTCTGTCGAAAGTTCTAAAAAGATTCGACAAGCAGCTAAACTGTACAATGCCGCAATCGTACATTTCCAGTCAAATGCTCTGCCCATAAGGCTATAGAGGAATTTGAATGTTAGTTGACTAGTAATAATAATTCATAAATATAACTATTACTAGTGTCATACAACCGTAGAATTCTCTATAGCTTGTAGGCGGAACATTCGAACGGAAATGTACGATTGCGGTGTCGTACAGTTTAGCTGCTCCATCGAATCTTCTTAGAACATTCGACAGACACCATAAGCCTTCAATTTACAGATTCGACCTTAATTAGTTTGGATTTTCGGATGAATGCATTTTATAACGAAACTAAATGAATAAAAATGCATTTCGGGAGTAACTAAATTAATACATTTTTTGGACGAAAACGAAATTCCGAAACAAAATATTTCAGTGTGCACATGTCTAAAAGTTATAACACTAAAACGTTAAATCTAAATCATTTGGTAATGGGGGGTTTGGATTATGGTGTGGGGTTGTTTTTCAGGGGTTGGTCTTGGCCCCTTAGTTCCAGTGAAGGGAACTCATGCCCTGTACACACGATTGGATATCTGATGGAATCTATACTGATGGATTTTTTTGTCGGATATCCGATGAAGCTGACTTTCATCAGTCTTGCCTACATACCATCGCTCAAAAATCTGACCGTGTCCAAACGTGGTGACATAAAAGTCTACGTCGTGCTGAGAAAAATAAAGTTCAATGCTTCTGAGCATGCGTCGACTTGTTTCTGAGCATGCGTGGATTTTTGACCGATGGACTTCCACACAGACGATCGTTTTTTTCTATCGTTTTTTTATCCATACATTTTTGACAATTTCATGCTCCCAACTTTGTGGGAACAGTTTTGGGGATGACCTCTTCCTGTTTCAACATGACTGCGTACCAGAGTACTGACTTCAACCCAATAGAACACCTTTGGGATGAATAAGAATGGAGACTGTGAGCCAGGCCTTGCATCAACATGTATCAACTGTACTTTGCCTCTGTTTAGAAATGTTCTGTGATAAACAGCAGCCATTGTCTGTATCAACCCCTTCTGTAGGTTTCTGCAGGCAGTCTGTAGTAGGATGACCTCTTGTGTCCCTCCCAGAGTTTCGCTGTCTGCGCAGGCCAGTGATGTGACCATCACTATTTTTACAAGGTAATATCTGGGGTTGGAAACACAGTACGCAAAAAGAGAAATTATATCATTTGTGCCTATTGAGGGATATACCTAAAGGAACGTTTTTGTGCCTGAAGTTCAGCTTTATTTCTAATCTATGAAAAAAACTACTCCATGAAAGAGACTTTATATCTGAAAAGGTGTTTTTTCTCTTTTTTTAAAAGCATTAAAATGTGCTGCTGTTCCTAACATTTCAAGGTAAGCATCACATTTAGCAACCTCAGTGTCAGGTGTTCTGTAATGGTCGACTTTGTTCTGAGCTTTTTTTGTAAATGCCTTTTCTCCTTCTTTTAAAATGCATTTTCACTCCTGTGCTTAAAGCTGGATAAGCTTTTACAGGAAGACTGTGATGTCTGAGACATAGGAGAGATGTAACATTGGCTATTTGTATTTACATTCAATGCTGGTCACATACTGTTTGTGGGTACATATCTTAAGATATAAAACCGTAACCTCTGTATAAGCCTGAGATATGTTTAATACTGATTATAAGCTATAGGGAAATGCAAGTCTTACCTTTTGTGCTTTTCTTTTTCTTTTTCTATGTAGCAAGCGAAACCTGCAATGATTTTCACCCTATGTTCTTCACACACGATCGAGCGTTTGAGGAGTTCTTTTGTATCTGCATCCAGCTGCTGAACAAAACTTGGAAAGAAATGAGGGCAACTTCTGAAGACTTCAACAAGGTAAGAAAAAGTGATTCTTTAAAGGTACCAAATCATTTGTTCTTGTCCTAACTACCTCGAAAAGAACATTACATAAAGTTTCTAATAAAACTTTAGTCCATTGTCTTATATAATATGTATGTATTTAAAGTGGAACTTGGTTCTCCCAAACTACATTCATTATTTTGCTGCTAGCATTAGTAAATCGATAGGAAAGTAGATCATATTTACTTGTTTTAAACTTTTATTTGTTTTTACATTCCTTTGATTACTTAAGCCCTGTACACACGACCGGTTCGTCTGATGAAAACAGACCTATAGACCGTTTTTTTATTCATCGGTGAAAAAAAATAGAACCTGTTTTAAATTTTTCTTATGGTTAAAAAAATTCATAGAAAAAAAAACGATGGTCTGTGGGGAAATCCATTGGTCAAAAATCCACGCATGCTCAGAATCAAGTTGACGCATGCTTGGAAGCATTGAACTTCATTTTTCTCAGCACGTCGTAGTGTTTTACATCACTGCGTTGGACACGATCGGATTTTTAACCGATGGTGTGTAGGCAAGACTGATAATAGTCAGCTTCATCAGATATCCGATGGAAAAATCCATCGGATTAGATACCATCAGATATCTGATCGTGTGTACAGGGCTTTACTGTTTTTTTTGCTGACGCAAGTGTTGTCATACATCCCAGGAGTCCTCAGGAGGGAAGGAGAGGAGGAGGGGGTTTCTCAGCTAGGCACGCTCTCCTGAATGCATGCCTTAGTTAAGGGCAAATGGATTCCAGAAAGTAGGGCTGGGGAAAAAAATGATTTGAACCTAGAACCAAGTTAAGAGATCAAATCAATTCAGATTTTCAGCAAATCGATTTTTTTTTTTTTCACCAGGACCGGCGATGACACAGCGCCAGCCCTGAGGATCTACGGGCAGGAGTTCTTAGGCGAGGCCACGGCTTCGGCCTAGTCCGCGAGGCCGGACTAGGCTAAAGCCGTGGCCTCATCTAAAAACTCCTGCCCGCAGCTCCTCAGGACCGTCACGGTGTCCAAAAAAATAAATAAAACACCTTAATTCATGAATCGAGTTGTTTTTTTAAAAATCGCTGATTTTTTGGGGGGAGAAAATTGCCCAGCTCTACCAGGAAGTAAAGGCTACATTAATTATTTCCCATTATTTAAGATGGACAAGGCCAGAAATGCTAGGAGGGTGTTTTTTAGGGGGATTTCTTAAAAATTAATGAAATAGAGTTTTTGGTTTGTAGGGCTCAGATGCAATCCGCTTTTAAAGATAATGATTTGCTATTGCTAAGGGACTGGTTTATAGCCCTAGGTGAATGTAGGCACATTTTTTTGCTTAGGTTTCATTCACAAGTACACACAGTACGTTTCTGCATGGGGCACA
The DNA here is from genome assembly GCA_029574335.1 of Rana kukunoris. Classification (NCBI taxonomy): domain Eukaryota; kingdom Metazoa; phylum Chordata; class Amphibia; order Anura; family Ranidae; genus Rana; species Rana kukunoris. The sequence goes on from CM056053.1 coordinate 161,010,622, forward strand.
AGTGAAAATCCTATGGTTCTCATAATTGTCCCAGACTTGTTAAATTATATGTAAACCTAATCATTAAAATCTGATTATATTATAGGCTCGGTTCACACTTCTGTAATACAAATTTGATCTCACTTTCAGTACGATTATGTAGTTTTACTTGGATGCAACGTTGATAAGATTTGTATATATGAGATCATTAGAGAAAAGGGGAAAGAATGATGGGGGCAGACTTTACTGGTACTAGGGAAACCACTGCAGTTAACAAAAAAATAATGTATGTGCTTATGTATAATGGAAATTGTAATATGGATATCTAATGTGTATTCTTTTAAAAAGGTTATGTCTCTGTGAATATATGAAAAAGTTCCTGAGGAAGCATCTATGCGAAACACGTTGACCTTTTGGATTGTGATGATATGCAGTTATGCACTGAAACAATTGAATGGCATATCATGAGAGACGTGACCATATACAGTAATACCTTGGTTTGAGAGTAACTTGGTTTGAGAGCGTTTTGCAAGACAAGCAACATTTTTAAATAGGTTTTGACTTAAAGGGGAGTTCCACCCACAATTTCACTTTTTAAATATAAATACCCCTGTAATACACAAGCTTAAAGTATTCTAGTAAAATTAATTTGTAAACTAAGGTCTGTTTTGTTAGGTTCTTACAGCATTTAGATAGTTTATAATCTAGAAATAGACGTGGCCATCATAAGTGTGGGCATCATGAAGCCAGACTGTATGACTTCCTGGATTTTAGCTTTGCATATCTCACACATGCTCAGTGCTGCACAAGCAATGTAATAGGTTTCAGTCAGGTTTGCAAGGACTACTGGGAAACATGATGCCTATCCCAGAAACCCTTTCAAATAGCCTTGTGACTTAATAGCCTAGGCTAATAAGGAGGAGGAAGTAATGAAGGACTACAAAATAAAGGTATTTACAAGCAACAAAATAAATAAAAATTGTCCATTCTGAACACTGAGATTAGGGCATGCAGCACAGACAAACAAAAAAACATTGGGTGGAACTCCACTATAATATACAAGCGATGTCTTGATATGCAAGTAACGCCATGTCACAACTGTGTATAAAAGAGAAGAGAGGCTACTCTAAGTGTAGTAATATGGTTACATTTAATGAAGGTACAACATTTAGCAACATATTTCTACACTTAGGGGCGCACCTTTCTTCTCTATTATACTCTGGAGCTCCTACTGGATTTTGCTTCTAAGCCCCTTGTGGATGGACATTTTATGGTTACACAACCTGGTCACATTGCTATAATCTCTTCATAAGTCCCTCAGTTTATAGTCCATATAAATGGTCGTGGAACAAATCATTTGTGTTTCCATTATTTCTTATGGGGAAATTTGCTTTGATATACAAGTGCTTTGGATAAAAGCATGTTTCTGGAACGAATTATGCTCGCAATCCAAGGTTTTACTGTACTAGGGATATGTTGTCCCTTGGTATTTTACTACTTATTAAATAAAGTTATTTTGCATATTTTAACTCTGGTTTCCCTGGTACCAGTAAAGTCGGTTTTCTCCTTTTTTTATTTTTTTTCCTTTTTTCTAAGGTTTGTTTATGCGATGGGACTAATATTGCACTGGAATAGCACCAAAGCAACACATGAACCTTTTTAAAAATTGCTCAATGCTGTGTTGCATTGATGTGAATGGAAACCACTGGATACAATGTGATTTCCCTTGTCATGTGATTTGGTGCAACTCAAGTCATATCTGAAATCTCACTAGTGTAATCTAGGCCTTTAAAGTGGATGTAAACCCGATTCATGAAATCTGAGCTGGGCACATATATCTGCAGTATTTTGTTATCTCTTTTGAATGAGCTAAGTCTTATAGCTCTCTTCTGAATGGTTCCTCTGTTCAGCCTTAGAACTCCTGACATATTTTTTTACTTTTTAAACAAAAGCAACCTGAATCTTTTGTTAAAGAGATTGCTAAAATAGAGTAGCAGAGAGCAGCTCCTATTACAAAACAGCTCTGAGAGTCTCTGCCTATGAGGAGAGGGGTTGTGTGCCTTTCCTCCCATCAGCAATGTTGGCTATCTTGGCTGTATTCCCAGACATCACACTCTGTGTTAACCAGGAAGAGAACATTTCCTAACACGATCTCAACTTTCTAAACAGTATATAAATGTGCAGACAGCAGAGATACATACAAAACCTATATAGAGAGATTTGGTTAATCTTTGTGTATCATCTGAGGCTGTTCACTTCACTGGTTGTATGGGGGGTTTACATCTACTTTAAGTGACACTGAACGATTCTCCTATGTTTTTTTACCTCTTTGTAATGTCTTCTGTAACCTCCCGAACTCTTCTTTTTCTGTCACTTCTGTTTGTTTGGAATGAGAAGTGCATATTAACTGTAGTCATGTGCAGTGTTCTATGCACACTACAAATCCCATAGTTTACGGTCACTAGTTGATTTCAGGAGCAAGTAATGCCCTGTACACACGATCGGTTCGTCTGATGAAAACGGTCCGATGGACCGTTTTCATTGGACGAACTGATCGTGTGTGGGCCCCATACTTTTTTTTCCCATTGATGAAAAAACATAGAACCTGTTTTAAAATTATTTGATGGTTAAAAAAACTATAGAAAAAAACGTCCATCGGGTTAAAAATCCATGCATGCTCAGAATCAAGTCGACGCATGCTCGGAAGCATTAAACTTAATTTTTATCTGCACGTCGTAGTGTTTCACGTGTTCTGACACAAACAGATTTTTAACTGTGTGTAGGCAAGACTGATAAAAGTCAGCTTCATCGATATCTGATGAAAAAATCTATCAGTCCATTTTCATCGGATGAACCGATCGTGTGTACGTGTACGAGAAGATGGCTATTTTCCCACATACAAAGTGGGACCATGGAGAATGAACGTAACCACCCTCTAACAGGAATTAAATGTTAGGATGTTAGATGTTTGTGAATATGAAATAAAAGAATATGAATAATTAGAATATGAAATAAAAGACCTGATTGCTATGGACAGCAAATGTATTTAATTATTTATTTAAAGTGAAGCCCAATGTGAAGGTTCCTATGACAACACAGACAATTTTCTGACAGTCATGATTATGGTAATAACTAGAATAGTATTTACTGAGAAAATGAAGGGTATTCACAGTGGAATCAGCCAGTCTTCTGCACAAGTGGAGCTTTTCAGATAGGAATGGCATTGCGCTGATAGAATACAGTCTTGGAGAGTATCAAGGGACTTTTTGTTGATCCAAGACTGTGATTTATAGTGAAGCAAAGCTGGCATTGGGCCCTTTTTTAATTGCGGATCACCTTCTTCAAACTGTATAAGGTGGCTACAATCTATGCTGTAAAATATTGTGTGCTGTTCTTGTACTACTTTAACAGCCAAGTATCTATTAGCATTTAATCTAGTAATTTCCTTGATCAGAAGCAAAACGTGCGTATAGCAGCACAGCACAATTTATATTCATAAATCCCTAAATGCTATATACTGAAAATGTGCATCTAAAAATAAAAACCACTCCATCTGCAATGAAATATAAAATACGCCTCATATGAGATAAAAGGTGCTACAGAACGATTACCAGCTTTGTTTCATTTCACACATTTTCCCTTTAGGTAATCCTGCAAGATAAATTAAAGTAACACTGTACACCAAAGAAACTCACATATGTATTCCTTTCATTTAATGTTAAGTAAAGAATACCTTTATTTCAGTAGTTAACAGAGACTTTTTTTTTAACTGGACCTTGTCCTGTGGGGATTTAACGGCATCCAATTGCAAGGAATTTTAGTAGCAATATAATACCCTGTTAGAAGGTTTAAAGATAACATTTAACCGCTCAAGGACAGCCGCACAATTTTTTACGTCGGCAGAATGGTTGGGCAAATGGTCGTACAGGTATGTCCCCTTTAATTTGCCATTGTGTGGTCGTGCATGCGCTGCCGGTAACGTGCTCATGATCATGTCGCAAGCTCCGTGCCCACGGGACCTGCAGACTCGATGTTTGCCGGTGTCCCGCGATCGGGTCACAGAGCTGAAGAACAGGGAGATGTCAGTGTAAACACATCTCCCCGTTCCTCCTAGAGACATGTCACTGATCGTCTGTTCCCTGACATCGGAAACAGCAATCAGTGACGTGTCACTCGTAGCCACGCCCCCTAACAGTTAGAATCACTCCCTATGACACACTTAACCCCTTCAGAGCCCCCTACAGATTAACCCATTCACTACCCTTCACTATCATTTTTTACAATAAGCATTGCATTTTTATAGCACTGATCACTGTAAAAATGACAATGGTCCCAAAATGGTGTCAGAAGTGTCCGATGTGCCTGCCATAATGTCGCAGTCACAATAAAAATTGCTGATCGCTGCCATTACTAGTAAAAAGTAATTATTCATAAAAATGCCATAAAACTATCCCCTATTTTGTAGAAGCTATAACTTTTGCGCAAACCAATCAATAAACGCTTACTGATTTTTTTTTTTTTACCAAAAATATGTAGAAGGATCGGTATCTGCCTAAACTGAGGATTTTTTTAATATATATATATATATATATATATATATATATATATATATATATTTTTTTTTTTTTGGGGGGGGGATATTTATTATAGCAACAAGTAAAAAATATATTTTTTTTTTTTCAAAATTCTCGCTCTATTTTTGTTTTTAGCGCAAAAAACACAAAGGTGATCAAATACCACCAAAAAAAAAAGCTCTATTTGTGGGGAAAATGGTACCTTGCATTTTTTATTTGAATTACAATCATAGTTATTTTATATTGCATGCATAGCACTGAAATAAATAGTTTATTATTTTACATACACATATTAAAAATTCTACGATTCTAATCACTTCTTCTTGGATAAACAATCAGATTAGGAAATAAAATGCTCAGATTATCAAAAATTCATATTAAAAATGGGAAGAACCATGAAACTATAGCCATGGAACAGTGCACCTTGTGTGCTAAAGTTTGATGGCCTCCCCATGTGCAAAGCAGGCATTTTGCTTATTTAGGTTTCTCTAGATGTCTGTCCTTTTCAGAATATGTTTGTTTTAAATGTTTGGGTTTACTTGAAGGCTACTTTCACACTAGGTCGGTTGTGGCGGTAGCGGTAAAGTGGCACTAGTTTTAGCAGCTCTCTACTGCTCTTATAGCGGCGCTTTTAACCCCAGCTAGCGGCTGAATAAAGGGTTAAAAGCGCCACTGCTTAAGCGCTGCCCATTGATTTCAATGGCAGGTGTGGCTTAGGAGGGCTGTATACATCTCTCCCGCACCATCATAAAGATGCGGCTTGCAGGACTTCTTATCCCGTCCTGCAAGCTCACCGCCTCAGTGTAAAAGCCCTCAGGCTTTCACACTGGGGAGGCTGGAGTGGTACTTTTCAGGCGCTTTACAAGCGCTATTTTTAGTGCTAAAGCACCTGAAAGGTGCCTCAGTGTGAAATTAGTCTAAAGGGAAACTAAACTCTTCTATAATTACCTCTCTTCAGTGATGCAAACTCCCTTGCTGGTGCTTCCATCTTCATCCAGTCTACTTGTGGGTCCATCCTTAGCCACCTTGATTGGCCAGCCTGGGAGAGCATAATTCCTGTGCATGGGCATTATTTCATCTGAGCACCAAGGCTTGCCAAGAATGTATTCTGAGCTGCAAATGTGTTGTCAGGCGGCGTACACACGGCAGGGAATCTCGACGGGCAGAACACATCGTTCCGCCCGTCGAGGTTCCCTGCCGGCCGTCGAAATCGGCGACCCGCCCGTCGGGAATGGCAACCAGCCATTCTTCCGGGCGGGCCGTCGAGGAAATAGAGAGCGTGCTCTCTATTTCGGCTCGACGGGCTTCCCGACGGGAAGCTCGCCGAGACCGTACACACGGCCGAGGTCCTCGCTGGAATGTGCATTCCAGCGAGGTTCTCGCTGGTTTTCAGCGAGAACCTCGGCCGTGTGTACGGCGGCTCAGTGAACAGTCAGGAAAAATGCTGCTGAAAGGCAACTAGGACACATTCATTTCAGAAGAGACATACAGAAACTCTTCTGCATTATAAGCCTTCCTGCCAACCATGTTTCATTGTAGAGCTATAGCTTCACCTTAAGTGTACCAGAATATGCCTTCAACGTCCCTTCTTTTGCCACCCACCTGTTCAGTAACAGCACTTATTTAATTTTGTTCTGGCTCCCAGCAAGAATCTACAGTATAGCTAGGTAGAATAGAATATGGGATAGAGGCTGCATGGATCTACTGTTTTACCACATACTTCTGCCAATACATAATACCCTATGTTATAGAGAACTACTGCCCCATACTTCTTCATGTGTCAGTACGTCCCCTACAATACCTCCGGTACCACCAAAATAACTAAAATGATTACCAATAATTTAGATTATTGGGTTCACTTGTATAATTTAAGCCACTTTATTAGTGGCCAAAAAAAAGTGTGTTTTGTTCATGGCCGAAGTTATAAGGTCTTGTTGGGACAAAAAAATATTAAATGATGAACTTATCTGCACACAATTATTCACTGTTGCAAATTACAGTTTACTGTATTATGATTGTCAGTTTATAAGATTTTCTTTATCGTACATCACGGGACACAGAGCGGCAATCCATTACTATGTGGGTTAAAGAGTCTACCTTCAGGTGTGGACACTGGTGTAATTAACTACACAGGAAGTTCCCTCCCTATATAACCCCTCCCATACTGGGAGCTCCTCAGTTTTTTCATCAGTGTCTAAGGTGTTGGTCACGAATGAACATGTGCTCTTAGGAGCTCCACTGGAGGGATCCATGCTGGATGTAAAAAACCTCCATAAATCCGGATCCGTCCAAGGTGCTTCATAGCCAAAGTGGACGGTACCCGGGCCTCGGTACAAAGAACGAGGTTTAGCCTATAATGCCTCTCTGCGGAGGGCTGGATCCTGGGTTCCAGAACTTTGTGCCTTCTAAGGACCAAATGTTTTTTCTGCTGCCAGGATGCTATATAGGTCCAGGGGAGTTGGTGTTCCTGCCATGGACCCCGGTCCCTGAAGGTCTAGGACAATACCCATGGTGAAGGGGGAAGATTGGGCCTCTTGCTTGGCAATACCCTGCAGCGTGGAGAAGGTAAGAGGAGGGCCTACGGGACTTGGTTCGACAGTAGGTCCTCCGTGGGGGACTTGGGTCTCGCCTATATTATGCTTCTATGCATGGGCAATGTAAACCACTATGTCTTCTGAGACAGGATGGCTCATGGCACCCATATACCTCCCCTAGCCGGCATGCAGCCTGGCCCACCATGTCTGTTAGACAGGATGGCTGCAGTACCTATATATCTCCCCTTGAAGGGGCCGGTACATAAATAGAAAAATAAATAAATAAAAATATGCCCTTAATCCTATACAAAGGATTGTCTTCCGTGAGTAGCTGCAAGTCTTATCTGTGTTTCCACTACTATGGGCAGTAGAAGACATGCCTGATGTTTTTGCTTACCATGCTTTCCAAAAAACGGAAGCTTAAGTGTTAGCTGATCTATTGTGTCCCACTTCCTCCGCTTCAGGCTCTACCATGTTGCACGTGCTCACCGGCTCAGTGCAGTCGCAGAGAAGGCTCTTCAAAGGGCCCGGACGTCAGAGCTCTGTAAAGCTAGGGGGACACAAATGTAAGCACCTTGTGTGAGTTGGATACAGATTCCTCTAAGACGCCTACTCGCATCTAGCTGTGCAGATTAGCAGGCATTGTGTCAGACTAAATTCAGCTATTTGATGCACCTGGGTTAAGTGCCTCTGCTTTAGCTTAGGACTTGGTCTCCCCATTGAATAAGGTCAGGGGTAGGAATATAAAGAGGGATCGCCACCTGAACCTGGTGGACCCTTATTCTCCTCTGAAGAGACTTAAACAGCTCATAGATTGAGCCATCAGACCTGTCAGGCAATGCAGCCTTCCCCCAACATTGCAATCACTCTGCATGTGTTTTGTGTTTTGCAAGAAAAAAAAAAGAAAAAGGGGGTGTCCCCCTTTTCCTGCTTTAATCCTGAAACAAAGGGATTAGAAAGCTTGGGGATAAAAGTTTCACTCTCAGAGGACAGGAGACAGGAGCTGCAGCCTAACAAGGAGAAGCTATCAAAAGCCCTACAGGTTCTGATTACACCTCTATCTTCTCCTTAGAGTGTAAAGAGAGGTTTTCCTATAGGTGGCTAGTAAGACCTCCATATAATCCTCAGCCTGGTGTCGGCTTCTGGCTAACCAAATGCATCGGAGGGATGCACAGTTGCGGGCACACATTGCTAATGTCTCTTAATTGAGGAAACACACATCTGCAGAGGATAATTTCCTCTTTACCAGTCCGCATGTTGCATAACATACATGAGTTTGGAATGCATGTGGGATAAAAACAAGTAACAGAGCAGATTCTATTGTGGATCGCATAAACATACATGTTTCTGTCTATATGGTGCTGCATGTTTCCACAAAAGAGGTCGCATAAAAGATTGTTTCCCCCAAGGATGTTTGGTTACACAGAAGAGGTTTGTTTCCACAGAAAGGCCTAAAATCGCATAAAGTTGCTTGGATGCAAAAAAGATGCTGGATCACACATGGTTACCTGATCATCAGCGTCCTGGATTACCCAAGGATGTTTGGTCACACAAATAAGCTTGTTTCCACAAAAGTACCTAAAGTCGCATAAAGATGCTTGTATGCATAAAAATGCTGAATCACACAGGATTACATGATCACCCAAGTCCTTGATTCCCCAAGGATATTTGGTCACGCAAAGAGGCTTGTTCCCACAGAAATGCCTAGAATCGCATAAAGAGGCCTGAAGGTATAAACATGCTGAATCACACAGGATTACATGATCACCCAAGTCCTTGATTCCCCAAGGATATTTGGTCACGCAAAGAGGCTTGTTCCCACAGAAATGCCTAGAATCGCATAAAGAGGCCTGAAGGCATAAAAATGCTGAATCACACAGGATTACCCGATCACCCAAGTCCTGGATTACTCAAGGCCTAAAGGGATCCCTTAAAGATGCTTGAATGCAAAAAGAAGCTGGATCACACATGGTTGTTGGATCAACAGAGTCCTGGATTACCCAGGGATACTTGATCACATAGAGCGGCTTGTTTCACAGAAATGCCTAAAGTCGCATTAAGATGCTTGGATGCATAAGGATGCTGGAACGCACAGGGGTGCTTGGTCTCACAAGGGTTCTTGTCCGCACAGTAGTGCTTAAAATGCATAAGATGTTGATCGCATGGAAGATGCTGAATCGCATGCATGGTTACTTTAAATTTGCACATGGTGGCTTAATTAAGCAATACAGGATGCCTTGTGTTTGCATAGAGATACGTGTCTGCCTGGGTTCATGTTGCACATTGTTGCATAACACGTTTATAGCACATGCTTGCTTGCTTGCAAGGATGCTCGTTCCAGAGCACACATGCTATATGCATGTTTGGCGTGAGACATATTTATATGATTTCATGCTTCCATGAACACACACTGCCATGTACACACGCCTCCATTGAGGCATATGGCTTTAACACTTGCCACATACACATATGGGGAGCCAGTTGCATATGTGTTTATTTACTCGGGACTGCAGAGGTTGTCTGCGTTGTGCAGGGGAACAGCACTATCTCCAGTTGTTGGTCTTGCCATTTTGGGTTAGCCTCCGTGTCTGGGTTGTCAGGGCGCTAGGGCCCGCCTCTAGCAGGTCTGTAGGCCCAGGGTATAGCAGTAATGGCATACGGAAGCAGACTCCTGCTGATGGATCAGTCAGCAGCATGGCTGGACCTAAGGGTGTCCAGCATGGTCAGGTATCTGGATCTCCTGGGTTAGGATTCCAGTCTAAAGATACATTCTTCATTGACAAGAAGCTGGGTATGTTTTGCACCAGGAGAGTACTTTTGGCCTAAGACAAGACCATCGCTATAAGAAAGCTGGTCTAGGTGGTTACGGCAAGGAACAGTTCCTTTCTTTTGGCCTTCTGCTTAAGGCACTAGAGAAGATGCTGCTTCATTCAAGACAGTTCCCTATACTTTTATTCAGGACTGTTATAAACAGTATTGTGTTGGCCTAGAAGGAGTGGATCTTGACCTAGCATTATCCAAAGAACCGGTCCCAGAGATAGGCTGGAATTCCTCTTGGTGGTTCTTAACTAAAGGGTTTGCCAGGTCAGGAAGAGACCTTGGCCCAGGGGAAGTAGTCGAGCTCCAAGGGAGCCTTATCTGTCAGCTAGAGCTACCGATGGAGCATCTGGCTTAGGGGCCTGAACGTTCAGGGGCTGGTTGGTTCGGTCAGAGGTCAATCAGACTATACCATATTAAGTGATTTACTTAATTTACCAAGGAGGAGCTTGTGCCTTGCCTATTGACATTCGTCATTTCATGAAATGCAGAATTGGCAGGCGATTCGCTGTAGCCGTCAACAAGTGTCTCCAGGAGAAGGTCCTCTACACCCCGACTGTTTTCCTGACCAAGGGCCACAGAAATAGTACCCTGTACATAAGATGTATTGGCGTCCAGGCTCAACAAGAAATTGAACAGCTTGAGGTCAAGGACAAGGGATCCACCCGCATGTGGGGCAGATGTGTTAGTAATCTGGTGGGACCAGTGGTCACTGGTTATGTCTCTCCCCCCAGTGCCGCGGCGTTTGTGGCTTCCATGCAACATTAGAGGATGGCGGAAGCTGGCCTGATTACTCCGGCATAGCCCTGATGACCTTTTCTGTGCAGGGACAGTAGGGGTGGTAGTAGAGGACCCACGGTCCCTTACATCTTGTCCAGGCCTACTTCGAAGGGGTTATTACATCCTGTCGTGCAACAGGTGAATTAATGGTCTGGCTATTTTAGCCCACATTCTTCAGGATCAGGGTTTTTAGAATCAACGGCACTTCCTTGATTCATACAGGAAGGCTGGCCTCCAGGACCAGATATCCCAGGATCGGGAGAGCCCATGTTCCTGGTATGAAACAGATGGTGGCATCCTTGGAAGTTTGTCAAAGATAAAATTCCTGCCTTCCTGCATTTGGAAAGGAGACGGAGCTAGCCTTAAGTTACATCAAGGATCCGATCTCGGCCTTGCCTCCAAAGGTCGCTTGCTTCACACTCTTTGTTCCGAGCCATTATACAAGGGGTGACGCGCATAAGTCCACCAGTTTAGTCGCCCTTGTGCTTGGAGGATTGGCTCTAGTTTTGTCGGCTTACAGGGTCAGCTCTGTGGGCCGATGCACCATATTTCCCTTCAGCCTTTAACAAGGGAATTGGTGTTCTTGGTTGTGGTAGCCTCCAAGAGAGTTTCAGTATTGGCAACCTCTTGGTATAAAACCATACTTATTCTTACTAGTAGGGTGATGTTAATCCTCACCCAGCCTTATTTACTAGAAGGATCTAGTGTTCATTTGAATCTAGATATGCTTACCTCCCCCTTTTTCAAAACCTTGTTTTCGGAAGGAAAGGTTATTGCTTTCTCTCAGTAGAGATGAGAGCAGTTAAATATCTATCTGAAGGTTCAGATATAGAAATCTGAAGTTCTTATTGTGCTGCCAGAAGACCCTAGATGTGGGCAGGCAGTGTTCAGTTCAGCTATTAAAATGGTTACACTCTCTCTCCTTTGGAGTAGAAGGGTCAAGGCCTATCTGAAGCGGCTGCTCGGATACGGAAAGCTGATGTTGTTATTGCGCTACCAGGAGGCCCCAGGAAGGGGCAGGCAGCGTCTAAAATCAACTGTTTTCAAGATTGATTGATTCATCAGGGTATTATTCAGGCTTGTGGTTCGGAGAGTGGGACTCCCCCTGTTTCTTGGGGGGGTGCTCCATACCAGGATAGTAAGCGCTTTATGCGCGATGCCTTACCGAGCCTTTATGACGCAGATTTTCAGGGCCGCAACTTGGCGTCTGTGCTTAGGTTCACTGATTCTTGTCAGATGTACATAGGAGGGCAAAAGGATGCAGCTTTTTGGCGCAGTATGCATCTGGCAGCATTATAGATCCTCACATCTGATGGCGGCCTGCGTTGTTTGTGTCTCCCTCCCCTCAGTAAGCATTGCTTTCGGACATCCCACATAGTAATGGATTGCCGCTCTGTGTCCCGTGATGTACGATAAAGAAAATAGGATTTTTTATGACAGCTTACCTGTAAAATCCTTTTCTTGGAGTACATCACGGGACACAGAGCTCCCGCCCCTCTTGTTTGGGGATATTAGGACACTTATTGCTTTGCTACAAAAACTGAGGAGCTCCCAGTATGGGAGGGGTTATATAGGGAGGGAACTTCCTGTGTAGTTAATTACACCAGTGTCCACACCTGAAGGTAGACTCTATAACCCACATAGTAATGGATTGCCGCTCTGTGTCCCGTGATGTACTCCAAGAAAAGGATTTTACAGGTAAGCTGTCATAAAAAATCCTATTTTTTGTTAATTTCTGTATTGAGCAATACAATTTGAAATCCCATTTATTCTTGATGTAGTTATTCCCAGCAGTGCACAGCTGACTCTTGTATAGCAAGTAATTTTATAGTAACTAAAGCTTTCTCAAAATATAATAGGCTACGGATTGAAAACGTATTGTTTGCTTTGGCTTTTTTCTAAAGTTAACGGAAAGCCTGTATCTGTTTTTCTGTCTGCATTGCTTCAGATCCTCTGCGATGAAGTCAAATTTAAAATTTGCAGGGATAGTCCACCAAAAAGTTCAATTCTTACTATTATTATTAGTAGTAGTAATACCAGCAATGAGATTTACCATAGCTTCTGGCTCTGTTTCTGTTCATATTGAGGTTTTCCCACTTTTTCTACTGTATTTTCCAGGATAAAAAAAAAAAACATTCAGAAGAAATAGTGGGAGCAGGTCATGGGAGTGAAAAATGTGCAGACCTGGAATGTAAGAAGTAGACATCTCACCATTAGAGTAACTAAAAGATATACGAGGTGGTTTAAAACTTTGACATCCTTAGTATAAACACCTGAAATATTGAAGATGTGTGGACAGATCTTTTGAAAGGTTTTCTCCTTTTTACCTTTATGCAAAAACATTCGGCACTTTTGCATGCATGTAACTCACACTTTTTTGATCAGAGTCCTATGCTTAACTTCATTCTGTAGGCCTTAAGTGCCCTATATGGTGGTAACTGGAACAGAGTCAAAAACTAGCACAAAATATCACATGCAGTATGCAAATACTTTTTTTTAACTTTAAAGTCACTTTTCACCTGTCAATACAACACATTTGGCTCCTAGTTCTGGCTCTACCTTTTGCAGTTGGGTTCTACTGTACAGGTGATTGCAAAATGCTTATACAAAATCAAATTCAGATATCAGTTAAAAAAACAAAGTTTATAATCACAAACTAAATGTTCTAAGTATCTGCCTTGAGTTCAGCTTTAAATATTCTAATTTGAATCAAAGATAGATTGTATTTTTTTTTTATATTATTTTATGCAAAAGTTTAGGAACCCCTGACAATTTCCATGATTGTCATTTATAAATATTTGGGTGTTTGGATAAGCAATTTAATTTTGATCTATCAAATGGCTGAAGGACACAGTAATATTTCAGTAGTGAAATGAGGTTTATTGGATTAGCCAAAAATGCGCAATATGCATCAAAACTAAATTAGAAAGGTGCATAAATTTGGGCACCCTTGTCATTTTGTGGATTTGAATACCTGTAACTACTTAGCACTGATTAATTGGAACACACAATTGGTTTGGTGAGCTCATTAAGCCTTGAACTTCATAGACAGGTGCATCCAATTATGAGAAAATGTATTTAAGGTGGCCAATTGCAAGTCGTTGTTCTCTTTTGACTCTCCTCTGAAGAGTGGCAACATACGGGCCTCAAAACAACTCTCAAATGACCTGAAAACAAAGATTGTTCTACATTATAGTTTAGCAGAAGGCTACAAAAAGTTATTGCAGAGATATGAGCTGTCAGTGTCTACTGTGAGGAACATAGTGAGGAAATGCAAGACCACAGGCACAGTTCTTGTTAAGGCCAGAAGTGGCATGCCACATAAAAAATTGGAGAGGCAAAGGCGAAGGATGGTGAAAATGGTCAAAAACAGCCCCATTTATTGTTCTCGGGGGAATAGTTTTGTTCTTAAGCTGTGAGGGGGGAATTAGGGGGAGGTTGACCCTGAGGAGGGGGATAGGATAATTAAATATTGAAGGGCACTCCCGGGCAAAGACGTGACTCTCCGCAATGCTTTTATACGTTTCCCCCATAGAGTGCCTCTCCTCCTGGTGGAGGAAAGTCGGAGACGCTCAGGGGGTGGGGGGTTTTTTTTCTCACACCAACCGAGGAACGGCCCTAGGTGTAGGGCCACCACGGAGGTGGGAGCCAAGGAATACTCGGATACTTGAACGGAGGACCTGAATCCGAGCTACGGGGGGGGTGTTTTTTTTTTTTTCCGTTCTCCTTTTGCCTTCCTTCTGTAGGGCACTCCTCAATCCCCCTCCTTCCCGTCTCCGGTTCTCCTGAGGCCGACACGTACACCGGAAGCTATAGGAGAGAACACGAGGGGAGTGAAGAGGAAGAGGCAGGATGGATAGATTAAACATTACCACTTATAATGTAAAAGGGTTAAACATCCCAGAAAAAAGATCAAAAATAATAATGGAACTAGGGAGACTAAAATCACAAATAGTTTTTTTGCAAGAAACACATTTTAGGAAAGATAAGATCCCAAAGATGAAGAGCCAAAAATTTCCAGTGGTATATATGGGGGCATCTCAGACCTCAAAGGCTAATGGAGTGGCAATCTTGCTGGCCAAAAATGTAACATGGAAGAAATCAAAAGTAGAAACCGACGAGGAAGGACGATTTCTTATGGTAAAGGGGACATTAAACGAGCAAAAGGTTACCTTAGTAAACCTCTACCTCCCGAATGAAGACCCGGTCTCTGCTCTGGAAAAATTTGCGGAGATGGTGACTCAGAGTAGAGAGGGGGTCTTGATTTTGGGGGGGATATGAATATGGTCCTAGATCCTAGTCTTGACTCTTCCAAGGGATCCTATAATATATCCAACATAAAACTAAGAAAAGCAAGGGAAATACTACAAAACCTACAGTTAATAGACACATGGAGGACGTTACATACACATGAGAGAGACTACAGTTTTTACTCACCAAAACATACACGAGGATCGACTACATATTTCTGGATCAAAGTATACTGCTGAAATTAAGAGAAACTTCAATGGGCTCATTCTCAGTATCAGACAACGCCCCAGTCAGTTGTGTTATTGAATGGGGGACAGCAGGTCCTAGGGAATGGAACTGGAGGCTCAATGAAACATTAATTAAAGACCCAGAGTATGAGGATAAGATAAAGCAAGAAATAGAAATGTTTTTTACACTGAATAAAGACGAAGATACATCACCACTATGTAACTAGGAGGCGCACAAGTGCTATCTGAGAGGAATCCTCATCTCACTAGGAGCTCATAGAAAGAGATCTCTCAATGCTGAGGTAGATCGCCTGCTTGGGGAGATTCGAATATTAGAAAATGAACATAAGAGGTCGCAAAAAACAAACATCGAAGAGAGACTAACGATCCTTCGAGATAAACTAAATCTGATAGAAATTGAGAGAAACAAAAGCTAAAAACCATATCGAAAAAATAAAAATACAAGGAGATAAATTCGCAACTAATTGCAAAAGCCTTTAGAGAATATTATGGTAGACTGTACCAATTGGAGAGCAAATCCTCATCAGTGAAGAACCAGCTCAGAGAGAATAGAGTAAAGGAGTATTTAAATGAATCAGGCATGCCCAAAATCCCAGAAGAAACTATAGCTAGTATGGAGGGGGTGATAACTTCAGAGGAACTTCTAGAAGCAATTAAAGAAATGAAACCAGGCAAATCCCCGGGCCCAGATGGATATACATTAACCACTTAAGACCCGGACCAAAATGCAGGTAAAGGACCTTGCCCCTTTTTGCGATTCGGCACTGCGTCGCTTTAACTGACAATTGCGCGGTCGTGCGAAGTGGCTCCCAAACAAAATTGGCGTCCTTTTTTCCCCACAAATAGAGCTTTCTTTCTGGTGTTATTTGATCACCTCTGCGGTTTTTATTTTTTGCGCTATAAACAAAAATAGAGCGACAATTAAAAAAAAAAATGCAATATTTTTTACTTTTTGCTATAATAAAAATCCCCCAAAAATATATAAAAAAACATTTTTTTTCCTCAGTTTAGGCCGATACGTATTCTTCTACGTATTTTTGGTAAAAAAAAATCGCAATAAGCGTTTATCGGTTGGTTTTCGCAAAATTTATAGTGTTTACAAAATAAGGAATAGTTTTATTGCATTTTTATAAAATTTTTTTTTTTTACTACTAATAGCGGCGATCAGCGATTTTTTTCGTGACTGCGACAATATGGCGGACACTTCGGACAATTTTGACACATTTTTGGGACAATTGTCATTTTCACAGTAAAAAATGCATTTAAATTTGCATTGTTTTTTTTTTTAACAGAAAGGTAAAATTTGCATTGTTAACTGTGGAAATGACAGTTGCAGTTTGGGAGTTAACCACAGGTGGCGCTGTAGGGGATGTGTGCCTATGTGGTTTGTTTACTACTGTAGGGGGGTGTGGCTGTAGGTGTGACGTCATCGATCGCGTCCCCCTATTACAGGGATGACGCGATCGATGCTACAGCCACAGAGAAGCACGGGGAAGCCGTGTGTACACACGGCTCTTCCCGTTCTTCCGCTCCAGGGAAGGATCGCCGCACTGCAGCGGCGATCGGGTCCGCGAATCCCGCGGTCCCGGTCCCGGAGCTTCGGACCGGGTCGCGGGCGCGCGCCCGCGACCCACGGCTGGGTACTAAAATCAACGTATATATACGTTGATGTGCCCAGCCGTGCCATTCTGCCGACGTAAATGTGCAGTAGGCGGTCCTTAAGTGGTTAACATACTACAAAACCTTCTACGAGAAACTGGCACCTACATTTTTGGGGGCCTTTAATTCACTAAAAGAAGGGCGGCCGATGCGTGAAGAAACACTTGGGGCACACATAGCTGTAATTCCTAAGGAGGGGAAGGACCCGACACTATGCCCCAGTTATCGTCCAATATCCTTATTGAACATAGACTTAAAGATCTTCTCAAAAATAATTGCCAATAGATTAGTAACTAATTTACCCCCCTTTATACACCCGGACCAGGTCGGCTTTACCCCCGGAAGAGAAGGGAGGGAAAACACAAAACGAGTGTTAAGTACCACCTACATGTCCCAACTCTACCACAACCCTTTAGTATTAATATCTACTGATGCTGAAAAAGCTTTTAATAGGGTGGATTGGGGATTCTTAAAAGCTACACTACAATACATTGGGCTGGGTAGAGGAATGGATCGCAGGCCTCTACTCATGTCCGACAGCAAGGGTAAAGGTGAACGATGTAATGTCTGATCCCTTCATAATAAGAAATGGAACAAGACAAGGATGCCCACTCTCCCCGATTATCTTTGTCCTCATTTTAGAACCTTTTTTGAGAACTATCCAGGCAAATAGAGATATAAGAGGACTCTTGGTTAAAGGAGCAGAGTATAAAGTCGCAGCATTTGCAGATGACCTGTTATTCTCGTTAACGACTCCAGAACTATCCCTACCATCCCTATTGAAGGAGATAAAGGAATACGGAGAGCTTTCCAATTTTAAGGTGAACTATAGTAAATCGGAAGCAATGGGAATAGAAGTGAATAGACAGAAGCAGCAGCAATTAGCGGCAAACTTCCCCTTTAGGTGGACAGATTCCCACATACTTTACCTAGGAACAAAGATACCGAAAAATCTAAAAAGAATCTACGAGCTGAACTTCGTACCCCTGGTAAGGCAGATCAAGGCAGACTTTCAACGATGGGATAAGGAAATCTTTACATGGTTCGGAAGAAATAACATTATAAAAATGAATGTGATGCCAAGATTACTATACATACTTCAGACCTTACCTGTAAAGATTCCCTCAGGATCCCTGAGAGATTTAAGAACTAGATTCGCTAAGTTCATCTGGGCAGGGAAAGCACCTAGAATACGGCGAGAGATTCTGACGTTGCCAAAGGAAAGAGGAGGGGTGGGACTCCCGGATCCAATGGGATACCACGATGCGTCCCATATGGCAAGGGTGGTAGAGTGGTGTACCCAACAGAAGGCAAAACCATGGATACATATGGAGCAAAAAATGAAGAAACATTCCTTTAGAGGGAATGGCATGGATCCAAGAGGTAGATATACCACAAGAAGTGAAAAAACACCCCACTATAGGAGCCACACTACGAGTCATAAAAAAAATATTTAAGAAAACGAAAATCTCGGAACATCCAAGCCCATTACACCCGGTGCTGGGAAACCCTAGATTCCAATTAGGCCTCACAGACCTACACTTTAATAATCTTAGACGTTCGGGAATGAGCAGGCTAATACACTTTGAAGATGGGAATCAAAGGAGCAGTGGGGGAGAAAGGGAAGAGTTATTTAATAGGGAAATAGACTTAATGAGATCAAACCAATTAAAAGCCGCTATTAGAGCAATGAATCCACTAGGCAAAGCAACCAGAGACCTCTCAAGATATGAGGAACTATGCTTGAAAGGTGACTCACTGAGACATGGTCTGTCTTTAATGTATACTCTTTTAGAAGAGTCAATAGCCCCACAAGAATTACCATTTATTTTAGCCTGGGAAAAAGAATTGGGGACTAAATTTTCAGAGACGCAGAGAATAAAAATCTTCAATTTGACACACAAAGCTTCTCTCGCTACCAGATATCAAGAGGGTGCTTATAAGATCCTGACTAGATGGTATAAAACCCCTGTCGCATTAAAAAGGATATTCCCCGATTTATCAGACCGGTGCTGGCGGTGTGGAGAAGGAGCGGGTACCATGTTACATGTATTCTGGGAGTGTCCAAAGTTGAGAGATTTTTGGAAAATGGTCACCGAAACGGTAAAAGAAATCATAGAGGTAGATCTGGGAGAGAATCCAGCTACCTATCTACTTTTGGACTTCCCAATCTCCATGGTAAAATTTAAAAATTCTCTGCTTAGACATTTGTTGACAGCGGCAAGGGCATGCATTCCAATTTTGTGGAAAAGTACGCTTGCGCCGACTAGACAGCAATGGCTGGGCAGAGTAACAGAAATTCAGCAGATGGAGAACCTGACGATGGGAATAAGAGAACAAGAGGGGAAGTATAGCCAAGTGTGGACCCCCTATATAAGATTCAGAGAGCGAGACCTTTGAAGGAGGAGGGGGATGGGAGGAGTTCCTTTTTTTTTTTTTTTGGGGGGGGGGAAACGGGGGGGGGAATAGCGACTTAGAAGGAAGGGTAGATATGGGGATTATGCTATAGCTATATACAGTAGATATGATGGCAGAATTTGGGAATTTTGTTAAGAAGCACAATGACCAATGAGAAAATGTCTAAAGAAAAGTGTCAAATTGTAGTCATTTACTTTCTTTTCTGTAGAAAGAGGAAATAAGAGTGGAAAATGCTATAAAATAAAGAATTATAAAAAAAAAAAACAGCCCACAGACCACCTCCAAAGACCTACAACATCGACTTGCTGCAGATGGTGTCACTGTGCATCCTTTAACATTTCCGCGCACTTTGCACAGGGAGAAGCAGTATGGTAGAGTGATGCAAAAGAAGCCTTTTCTGCACACATGCCACAAACGGAGTCGCTTGAGGTATGCAAACGCACATTTGGACAAGCCAGCTTGCTCTGTGCTCTGGACTGATGAAACAAAGATTGAGTTATTTGGTCATAACAAGGGGCGTTATGCATGGCGGCAAAATAACACAGCATTCCAAGAAATACACTTGCTACTCCTAGTAAAATTTGGTGGAGGTTCCATTATGCTGTGTGACCAGTGCCGGTACTGGGAATCTGGTTAAAGTTGAGGGTTGCAAGGATTCCACTAAATATCAGCAGATTCTTGAGAATAATGTTGAGCAATCAGTCACAAAGTTGAAGTTACGCCAGAGCTGGATATTTCAACAAGACAACGACCCAAAACACTGTTCAAAATCTACTCAGGGATTTATGCAGAGGAACCAGTACAATGTTCTGGAATGGCCATCCCAGTCCCCAGACCTGAATATCATTGAACATCTGTGGGGTGATTTGAAGTGGGCTGTTCATGCTCGGCAACCAACTAAACTGGAGATGTTTTGTAAGCAGGAATGGTCCAAAATATATTCATCCAGAATCCAGACACTCATTACAGACTATAGGAAGTGTCTAGAGGCTGTTATTTCTGCTCTACTAAATATTGTTTTTTTTCCGTTGGGGTGCCCAAATTTATGCACCTGTCTAATTTAGTTTTGATGCATATTGCGCATTTTATGTTCATCCAATAAACCTCATTTCACTACTGAAATATTACTGTGTCCTTCACTTATTTGATAGATTAAATTAAATTGCTGATCCAAACACCCAAATATTTATAAATGACAATCATGGAAATTGTCAGGGGTTCTTAAAATTTTGCATACAACTGTACATACAGTGTATAGAACCAGTCGAAGGTGTCCCTGCCCCAAATGAGTTTCCAGTCTCTTGTACCTTATCACACACAGCACATATATTCTAGGGTTAGTTTGGCAGAAACTAAAAGAAATAACAGCTTTCCAGCCATTTTCCTGCCCACTTATTTATCTTTCCTGTCCAGTCATTTTATCATGTTTTTTTTTATTTCTATTTACAGATATAATCTGATAAGTCAGCTACAGTTATCGTTGAACATTTTGTGCTTTTCTTCCCAGATGCATTATCGTGCATGAATGGTATAATAATGTCAAACTAACTATTCTCCCTATTA